>OZ005661.1:200225119-200967619 GCA_963930645.1 Salticus scenicus
CGATAGGTGCGTTGCTATCATACCCCTGCTGTTATTTCCGACATGGCTACATCTTAACATCTATTGGTTAAAATTAAACCAAACTGAATAATTAAGTTGTTTAATATTATAAGCTATCAGTAAATTTCTGCCCATATTAATCAGCAGATGCTATCGTTATATACAGTAATATAAAAGAAAGTTTTAGGACGGATACAATTGTTACTAGATTCTTTTTTCTCTAATAAATATCCAAGTAAAAATACTTATTTCTAGATTACAAGTCTGCCTTTTACAAAAATTATATAACTATGTCGGATATATGTAGTCGATATAAGAAATGAAAACTCTAAAGCAAAAGCAAAATTCAAACAAATAAAACAGAAATAACAAGAAGAAAGGAACAGGGGCCACCACCGCTTAAAACTGATGGGGAGCATATAAATAAAATTTATCACTACGTTAACTGTTTTAATATTACTGTCTCTTATATTAACATTCTGTAGTGCTCAATACTTAAAATAAATAAATAAATAAATCATGTAATTAATACATAATTGGTAATATTTAGTAAGTTTTAGTTTCCACTTTTATTTATTTATTTATTTATTTTTTTCCCCAACATCTTGAATGTTTAAGTAATTGTTAAACTCTTTGTGTTTTGGGGGCATTTTTGATCATTTTATGTTATCTCATATATCACTGTCTTACAAGAAATTCATTTATTAAATTATTTATTTTATTTTATATGTGTAATATGTTTAAAATTTCAAAATGCAACTGAAATGGGACCCTCTTATAGATGAAAATTCCAGAAGAGAGTAATACGCATATGTTTGTTTTTTATCTCATTCTCCCTTTTTTCTGTAGCAAAATCTTCAACAAAAGTTTAAAATACTACTTGGCAATGTTTTTATGCAAATCAGAAATGAAAAGAAAAAAAGAAAGAAAGAAAATCCTTTTTATTAATTTGTTTATTCAAATATTTTATGGATTCGTTTTCGTATTAATATTAATAATATAAATCATCCTGTTTGTTGCAGTCTCCGTTTCTATTTATAACATATGTTAAATTTTTAATCATTAAAATGTCGTTTTGTAATTAAAAGCATTTTAAGCAAAATAGGCATTATTACTTTTAAACGATAATATCTATTTTGTTCCCTTTGTAATAATTTCAAATATACAAGATAATTTTTTTAGACTGCTAAAACTATAAACCATTTTCCGAATTCAAAGGCAAAGCAACTTTCTCTTTTCAGAAAATTTAAAAGAATTTTCCACATTCAATACCACCACCATCCCTCCCCGCCTCCGCAGCCCTCCCGATATTTCCTTCTTTCTTTTTTTCTTTTCTATGCTATTTACAAACTACTAGGAAACTGAGAATGGATTGCAATGTATTTTTTTTTTTTTTTTTCTGCATGAGAAACATCTCATATTAAATTTACCTTAAACTGTAGGGAAAGCGTAAACTATAGGGAGTTTGAAGTTCCAATGAAATCCCGCAGTAAATTTAGGCTATATTGAGGATTCCTTTTTTTTTTTTTTTTATGGGACTTTAAAGTCCCGGTGGGTTACAAAGGGTTAAAATCAATTTAAATCAAGAATGTTTTGTTTAATTTTATAAATGCAGAATATTTTATTAATAAGGAAAATAATCCTTATTCGATTGTTTAACAAAGCAAAATGTGCAGTTTTTTTTTTTTTTTTTTTTTTTTTTTTTTTTTTTATCGAATTTGTTGAAATTAGTTGAAAAACAACAAAATTAATTTTCATGGACTAAAAAAAAAAAAAAAAAAAAAAAAAAAAAAATTCACGCTCGATTATAAGAAATGTATTTCAAAATTTATTTCTTCTTGCCAGTTCAAATTACTAAACACTGATCTACATAAAATTTAAACAAATTTCTTCAACTTTCACCGCGTAATATTTATATAAATTTGAAAAGTTTCCAAGAAAAATAGAGCTGAAACTTTTTACTCTTTATTGTATAATCATGTATTCGTTTATTTATTTATATTATTCATTTCTCTCGACGTAATTTAATTCTAAATATTTAATTTATTATTAACTGGCAAGCCCGTGCGAATTTTTCGCAGTTTATTTCTTTGTAACATTTAAAATTTAAAATTATTAATATTATTTAATTTTTAAAGCCATAAAAACTTCATGCAGTTTACATATGCACGAGCAAATTTATTATTTAACTTTTTTTTTTTTTTTTTTCACGTGAAAGCATATTTTAATCATCGAGGGTGAAAAAGGGATTCCTTTTCATTTGGGAAAAGTCGACCATTTTACTTATATATGGATATTTTTCCTCGAGTTAGTATACACGGGAAACACATAGATAATTTAGCTAATAAAATTTATGAATAATTTTTGTACTAAAAGAGAATGAAAAACTCTAGATACCCATTTTTCATCCTTTTCTTCTTCCTTTTTTTTTTAATTAACTATACTGTAGTATACTCATATCTGCACAAAACTGACTTTCTTTCTGCATTTATTATTATACTTCTTTGAGATAAAAATCGTCTGCATTCATCATGGAAAATAATTTTAATAAATTATATTTAATAAATAATTTGTATTGCGTAAATTTGTATAAGATTATATATAGAAGAAAGTCTCGTGGTGGCCACAACAGATTAGTTATGTATTAAAACTTCCGCGGCTGCTAACTACATTTAAAAGAATTTTGAAAATTTCATATTACTTACTAATATAAAATCTTAAAATTTAAAGAGAGTATTTCATCAAATATAAAGACAGTAATTGTTTCATAATAATAACAAAGAACTGATTATAAAAATGATATTTTTCATAAATTACTTGAGTATAACTTATCTATGAAAATTTATCCCGTTTCTTTTCATATATTTATTACAACAGTTAAAAGCCGTACAATATTTCGGCATTTTAAAAATTCCTGAACATTCTGCTCGATTATTATTTCCGAGATTTATACTCACTATTGTCTGATGCCAAAACTTTTTTTGACATCAAAAATCTTTGCACGATAACATGGGGATGATAGATCTATATAAAATACTATATCTATGCTTTTTTTGCTGGGGGAAATGTAATAATTCGTAATTTTATTTATTTATTTATTTATTATTATTATTATTATTATTATTTTTTTTTTTTTTTTGGCAACAAATAAAAATGTATATGTCCATTTTTAAAACTTCTACCAAGGTATTATTTTCATATTTTAATTAATTTTAAAAATTCTAATCAAAATTTCGTTACAAATAAGGTACCAAATGAAAGGAGCATTCTTTCTGAATCCATCTGTTTAATTAACTTATCGATCGGACAATTAGATTTTTTAAAATTAACTAAAGTATGGAAAGCTGGTGGCAACTTGCGTCAACACACAGACAAACAGACTCAAAAATCTCTTAGCCATTCAAAAATCTTTGCACCATAACATGGGGATGATAGATCTATATAAAATACAATATCTATGCATTTTTTACTGGGGGGAAAATAATAATTCGTAATTTTATTTATTTATTTATTTATTTATTTATTATTATTATTATTATTATTTTCATTTTTTTTTTTTTTTTTTTTTTTTTTTTGGCAACAATTAAAAATGTATATGTCCATTTTTAAAACTTCTACCAAGTTATTATTTTCATATTTTAATTAATTTTAAAAAATCTAATCAAAATTTCGTTACAAATAAGGTACCAAATGAAAGGGGCATTTTTTCTGAATCCATCTGTTGAATTAACTTATCGATCGGACAATTAGATTTTTTAAAATTAACTAAAGTATGGAAAGCTGGTGGCAACTTGCGTCAACACACAAACAAACAGACTCAAAAAGCTCTTAGCCATTAATATATATAGAGAGAGAGATTTTCCACGACGCATTAAAACTCCACATATTAAGGAGATTTTTTCGTTAAATTATCTTCCTTCATTATTAATATATATACATATATATTTTCATTTGAAATGCATCATGGAAAAAAATTTAATTTCTTTATTCCAATACATTGTTTAAGCTTTGACATAGCTTTCAGTGTTAGTTACGGGAAACTTGAGCTTTTGTTATTAAGAATTTTATATCAAGTATCTTTTTTCCATTACGTATCATCATCATTACATCAGCATTACATCAGCATTACATCAAGTATCTTTTTTCCAAGTATCTTTTTTCCTTACTTCCATTTCAAGAAAGAAAAAAAAACACCTTTTTTTAACTTCGAGGGCTCTAGACAAGTTACAGCTACAAGATTGATTTCAGGAAACTTTACAAGAAAATAATACTAATAACAAATAAATAAACAACTAATCATAGAAAATTACAATATTAATATAAAAGTTTTTTTTAGTGCATATATTATTGAAAACGGCATGAAGCTTCAAAAAAAAGCATATAATTTATAAAATATGCAATCAATTTTTTACATAATTTTTTTTCTTTTTCAACACCCCCCTCCACACATATCAAAATAAATAAAGAACAAAACTCTATCCTTATATATATATATATATATATATATATATATATATATATATATACGAACGACTAATTTTAAATGTTTTTATTTTGTCTCATCTACTTGTCTTAACTATTATATAAAGTTTATTTATTTATTTGTTTTTATAATTATCTTAACTTTTAAAGATAGTTCTTAGGGAATGTATTTAAAGAGATTTGATGTGCTGCATCTTTTTCAGGAACACATAAATCTGAGGAAAATAGATGCGTTTTATTAGTATTATACATAAATTACACTTTAAAATTTGCAGTCTTAACTCTACTTAGAAATATCTATGCGCTTATTTTATCTGAAAAATAAAGCAGTGTTTCCTTTTCCCCTCAAAAATCATCGTAGCTCAGCTGAGAGGTACATCTGGTTAAAAGATTGTCAACTTCTATTGTGTTAAGATATTTCCATTGTATTGATACACGCCTCTTTCAACAAAGAGATTAGCCCTCTGTGTGTGGGGGAAAAATATTTCTTCTCAACTCTAGAGCTCCTGAAGTGCAACACTGAATTCCAAAGACGGGTCTTTATTTTGTAGTACACGGTAAACATTTCAGGTATTTTTATTGCGACAAAAGAAAAAAACGCTTAACGTCGAAAGGGTTAATGCAGACGACTATTTAACGTAATTAAATAAAATTATCGAAGAAATTTCATAAAATGGCGATGGTTAATTAACTTTTTAACTACAGTATTTTTATAAATAAGCAAAAACTTAATAAAATGCACGTTTTGTCATCGAAGTTTTAAGAGCAAATTAATTTCAACAACACAATAAATGTAATTAAATAAATGAAAATTCAGAATAAAAATATAACTTTAAAAGTAATTAAAAAAGCATGAAAACTTACAATATACGCAACATGAATTTTATTTATTTATTCATTTATTTAATTTTTTTTTTCCATTTTGCAATTTCTGTTGATTCCATAATACGTAAATCACATATCAAATATTTCACTTCGCGCTCAGTTAATTCGTAACATTCGAGGATTCTAAACCCGCATTCAAATGAATCGAAGCACATCGGTATAAAAATTATGAGAATATACAAATAAAATAAAAAACATATTTTCAAGTTATCAAATGATACGCTTTCATTTCTCCAGACACATATTGTTTCGAATTTTTCATTAACACTTACATTTCAGCGGAGGGGAAAATTCCCTAGTTTTCATAAACTTGACCAACAAGTGATTGAGTGAGTGAGTTTTACGTCGAACTAGTGTTACGTTGTGGGCAATGAGTACGGCAACCAAATATCCCCATTTTCTACAGACAACGTTTACTTTATTCGCATTATTATAATTTTTTAAAAAATTATAGAAAGTAAACTATTTAATATTCAAATTTTATTTTTAATGCTTATTAATTAAAAATGAAAAAAAAATACATGCATAATTAGTTAATTGTAGCAATTTATAGCTTCTCTGTTTTAAAAGTTCACGGATCCGGCCACGTTAACGACGGAGGATGAATTGGTACATACCCCTAAGGTATATGAACCAACAAAGAAACATGGCTGTATAAAGAAAACGCTCGTAACTCGGAAACGCGGCAATCACTGTCGCGCATGTTGAAACCAAAAAAACATCACTGGACAACCCTACCTCGCTGTGCATGAATCTGAAAACGCACGTAACTCGGCTCCACGGCAATGACTATCGCGCATGTTAAGACCAAAATTTCCCATAATGTAGCTCTAGTGCAACGTAAAATGCTCTCGAAACAAATGAAACAATCAAATATCGCCTAATTTCCCATAATGTAGCTCTACTGCAATGTAAAATACGCTGGAAACAAATGAACTAATCAAACATCGCCTAATTTCCCATAATGTAGCTCTACTGCATCGTAAAATACACTCAAAACAAATGAACCAATCAAATATCGCCTAATTTCCTGTAATGTAGCTCTAGTGCAACGTAAAATATACTCAAAACAAATGAACCAATTAAATATAGCCTAATTACCCATAATGTAGTTCTAGTGCAATATAAAATACACCCAAATCAATAAAAAACAAATCAACCAATCAAATCTCTTCATACTGCGTCATAATAGAATTGATAAGTTATGTTTACAAGGATAGGCAGTTTCTCGCTACGGAAGTTCGCCAAGCAGAAAGTGAACCTCTGTTCTACGGATCAACCAAATCCGCTGTTCACCGGCTACTTTAATTCTCGGATTTGCTGATCCATGGTTTAATCCGAGTGTTAAGAAGTTGGTGAATAAGGCCCTGAGAGTGAGTACCCCACCGTTTCTAACTGCCCATTGCGCAGCAGTAGTGGAACATAAAACCCAATCAACCATCCAACCAAACAAGCGGTCGACCGAATGAATGAATGAATGAATCCCCTCATTATTCAACTTCAGAAAACCTTTACAACTAGAATAAGTCTTTTCCAAATGTAATAGTGACCTTCTAAGAACTCAATCTCATCAATCGAGATAGTGTGCTACCTCCGACGAACTCAACCTAATTACTTCCCAAAATGATTCCCTCGCTTCCCAAAATTTAGAGTACCTTTATAACTAAAGTATTTCCCCTCCGAATGAAATATTGTGCTACCTTCTAAGAAATTTTCTATAACTATTTTCTTTAACTATTTTCCCAAAGGACTACAAAAGAACACCCTCACTCCTACACTCCAGAGTGCCTTTATAATTAGAGTATTTCTTCTCCAAACGAGATAGTGCGCCATCTTCTAAGAACGCAACCTAACTATCTCCTTAAATGGCCTCCCCGTTCTTTAGAGTACCTTTACATTTAGATATATTTCTTCTCCATGTGAGATATTGTGTTATCTTCTAAGAAATCAGCCTAACTGCTTAATTGAATGGCTCCAAATTTTGTCCCTCGTTCTCCCAAATGTAGATTACCTTTACAATTACAGAATTTCTTCTCCAAGCGAGATATTGTGCTACCTTCTAAGAACTGAAATTATTTTCCCAAATGACTAAATTGAACCCCCTCACTCCCCACACTGTAAAGCCCCGGTTTTTAAGATTTCGGAAGCAAACGTCAACGTTTCCGACGCCGCGACGCTCCAATCAGAGGGTCCTTGATATCAGCGCTGGCGCTGAAACCGCGGAATAGAGCGTAGTGACGCATGCGCAAATTGAAAATATCGTCACCGAATACGTTGACGTTCGCGTTTTGTGTTCCTAAAACTCAAGGCTTTAAGGGCATTTATAATTAGAGTATTTCTTCTGCAAGCGGGATAGTCGGCCACTTTCTAAGAACTCAGCCCAACTATTTCCTTAAATGGCCTCCCAACAATAGAGTATCTTTACAAGGTGATGATTTCATCTCCATGTGGGATACTGTGCAACCTTCTAAGAACTCAACCTGGCGATTTCCACAAATGATTGCAAATGAACCCCTCTCTAATAAGCTGAGTACCTTCATGTTAATTTGAGTAACAACTGTAGAGTACCTTTACAATTAGAGTATTTTTTCTCCATGTGAGATTCTGCGTTACCTTTTCAGAACTCAACCTAACTATTTCCCCAAATGGATTAAACAAACCTTCTCACTCTCCCACTTTAGAGTACCTTTATAAATAGAGTATTTCTTTTCCAAGCGTGATTGTGTGTTACCTTTTAAGTACTCAACCTAACTGTTGCTAAATATAAGCTTTCACTCACCCAACTTTAGAGTATCTTTATAAATAGAGTATTTCTTCTCCAAGTAAGATAGTATGCCACCTTCTAAACATAACCCAACCAACCGATTAAATGTATCCCTCACTATACAACTAAATAAAACCTTTACAACTAGGCCCACCAGTGGCTGAGCGGTTCTGCGCTCAAAGCTGGTAGACGTGAGGTGCCGGGTTCGATCCCCGGTCGCGCTCGTCGGCCTAGCCATTCGGAGTTTTCCGTGGTTTCCTCCGAAACTTGCGTAAATACGGGCTAGGACCCCTTAGAAAGACCTCCACGGAAGGCACTCCCCCTCAGGCCTAGGACCCCAGTGTTGTCAATCGGCCTTAATCCCTAACACCAACACACCTTTACAACTAGAGTATACAGATCAAACGTCCCCATTTAATGTGTAGAAATACGGGCTTCCTTTTTTTGAAGGCATTTTTCAAAACTTTTAAAAAATTTTAGAAAGTGAATTATTACCAATAATACATTTTTTTAGTCCTTACTTACGTATTAGGAATGAAAAAAAATACATCTATAATTTTTAACGCTTTTCTATTATAAAGTGTTAACTTTTATGAACTCAACATAACTGTTTACCCAAAGGACTCCAAATGAACAGTCTCACACTCCACATTGTAGAGTACCTTTATAAGTAGGATATTTCTTCTAAAAGCAAGATAGTGTGCCACCTTCTAAGAACTCAGCCTAACTATTTAATAAAGTGACTCTCCCAAATGTACAGTCCCTTTAAAAACAGAGTATTTCTTCTCCATGTGAGATACTGAGCTACCTTCTAAGAGCTCAACCTAACTACTTACCAAATGACGTCATGTGAACCCCTCACTCCCACACTGCAGAGTGCCTTTATAAATAGAGTATTTCTTCTCAAAACTAGATAGTGTGGCACACAATGAGAACTCAACGTAACTATATCATTAAATGTTTCCCCTATACTGACCAAACGTCCCCATTTTCTGGGGACAAATGGAGACGCCCTTTTTTTGAAGGCATTTTCTAAGTTTTAAAAAAGTGCAGAAACGAAATAATTAATCAATAACACTCTATTTCTAGTCCCTATTTATTAGGAATGAAAAGATACATCCATAATTTGATAATTGTAGCAATTTTTAATGCCACTCTATTATAAAGGTACTTTGATTTGGTCAGCCTAGAGTCTAGGCTGACCAAATCAAAGTACCTTTATAAAAAATTCCAGCAATAATTTTTGAATGCATTGGATTAATACATAAATTTTTCAATAGCTAATAATTAACAAGTTGGATGATATTTATTTATTGCATATTAATATTGTTGAAATTTTAATTGAAATAATATTTTTCAGTGTAATATTATTGATCATTTTAGTGAACACAGGTTATTTCGGAACATTTTTGTTTTATTTTTGAAATAAAATATTAAAGGTTTACATTCATAGACATATACAACTAAAACATGATGAGCTTCGACTGCCATAAAAAAGAAATGTTACTTTGATATACAGTCAGAACTAAGATGTAAATACACGGCAATAACAAAAAAAATAAGTCTGTTAATGAAATTTTATACTAGTAATTTTTAATTTTGTAGACGTTAAAAGCACTATTTTAAAGTCGAAAAATCATAAAAACCAACTAAATGTAAGATAACATTTTGGAATGCCGTAAAACACCTCTAATATTGGTAAAAAACAACAACAAAAAAAAAGTGCTAAATTCACAACTTTTGAAAACTTTCAAAATACCCTTGTTTTGGAAACTTTCAAAATTCCCTTCCCAAAAAACCGGGTTTATTCCCTGGTTTAGACCCGGGTTTTTTCCCCTCTCACATCTCTAGCCTAGACTCCCCCCAACTGTAGAGTACCTTTGCAGTTAGAGTATTTCTTCTCCATGTGATATACTATTAGGCTGACCAAATCAAAGTACATAATAGAGTAGCATTAAAAATTGCTACAATTATCAAATTATGGATGTATTTTTTCATTCCTAATAAATAGGGACTAGAAATAGAATGTTATTGATTAATTATTTGGTTTCTGCAATTTTTTAAAACTTAGAAAATGCCTTAAAAAAAAGGGCGTCCCCATTTGTCCCCACTTTTCCCCAGAAATTGGGGACGTTTGGTCAGTATAGTGTAGGATCAAAATTGTGATGGCATGTCTCCGGACCACTCTAGTGGTGAATCCCAGACTATCACCAATTGTCCATTGCACAGCACACAACCAATCAACCAAATGAACTCCCTCACTTTTCAGTTTTACAGTATCTTTTAAACTAGAGTATTTCTTAGGCAATCGACATAGGGTTCAAATGAGATTCGCTGAGATTCGCTGGAGTCCTGTTCCAACTTCCGTTGTGAACAGACGTCTTTTCCTGAGCTCCGCGCTGCGCCATCTAGCGGCGTAAGCATAAACAGTTTCTACCAGAGTGCAAGTGCTACTGTGACCTAAAGAGCCTTTTTCAAGGCTAATATCCGAGGGGATCAGTAGTCTTCTCTCGAGAAGAAAAGTTTTTTATTGTGCTTCACATTTCACTGTATATTAGTAAAACTTAGATTATTTACTTAAAATGGCTGAAAATAGCCAGCAGTCGACTCCGATGGGCACTCCGGTCACCTGCCCTTATTTCAGGGGCCTGGATCTACGGAGCCTGTCATCCGAAGGAGCTGAGGCCGAGATGGTCAAACTTAGAGCAGTCATAGCCTGCAATGACGCAGCTATATTCAAGCTAAATAGGAAGGAGCTGGATGATGCTTCTACAGCCAAGCTCTCCGCCCATGTCCAAGAGAGATCACTGGCATGGCAGGCTGCTACCCTGCTATCACAGGTTAGTGGGCTGAGCTTATATTTCACACCACCACCACCACCACCTCCTAAAACTAATTGCATGGGCAGTAATAATGGGATTAAATCTAATGACGAGGAAAATTCAGTAAGCGCAGGTTCGCTACTGGTGGCGCCACCTTCCGACATGGAAGTAGTTGAGAAACCAGTTTCGGTCAAGCGCTTACACTCAGAAAAGGTTGACAGCAGCCCTGATTCCGATGGGGATGGGAATTGGGAGAAAGTTACCTATAAAAAGAAAAAACCCAAGTCTATTGTTCAAAAAACTAATGGTAGCACCTCTAATGGGGAAAATAACGCTAATCAGGCTAAAACTAAATCAAGCAGAGTTCCTGCTTTTCACATTATTCCGCCGCCCCATTGGCAAATACTGCTGTCCGGAATGCGGAACATTGTTCCAACGCTGGCCAGCAAAGCCCAGGGGCGTTTTCTCAAATTAAAGGTCGAGAATGAGGAGGACTATAGGAAAATTCAGTCCTACCTCATTCAGGAAAAAATCCAATTCAAAAGTTTTTTGCTTGAATCTGAAAAAAATCTGAAGGCGGTGATTCGGGGTCTCCCCATCAACACTAGTCCTTCAGACATCGCTCAAAATTTGGAAATCGAAGGTTTTATGGGGGTCACTGTGACTCAAATGTTCAGAGGACCTGTGTCCAAGAAATATCTAATGCCGCTTTATCATTTGGCAATACCTAAAACTCAAGTTGAGGTAGAACTAGACTCCATCTTTCAGATCACTCAACTGATGGGAACACAGGTCACGGTCGAAGTTTACCGGGGCCACAAAGGACCCTCACAGTGCTTCAACTGTCAGGGTTACTTCCACTCTGCAATTTCTTGCAACTTGCCGCCCCGGTGCGTTAAATGTGCTGGGGAACACAGGAGCAAGGAATGCAGAAAGGATTTTGGTGATCCTTGCAGATGTGCGCACTGTGGTGGCGCCCACCCGGCTAACTATCGGCTGTGTCCAAAGTTTCCCACCCAAAATAACAGGAAAAACGCTAAACCCAAGCGTAAGCCCCAGGAACAGGTCACAGGGGCTCCCAAAATCCAAACTTTTACAAGCAAGAAGGTTCAACTTTCCCAATCTTTTGCGGGAATTGCTATTGGTCGTAGCGAGCCCGAAGCTCCTCCCCCTTCCAAAACTCCTTATATAAATTCCTCGGTCCCAGAAGACGCCAGTTCGGCTACCGAGTTCCTAAACTACGTCATGGTCTTGGAAAAGAATCATGACAAAAAAAACATAGTAAAAGCCTGGAAAATGGCACTTCCACAAATTCGTGCGGCGTCCACGAACTTAGATCGATCTTTCATCTTATACGAGAGTTTAATATCTCTCGAGTAATTTTGTTAGGGATTTTCCACCCTTTATTTAGGCTTAACTTTAACATTCGACCCTAGTAGAACGTTGAATTCTTTCTCTGTTGGTATATGGAACGCCAATGGCCTCCATTGTAAAGCGGCTGAGTTCCGCGATTGGGTTTATAGTAATAATTTAGATATTATCTTTGTCTGTGAGACCAAATTCTCCCAGGGTTCTACTGTTAAGGTGGCCAATTATATGTTATTCAATGTTGACAGGCCATATAATGGCACCTCTTCTGGCGGCACTGCTATTTATTTAAAGTACGGCTTCAATGCTACTCTCATTAAAGTCCAAAATCTAAATTCCATTGAAGTCACGCCAATTGTTTTGGAATTCCCCACTATTCAAAAATTACTTGTTGCAGCAGTTTATATCCCTCCTCAAAGTGAAAGGAATAACCTGCTCATGCGAGATTTATCCCGGCTCACTAATATTTATTCAAATTTTATTATTGCGGGTGATTTTAATGCCAAACACTTGTCTTGGAACTGCCCCTCTAATGATGCTAGAGGGAATATCATCAGGAGATGGGTGGATCAAAATCATGCACAAATTCTTGCTCCCCCTGAACCCACCTTCACTAGAAGTAATAATATTTTAGATTTTGCTATCACCCGCAATTTTCCATATAGTTACAGCATTCAAACGCTGAATGATCTTACCTCTGATCACCTTCCTGTGGAAATCTGTTTTCGGACGAATAACTACAATTTAGATTTACCGGCGGCCTTCACCACCAGGTGGAGACACTTTACGGAGATTTTAGCCGATTCTGAGCTTCCTTCACCTCTTCCATCTAACAAACTCGAAGCCGAGAGATCAATCAGCATGCTTGAAAATTACATTCAAGATGCCTTTCAGCAAAGCTCGGCTCCGAGAAAGAGGACTAGTCTATTCTTCCGATTACCAGATGAAATCAGGCATTTGATCAGAGAAAGAAATCATGCTCGCAGGAATTGGCAGGTTCATAGGCTCCCCCATTTCAAACGCTTGTACAATGTACTTGCATGGAGGGCTAAAGCTGCAATTCATGAGTACTCAAAAACGCATTTCAACAACTTTGTCGAGAGTTTATCGACGACTGACAACACCATTTGGAAGGCTACTTCACGTATTCGTAGGCCAAAAACAAACATTCCGGCTCTAAATAGCCCAATTGGAATGGCAGTGACAAACTCTGAAAAGGCTGAAGCTCTCGCTCACAGTCTTAGAAGTCAGTTCACACCTCACAATGATGTTTTTAATCCTAGAATCACTTCAATTGTTAATAACAGTGTTCAAAATTTATTAAGCAAAAATTCCATTAATACTCTTAACTTGGCCACTCCCTCTGAGGTAGTGGAATATATTTCTAAACTGAAAAAAAATAAATCCCCTGGCGAGGACCGAATAACAACTAACATGCTTATTAACCTTCCTACCAACTTTATTTTTTATATCACTTTAATTATTAATCGCATGCTAATACTCAATATTTTTCCAGATTGTTGGAAAAAGAGTTTAATCGTTTCTCTGCCGAAAGGTGGCGACACTGATCCGCACCTTCCTCAAAGCTATAGACCTATTTCTCTTCTCTCTTGCATGTCTAAAATCTATGAATATATTCTCGTTAATCGTCTGAATGATTTTACAAACTCTCATGATGTGATTATGCCTGAACAATTCGGGTTTCGTCCACGTCATTCAACACAACAACAGTTGTGGAGAGTTTGTGAAATTCTTCACGACGGCTTCCAATCTGGAGGTGTAACGGGGGTTATATTTCTGGATGTTCAAAAAGCTTTCGATAAGGTCTGGCATGCTGGCCTTATTCATAAACTAATATCTATTGGTCTTCCCGACCAACTAACTAAAATTATTTATGACTATCTTAGCAATAGATCTTTTTCCGTTAAAGTCGGAAACTCTATCTCTAACCCTTCACCCATTTTAAGTTCTGTTCCTCAAGGTTCTCTGCTGGGGCCCTTCCTCTTCAACATCTACGCCAATGATCTTCCGCGTGATGTTGACGTCACTTTAGCGACTTTCGCTGACGACACTGCCATTTGCTGTAAACGAAACACTCCAAACGCTGCGTTTGAAGTACTTCAAAATTATCTAAATAAATATTCGATCTGGTTACGGAAATGGAGAATCAAAGTAAACAGTTCCAAAAGTGCCGCCATATTTTTCACCAATAAAAACTATGACACCTCCACTAACTTTCTCTTAAATAATGAACCCATACCCTGGGAGACATGTTATAAATACTTAGGAGTTTATATTGATTCCAAATTAACGTGGTCTCGTCACATCTCAGAAACTCTGGGTAAAGCCAAACGAGCCACGCATTCCCTTCATTCTCTCTTAGCTTTTAATAGCCGCCTGTCCATCAAAAATAAATTATTACTATATAAATCCATGATCCGTCCTATCTTAACCTACGGGTGTATGATATACGGATCTGCTTCGAAAACCAACTTGGATAAAATTCAAAAGTTTCAAAACAAGCTATTGCGCAGGTTTTTGAAAGCTACTCGCTACGTCCGCAATGATACTATTCATCGGGATCTCCGAATTAAGCCTATTTATGCTCAATTTCGGAAACTTGCATTGAAGTTTCACAGATCCATTCCTAATGTTGGAAATCCTCTGTTGGACTCTATTCACAGATACGACGCTAGAGTCGGTCGTGGTAAAAAACGGCCTTTGGCTATTTTAGTCAGAGGGGATGATTTTCTCCCCGTCTCTAAAAAGCGTAGGAGTATAACTTCCGGAGTCACCTAACTTAGTATTTCCATCCAAAATTCTATTTCCCCTAGATTGAACGAAATGTTCATCTAGCTTTGGCTAACCCTAGTATCAGGCTTATCTACTGAACTTTGTCAGTCGCGAGCTTTGAACCTTCTTTCTAGTGAAAATGTTACTTATTTTTTAAATTATTTTTTATCAAAATTTCCTAATTGCTGTATATTTTTTTATTATTTGGCTTATTTTTTAATTTTTTATTAATTATATTGTCTTTTAGTGTAGGGATCTGAGGTCTCCTCTCATTGGCCGATTTCCTGGCCTCTGATTGGCTTTCAGTTTCAGGACAAAATCCTCTGCGATTTTGCTCGTTTTACTTTCAGTGAGGATTGTGAGTGCTATGTGTGTCTCTGAGAGGTCCGCAGATCCAGCTCAGAACTTAGTTTCTGGCTGGACACTGAGACTTTCATAGGATTCATGCATGCACTTCACTTTAATCCTCCTGAATTTTAATTTTGCTAGGAAAAAAAAAAAAAATTGTATGGCCCCCTTTTTTTTTATTAATTGCGGGACTCCGAGCGATTTCCTGTGCCCCTTATGGCGCCCTGCTCAGCTCTTAATTCTTTTTCGCCGTCCAGACCGTCTTGTCAACGCACGTAACAGTTTCACTGTTACACTTAGGTTTTTTCAAGGAGTTATTTATTTATTATTTATTTTATTATTTATTTATTATTTATTTTATTATTACCTTTTTTTTTTTTTTTTTTTTCCTTTAACTCCTGGTGCTTCATCTGCTCACGCGGAGATTTATTCAGAGATCAAAATTCTAAATTCACCCATTTGGCTTTTAATTATTTTATGGAAAATTATTTTTATGTTTTTCGCATTTTTCGTTGGAGGTAAGCATTGGTTGCGACCAAATGCAGGTACTCCGAAGCACATCGTTGACTTGACTAGGGTTCAAATTTGTGATGACATGTTCCCGGACCACTTCTAATGGTGAGTCCCAGACTGCCCTCAATTTCCCATTGCGCTGAACTAGTGTGGCGTAAAACCCAACCAACCAACCAACCAACCAACCAAGTAAGTAAATGTACAGTCGGTAACAAAAGTGTCCGAACACTAGCAAAAATTCCTATGTAAAAAAAGTACACTTCAAACGGTTTTGTTAAATAAATCCTTATCAAATCATGTTCTTACACTGACTAAGAACAGGATTCGACAAGGATTTATTTTAAAAAACCGAAAGAAGTGCACTTTTTTTACATAGGAATTTTTACTAGTGTTCGGACACTTTTGTTACCGACTGTACCCCTTACTATACAACTTTAGAATACCTTTACAACTAGAGTAATTCTTTGCCAAACGAGGTAGTTTGCTACTTCTAAGAAGTGAACTTAACTACTTCCCATAACGAATCCAAAAGGAGTCATTTAGGGAAGTAGTTAAGTTGAGTACCTTTATGTTAAGTTGAGTTATTGAGTAGATAAGTTGAGTAACAAATGTAGAGTACCTTTACAACTGGGATATTTCTTCTCCAAAAGAGATGTTGTGCAACCTTCTAAGAACTGAACTTAAGTACTTCCCCAAATGGCCCCAAATGAATTCCTTCGTTCTCCCAATTGTAGAGTACATTTACAACTAGAGTACTTCTTCTCCAAGCGAGATATTGAGCTACATTCTAAGAACTCAAATTAGCAATTTTCCTAAATGACTTCAAATAAACTTCTCTCATTCCCCACACTAAAGAGTGTCTTTATAAGGAGAGTATTTCTTATCCAAGCGATATATTGTGCCACCTTCTAAGAACTCAACCTAACTATTTCCTTAAATGACTCCCTCAACTGTAGAGTACTTTTACAACTACAGTATTTCTTCTTCATGTGAGATACTGTGCTACCTTTTAAGAACTCACCCTAACTATTTCCTCAAATGACTCCAAATGAACCCCCTGATTCCCCCAACTTTAGAGTTCTTTTACAACTAGAGTATTTCTTTTTCATGCGTGATAATGTGCTACCTTCAAAGAACTTAACCTAACTATTTCTTCAAGATAATCCAAATGAACCTCAGGGCCGAGGTAGCCCAATCGGCAGAGCGCCGTGTTCGTAATTGGAAGATTGTGGGTTCGATACTCGAGCCGGCCGAAGACTGTAGAGTGCACTAATGGTGGCTGGTGGCAAATTTGTTGTGGCCTCAATGTCCTCTATGTTCCCATTAAATTAAATTTATACCTCTGGGTGTTACCGAAGTTGGGGAGCGATCCTATGCATGTAGAATCAAAATTGTGATAGCATGTCTCCGGACCACCTCTAGGGGTGAGTCCCAGACCGTCGCCAATTGTTTATTGGGGAGCAGTATGTCTACGTAAAACCCAACCAATCAATTGTTCCCCTTCATTATCCAACTTCAGAATACTTTTATAATTAGAGTAATTCGTCGCCAAACGAGATAGTGTGCTACTTCTAAGAACTTAACTACTTTCCTAAATGTCTCCATTTGGAGTGATTTAGGGAAGTAGTTAAGTTGAGTACCTTTACGTTAAGTTGAGTAGTTAAGTCCTTTATCAATGCGCATAAAATTTTTAAGGTGATAATGACGTCAATTTTTGTGAGAGGCATCATTTAACTTTTTACAACTTTTTAACGTTCACATTTAAATAAATGTATTTATTTTTATGTCGAAAGAAAATGAACGCGTATTTTTTTTTTTTTTTTTTTTTCTTTTGGCAACAAGTAAATTATAGTTACTATTTTAATGGCTATTTTAAAATCTATTAGGAGGTTATTATTTTTATATTTTAATTAATTAAAAGAAAACTAATAAAAAATTTGAAAATCGGGCTTCGGAGTGTTGTGTGGTCATCGGGTTCTGAGCTATGGGAAATGTCTAGCTAGTTGGGAAGTTAGTTAAAAATTAATTGCAATTTTTGTACCGGACAACCCACCAAACAAACAAGAATCGAAGTTAATAAAAATATGGTAAAAATAAGTAGAATTTAGTGAATTTTAAATAAATGAATTTTGTAAGTTTTATCTTGAATGTTCAGTGATATTTTCCTCATAATCAAATGATCTGATTGTAAGAGATTTTATCTCACGGATATAAATTTGTCTGTTTTATAGTCTGAAAACCTTATATCAAAGCATGATTGAGAAGTGTTAAGCAAGAGCTTGATATGTAAGTCCAAGGTTGCGAAATGAAGGGTGTACTTACTACGCAGAGGTCTCTGGTTCTAACCTGCGAGGTCAATTAGGAAAAAATTTATTTAATGCGAGTTTTTTTTTTTTTTTTCCACACAATGTACACTGCGGAAAAAGTCTGTTTCTACGAATACTTTCGGTATTGTTCCGTTACAGAAAATTTCTGTCTACAATTTCTTCTCGCAGCATCACTGTAAATATATAGTCCTATTTGCTGCCAGAAACTCTCTGTAATTTGAGAAAATACGCATAATTTAGGAAAAAAATATATTGTCACAACGTATTTTCTCAAATTACAGAGAATTTCTGGCAGCAAATAGAATGTATATTTTACAGTATACAGTTATTTTCAGGCAACATTTTTGCTGCGAAAAATTGTCTGTATTATCGCAGGATTTATTTTTACAGTGTACACACACACACACACACACATATGTATATACAGAAAATATCTCTTAACAAATTTCCAAGAAAATATCCGCATGTTCTGAAAAGCACTTGTTAGAAATGTTCCGTAACAAAACATTATTTTTGCGCAATAGATTTTTCCGTAGGGCTCTCTATAAAAGAAGACCTTAAATAAAACTTTCAAATTGACAAAACCAGGATCGAACCAATATCCACGGTATATTAGGAGACAATGCCATCGCTCAGCTACGGAACCACAATTTTTGTTGTTACTTATCTGTCCCCAAATCATCTTAAACAATATACACACTGGATAAGATATGTGTCAATGATTACAGATTTTATCTGTTTATAGACAAAATGTGTCTTTTAAAGTGAGTTTGAGATATAATTTTAAAGTGAATTTCTGTAATTTTTAGAAAACAGAAATTTCCTGTCAGAAAGATACAAAAATATTTTATTTTTTTAGAAGAAATTTTTACAGTGTAATGTTTTCGAAAGAAAAATCGAAATTTTACAATTGTAAAAGACCTATATTTTTGTAGACGTTTCACCACTTTTATCTTACGTAATAGGGAATACATTTATTATGAAATAAAAAAGAAATAGACAATGAAAAAAATTAAATTAGACAGATTAGCCGCTTTGACGATGAATGAACATTGAAAGAAATTATTAGGAAATTTAAAATTCAATAAAAGCTTGTAAAGAGAGAAATCAATTAAAGATTTATAATGTTTTTTAAGGGTCTGAAGCAAATTTATTTTTTATACCAAAAATATGCTTAGTTTTATGTTTGATGTTTAATTATAGGAACTACTTACTTGTTCCAAGTAAGTAGTTCCTATAATCCAGTGTTACCAGATTAGGGATATTTTTTATTCAATATCCACCTATAAATTGTAATTGTAATGGTTACCTGATTACTTCGAAGACTAATCGTCTATTATTTATAGTAAATATCACTTATCAAAATTAATGATGACAGTTGAATAAAAAAAGTCCCCAATCTGGCAACACTGCTATAATCAATATTTTATATATTTTTATTCAGATTAATTAAACCATTATTAATTTTTTTTTATTTTTTTTATTTCCCCTAGTATGCAGCCAATTGCCTTCAGCATAGCACTAGTGCGTCTTAAAACCACTCACTCATTATAAAAATTTATATGTAAAAAGGATCCTGTCGTATTTGCGTTTAGACGAATGACTTTAAGCTGTTACACTTTCATCTAAATATTTAAAATAAGTTCAAATATATATAAAAGCTAAGATAAACATATCGAAAAAAAAAAAAAAAAAAAAAAAAACAAGTATCGTTCCTTTTGTCTCTCCCACAATGCTAAATGATATTTTCTTTCAAATGATGTTAGATGCAAAATCTTCGAAGTGCATGTGAGTTTCTTGAATACTATTGACAAGGAGATATTGTTTAAGATAAAATGTCACGAAGAACAAATACTTTATCATAAAATAAAGTATTTTCTCGAGAAGGCAAATAAAACTGTATGGGAGGCATATTCTGCGCTCAAAATAAATACATTTTGTAAAAACAATACATTTTTGCTACCTTGAACAAAAACGAAACATATGAGAGTTTTTAATGAGGGATTTTTTATTCTTTTTAATATCAGCGTATTTAAAGGTCATATTGTGTCATTTTAACTAAGACCGTAATTATCTTGTCTTTTGTATGGTATTTCTCGAAATTAAACAAGAGAAATTATTTTTCTTTTTATTTTTAGTACGACAGGACTATTTCTTTCAATCTGGCGTTTTGCGTTGTTACTAATTTATACTGTTCCACTCCGAAAATACCTGCCAATATCCTTTTTTACCATTTAATTTCTTATTCTACCTTAAAATATTTTGTGAAATACGTAAAAACTTTTACATATTTCTTTTCTCTTTTACATATTTATTTCTCCTAACCTTCGGTTTCGTAGTTGTGTACCCTGACCACAGAACCAACGGGTCTTGGCTGAATATTTCTGACTATTTACATTAATGTTTTCAGATTTTTTTTTTCCTTTACTTCCCATCGGTGAGGATCGAACTCATAACCTTCGGGTTCGTAGTTGTGTACTCTGATCACAGTGCCAACCGTCTCGGCTGAATATTTCCTGATTATTTAAACTAGAGTTTTCAGATTTTTTATTTTTTATTTATTTTTTCGAAAGGGTGTTAAAATACAAATATAAGAAGTTCTGCCGTACTAAATTAAATTCTCTCATAACATAATTTCATCCATAGTTAAAAAACATTGCACCAAAATATTAGTTGCAGCTAGTTGGAGTCATTCTTATGATGAAATGTAGGATTTCATTTTCAACAGTTTACACGCTTTAACCCAGCATCTCCTCGATACCAGGATTAAGAGATGCATTCTGATTATTTGTGGGAGCCCCTTACATTCAGAATGAAATAATTTATTATAAAATATGAAATTTACCTCAGCAATATCAAAGAAATAACGCAGCGAGAAAAATATACAGTTCTAACTTTATTTCTCACGCTAGAAGCTAAACCACTAAAAATGAGAAGAAGTCTCGTGGAAAAAGAAGAGTGTTTATTCTAAACTCCTCTTCAAACCTATGCGAGACTATATCAGAACGATCTGAAAAAAAATTATTTTGTCACCAGATCAGTTTACGATGATGTTTTGTTTGTTAGAAAATAAAAGGAAGCCGTCAGCATGAAAGTGTGAATCTTTTATAGGATTTCTCAGAATTATTTTTCTTCTTTAAACGCAGTGAGATGCTATCGGAGATGACCTGTCATAAAAGAATTGCTGAGTTGCGCAGAAGAAAAGATGGTATTTAAAGATCGACGACTCCACCATCTTAAAAATATGGGAAACTTCGGCAGTAATGGTGACTTTCAATTTTGGATTTCTGAAAATTTTAATACGAAGAAATAATGTCAATGAAACAAACTTTTACTTTTGTTTTTCTGAATTAAAAATATTATTTCTGGTTACTATCAAAATTGTTTAATTTTCTCTATCATGTAACCCCTAAACTACAACCAGTGACATTTGAATTCCAAGTTTCCACCCCAAGATGATGTAGCCACCACAAACATTTTTTCGCCCTTTTCTGTACAGATGATTTATTAAAGTTATTATTTAATAAAAATTACTTTCCACGTTGGACGTAGACGATTTTGCTCTCAAAATTGTATAACATAAAATATCTAAAGAAAGTGTACTTTATGCTCTAGAAATGACATCTTAAAAAATGCATATTTTTCTAAAGTTTCGTTTATTCTAAAAATTATATATCTATATATATACATATCTATATCTATATATATAAACTATCAGAGATCGATGGTTCATCCATTTGCTTTTAAGGTATTGATAAGTTTTTTTGAAAGATACCCATATTGAACAACTGACACATTCCATGTCCGTGCATGACTGCAAAAGCAACGGAATGTGCATTCAGTCTCTGTTCAAAGGAATGACGAATATACTTACAATGAAGGGCCCTTCAATACGTGATAATGATCTCTATGTTCGCCCTGCAGTGGAATTTTTCTAACACGTTTTGATGAATCAGGGGATGACTTGTCCATTCATGAGATAGCTTGACTCAAAGACGGAATGACTTGAGCATTTTTTTTTCATATAAATACCTCGAACGTAAATGATTTAAATCAGAAACCAAAAAACATACTTTCTGTGTTCAGGAGCCTGATATTTTCTTGCTTTGAATACTCTTGTATCTTTCAACACTCATCTCGAAGTTATGAAGTGGGCGTGTTCTGTCGTTGTCCTGGTGGCCCTTGTCTGTAGTCTCAGCAGTGAGTTATAATCCTTTTTTCATTTACCATTGTCATTTTGAACTTATATGTCAGAGGTTTTAATTTATACTAGAATAACCAGTTACTCATTAAACTTCTTGCATACACAAGAAGCATAATGAGTAACTAATTTTTTTGCACAAAACTTGCAAGGATAATAATAACTTTATGAGTCCCAAAAATCAACATTTGTTGTAAAATTAACAAATTATTTACCTCTTCCTTTAAAAATTTCTTAGGTTACTTTACTAAAACATAATGAAGTTTTTTTACATATGCATATTTTTAAAATAATGAAGGCTGCCACGATCCCACTTTTTTTTTCCTTCGACTGTTCTACACTACATTTATATAAAATTTTTCTTGAAATGATCCTGTAACATATTTAAGAATACTATTTAACAAATATAGTCGTGGAAGAGTCAGGCAAAAAGAACGCACCCTAGTAACCCTGCTGAAGAATTATTCTGTTACTATATTAGATGTTAATTATTTTCTTTCATCTAGTTAAGGTTGTAGGTCGTATTTTGTATGAGTTGATTTTTTGAAAACTTCAGATAAACATTACTGAACAGGTATAGTCTACATTGCGGAAATTTCAAGCATGAAATAGAATATTTCTCTTTAAATATTTAAATTGCAGATATCAAAGTGCATGCATGTTCAGTTGATCTGACCATCTTGTTGAAAGTTGTCAAAATCAGGAATTGGTTGATTTGACTGTAAGTACTGATTCGGCGTGTTAAATCTTTATTTTGATCTTTTCTACTCAGATCAGACAAACGTCTTGTAAACATCTATTAAACGCCCACCTGCAAAATTATTCTTACTTCAAATAGAAATATACTATGAAAACTATATTTATGTAATGAAAGAACGTTTGTTTTATTGTTACCTTTTCACACAGAAATGGGTGACCTTAGTCTGTCAAAATATGTCACAGGTTTATTTTTACGAAATTAATTGTATGATGCACGATTTTCGATTTTAATTTTCAGTTCCCTTATTTTTTTTCTAGCACCTCTGGTAAAGGCTATCACTGTTAAGATCGACATTCGAAAATGATAGACGGAAAACGTTCTATTAAATTAGCCTGCTATTTGAGTTCAGATTTTTATCAAATCGGTAGAAGTTAATGAAAAATTTAATTTAATAAACAGGTCTATAAATTACAGATTGTTTTTGTTTATTCTTCCCTATATATATATATCCCTCTTTTCTATACCGTTATTAGAAAAAATTGCGTCTCTCGTCGTATGTTTTGGATCAATTCGTAAATCAAGGTCCATAAATTTTAATCCTTCGATGAATTCTTTTCCGCTTTTTGAATTAAAATCTACATGTAAATACCCCACCACAAATAATAAAAGTGAATTAAAGTCACATTTTTTTACTTATTTATTGGGTTTCATTTATCTAACTGTAAACACGGGAAATACAGCTTACGCCATGATTTTGAGTCAGACTGTCTAGAAACAGTTTCAACTATAGATGACGCCAGCGACAATATTCATGATGCATGTAAGAATGATGGCTCATCTGATCATTTTATTGCTTTTTTTAAATCTAATTTTTGAACGGTTTGATTAGTTTTCTCAAAAAATAGGAGAATTTTTCTTAGCTGAATTATTTAACAACTTATCTATCTAATACTTAAGAGTCGATTTTTAAATATGTAAACATTTTTAAAACTAGTGGATCTGTAGATGAGGTGCCCCAACGTTCTACTTACATCACTCATTATTCAGCAGATCACTTTTTATTTATTCTGTATTATTCAGTATATGTATGTGTATAAATACACTCCTGCTCAAAAGGTTAGCAAGATTTGCAAACGATCAGTTTCTTTCTATTTTAAATGCTTATCTCTCGATGAAATATTTTCAAACATTGGGCATTTAAAGAATTGTGTCTTCCTCATGTTTTTCAGTGAAGATTGGTTTAAGACAACATTTGGGGACTGTAAACAAGTTGAGCAAAATGTAAAATGCTTGTGATCACCTCGTGTCACTAAATGAAGGAAATAATCTTTAACTTTTGAAAATGTCGATATAGACTCAGTACAATTTGTGGGACGTTACTCAAAACGTTTTTCAAAAAACTCAAAAAAAGTCAGCATGTTTTTTATCTATATTATATCGAGTTTTAAATGAAAATTTTCCCCACTTTTAGATAATTTATCTAAAAGTGGGGAAAATTTTCAAGTGGGGAAAAAACAACATACTGCAATCCGAATAGAAATATCTTAAATATCTCATAAAATACGAGCATTTTTACTAGAAACGTTTCACTGCGTGTGCGATAAAATATTTATTACGCAGGTTGAAAGCTGGATATATGGGTCAACTTTGGTCAAAAGTTTATTTGAATAGAATAAAAATTAAGCAAATTGTCGAGAAAAGAAGGAACCAGATTTTAAGTATCTTTCCAGAGTTGAAATTTCATAAGGTTTATTCATAAAACAATGAAATTTTCCAGTAGAATTAATAAAATTTTCTACTTTCAGTTTTAGATGTCTTTACACATTTTGAGTGGTGCAGAATACAGTCAGTCATAGAAATTCATGTCTGTCTGTAAGTCTGTGTGCGTTTGACAAATGTTCTGTGGCAACTCTATCTTAAGAATTAATGTCCAGAGTACCATGTAAGTTTGTATTTCGTTTCACGTTGACATAAACTTTCGCCTATCAACTTTTGGTAAAAAGCATTCATCAGGTCATGCTGCTATGCTGCGATTTTTGTTATTTAAAGGGAGCATATACCTCAACTCCTATTAGGTATAATTACACAATATTTATGTGAGAGGAACATTAGGAAACACTATGCGGATTCAATTTGTTTGCGTGGCGGCCGACAGCTGGCTATTCTATTCTTAAACATCCCCATGAATGATAAGGCTATATCTTAGCTTCTAATACCTATATGCATCAAAATTTATAGGTGAGATAATCATAATGTAAGTAAATGATCAATTCATTTGAGTGCATATCTTTCGACATGTTGCGCTCACTGTTATTTATCTTCAGTATTTTTCCACATGGTTGCATCTCAACAATTATTGGATAAAACTGCACCAAAGAACATTTATAAAAAATCTTTATGCTGACAAGCTATGATTATTTTTTTTCCTTTTCTACGTGTTAACCAATATTTGAAGATGTGATGTTGAATGACATAATAAGAACTTTTTGCGATATCTTCAATGTGCAAGTAATTATTTCTTCCTTTGTTTTAAATCTTGTCTTTGTTCCTCCCTTGTCCTGAAATATTGAAATCGGCAGACTTTTGCTAATCATTACAAAGCTTTGTTAACAATAAAATAGTTTATTTATTTATTTATTTATTTTTTTTTAATGTGTATATGGGTATTTGATCATTTGCATTTCTTCTCATTCAAATTGGTTGATTTTATTTTTTTAGGTATCCTTTTCGTGAATGGTCTACCTATAGAATCAAGTAAGCCTGTTCAAATAAATTTACTTCCTTATTTTTTTTTATATTAATTAATTACATGAAGAATAAAGCTTATTAGGAAATTCAATACGCATCATTAAAATCTTTTTTAAAAAATCTATTTAGACTAGCCTTAACTATAGGATTCTTTTGATAATATCTAATAATAAAATTATATAATTATAAATATAAACTGTTATTTTAAATTAAAAAGTTAAAGTAGACTATCTTTAGAAACTTAAAACCTAATGCAGTTAACTATTTTCTTTTTTGTGTTTGAGAGAGGTTATTTCTAATTTTTATTGTTTTAAGGGAAAATTCAACTGAAAGGATAAATGTTTTTGTTAAAACAATACGTGAACGGAGTCATGGATAAATTCATCCATGGTTGTGATGTGTGAAAATCGCATATATAAATAAAAGTCATAAGTAAGTCTCTCAATAATTTGTAATTTATTTAATTTAGAAAGGTGTTTAAATTGAATGCAACATCCATAAGCTTTTCGTATTTGTAGGTATAATATATATCTAGATTTAGCCAGGTCATACTCATCACACATTTAGAAAGACAGTATTCACTTTATTTATTACAAGGATACTGGAATTTTTAGAATGTGAAGTTCTTATGACAGAATTATAATAAAATATTTTTCTGTCGAGTTTTAGTATACATTAAAGTAAAAGTGATAGGTAGGAATACTTTAATACCTATAATGTAATACCTTTAAACAGAAACACACAAGTTTTAATATTAACAATACGAGTTTGATTTACACTGAGAGACCAAAAAAAAAAAAAAAAAAAAAGCCGCACTGCAGAAAAAATGACTCATACCTTTTTTATTTGTAATAACTTTGAAATTAATGGTTAAAAAAAAAAAAAAAAAGTTTGCATAATACCAAAGGGATGAAATGATACCAATGTACATTTTCGAGTTAATGATTCACTGTACGAAGTACTTTATAAAATTCTAAATAAAACTTTCTTTTTAAACATAATGCAATAACCATACATTTTGTATTATATT
Organism: Salticus scenicus; assembly: GCA_963930645.1. NCBI lineage: Eukaryota > Metazoa > Arthropoda > Arachnida > Araneae > Salticidae > Salticus > Salticus scenicus. The sequence goes on from OZ005661.1 coordinate 200,252,101, forward strand.
ATGATTTATTATATGAAATAAACAAGTTATATTTTAATATATGAAATAAAACTGTTTATTCGTTAGATCTAAGCAATTTTTTAATAAAAATATGTATTCTGCATTGGATATGGAATGACTGCTTTAGTGCACTGTGGCACAGTTAAATACAGTTTTATGATATAAATCTCAAAAATTTCACTGTGTTAAATATTGTAAATAATTTTTATAGTTTTCGCAAAGTTTTTGGTTGCAAATTTCGAATTATCCTCTCTCTCCCGGCGACTTTTTATGACTAAACATTTTCGAGCGTATTGAGATTAGGACTGTTTCCAAGTCTAATAAAGAAGAAATTCTACGATATTCTTTGTGGGATTTAACTTAGAGTGTAAAAATATATTATTACTTACAGAATTGTAGGTGCTCATGGGAATGGATAGGTAATTTTAACAATTTGATTCAATTGACAGCAAGTTGCATTATCATCTTGAAATGCTGTTTGAAGAAAAGTCTTAAATACCTCCAAAATATAGTCGGTCAGGCGCCTCTTTTATAATCACAACGTTTTATTTTGAGTTAATTGATCCCTTGAGCATTACATTCGTCTGATTCTTTGAAAGAGTATGCACTTCCATACCATAATGTACAGAAAATATGTCACTGTTTTAAGAGAGCAGTTTTCATTAAGTCAGTCCGATTTTTACCGTCCTAGTAGCTTTTTTTCACCAGCTCTAAATTAACTAAATTTAACTCATCAGAGAAATTCAGTTCAGCCCAATAATTAGCTGCTTTTTTTTTTTTTTTTTTTTTTTTTCCGTCCTTAATAACAGCTTTTTTTGCAGATATTCTGTTTTTTAACCTGCCTTGTTTAATTGCTACCGGACTATGTTTGAAGAAAGTATTTTGCTATACTCTTTTTAAAAATCTTTTTTAAATTTCTCAACATGATACAAATCGATTTTTTAAACATTTGCTTTTTAACTTGCGGTTATCTTGCTTGGATGAATAACGTGGTTGCCCAAAGCCAAATTTCCAGTTTAAACGGCCAAAAAGCTTTATATTTTGCTAAAAACCATTTTACCGATATTTCGTTAACATTTAATTATTTTTCCATCTCACGTATTAAAATATTTTTTTTTTTATTTTCATTCAAAAATTAACACTTTTTGTGGCATCGTTATCTGACTTATTCTTACCATTTTTGAAATAATTTCTAAAATTACAGTTTTTCCGACAATTGCATTTTTGTTTTTGAACACTGGACTCATTGCTAAAGTGTATGTAGATGACAACATAATAAAATCTATTCGAAAATTTGCTTTTTAAACTATAAAATTGGCGGTTGTAGAAAGAGAAAAGAAAAATATCCAAGTGCGGCTTTTTTTTTTTTTCCTTTTGTCGTTCAGTGTATTTTATGAAATAGCAGGAGAAGACTAAACGATTCACTTTTCGAAGCACTGTTTATTGACAAGTACACGATCTACCAAGACACAGGATAAACGGTATATATTTACCCAGGTCAAACAACCTGCTTCATGGCTCGCATGCACGGTAAGTTGTGGGCCTATTTCAATAGAGAACTGCCACACCTCTGGCATTTTTCTCAATCCCACTCGTTTGAACAGTATATGAATAATAAATTGATTCCGATTAGCTTAATGCCAAACTGGTAGAATTCAAATACATGTGTAATGCTGCCACCTGCTTTTAGGAAAATGTAACGATTTATCTCCAAATGTAGATTAATAAGAAAATAAAAAATGTACGTTTATGCATAGATTTTTTTTTTTTTTTTAAATAGTTCAAATCTCATAATATCTTACAAATATTTATTTATAAAATAAATATATAGAAATTTTTTCCTTTTAAAATATGTATCTATCTGTGCACGGAGTTGCAAAAAACTCAATTATACATTTATATTCATTCACACATAAAACAGACACAGGTGAAAATCATTAATAGTAACTAAAAGCCTTGAAATAAAACTTTAATGACCATAAATAGAATTTTTCCAAGTTTATTTCAAACATTTCCACAACACGTGAATGTAATAAGAAGTTTTCTAGTATTAAACGGGAATGTTAAGATATTCATTAAAAATGTGAGAAAATCGAACAACAATAAAATTTGTAAAATACATGACGTACTTTTTGCACTTTACTTATCTTATTTAAAAAATATATTTTGTTACGCAAGATCGCTACATTTAACAGTAGTGCAAATGAGGGAAATACAGAAGAAAAAGGACTAATAAATTTTATAAACTTGGAAAAATTGTAACTTTTTAAAATAGAGTTTTCAAGGCTAAATAAGGTTCTTTACATAAAATGATTGAACCACTTAAAAATAATAAATATCGTACATTGATACTGTAACTCTACTTTTTAATACATCTTTTGAATTTAAATTTAAAAATTCTTATAAAAATATTACTGATAGCTTTATTTATTTCAATATGGAATTAGATAAATATTTTGAAAAAGAAATCCATAGCAAAATACTTTGACAAATTATAAAATTTTATTTGCTATTTTAAAATCATAAAGGTAATTGTTTCATTTAAATTTGCGTACAATTTATGGTTGTTTTCAACTAGGAAGCATTACAAATTTTGGCTTCTCTTCCATTCACTTAAATTTTACTTATGGTAGCCGATAAGTATGCAAAGTCAAGTACCTGAATTCTAACAGTTTCAGATTCAGCCAATCAAAAGACTTTATTATTCATGCATCGCTCAAAAGAGTGGGATTGTTTGACTCTTTTGACGGAAAGAGGCCGCTCACCGCTATTGCGTAGTTTAGAGCGATTTAAAGCCTCCCTCTTGGTTCATTAAAAAAAAAAAAATAATAATACATTGGCACCTGTGATAACAACCTCGTGACAACGGGCGGCATAAGAGGTAAAACTGAAATGTGAGAGACTAAATTAACAGAAAATGCCGGAAACAGATTAGCACGCGAGCAGGGGGCGTCGAGCTATATTATCTGCAGGGACGCCACAGTCATGCTTTTTAGTGAGCAGTGGACGTCAGAATAAATTGAAATCAGAAGTTGGAAAGTTTCTGATTGTTGAGTATTTAAGTCATTTTCAAATATATTCAAAAAACTAACTGTGATGTGGTTGGAGCGCTGGAGCAGACGTCTTTCACGAACGGGGGGCGTAGATAAGATTATTTTATGCTCAATTTTGAGGCAAAAATGTGGATGAGTTTCTTTAACAATATGTTTTAGCAACCGATGCACATGTGGATATAAAAAATATTAATAATAATTAATTAACAAATAAATAATTGAGTAATGAAAGAACACTTTGTTCAGGAAAAAAAATTGCTATACGTCATATTACAGAGAAATTTGTTGGCTTGAAGAAAAAACGCATACCGCTGGTCAGGACGCGGAGGTTTGAGTGGTGTTCCTCTATTACCATGTTTTCCAGGTGGCCAGATCTCACACCGTGTGTTTTTGTTCTGTGGGATAAAGTTTGTGTTATTCAAATACCAAGAACGCTGCAAGAATTGCAAGAACGCGTCACTGCTTCTGTAATTGACATTGACTTGAAGGAACTGGTTTATTCTTTGGATAGTGCTGGTTGCTCAAGGGTGCACACGATAAATATATCTAGGATGTGCTAGAAATTTAATGAGGATATTTATTTTTTCACCTATCATCCTTCTTTGTATGTTGTATTCTTGAAAATAAACACTGCTTTAAACCAGATGAACCATTTACAGTCTAACCCTGTATACTGAATTTTACATTTATGTACATAATATTTCTTTTTAAAAATATTATGAATGATATTTTATTTTTTTAACAAACAATTCATGTTTAATATTATCAATAATATGGAATATAAATTTATTTGATGTAATTTATGGAGATGTACAAACACTGTTTTGATTAAAATGTCTATTTTCAGGCGTTCTTGGCGATGGAAGTGATTCGACGAGAAGTGAGTAAAATAGAAATTGTCTATAAATTTGCCTTTTCAACTCTCCAGTTATTAACTTTAAACAATCGCGAAGGAAATGGAACAGAAAATAGACGGTTCAGTTTTTTACATGATATCTTCGAGAGCACTGGCAATTTTAACTTATTAGAAAAGAGTACAAAAATGTCTCCGATGAGATTAGGAAGAAAATCGTCGAATGAAATAAGATTACAGAATTTACATTAAATCAAAAAGGAAAACAACGTTGGCAGTCGAGTGAGTCTAAAAAGTGTGAGTACGTCTTAAAGTGTAAAATGCATGTTTACAAATATTTTCTCGGACAGAAAGGAAAAATGTTTTTGGGAAATAAAAATAGAACAGTGTGAGTGCAGTGCAAGGAAACAAGCCTTATTTTCATTTTCAGTTTATTTAAAGTCGTTGAAATAAGAAATATCGTCTTGTCTCTTAAACTTATAAAAATCAGGAATTTAAATGCTAAAAAAATTTTAATATTACTATGCATAAAATAACACAGCATTCTACTGCAAAAATTATATAAAATATCACCATAAATACGGTAAATATTACAGTACTTCTGCCGTTTCAATCCTTTGCGTTATAAACACAATATTTTCGCGGTACATTAAACATAAAAATGCTGCATATGTACTACTTTATTCGTAAAATCCATATATACCGTAAAATAAAAATAATAGAGTAAATATAATTTATATATACCGTTACTTCAAGGGATCGTTGGGCTAAATTCAATCGGTTGGACAATTGTTAATCACTGTTCGTTAAACGCGAATTTTAGAACTGACGGTTAGTAAAACATTTTCTGCAAACTTTGCATTAGATATTAATTATTCACCATGATGCAAGTAATGATTAGTTAATCAGTAATCACGAGTTTAGAATTAAGTATTGCCTATTTTTTATTTTCAGATTAATGAAAGAATTCAACGATAATGAAAGTCAACAATTAATACTACTTGAACTTGGTCATTTATATTTTTTTTTATTTATTTTTGTGGTGGATGGAGGACACTTTAAGAAATTGCTTTTATTTGTTTTTAATGAGTAAATATCGCTACCTTTCTGTTTTATTTGAAAAATGCACGGTACATGTGCCAGATATGAAAAATATTTTATACACTCTTTCTCATATTCATAAGGACACTTTATGTTTTGAAATAACTAATGTAAAAATAATTGTGAACAAGATTGTACTAAGTGCACTTAATATATCTGGTATTCGAAAAACCAAAACTGCTATTTTTTTTTTTTTTTTTTTTATTATGAAACAAAATTAATAAAAATTAATGCAATTTTTTTTCTTCGTTTTTAGATGCTCATAATTATATGGACAATCAAGATTTTTTCGTTTTACTTAACTTACTAGCAGATAAATTACAGTTGACATGCGAATTTGTTAACCACTGGGTTAGATTAATTGATATATAAGCCTTCATTTTTTCTTGGACGGACGTTACTGATAATTCCTCGAAAAAAAAAAAAAAAAAAAAAGAAGGTTAATGTACTTAATTAGGATAAATGTGTTTTTTTAGTGGAAGGATAATTTCAATTTGCCGAATTTCTAATGAAATTCGAAGGTCTAAAATTGCTGAAGGAAATGTGATCAAACGTTGAACTGCTCGTTCGATGGGAGAGAGATCTGGCGCAAAATCAGAGCTTTTTTTTACAGAGATCGAACTCATAATTCCTCTTACTGTTCTACTCGAAATGACTGCTGCTGAATTTGCTCGTAATTGTTAACGAAAGGTTGGGGTCGACATTTATGCATGTTTAAAATAATTAATAATATGTTAAAATGAATAAAAAACTTGTAATAATCAATAAGCAGTTAATGGAGGAAAGAACGCCTGTGTTAAAGTTGAATAAAGACAATATGAAATGGTAAAATGTTGCATTTTCGGATGAAAAACATTTTATCCTTGATTAACGAAATGGGGCATGAAACGGGCATTTTAAAGGTGTATATATGGTGCTCTGGGGAGCTGTTTCTACAGAAGGCAGAATAAATTTAGTAATTTTTTCTGTTACACTTGTCGACAATTTTTTTTTTTTTTTTTTTTTTTTTTTTTTTTTTTTTTTTGGGGGGGGGGGGGTAACAGAAATGAACCATTATTATTTTCAACTAATTTTGTAGTGCAGAAGTGAAAAATCTGTAACACGTACAGTTTTATTGTTACGATTAATTAATCTGAACTGGACGCAGTGTACAAAAGTCTTTAGAAGACATGCATTATTACTGTCAATATTATTAATTTAGCATGGAATACTGTTAATATGGCAATAATATACATATTGTAGACTAAGTAGAACATAAAAACATGGAAAATACACTAAATGATTGAATTGTTATTATTTGTTATTTTAAAACCAAAATACAAAAAATAGGCTTTTTTACGTCTTGTGTTAAATGTCTATATTGTGATTTTAATACGAATAGATCACAAATACAGCAAAACTTATCGGTGTACGGTTTTACATGTTCTACACTGAAAACTGGCCATTTTGAACATGAAACTTTAACTATAAAACAGCACAATCATACTTAACTACTTAACAAAGAATATCTGCTAACTAGAATACCAGTAAAAAAAAAAACCAGTAAAAAAAACTAACCAGTAAAAAAAAAAAAAAAAGATAGTACGAGTAAAAAAAAAAAAAAAAAAAAAAAAAAGGTTGCCAGCAGAGAGGATAGCCTGGAGGCAGGGTTGATAGCACGAAAGGTTACCATGTGTGATACAGATTTATGAGGATTTTTACAGATTTTTTTTTATGAAGAATTGGGAAAAAATGCGAGCAACGGATAATCATTATTCAATCAGTATATATATATATTAATCGAAATCGTGAAATGATTTTAAATTACAAGTGAGATAAATATCACTGTATTTCTACGACAACAAGTTCTATTCATTCAGGAATCAATCGGCGCATGCCCTTCAAATGAAATGAAACAAAAATGATGCTTAGAATATGTGTAATGAGAAATTCAAGTGTAAAATTGTTTTTAACTAAAACATTTTAAAAGTACATTTTAATGAAGTTTTGTTTTTCTTAAATATAGAATAATTTAGTATTATCTTTCTCTTTTAGATCGCCATGTTTCAGATTTAGAGCCAGCCGCCACATTCTTCTGATTCGAATAATAGCATCGAAATAATAACCCTGTTATTATTTTTGTATCGGAAATGAAGCCTGAAAATAAAGTTTTTCTGAATCTGTCATTTTTAATCTTAAATATTCATTTTCACACACAGCATCAAAGAAATAAATTGTAATTCAGCTTTACAGAAAATGCCTTGGCAAAGTGACAATGAATTGTAAAGTGAAAAAATAAATAAATAAAAATACACGACTGCGACACTTAACACAATGTTTTCGGAGGCGATGCATGTCATTAAGCAAATGTCTGAAGCTCTCATTTAAAAGTCAATTTTATAAAGAGAAAACAAAGAAAAACATTAAGCAATTTATATGAAAGTAATTTATATTTTTAGCCTAACGAAACATCCTGCATCAAAGAATTTAAAAGTCATATTAATTATGAGTCTCTAAACAGTTATATAGATAGATATTTCACTTTTGCAAGAGATTAACATTTTTAAATATTTAGCATTCAGCTTTCTGGACCTTTGAAATTTATGGATTGACGAAAGTTCATACCAAATATAATAACTAAAAACATTAGTCTCGAATACTTTTTAAAATATTCTGAATATTTAAAATTTTTCAGCTCTTGCAAAAGTGAAATAGCTATATTTTTCTCTGAAAATTTCTTATTATTGAAACTTTCACTTCTTTGTAGAATGTCTTTGCGAGACTAAATTTTTATTTTTATTTTTTATTTTTTGCTTTTTAGGGCTCCACAATAAAAAGCTTCAACTTCATTTTTTTTTTTTTTTTTTTTTTTTACTTAAATTTTTATTTTCATATTTTAGTTGACACAAGTTATGAACTGTCAGATATTTTCTTTATTTTTCTGTGTATAAAAACGTTAACTTCTATAGTTTTTTTAGTAACATAGTTATGGATATGAAAATGCTTCACTACCGCAAGAAATTTTCATTAATAATAAAAAAAATTTACTGTATAAAAATATCTTAATTTAAATTTCAGTTTTGGTGTTTCACAAAATTTCCATTTTATAGCAGCTTTTATGTATGTTTTGAGACTAAAAATCAAAATATTTAAAAATATGCATATTTCTACATGTTATTCAGAATATTTAGATATATTTTATAATATTCGACACATATTTAGACACTTTTTCATACACAAAAAAAAAAAAAAATCGCTTCCGAAGGTAGGCAAGCAACTTAAGAAAACGAAGCGGGATCCAAATAAAATTACACGCAAACTCCACTTTTCGATGTAATTATATCCTATATTTAAATATTTATCAGTGTGGGGCACAAGATTTGAAACGCCGATAACCATTCTTAGCTTGTAGCTCTAACTTTGTCATCGGAATGATATTGTTATGTTGAAAGGTCTTTAATGGAACTCAAAACATGGAAATCACAAGGTAAAAGGTCTGGGCCATAGAAAGGGTGATCCTACACTTCCCATTTGAATTTTTTCAGAGGTTCACGCGTTTATTTAATCTCAACCTCTTTTCCATTGACATGTGGGAGCGTAATTCCTTTTTGACATTTAACCATTATATCAATTTTTAAATGCTTGTCGCAATTGTTGTAGCATTTTATAATAAGAGATACGCTAATCTCTGCAGCCTTCGCCATGAACTCTTTATGCATGAAACTTTCTCTGTAAAAGAAATAAAATTAAATAAAATTAAAAAAAAAAAAAAAAAGATCAGCAGATGCAAACTTCGACTGTTTGTACGTCATGACTGTTAATAATGTAAATCGTGATAGAGAAAACCAGATACTTTTATTTTAACTTATAGAGGAAAGAAAGGGCTCGGAACGTGGAAGAACTCGTAAATACACCAAATTACACAATAATGCAATTCAGAATATATATTAACTTCCCCTTACCACTGTAGCAAATTGCGCTATCAGCAGCTGTCACTCAGGAACTTTCGTCTTTACATTGCATAAAGAAGAACTATTGACGGCTAAAACTCTTCTTAGATCACTTTCTATCAAAAGAACAGTCCATCAAAAACACACCCACACCAAGTGCTTCATTGAGCTCTCTATTTAAAGTCATTACATTAAAAAGAACGATTCACTTTCATTTTGTACCAAAACACTTATCCTAAAACTACTCACATTTAATTTCTACCCACTTTTCGCAACCAACGTAGCCTCTGTTATTAAAATGCCAAACTACCTAACCAATAACTAGAGACACTCCATGTCAACCCAAATGCATCTCTACTCGACACTTCCAGCCAGCTATCTTCTGCACAACATCACCAAAATATTGTGTATCCAGCTAGAGACCTTCCCATAGTCAGCCGATATTTTACCTCGGCTCGACATTATCACATTAGACTACTTTCAATACTAAATTCAACGGGCAACTTTTACCTTCTCAACCCAATATTTTAACTCGCTACCATTATTTGCAACCTCCTCCAATACTGAATTCCATTGCAGACCTTTACTTTCTGAACTCGACGCCACTCATACCTTACAACTACTCGTTTTTTCTCTCAAAGTCATTAAGAGATTATGATCTGATCAGAAGAAATGACGATTGCAGATTGAAAGAACAATTAAAAAAAAGCCTGGTATGGATCTCTGTTTGTGCCTATTTTATACACCGATGGGACTCTTCTGTTGTATTACGTTGTGTCTTTGAGAGGCATACTATTGTAACAATCGCAGCTATCGTAGATCACAAGTCGGATATTACTCTCCGTAGCAAAAGTATCCGAGCACTAGCAATAATCCTCGTCTTAAAAAAGTACACTTAATACTGGTTTGTTAAATAAATCCTTGTTCAGTTATGTTCTAAGTCTGTCTAAGATCATGATTCGACAAGGATTTATTTAACAAAGCAGTATTAACTGTACTTTTCTTAGACAGGGATTATTGCTAGTGCTCGGATACTTTTGCTGCGGAGTGTACGATCGGACTTGGGATCTACGATAGCTGCGATTGTTACAATAGTATGCCTCCCTTTGTCTCAGAAAAATAGCAAGCCTTTTCCTTTTTTCTATTCATAGCGACACATATCTCGAATTCAGATGGATCAAACTATAGGAAAAAATGTGGAGTGACTCCATTTAACACCTCCTGTAATAATGCCTCCGAGCTGAGCTTTACGTCATGGAAGACCAACCGATTATTTCCAATCAACACTTCTTACAATGTATGTTGGATTGTGGGATTGGATGTAATCGGCCGATCTTCTATGACGTAAAATTCAGCTCGGAGGCATTATTACAGGCGGTGCTGCTCCATTCGGCTTTACGAACATTTAGTAATTAACGGTTGTTTATTTCAACAAGAGAAGTCGTTAAGCAAACAAAAAGAAAAAATGCATACAGATGTCTAAGTTCTTTTACTCCAAGATATACGTCGTTTACTAAAGCATAATTCTAAATTATTTTAAACATTCCTGTGAAAGAACTAATAATGATGCGTTCAAAATATCAAGCATTCTTTTTTTTTTTTGTTTTTTTTTGTTTTAACAATGTTTTAAACTTTTTAACATTACTAAAGCGAATATTTAGCTCGTAGACCTGAACATATGAAAGTTTTATTTAGTACACCAGTCAAAAAAAAAAAAAAAAAAAAAAAAAAAAAAAACAGTATTAAGTGTTCTTTTTTGACATCGAAATTATTGGCTAGTGCCGACTGTATTGGCTAGCTGCCGACTGTACCTTAATTGACTGTAGAGTTTAGACGCTGTTGCGCTTCATATATTTTGAGTTCGTTGGTCATAATAATGAAGACTTTTTCTTTGTGTCAATATAAAAGAACTACAAGTCCTTTGCTCATCAAATTTTATATAATTTGAGTGAATGTGACCTATAACCTACCTATCAATATTTAATTAAATTAGATAAGTGTTTAGACGCTATTGTCCATCCAATAATTTTAGTGTATTGGACGTAATAAAAAAGAATCCTTCTTCCCACACTCATCAGATTCTCTAGGCGTAATGCGATGGCGAACTATAACCTACCTACTAATTTTTAGTTCAATAGGATAAGGCTTTTAAACGCTATCGCCCTTTAAATAATTTGAGTTCACTGGCTTCATTGATAAAGACTACTTATTTATTTACGTGCCTGTAAAGCGTAGTGACCAGATCAGAGTACCTTTATGTTAAAAATTGCAACAATTATCCAATTGCGGATGTATTTTTTCATTCTTAATAAATAAAGGCTAAACATGAAATATCATTAATAAATAAATTACTTTCCAGGATTTTTAAAAAATTTTAAAAATGCCCCAGAAAATGGGGAGACATTTCTGTAAAGGAACTTCTAAGTCCCACACTCGTCAAAATCTATGCAAATCCTACGACACAAACCGATAATATATCTACCAATTTTATCTCAATAGAATAAGGTGTTTAGACGCCATCTCCCTTTAAATCATTTTAGTCCATAGGTCCTAATGATAAATAATTTTTATTTCTGTCCCTGTAAAAGTTTATAAATTTAGTTCATCAATATTTATATATTTCGTGCAACGGTTATTCATAACACATATACCATCTTTCAGCTCAATTGAAAAAGGTATTTAGACATTATGGCACATTAAATAACTGGAGTCTATAGGACTTCATGGTAAACAAATTTTCTTTGTGCCCTGAAAAAACATTATAAATACTAGGCTCATCCAAATCAATATAGTTCGTGCGACTGTCACCTATAACATACAGTCGGCTGCAAAATTATTCGAGCACTAGCAATAATCCTTGCCAAAAAAAAGTACACTTAATACAGCTTTTTTAAATAAATCCTTGTCGAGCCATGTTCTTAATCAGTCTAAGAACATGATTCGACAAGGATTTACTTAGCAAAACAGTCTTAAGTGTACTTTTTAAATATAGGAATTATTGGCTAGTGCTCGAATAATTTTGCAGCCGACTGTACGTTTAAACTTTCAAATCACTAGTTCAAAGCGTTAAGACGTTATCGTATTCATTCTCATACAAAAATACCCGCACGTATATTCATCACTGTAAAAATAGCGAAGTTCAACACAGGGCACCTGAAAACTTATAAATATATCAAAATATCGATGGCGAATTTTTTCATGATTACAATTCTTTCGTTGCGTAATTTATGTTGAGAAAGTAAAATTGAACGTGATCTTTCATCTTTGAAATGATTTCAAACATCTTGTGTTGAACATAATTCGAAGCCAGAGGCATGGAGCTGGTCTCTTATCTCATTGTCCTGTTAATTTTTCTAGGCTACTTCAGGGATGAGTTTTTCGTTTTATTTAAGCTGTTGGTCAAAATTACATTTATGTTATGTTAAAACGTACTTTTATATATCGTGCATAGAGAGTAATCGGTATGGATATTTTTTGAGTTTTCGTGTATTCCATAAACACTATTCTCACACTATGCATATATACAGTTTATTTAATACTATTCATAAATATCTCTATCATATTTGACGTCAATTGGATGGTTACATAACTCACCAGAGTTTTTGTGTGTGAGCCTGTAGAATAAACCTATGTGCACTTTCTTCTATAATAACCATTCTTTTAGGCATTTTAATAATGTATGTGAACTTTATTACGTTTCATGCAGTGTAACGACCTATTAAAATAGAATTTGCAGAAATAACATTCACAGGCCGTAATAACAAGCAATAAAAAATAATGGTTTTTATATAAGGTATATAGCAACAACATAAATATTATAGCATTGGAAGATTCGATTTAGCTTGTGCTGATGATTTTTTCCCATTGATGCAACAGGATATATCGTTTTCACAAAAAAAAAAGATAAAACTTTGTTCCTCAATAACATATTTTAAACAATTTAAAATCATTTTAAGAAACATAGCTGTTGACGCATGCGCGCCACCCCGTCGCGGATCACCGGCAGAAGGCTATGAGAAGCCAAGTACAATGGACGTGGGCAAAGAACTTTAAATTTATTGACGCCCACAATTATTATTTTATGTTCTACCTATTATAAATCTTATTCTTCGTTGTAAATAGTGTAAATACTTGATGTATGTGATCGTACAAATTAAAAATATTAAAACAACGAAGATGGTCCGTCGAAAATTAGTTATTTGTAGTTAAGTTCCTACAAAAAGTGGCTCCGTCGAGAAACCGGAGCTTGTAATAAGCGACTTATGGATAAAAATAATAAATTGAAATCTTCCTTGAAAGGGAAGATAACTAGAATTGAAAACTATGTAGAAGGCACGAATGCCGAAAATTACGATATAGATGTAGTGGAACTAAAAGTGAAATTAAAGAACATAGAACTGCTACAAACAAAAATCGATGAATTACGACAAAAATACTACGAAATTCAAGATTTGAAAGATGCTGAACAAGCGACCATAGATGACGATCTTGACTCATGTGAAGAACGTCTGGAAAAATTAGAGGTAAGAATTAATACTCTTATTAATTCTTATAAGAAATTTGATTCTCATAAAAAAATAAATGCGACTGAAAATGCATCTCAAGATAACTTTGAAATTAAAACTCAAATTCCTCCTTTAGTATTACCTGAATTTTCAGGAAAATATGAGGAATTCAGTTCTTTTAAAGAACAATTTGATGATTTAATAACCAATAATGTTCACATTAATCAGTCGCAGAAATTATATTATCTTAGATCTTGTCTCAAATCTGATGCTAAAAATCTAGTTAGTAATTTTGATACATTTGAATCATTATATAATGCATTAGAAAATCGCTATGATAACGAGCGATTAATTGTTGATATTCATGTACAAAACATTCTGAATTTTGAGAAAATTCAAACAGAAAATCCCAAAGAGATAAGAAATATGATTGATTGTATACAGAAAAATCTGCGTGCCTTGAAAGTTCTGAAATATGAGCAAAATAAATTATCAGATGTTTTCATTGTAAATATTCTCGTAGCAAAGTTAGACAGAGAATCTAGAAAGAATTTTGAGTTATCCCATAAATCAAAAAATGTTCCCACCTTTGAAGAATTTATCAAATTTTTGGAACAACGAGAATCAGTTTTATTATCTATTAATAGAACGAATATGACTAGCGGAAATAAAAATACTAACAAAAACTTTCCGGCTATTAACAAATCTAAAACTCTTTTAATGCATGAAAATAAAAACAAAAATTGTGTTGTTTGTAAAAATACTTATCACCCTATTTATAAATGTGATGCATTTTTGAAATTAAACATTAACGAAAGATTAAGTATAATACGCCTTCACAAGCTTTGTGAGGTTTGTTTTAGGCAAAACCATAAGAAAAATGATTGCTTATCAAAATTCAAATGCACCTGCGGAATGAAACACAACAGATTAATATGTTTTTCTTCTGGCGCCAAAACCCCGGTTCCAGACGCAGATGGAATAAATTCATCCAACTTACCAGATATAGACAAACGGGTTGCGCAATTAAATGCTTCCGTTTTGAGTAATAATAGCAGATATTTAAAAGAAAATAGAAAAAGTATTCTGTTTTCGACAGCTTATATTTATGTTCAATGCGAAAACAAAAAAAGAATAAAAATAAGATGCGTTCTGGATTCGGCTTCAAATGTGTGCGTTTTAACTGAAAAGATGAGTGAATGTTTAGGAATTAAAAGAGAAAAAATAAAAACTCCAGTTTCAGGTTTGAATGGATTGACCCAAAATATTAAGTGGAAATTAGATACCTTTATTTCAAATGAAGATTGTTCTTTTAGTGAACCAGTAGAATTTTTGATTGTAGATAAAATAACTGGGCTTACACCATGCAATAAATTAAACATTTCAGACATAAAAATTCCAGAATTTTTGAAATTGAGTGACGAGACATTTTTTGAACCGAATGAAATAGAAGCGTTAATCAGTGCAGATATATTATTCAAAGTTTTAAAGGATAATACTTATAAAATAAATGACGATTTGTTTTTTAAGGAAACCGAATTTGGATGGCTAGCGTGTGGAAAGGTTGAAGAAACAGAACTGAATAATTCGAAACAGTGTTTCGTTTTGTCAGACGATTCCCTTAGTAGCACTCTTAAACTCTTTTTCGATCTAGAAAGCATTGGAATAAGAGACGATCCAATTCAAAAAGAAAGTGATAAAGCTATAGAAATTTTTAATGAAACGATTCAGTTTAAAAACAAACGCTACGTTGTACACTTGCCTTTTAGAAGACCCTATAATGAACTTTCCGATAATTACACGTTAGCGAAACAACGATTTTTAAGTTTATGGAGACGTTTTAAATATGATAGAGAATTATATGAACAGTATAGAGAGATTATTCGTGATTACGTAAATCAAAAAATAATAGAAATAGTTGAACCCAGTACAGCAGAAAATAATTTAAACAAACCTATTTATTATTTGCCTCATCAGGCAGTAAGAAAGGAAGGTCGCTTAACATCCAAAACAAGAATCGTATTTGATGCAGGGAGTCATCAAAATAATCAGCTGTCACTGAATGATTGCCTATGGCAGGGGATAAATTTAAATCCGAATCTTTTGGATGTTTTAATTAATTTTAGATTAAACAAAATAGCATTTTGTTCTGATATTAAACAAGCCTTTCTACAAATCTGTCTCGCTGATGAACATAAAGACGCTGTTCGTTTTTTCTGGAGTGATGAAGAACCGCATGCACATAAAAAACCCAAATTACAGATTTATCGTTTCAATCGAGTTAATTTTGGGGTGTGTTCAAGTCCATTCTTACTCGCTGCTACTATTAGACATCACATTGAGAAGTATAGAGAAGAATTTCCCGCTACTGTTCGACTTTTAGATAAATGTTTTTACGTAGACGACTTAATTTCTGGAGGTAATGATTTTAACGAAGCACTTGAATTATCACGAAGTGCAAAATATATTATGGAAGCCGCAGGAATGTCCCTTAGAAAATGGATAAGTAACGATACCGAATTAACAGAGCAGTGGAAAAGCGAAAAATTTGATACATACCCTGTAGAATCTACCATCAGCTTAGGTATAAATCAGACAAAGATCTTGGGACTATCTTGGGATACTAATAAAGATAATTTGATTGTAGATATCAAGAGTTTGTTGAACTTTATATCCATAAATAAAATTACAAAACGTACCATTCTTCAAGCCGTAGGGAGAATTTTCGACCCCTTAGGGTTAATTTCTCCATTCACTGTCAGAGCAAAAATTATCATTCAAGATATCTGGACAACTAAAACCAAATGGGATGAATCATTATCACCAAATATCGAAAAAGAGTGGATGAAATGGTGTTCGGAATTACCCTTGTTAAAAGAGCTTGAAGTCCCTAGATTCGTCCTTGATGCCACTTCCCCAGAAGATATAGTTGAATTACATAGTTTTTGCGATGCTAGCAAAAAGGCATATGGCGCTGCCATTTATGTACGAACAAAATCAGAAAATGGTATTTCAGTAAAACTTTTGACTTCCAAGAGCCGTGTAGCTCCCCTCAGCGGTGTTACACTACCTCGCCTTGAATTATTGGGTGCCCTGGTCGCAGCTCGTCTGATCACCAAAGTGAAAAATACTGTAAACCTTAAAAGACCTTCTGTTGAATATCACTGGACTGATTCGCAGATAGTGCTTTTCTGGATAAAGGGTACTAAAACCCGATGGAAGCAGTTTGTCGCCAACCGTGTTCAAGAAATTGCCAGCCTGACAAACCCTAACTCTTGGTTCCATTGTGCAAGTAAAGAAAATCCTGCTGACCTGTTGTCTCGAGGGATGACTGCTGAAAGCCTAACAACCAGCGCCACATGGTGGACAGGTGCTGAATTTCTGAAAGATCCTGAATTTCCGAAAAACAAACAATCTTTTATTGACCTTTCAGAACTAAATGAGGAAGACTACACTCCTGAATTAAAATCTGAAAATGCAGTGACTCTAAATTTGAAAAAAGACTTTACTATTTTGAACTATCTGATAAATCGTAGTAATAGATTTTTAAAAATATTACGTATATGTAGTTTTCTTTTCAGGTTTCTTCACAATCTAAGAAATCCTTTAGAAAAGAAGAAAGGACCGCTGATGCCTGAAGAGCTGACAAAGGCAGAAGACTTCCTACTGAAACAGCTGCAGGAGGAGGAATTTCATACTGAAATATCTGCCTTGAAAAGTGGCGGTAATGTATCGCATAAAAGTAAAATTTTTAATTTATCCCCATTTTTGGATGAAAATGGTTTAATAAGGGTAGGGGGGAGACTGCAAAATTCGCAGTTATCTTATTCGATTAAGCATCCTTATGTACTTCCTTCAAAAAATAAATTAACGGAATTAATTGTAAAATATTATCATGAAAAATATTTTCATATTGGTCCCCAACATCTTCTGTTTCAGGTTAGGCAAAAATATTGGCCCATTCATGGGAGAAATCTTTGTAAAAAAATTGTGCACAGATGTTTAGTCTGTTTTAAAGCAAATCCGAAAGTATGTGTACAAAAAATGGGAAACTTGCCAAAACAAAGAATAACGCCAGATAAAACATTTAATTCAACTGGGGTAGATTTGTCTGGACCCTTTTTAATCAAAAATAAATATGGAAGGAAAGGTCCAGAAATCAAAATTTATGTTTGTATTTTCATT
Organism: Salticus scenicus; assembly: GCA_963930645.1. Lineage (NCBI taxonomy): Eukaryota > Metazoa > Arthropoda > Arachnida > Araneae > Salticidae > Salticus > Salticus scenicus. The sequence continues at coordinate 200,269,727 of OZ005661.1, forward strand.
TGTCTAGTAACAAAGGCTATACATCTTGAACTTATCAGTGATTTAACTTCACAAGCTCTGATAGCTGCGTTAAAAAGATTTATTTCGAGAAGGGGCAAGTGTCATAAAATATTTTCGGATAATGGGACCAATATGGTAGGCGCCAACAGGGAACTAAATGCCTTGTATAAACTGGTAAGAGATAAGGAAGAATCCTTATTCAAATTTTTTGCAGAGGAAAAAATAGAATGGGTTTTTATTCCTCCAAGGAGTCCAAATTGGGGTGGTCTATGGGAAGCAAATATCAAAGCGTTTAAATACCATTTTAAACGGATAGCGGGTAATTCAAAATTTACATTTGAAGAAATGCTTACACTTGTTACTCAAGTGGAAGCGATCTTGAACTCGAGACCACTGACTCCGCTAACTTCAAGTATTGAAGATTTAGAGGTTTTAACTCCAGCCCATTTTCTTATTGGAAGGCCAATAACGGCTGTTGTTGAACCCTCTTTAATCAATATTGAGAAAAATCGCCTAAGTGCTTGGCAAAATATTACGAAGTCAGTTCAGGCAATCTGGAAAAGATGGAGTCTTTCTTACTTAAATAACTTACAACAGCGCAGAAAATGGATAATTGATAAAGAAAATTTAAAAATCGGAGACATGGTTTTAGTCAGGGAAGAAAATCTTCCACCATGCAAGTGGGTTTTAGGGCGTGTAATAAAGCTATATCCTGGTCAGGATAATAAAGTTAGATTGGTAGATATAAAAACTACCAAGGGGATTTACAAAAGATCCATCTCCAGATTGTGTGTGCTGCCTATCGAGGAGTAAAAATGAATATGAACATTTATTATATTAATTTACTGTATTATATATATTACTCTAAATTTGTTAGTTAATTATGAAAATTTCTGTTTATTATAATCAGTTAATCTTTTTTCTAATTCTATGTGTTGTGCGAAATATTGATATTATGTTACATTCATTTATTTGTTATTATTTTATCTATTCATGTTATGTGAAATTGTAAATTTGAAGTTTTGCAAAAAAAAAAAATATTGTAAGTTCTTGCATGACAACATAGCAAGGCCGGGCGGGATGTTGACGCATGCGCGCCACCCCGTCGCGGATCACCGGCAGAAGGCTATGAGAAGCCAAGTACAATGGACGTGGGCAAAGAACTTTAAATTTATTGACGCCCACAATTATTATTTTATGTTCTACCTATTATAAATCTTATTCTTCGTTGTAAATAGTGTAAATACTTGATGTATGTGATCGTACAAATTAAAAATATTAAAACAACGAAGATGGTCCGTCGAAAATTAGTTATTTGTAGTTAAGTTCCTACAATAGCCAAAAGCAAAACAAAAGAACCACTCGTGATTTTTGGAAATGCTGAAGACAACAAAATCCAGGAAACTAAAAATGTTCACGACAGGAAAAAAAAAAAAAAAAAAAAAAAAAAAATGGTCATTCGTATGTACATCTGACAAAATGCAGGAAGTTCAGAGCAGAGATTTGAATTTTCCGACAAAGTACGTAAGAAATCTTTCTCCTCAATTCAGTTTATAATAGGGGAATCCAAATATGTTAAAAAAGATTAATATGAATTTTCATAAAGTGCGTATCATTCAGAAATTAGAAGCATCTCATTTTCAGATATTTGTGGTCTCCACGCATGATTTGTAACGATTTGTCTCCCGAATTGTCATCTTCTGACTGTTTTCTATGAAATTGCTTAAAAAAAAGGTTTTTATGTAAGATGTTTTTATGTTTCTAATTCTAAAACAAGCAATGAACTTGAGATTTAACAAATAATTACTCAAAACATCGAGGAAATTCTTTAAAATTCGTAAAACAAATTCTGCATACATCCTAAACAATAGATAAAATTTTATTATTGAGTCGTTACAACTTTTTTTTTTTAGATTTACATTTTAGAATAGCCTATTTTCAACTTTAGTTATGTTTAAAACTTTATTTATATGTGAATTTTTAAAATAAAATATTCTTTTACGGGTTTCGTGACTTTTTGACTGCCCAGTATTTATGATAAAGAATTTTGTTAAAACTCTATTCTAAAATTCCTGTACCAGGAATATATATGTATTATAAACCTAAAACTGTTATGAAGATCCCTTTATGGCTGTAAGAATTTTTCGTCTCCGTAACGAATGGTAAGAACATTCGTCCAGTTTTTTTCGTTGTAAAACTTATTAAAGAATTTCATTCTTGTGTTAAAAAAAAATTAATATTTATGATTAAAAATAAGATATTCAAGAAAATAGAAAACACTTTATTTCAAACACATCCATTTCCTTGTCAGATTCTTTTTCTGTTTAGTTCAAATTTCAACAACTGGAATCACCTCTTAAGAAAGGTAAAGCCGGACGCTCTGCAAGAGAAATAAAAAACTTGTATTTATCTGAAATAACTCACTAAAATAAAATTTTAGAATATTGTTAATAAGAAATCTTTTTGAGTATTAATTTTTCAATACACATTCAATAAATCATGCACAATCCGTTTCATCATATTATACGTAAATTACAAAATCATTTACGGATCATAAATGATTTTAATACGCGAGTGATCAACATGAGATGGAATGTCTCATCTAGGGACACTGTGAAAAGGATGAAAAGTTTAGAGATTTTAGTTTCACTATTATCAATTCTAACTGACCCCCCCCCCCCCAAAAAAAAAAAAAAAATAATAATAAAAATTAAATTAAATTAAATAAAATAAAGTACTTGACAAAATTTAATTGAGTATCCGAATTTTATTTTGGATATCGGTTTTTCTTTTTACATATTTGTAAATTCTTAGATTCTGTAACAGAGTATTTAATATTGTTTAAAGAAAAGATCAAAGCTGTTTTTTAACACTATTATTCCAATGCAAATGTTTATAATTTATTGAGTAACAAAAGTATGTAATTAAATTAAACAAATAGAGTTAATCTATAATATTGTAGTGTTAGAAAATTTGAAATGTTTGCGGCTAACAAGGAAAATTTCAAAAGGTGCCGTCTTCAAAAAATATTCAAAAAAATATATGTGGTTGTACTCTTCATAAAACACCAGAGAGTGAAAAAAATATCGGCTGAAATGAATTACAGCGGCCACAAAAAATTATCAAAATTAAGCATATTTGGCGATTTCACACTGTTAGGCGATTGATTTTGAGTACTTGGCAGAGAAGCAAAACAAGATTCTGTTCGTACACGGCAATATCGGTATAGCTGATTTATCGCCTAACAGCGCAAAATCACCAAAAATGCTTAAATTTGATAATTTTTTGTGGTCGCTGTAATTCATTTCTGCCGGTATTTTTTTCACTTTCTGGTATTTTATGAAGATTAGAACCACACATATTTTTTTTTTCAATATTTTTTGAAGACGACACATTTTGAATGTTTCCTTGTAAGTAAGATGGCTTGTTGCAAACGATGGCGATGTTTTATTCCCTGTCCGAAAGAAAGAGCATTTCGGTTCTTTTAAAAAGATGGCAAGCAGAAGGACAAGACAAGGCTCATTTTTAAAAGATTTAGAAGCGTCTTTTTTTTTTTTTTACCCCCAATCTATAAAAAAATAAAATCAGATTTTTGTCTGTAAACTTGTCTGATTAAAAAACAAAATAAAAATTGCGATATTTTCACCATTTACACACGTGAAAGCCAAAAAGGACTTCAGAAAATTTTGTCTGTTTGTGTGTGTGTCATCGTCTCTGAATGTCTGTAACGCTATTTTTGTCCGGGTATGTTAAAATTATATCTATAAATTTTTTTGCCCCCCCCCCCCGTTTCTGACAAATATCAAAAACACGTTTGTAAACATAACTCGGTTCCAAATTATTTCACAGTTAACAAATTGCACATGGGCATACTAAACATGAATACAAGTAAATCAATACTACTGATTTAGGAATTTTCGATTTTTAAAGGGAGGGAGGAAAAAAATAGAATTTGGCGGGAATTTTGGCAAATTCCGGATTTTTGAGGAGACCTACTGAAAATGGAAAATCTCTACTAACAATGGAAAAAAAATGTTGAAAATAGCTATGCAGGTTCCTTAAGATATTTCCAAAAATACATTTTTTTCCCCCAAGGGAATGCGAGGGGGAAAAATCGACACACCCTTTTAGCGCTAAATGTGTCCTGAAAAATGTATGGGGGCGTATTAATCCTGGACGATAGGACCCATGCCCCAGCCCGCCCGATTCCCGCTCTTCGATGTCCTTTTCTAGTCAATTTTGTCCTATTATTACTTCCGGTGTGAGCCTGTGTTTTTTTTTTTTCTTTTTTTTTTTAACACACTTGACATTGTGAGTTTTTTTGCTTTTCTTCCCATGCTATTCCTATGGGTTTTTTAGCCTTTTCCCCCTCTATTTCTACATTCTAAAGTGGCGGTGGGGAGCTGTGGTCACGAATTTTGATGCTTGGCTTGATTATATTTATCCGACACCTAAAGCAACTGAATTTATCGAAATTACCCCCGTTAACCCCTTGGGGAGACAGAAGGCAAAAACATCTTTGTAAGCATAACTCGGCACCAAATTACATCACAGTGAAGAAATTGCACATAGGAAGACTAGATATGAGTACAAATAAAACATTATCCACGATTTAGGAATTTACGAATTTTTGGCGAGAAGTTTTGCTAAATCCGGATTAATGGATAAAACTCTGCCTAAAATGGAGCAAAGATGTTGAAAACAGCCATGCGTCTTCTTTAGAAGATTTCCAAAACGAGTTTTTGATTAGTTGTGATCTGCTTTTTTTTTTTTTGTGTGTGTGTGTGTGGAGGGGGGGGGATTGTATTACGAAAGGAAATTCAAGTAACCTCTTTTAGCGTTAAATTTGTCCTTGGAAATTCATGAAAGCTGCGGTCACGAAGTTTAGTGGTTGGATTGTTTATGTTTATTCGGTCTCTGAAGTAACGGGATTTATCGATATCCCCATTTCCTCGTGGGGGCAGGAAGAAAGAAACGTTTGTAAGCATAACTTGTCCTTGAATTACTTCACGGTTAATAAAGTGCAAATGAAGAGACTACAGTGCTGGAAAAAAAATCTGGAGTGACTCCACTCGACTTTCCGAACATTGAGTAATTAACAGTTTTGTAGATAAAGTAAAGAAAGAGGAGTTGTTAAACAAACAAAAGAGAGAAAACCATAATAGAGTGTTTGAGTATTTTTCTCCATCTATTACACGTTGTTTTATTTAACGCTACTGAACTTGGAGCCCATAGATCATAATGACAAATAAATTTTCGTTGTGTCCCTGTAAAAACCTATAAATGTTAGATTCACCAAAATGCTTATAGTTAGTGCAACAGTGATTTATAATACTCATATAAATTTTCAGCTGAATTCAATAAGGCGTTTAGATGCTATCGTACTTTTAAAAATTTAGTCCCATAGGCCATAATGATAAAGAATTTTTCTTTGTGTCCCTGTAAAAAAACTGTAAGTGCTAGATTCACCAAAATCTATACAGTTAGTTAAACTGTGATCTATAACATGTGTACAATTTTTTTGCTCGGATTAATAAGGCGTTTAGACACTATCACATTTTTTAAAATTTGGCCCCATAGGCATAATGATAAAGAATTTTTCATTGTGTCCCTGTAAAAAAACTATAAGTGCAAGATTCTCCAAAATCTATACAGATTGAGTATTTGTGATCTATAATATGTGTATAAATTTTTTGCTCAATTGAATAAGGCGTTTGGATGCTATCGCACTTTTAAGATTTTGCTCCCATAGGCCATAATGATAAAGAATTTTTCTTTGTGTCCCTGTAAAAAAACTATAAGTGCTAGATTCACCAAAATCTATAGGGTTCGTACTATGGTGACTTACAATATACGTACCAACTTTCAGGTTAATCGAACGAAGCGTTTAGACGCTAGCGTGTTCACAAACATACACACATACACACATACACACATACACACACACATACATACATCATCGTAAAAATAGTGAAAACGGACTCAGGGGGCCTCAAAACGTATAGAAACATCAAAATCTCGAATTCGGATTTTTGACATGATTACAATACTTTCCTCACTATAGTGTTCGGAAAGTAATTATAAAGCCGATAGAAAAATTTACATAAGTCAAAAAGTAATGGAATTGTTGATAACGCAAACTCTATTTTCATTTGCATGATCAACATCGAAATAATACGCATAAACTTTGTTTAGAAAAATGGAAGGGGGAACATAAATTATTCTAATTTCTTACAACCAATGAAAACCAACTTGGAAAAAATTATTAAACCGATGTTTTCTAGCATCATTTGGCATAATGCCAGACATGAGAAACAGGTTGTTATGAAAGTTTAAATGAAGCTGGAATGTCTGGTTCTAATGAAAAATAAGAAGGTCCAAGGCTGCAGTAAACAGGCATCTCACAAATCCCGAAGATTACGGCAGTAAGAAGCGTACAGGAAGACCGAAACCTTAACTGTAAGGCAGTCAAGAGGAATCCAGAAGCTAGCTTGAGGACAAAAAGAGTCGTCTGAACAGTCGTTCAAGAACAGTTACAATTACCATGTACAAGCTGAACGGTAAGAAATGTTTTAAGTAACAATCCCACTGCTCAGTTTAAAAAATTAAAGGAAATGGACTACAATTCGACTACATTAGACTACAAATACACTACTACTTCTTTCGAAGCATCACAAAAACGGTCGCTTAGACTCTGCCCGAAAACATTTAACCGAAGACACAAATTGGAGAGCTTTTGTCTTTTCCGAGGAAAAGAAATTTAATTTCAATGGACCCAACAGCTATAAATATTTTGGCATGATTTACGACATGAACCTGATATTTTTTCAAAGCGTCCATTTGGTGGTGGCTCGGTAATGGTTTGGGCTGCATTTGCTGCCGGTGGAACCACTCCAGTTGTTTTCATCCAGAACAAAATGAATTCAATTGCGTATCAAGGTGTGTTAGGAGATAATTTATTACCCATTGCTCCTCTTGCAATTTCAGGAGACTGGACATTTCAGCAGGACGACGCTTCCGTTCATGTTTCGAAGTCTAAATCTAAACTAAATCTTGGCTCGAATCTAACCAGTTGAAATGCCTTCAATGGCCAGCTCGTAGCCCCGATCTGAATGTAATAGAAAATCGTTGGGGAATTTTAGCACGAAATATTTACAAAAATGGACGGCAATTCAATTCAAAGTTAGATTTGATGAATGGTATTAAAATCTGCTAGAACAATATTGATGCAAGTACTTTGTGTGGTTTGATAGATTCAATGAACAAAAAGACTAGTCACAGTTATCGGAAAAAAAGGGCTCACATCGATTACGGATGAAATACATGTACCGACTTTATAATTTTTTACAACTTTTTTTGTACAGAAATTTTTCTTACGTCTATCAACCTTTTGTCAATGTAGTTATTAATGAATTTATGTTTTCATTTAGTTCCTTGTAGCATACAATATATATGTATGAAATTTCATAAACGTTTGATCATTTGTCTTTTAATTATATCGTATTTTCAAGTGGCTTTATAATTTTTTCCACCGCTGTCGACTTGAGTATAAATAAAACATTATGTACGTTTTTAAAATTTTTTATTCTTAAAGGAGGGGAGGGAAAAATCGTTTTCCGTGGGGGGGGGACTTCAGGAATACTCGATTTTTGAGTAGAGCTCTACTAAAAATAGTACAAAAGCATTAAAAACAGCAATGAGTCTTCTTTAGGATATTTCCAAAAACACATTTCCGTTTCTTTTCTTTTTCTTTTTTTGTGATTTTCAATGTTTAATACGAAGGACTATTAGTCTCAATCTACGGATTTTTACGATACCAGCTTTACGATAGTTGAACATTTATTGAAAACGAAAATTTATCGAGAATATATTTGAATAATTTGAAAGCTATGTTAATAATATTTTGTAAAAAATAATTTGTAATATATATATATATAAACATATGTTACCATTAAAACGCGAAATCAGTTAATCTACAGATTACCTAGCTAATCTGCAGATTAACTAAAATAACCCGTTAAAGAGCGGAATAAAGAGTTTTCCGCATTTTAACTAGGTAATCTGCAGATTAACGGTTTCAGTATCGTTAAAGTTCAAATGTTTGTTTCGAGCCTTAGTTTTTTTTACATTCACTATGACGTCAAATAGCCATGTGATACAGATACGCGAATGACCTTCAAACATAACTAAAACTTTTTTCCCTTCCGTTCCGCACTTCCGCTATGCTATGATGATAAACCGATAAACGGCAAACGCAAAATGTAGAGAATGGAAGCCATGATTAGGTTTATTATTATTACTAACACAACATTTAAAGTAACAAGTAAGTTATAATTGTTTTAATTTTAATTTTATTTCTAATGTTTTTTAATTCTGTCAATATAAGTTTGATAAGGGTCTGCATTTTATTAATGAAATGTAATCTTTATTAAAAGCTGTCTCTCGTGAAACTCCATTTTGAATTATGAATATTAGATTTACATTACAGTAATTATTTCCTTCCGAACTAAAACTATTAAACCATAACTTTTTAAAACTAATTTATTTTAAAATTGATTTAAATTGCTATTACTTACTGAAAAAAAAAGATATATTAATTATTAACTTTGAAAAATATTATGGCATTTAATAAATACTTAATATGAAATTTCTGTACATTTTTTAGCATTTCATTACATTTTTTCAAGTTTCCTGTACATATTTTATATATCATGATTATATTTTTATTTATTTTAAATTTTGTTCGCTTTTTCAGATAATTTCGTTGTAGTTTATCACATAAAAAGTGTTAATAAAGGTGTTTTTTTTTTTTTTTAATTAATATATTTGCTAAACTTGTGCAGATATATGTATGCTGCAAAATATAGTTTAATAAAGCATTGAAAACTGTCATTTTAATTTTCATGCATTCTAAAAAATGTTAAAGCAGTTTTGATTATTTGAAGTACTTCTTAAATAATGCTTTGATTTGTCTAATTTAATATTTCTAGTAATATTTTATATAATTTAATATTTCTAGTATTTAAATAGTAATAGCAATATAAGTTGTTAATAAAACTTTTTTTTTTTAATTGTTAAACATTTTTATTTTGAAAAGAAATCGTTACTGTATTACAATTCTAACATTCATTTATAAAATAGAATTTATTGAAAGCTATTAAAGCTATTATATTTCATATTAAAAATGCATAACATCTTCAAACTTATATTGACAGAATAAAAAAGATGAAATAAATAAAAAATAAAACAAATATAACTTTAAAAGATATAAAAATTAAAACACATACAGATTAAAATAAGTAAAGAAATAAATAAAAAAGAAAAGAAAACTATTTTTTTTTACGAATGAAAAAACAAATACAACACAGCGTGCTATAAAATTACAACACCAGATATCTTATTTTCACTTTAACTAGTGCCTAGTAGGTAATGTGCAGATTATCTAGGTAATCCGCAAATTACCTAGGTAATTTGAGAAATAAAACAATTTTTCTCACTTTAACGGATCACCCTAGTTAATGTGCAGATTACCTAGATAATCTGCAGATTAACTGATTTCTGCACTTTAGCGGTAACATATATAATAAACTCTAATAATACTAAACTGAGTTCTGCTTTTGCCAGAATTTTATCAAAATCGATTTTTCTGTTTTTATTAATCTTCCTTTCTTTCTTTTTTTTTTTTTTTTTTCCAGATTATAATACCACTTTCAATCTTTTCTATTATATTTTTGATTTCGATATTCATTCGAATTCACTCTGGGATGTACCTTGCCGAAAATGAATCGAGAAACAGGTTTGTGTAGAGAAATACCCAAAAGATTATCAATGCATTGCTTTTTAGGAAAGGCATTCTTTTAAGCCAAATTTAAATCATTGTACTTCAAAAGTGATAAAGGAATGAACAGTTATAATTTAAGTGTAAATATGTATACTGAAATAATAATGCGCATATTAAGAAAGGTTTCTTAATGTTTTAATGCTTTGCGGCCTATTTTAGAGCAGAAATGAACAGAAAGAACTTATGATAGGTTGCATTCATTAAGCTGAATGTTATAAAAAATAATATTTTATGTTAATCCGATGCATGGTTTGAAGAGCTATGATTCTTGTAAAAATAATTTAGGAATTTGGCATTATTTATTGGCATATTAAAACTCGTTTGTCAATAATTAAGTACTGTACAAAAACAGGAGACTTGGCGTTGGAATATTAAAACCCGAATAAACTACTACGTCAGAAACGCCAAAAGAATTTCTCTGCTCCCTATTAGTCTGAATGTTGGAAATTTTACATTCAGTCCATATTTGCTTAATTTTTCTACTGTTTACACAGCTAGCATTCCTAAATTCCTATTGGCTACACACTCCACCTTTTCCGTAATCCTACTACTAAATTCGCTCACTCTCCTATATATACGAGCACTTTTCCAGATTCAGAATTCTTTTTGCACGGAAGACGGTATGCTTAAGGCTACCAAAACAGCTGTATGCATCGCAAATATATTTCATTTGGCGTTTCTGACGTAGTAATTTATTCGGGTTTTAATTAAGTACTGTATTTTATATAATGAATGTGTAAAAAATGAGACTGCACTTTGTGATGGCAAATGTAATAAACAGCAACATATAACACTATAATAGCAATTTTCCTTAATACGTTTAACCATCTAAATGCTACATGTAAGCGAACATTACTTGATACACTTATTAATATCTCTCTCGTTGCAATGCACATTAATTAAAAATCAATTGATTGCAACATGAGTACTGTAGATGGAACTTCTAAATATGTTAAGTTTTTGTTAGAGTACCCGGATTTCGATTACACTCATTTCTTCTTTCAAAGGTCACACGGTACAGAGAATTTTATATTAATACAAAGGCAAGCTGTTTATTCCAAACCTAGACATTTATATTCTAAAAGTTCAGAAACATAAAATGAATAATTCTAAATTATACATATTAGAAAACAAAACCATTAAACATTCAAGCTCTCTTCACATATTTCCATAAATAATAACTTTTTTAGACAGTGTGAAAGACTGATTTCTCAAACTAATAACGCGTAATCTAATTCCACGATTTGAAGATTTAATTCTGTAAGTGGTCGAAAACTTTTGCAATCCAAGTTTCAAATTTTTCACAATGACTGAAATAAATAACAATGGTTTTATTATACGGTAGATAACAACAATATAAATATTTTAGCATTGGAAGCTTTAACTACATTTTGTGTTGATGATTTTTTTCTTTGATGCAACAGGGTGACAGATTGTTTTCCAGAACAAAAAAAAAAAAAAAGGATAAAGCATTATTTCTCAGTAACTTATTTTAAACAATTTAAAACCATTTAATGAGATATAACCAAATATTTGAAAGCAAAAATAAACAAACACTCATGGTTTTTGTAAATCTTGAACATAACAAAATACAAGAAACAGAAACTGAAAGTGTTCACGACAAAAAAAAAAAAAAAAAAAAAAAAAATGTCCATTTGTAGTAACATCATGGCAAAATGAAGGAAGTTCAGAGCAGAGATCTGAATTTTCCGACAAAGTACGTAATAAAGCTTTCTCCTGAATTCAGTTTAAAATATGGGATCCAAATACGTTAAAGAAGTTTAATATGCATTTTTATAAAGTGCGTATCATTCAGGAATTAGAAGCATCTCATTTTCAAAGATCTGTGGTCTCCACGCATGATTTGTAACGATTTGTCTTCCGAATTGTCATCTTCTGACTGTTTTCTGTGAAATTACTTAAAAAAAGTTTTTATGTAAGACATTTTTATGTTTATAATTTGAAAACAAGCAATGAACTTTAGATTTAACAAATAATAACTCGAAACATTGAGAAAAATTCACTAAATTTGGTAAAACATATTCTGCATACAACCGATATTGAGTTCTTATAACGTAATTGTTACTTTTTTTTTTAAGGTTTAAATTTTAGAATAGCCTATTTTTAACTTTAGTTAAGTTTAAAACTTTATTTATATGTGAATTTTTAAAATAAAATATTCTTTTAAGGGTTTCGTGACTTTTTGACTGCCCAGTATTTATGACAAAGAATTTTGTTAAAAAAGCTGTTCCAAAATTCCTGTACTAGAATATTATAAACCTAAAACTGTTATAAAGATTCCTTTATGGCTGTAAGAATTTATCGTCTCCGTAACGAATGGTAAGAACATTCGTCAAGATTTTTCGTTGTAAACCTCATTAAAGAATTTCATTCTTGTGTTAAAAAAAATAATATTTATGATTAAAAATAAGATGTTCAAGAAAATAGAAAACATTTTATTTCAAATACATTCATTTCCTTGTCAGATTATTGTTCTGTTTAGTCCGAATTCCCACGATAGGATTCACCTCTAAATAAAGGTACAGCCGGACGCTCTGCAAGAGAAATAAAAAACTTGTATTTATCTGAAATAACTCACTAACATAAAATTTTAGAATGTAATTAATAAGAAATCTTTTTGAATCTTAATTTTTGAATGCATATTCAATAAATCATGCACAATCTGTTTCATCGTATCATACGTAAATAACAAAATCATTTATGGATCATAAAGGATTTTAATACGTGAGTGATCAACATGAGATGGGAAGTTTCATCTAGGGGCACTGTGGAACGGATTGACATAGAAACGTACGGTTTTGTTGCTCAAACAATTTATTATTAAAAATAATATTTGTTTGACAGTTTTATATGAATGTTTGATGTTACACATACATATAAGAACATAATTAGTGTCGGGAAATTCATGACGAGCTGGACTCGTCATTTCAGTTCAAGGGGTTAATCTCTATATATTAATATATATATATATATATATATATATATATACTATTTTTTTTGTCTACGACCAAATCTTCTCACGGACAGGAATGCTCTCAGCTTCATGAGAGGTATTTATGATTGCCGAATACTGCAAGGAAGACATTTTTCTTTGTTAAAAATTTCTATTGCTTTAATTGACAAAGTTATTAATTAAAAAACTTGCATTAACAAAGGTACTCTATTTGCCATCCTTGCTTTTAGAATGAAAAAAAAAAAACACTGAGCCTATTCTTGTACATATAAAATTCTGCACAAAACAGAATTTCATTTTGTACGCCACAACTTATTTTAATCTATTCCACATAAAAGCATGCAGTAACTGTGTTTCATTCCCTAACATTGATTATAATATTGATTTTTTTTTTTTTTTTTTTTGTATAGTTTTAGAATAGTAGCCAGATATTGCGTCAGCTAGAGGGCTGGGAGTAGCGAGTTATAGCACTAATTTTTAAGAATGTTAGTGAATTTTATCAAATGATTAAAAAATGATGATTTAAATCAATATATTTATATTCATTAATTAAAAAACTACTACATGTTTCTTAGCTTTTAAATTCCAAAATATTTAGTAAATAAAAGTTTTAAATAATTTATATATTTTCACATTTTCATTTTTTTTTAATTGAGTGTCCTCGTTGGAGGGAGAGGTCTTACTAAGATTACTGTATTTATGTGAGTATTGGAGAAAATCATGGAAAACTCAGTGCAGCTAGCCCAACGAGCTTGTTCTTGAACTTTTCACCTATCAGCTTCCTCGTAGTGTTGTAGGTGTTGAAGCCGAATGACTACACATAGGTTCTAGATCCGGGTGAAGTACATTCTGTGGGGATCTTTCTAAGTGACCCTAGCCAGTATTCGCATGAGTTTAGAAGGAAACAGCCAAAAATTCTGAACAACTAATTTGACGAGTGTGACCTGGGTTTGAACACGAAACTTCTTGTCCACTTGTTTCGATGTAATGATGTAAATGTTAATGCTGATGGCTCACAAGGTGGTCCTAAAACTTGGGTGAAGTGGGGACATTCTAAGGTGTCTTAGCCCACATTATATGAGTTTTGGAGAAAACCACAAAAAACTGAATAAGGCTAAGACATCGAATACAACCTGGTATCAAACCGGATGATGAACCCTGTCAATCAGCTTATCCCTGTCTTGAACTATGAGACTGTTGGACCTTAAATCATTCGGCATCTTATCCACAAGTCCCGGCTGATGGTTATTAAGACAGCCTTTAATCTATATGCACACCGCTGAATTGTTGGAAGTAATGTCTTTAAATCAGCTGGCAGTTGTCTACACGTCTGTTCATTAAATCAGCCTTCAATCTATGCATATCACTGAATTGTTGGAAGGCTGGTCTTTAAATCAACCAGCAGTGTATCCTCATGTGTGGGCTGGTGTCAGATAAAAAGGTGGTGTCAAGTGCCATGTTCGATCGCAGGTCGCAATCGTCGACCTAGCCATTTGGAGTTTTTCGAGGCCTTTTGTGAAACTTTTGTCAGATATGTTGCTTTTCAGCATTTTTAAGCTTGAAAATTATTATTCTTGGGATCAATGCAAATTCGCATTAAAACTTCTTGGACATGTGTAGGGGGAAGGGGGGGGGGTTCAACCTGAATTATTGCAATATATTATAAGCAATTTCTATGTCATTGACTTTCAAGAAATGTCAAATTCAAATTTGCAGAAAATTAAAAAGAAATGGAACTTCGACTGCATTTTCCTAATGAACTTGGACTACATTATTCTGCTAATCAATTGCCTCAGCAAACAATGCTTCTATAAAATAAACTTATTTTCAAGTATGTGTAACAAGTTTTGTCTGTTTTTAAGCACTTACAACTATTTTAATTATGATTAATGTGATATTTAATATACGATTTATTGTTGCGACTTTGTTTATTGCGTATACATGTATGCAATCAGATTTAACATTATTTTTATTATTGAAAAATTCATATTGTGTTAGTTGCCACTTTTTGGAGGGGGGGGGGTCGTGAAAAGTTCAGCCTTTTTTTCTGTAAGCTTGTACGATGACTGTTTTGTAAATGTAGGCTAGGAACCCTTAGACAGAACCCCATGGTCAGCACAAGGGCACATCACCCTGGCCAATGACCCTCCTGTACTCAATCGGCCTTAATCCCAAATACCAACACTATACCAAAACTTTTTTCGTGAAAATTCCAGGTTTTTTTTTCATTAATTCATAATTGCCCATTACACTCTTAAAACTGTAGCTCTTAAATATAAGGCACAAGTAAATTATGCCTTCTATCAAGAGGCTCACTGTCAAAGTGCCTCTGATACTGGAAGAAATATAGAAGGCACAACAAAATGAAAAGCACCGACTGAACTTCGATCTCGGCGAGAGTCACAAACTCACGTTTGTGCCTTTAAAAACGCTGTTCAGATTTCTAAGCGCTGCATATAACGGAATTGAGCATGCGTAACAACCGAAACTAGCATGCATCAGTGTTTTAAGATGGAGGATGTGTTTACGTTTGCGTTCGAAGAAGATTGCTACAAGATATTGTGTGTGCACCTGTTTCCGTGAATTTCTGTAAAAATATGGATCAGTAGAGTGAAAAGTCATTGTAACTATAAGCTTTGAAATAAATGTCAAATTGAAAATGTGAAATAAATGTCAAGCAAATGTGAACTGAAGTTTGAACGATAATAGGTACGAAACAATTTCTTGGAATGGAAGTAGAGTAGCCATTATGAAGAGTGGAGAGATAATTACTTAAGGATAAAGTAAGTAAGTACTTTTTGCTAAATAATAGTTTCATTCGCTTGAATTTTATGTTAAAATTTAAATGTAGCTCGTACGTTGTATGCCACAAGTATATATGTTTTTTTTTTTTTTTTTTTTTTTTTTTTAAGTATGGTAAAAAATATTTTAATTTTAAATTCAAAGATAAAGTTTATTAGGTTTATAATAATTTATTTTTATTCTCAATGTAATGTTGCTCTCCTTTGGGGCCTTTATAAGGGGACCTATCCTGTATATTTATGCAAGTTTCAGAGAAAACTATAGAAAACTTTCAATGGATAGGTTGACAAGGGCAACCCGTGATCAAACCCAGCACTTCATGTTTACCAGTTTTGAGCACAATCGCTCGGCTACTGATGGAGCACTTATTTTCTTTGTAGGTGTGCATTTTACATATTTTATGAATTGCTTACTCTCCTTGATGCTAAACTTAATCTGGTATTCCGGAATTCCTGATAAATTTTGTTTTTCTGCAGGTAGATACAGGAAATTCTGCTTCTGGGCGCATAATAACAGTTTTTTGCATTTTAAGTTGTTTCATATGTGCATATTATTTAAAAAATTAACTAAAATATTTTAATCAGATATTTAAATTTATCATAAATAAATATAAAATCGTGAGCATTTTTCTTTTTTTTATATTTGTAGGTGAATGTTCTCAGAAGAAGAGGCCAGTGCCCAGTATTTTTTTATAGCGGGAAAAAAAAAAAAAAAAAAAAAAAAAAAAGAAAGAAAGAAAGAAAGAAAGCTCAACAGAGATCAAGTAGCAGTTTTACATGTCAAAGTACATCGTATTCTGAACTTTCCCTGTAACAATAGTCAGTTTTTTAGATTGGTTCAAAATGTTTAAGAAGTTTTCAAAACCATTTCTATCAAATCATTTTATTAAAATATTAAAAATGTTGATGTGTATGTTAATAAAATATAATTATTTAACTCGCTTGTATTTTATATTTACTATATATTCTAACTACTCAGCAGCAAAAAATTACAAATTTTAATTTTATTCATTTGTTTATTAGGTAATCAGTGATAATTAAACATAGTTAAAATTAATTTTATAATGATTATAGTAAGGAAATCTAAAGTAAATGTTAACATTTCATGTTTATCTCCCTTGAGGGATTAGCAGTTCTGAAATTTAAGATATTGGATGCAGGAGTCGCAATGTTTCTATATTTTTATATGCATTTTAATATATTGTTACCACTATTAAAAAGAAAAAAATAATTCTGGAGGTTTCAATGTTATAATATTTTTTTTAATTATTGTTCTGAAATAATAGTGACAAAAGAGTAAAATAACACATAAAAATAGAGCAACACTGTGATCCCTGTAAATGTTCTAAATAGCAGAAACGATGGATTGACAAACAGCAAAATAATTAGTTCAAAAGAGTTTTCTTTTCATCAACATTTTTCAATCAAATTATCTTTATTATTTATTTTATTTATTTTTCGAAAATTTAAGTACTTTTGTATTTATCAAATTATACTGCAATTTATGTTAAACTACTTTTTTAAAAGGAAAGTAAGGAAGAAAGGGGTTTGCAGGTGTGTGTGTGTGTGGGGGGGGGAGATAGAATGTAAAGGATTTTTAAAGTGTAATAATTGCTTAATTAACAGTAATTGACAAACATTTTTAATTTTATGATTATCAATTTCATAAAGATAATATTAATATGTGAAGTTAAGAAACAAATTGGAAATTATCAGATTTTAGACTTAAATTTTATTTATTTGTATATATTTTAAATTTAATATGTTAATATTATTTGAACTGAATACAAAATAATTGTAAAGTGCATGCAGACGCATACACAACTGCAACACTTTAAAGATTAAAAAAAAAAACGTTTACAAATGAAATTAATTGGAAAAATCAAATAACAGTTATTTTGGGTGAAAATTATTAAGTTTGATGCACCATCAGGAAAAAGAAATGTAGGCTAATTCTTTTCAAAATACAGAAATTTTGCAGCGAAAACAGCATGACAGCTGCAACAAATAATGTGGTTTTCATGCTGCATCTTGTTTTTGCTTTTCCTCCAGATGAATGATTACGCTTAATTCAGAAGCGTAGTTAACGGCCCTCTCCACATACCGTCGCCAGAAGCCTGAGCCAATGTTATTCGATGGGGACATTTTCTTTACAAATAACTTATTAACTAATACATATTTTTTAATTCTATTTTCACATTCAGAAAATTCCCAACTGTTAAATTGACGGACCTTTTTTAAAAATGTATTGTTTTAATTTTTAATATTTTATTTTGAAATTGCAAAATGAAAAAAATTCACATATTGAAAATTCGTATTTTGCAGCTTTAAAATAAAATATTAAAGATTAAAAAAATATTTTTTTAAAAAAGGTCCGTCAATTAACTGGGAATTTTCAGAATGGGAAAACAGAATTTAAAAATATGTATTAGTTAATAAGTTATTTGTAAAGAAAAATTTCCCATAGAATAACATTAGCTTCGGCTTCCGGCGACGGTGAGTGAAGAGGGCCCTTAATGAGCTTATATTCATGTGCATTCTTATAACTATATATATATTTTTTTTCACTTCTTAAGAATATCTTTTTTTTTTTTTTTTTTTTTTTTTTTGTATTTGATCTATGCAAACTAACATTTATATAAGCTTAACCCCATAAATTGGGGAAATATACAATTTTTTTATGTCCAAATAAGCATGAGACTTTTAGTAGATGCGGAAAAAAAAAGGCACAAGTGAAATTTTCATGAAATCACTGAAACACGCCTTTAATAAAAGGCTAAAAAAGGAATTTAAAATAAGAAACTTCTATTCAAAAGCCCATTGTGCCTAGAGAGGATGGTACACATTGAAAATCATTCTTTGAAATTACTGTCTTAGAGTTATGAAAATTTTGCGTACATGCGCATTGAAATGTATCACCATTAAATATATTAAAATTTCTCAAAGTATTAACATTTTATTTTATTTTGAAAATTTTTAAAATGTTTCATGAGAATGCCTTTTTAAATTTCCCCTTCTATTTTACATTATTCTAATTTATCAATATATTTTAACCATATTTCTGCATGAATTTAACCACTGATTGTTAAATTAAATGATATATATATATATATATATATATATATATATATATATATATATATATATATATATATATATTTGTTTGAATGCTGAAATTACATGTAAATTTTTAACAAACACAAAAATATTTAAAAGAATTTAACTGATCAATATATAAATTATACACAAATATGTTTAGATTATATTGATAAATTATAATATTGTGAAATCGAGAGGAAAATTTAGAAACTGAGTCTAATGGAGCATTTTAATACTTAAAAAAATGGTTAAAATTTTTAATAATTTTTGAGAATTTTTAATCTATTCAACATTGAGCCATTTCAATGCACGTGTATGTAAATTTTCATACATCTAATACAATAATTTCAAAGATCGATTCTCAATGTGCACCAATCTCAGATATGTTCTTTTCAGAGGCACAAAAAAGTAAAAAGGTATCTCTTAATTCCAAAGGCACCACATGTGCCTTTTAATTTTCAAGGGCACAAAAATCATATATCCCTGTTAATTTTCAGAGGCACAAAAATAAAAAATATGCCTCTTAATTTCAAAGGCACCATTTGTGCCTCTTACCTTTCAAAGGCACAAAAGTGAAAAATGTACCTCTGAAATAAGAGGCACTGTTTTAAGAGTGTACATGATCATAGGCAAGCCCCCCCCCCCCCCAAAAAAAAAAAAAAAATAAATAAATAAATAAATAAAATAATAATAAATAAATAAATAAATGATGAGAGACTGCTTTTGTGTAGTCTCATGTGTCCGGCAAACATTGCTGTCTGGAAAAAAAAAAAAGTTTAAATGTAAATTTTTTTGTGTGTCTGTTGGTCGCTTTGTGGACATGTGGACAAACGAATGTCAGCAAAAATATTTTTAAAAAATTACACGGAGGTCCGTTTTGACCCCTGATTATGCACTTCGGAACTTTATTTTCCAATTTTTTATTACAATTATAAATTTTATTAAAATGTGAAATCTGACTTTGTGTTTTATGTTTTTCCGGGGATGTTACGATGCAGTACACAATGAATTTATACGTTTTGAGGTGTCAAGATTTGACTAAATTTATAAAATGTGTGTCAGTGTGTTTTAGCTAAACATGGTGAATACTGTATCTTCCGAAACAATGGTCAGAATTTTACCTAACCTAATATTTGGTCGGAACTTAAATTGGCACTGTTTGTTTTTTCAGATATATCACCCAACAGGTGGCTCGGCCATGTTGAGGAAAAACTATTACTCAGCTTCTATAGTGTACCAAGATTTGTGAATGAATTGTATATGGTGTAAGGCTCTGTTGGTTTAATTCGGGTGCATGTCAACCGACAGGTGGCACTGATAGGCTGCAATGTAATCCCAATGTAATTCAAGGAACGCTTAAAATGGTATATCGCAACCTTTATAGTGATGAAATACACAACACTTGATATTTGAGATGAATATTGTGTAAAACTATGCTGATTCAATTTGGCTGCATAATGGACGATAGATGACGTGGCTGTGCTACAATATTTCTTGTTTGTGAGAAAGCTATAATTCTGCTTCTATGATATATAAACGTGACAAACTTGGTGTATTAAATATACATTATATATATATATATATATATATATATATATATATAAAAAAAGCATGCTTACTGAATTTTGGTATATATCGGCCTGAAGGTGGTGTTACTATCATTTTCCGAAATTTCTCACGCTCCTATCTATCTCAGCATCTGCTGGTGAAAATTGTACCAAATTGTTTATATAAAATGTTAATTATGAGAAGCTATGTCGATTAAATCTTTATGCATGTTAAACATAATTGACATTTTTATATAAAACTAGCAAGATTTGCCCGCTTCGCTGGTCACTATATTTAAATGAATTAAACAAAAATAATCAATATTTTTTATACCGTTCTACAAATTAAAACTAAAAAGAAAATACATTGAAATTGCTTAAAAACATCACTTTGGGCCCTCGCTGACTTCGGCAGCGACTTCTTCATCGCAATGTCTTGGTACTGGATAATTTAATTTAATTTATAGAAATGTCAATAATACAGGAAAAACTGGCATCAGTCACTTTCTCTTTGATAATAAACAGAACGAAAATGCATATATTTTACATGGAGATATTTTGTATAATTAGACCAATAAAAAAAAAAAAAAAAAAAAAAAAAAAAGGAGTTTCTATTCTTTCCACTTGCATAACAAAAATATTTAAAATAAAATTGAGAAAATTTGTGCAAACACGTTGAAACAGCTTGGAAATCTGGGCGGAATTTGAAATTTGGTAGCTCGGACGTTTCTCGTCAAGATGTTTACTTATGCATTTGCGGTACCCATATCAAATCATCGCCGAAATGAAAACAAAATTATAAATGATTATAAGATTTAAAAAAAAAAAAAAAAAATAATAATTAAAAGCATGATTTTAAATTTTCTGGGTTGAATCTTATAGCTGTAGAACTACGTTTAGCACTTTATCAATGTGTGGAAAATTTTAAAGCGATAATGACGTCAATTTTTGTGAGATGCACAATTTAATTTTTTACAATTTTTTAATGTTCACATTTAATTAAATTTATTTTTTTTAAGTAAAAAAAAAATAAACTCGTATTTATTTTATTTATTTATTTATTTATTTATTTATTTATTTATTTTTTGGCAACTAATAAATTATAACTAACATTTATTTTCATATTTTAATTAGTTAAAAGGAAACTTGAGGTATATAGTGTCCACACAAAAAATGAACAATTTTTAGGGCTCTTTTAAAAAGTATAACATCTATGCAGTATCTTTTAAAAAATATCCTCAGTTTTTACTAAAAAAAACTAGCGAGCCCGCTAGCGGGTCAGTATTTTTAAATGAATCACTATATAATGAATGAATTCTCAAAATTGCATCTTATCACTCATTAACATTACGCTTAAGAAAGGAAATAATAATAAAAAAATCAATTGTGATCAGGTAAAAACTCACACGGGTCCCCACTGCCTTTGGTAGCGTAGACCCGTGCGCTGCACGCGCGTATTCCTTCACCATCCTTATGATTTCTCAAAATTCCATGTTATTACTCATAAATTTTCATTCTTAAGAAAAAAATTTAAAAAAAAAATCATTTATCATCGGGTAAAAACTTACACCAGGTCTCCACTGCTTTCGGCAGCGCAGACGCACGTGTAAAGATATACATGCGCTGCACGCACATATTCCTTCTCAAGCCAAACTTTTATTCTTAAGGAAAGAAAATAAAAATCCTTTATCATCATGTAAAAAGTCGGACCGGCTCCCCACTGCCTTCAGCAGCGCAGTCCTGTGCGTGCATTCCTTCCCCACCCTTCCAGCCCCTCCTAATTAACCTACATATACCAGTTTTGAATGGTCTAACTCAATTAGCTGAGATGCAACAGAAAACCTAATCAGGATACCTCAAAACGTGTAAATGGGGTGAAATATCGATTTTCACTTTCGATAGTATAAAAGTACTTTAAAATATCTTTCGACTCATCTACTAAAAATAATTTAATCACAATTAGAAATTGAAATATTGAAATTTTAAAATATTACAGAGCTTACTGGCGGTAGAAAATTCAGTAATCTATTGTTCGATTCAAAATCAACAAAGCTTTCAAATGATGTATTAGTTATGAAATTATTTTAATTAGTAGCTGAGCTGAGATACAAAAGAAAACCGATTCAGGACACCTCAAAGCGTGTAAATCATGTGAAATCTCGAATTCCACTTTCGATAAAATAAAAGTACTTTAAAATATGTTTTGAATGACGTATTAAAAAAAAAAATTAATCGTGATTAGAATTTGAAATATTGTAATTTTATAATATTACAGCGCCATCTGGCGGAGGAAATTTCTGTAATTTACTGTTCGATTCCAAGTCAACAATGCTTTCAAATGATGTATTACTTATGAAATTATTTTAATTAGTAGCTGAGATACAAAAGAAAACCTAATCAGGACACCTCAAAACGTGTAAATCAGGTGAAATCTCGAATCCCACAAATCTAATCAGGCACCTCAAAACATGTAAGTCAGATGAAATATCGAATTCCACTTTGGATAATATAAAAGTACTTTAAAATATCTTTCGAATGACGTATTAAAAAAATTTAATCATAGTTAGAATCTGAAATATTGAAATTTTAAAACATTACAGCGCCATGACACCTCAAAACATGTAAGTCAGGTGAAATTTCGAATTCCATCAGGCATATCAAATATTAATAAAATTATAAATGTAATAATAACAATATGGCAGTAACTTTTGTGAAAATAGCTATATTACTCTCGAACAATGTATCTGAAAACTTTTGCTTTTCATGCACAAGCCATTAATTATTAGGGGGTCATAATTATCTTCTCCTGAACTCCCCCCCCCTCCCGCCATAAAGAGTTTTAGCCTTTGCTTTTTTTCTATTTATCTTTATTTTTAGTCAATTTTCGTCCATTTTCAATTACAACAGACTTACTTTAAAGCTACTATTTTGGTAAAAAAATATTTAAAAAAATAGAAGAAATAATTTCTTGCATAATAGGGAGTCAGTATTTAAAATTTCTGGAAAAGCTGAGCTCCTACAGAAAATATTTTACCCCACACTATCGGCACCACTGGATCACAGCTATTCTTAAGAATTAACATAGTTAAAAGTGAAAGAGAATAACTATAAAATTCTTCCACAAAAATGGATACTTAGCTGCAACTCATATTTATTGAAATTTTTTTTTATTTTTCCGACCGAGTGAAAATAATGCCTGGACCGGTCCAGGCATTATTTTCACTCAGTCGGAAAAATAAAAAAATTTCAATAAGTATGATTTACTTCCATAGTTGATTGTGTGATTTTAATAAAAAAATTGTTAGCTGCAATTGTTAAATTTTGATATCAATTAAATTCAAGATAGAGTACCTAATTACCGTTTTTAACTCTGCACTAAACTATACCTGAAAAGTGTCATTCAAAATAAGAGTTCATTATTCTTTCACAGTATAAATGACCAAGAGTCACTTTTTTGCTTTTATCTATATATATAAAAGAGTAAACTCACTGATTCACTCACTGACTCAACACGGTTGTGGCGATCCTATGGGAGATAGAGTCGCAATTTTTGGTGAGCAGGTTGATTTTAGGACCCTGACGCTCACTAAGACGGGATTTTGCGAAATACCCCCTCGTTCCCCCCCGGGGGGGCAGAAGGCAAAAATCACCTTTATAAGCATATCTCGGCTCCAAATTGCTTCACGGTGAAGAAATTGCAGATGGGGAGACTAGACTTGAATACAAAAAAATCATTTTCTGCGATTTTGAAATTTTGGATTTTTAAGGGGGGTAGGGGGTAAAAATGAGATTTTCGGGGGCGCATAAGGCAAAAACACATTTATAAGTACAACTCGGCACCAAATTACTTCACAGGGAAGAAATTGCAGATGGGGAGACTAGGCTTGAATACAAAAAAATAATTTTCTGCGATTTTGGAATTTTTGATTTTTAAGGGGGGAAGGGGTGAAAATGATTTTCGGAGTTGCTGAAGACAAAAACACCTTTATAAGCATAACTCGGCTCCAAATTGCTTCACGAGGAAGATATTGCAGATGGGGAGACTAGGCTTGAATACGAAAAAATCATTTTCTGCGATTTTGGAATTTTGGATTTTTAAGGGGGAAAAGGGGTGAAAATAATTTTCGGAGGCGCAGGAAGCAAAAACACCTTTATAAGCACAACTCGGCTCCAAATTGCTTCACGCTGAAGAAATTGCAGAGGGAGAGACTATACTTGAAAACAAAAAAATCATTTTCTGCGATTTTGGAATTTTGGATTTTTAAGGGGGGAAGGGGGTATAAATGATTTAGAAAAATACGGATTTTCGAGTAAAAGTAATAGCTCAAAGATGTTAAAAAAAAAAAAAAAAAAAAAACGCCAAGCGTCTTCTGGAAAATATTTCCAAAAACTCATTTTTTGATTTTTTCCGATTTTTTTATATATATATATATTTTTTTTTTTGGGGGGGGGGGGGAGCAAAAAAATAAAAATAGTGTCACATCGTTCAAAATTGGTACATAGAGGTTTTCGATACTTAAAAATCGATTGCGGATATTTTCGAATTTGTAAAATTATTAGAAGGGGGGGTGGCTATGGGCAAAAACAAATAGAAATACAGTTAGGCCGTTCAAAATTGGTACAGATAGGTTTTAAAGGCCTGCAAGTCTAATGGGGATATTTTCGAAAGTGTAAAGTTATTAGGAGGGGCGAGAAGGGGGAGGGAAGAGGGGGCAAAAAATTAAAAATAGAGTTAGATCGTTCAAAATTGGTATATAGAAGTTTTCGATACTTACAAATCGATTTCGGATATTTTCGAATTTTTAAAATTATTAGGAGGGGTGGGAAGGGGGGGTGGGCAAAAACAAATAGAAATACAGTTAGGCCGTTCAAAATTGGTAGAGATAGGTTTTAGAGGCCAGCAAGTCCAATGGGGATATTTTCGAAAGTGTATAGTTATTAGGAGGGCCGGTAAAGGGGGGGCGGAGGGGCAAACAAAATCGAATAGAGTTAGAGCATTCAAAATTGGTATATAGAGGTTTTCGATACCTACAAATCGATTGCGGATATTTTCGAATTTTTAAAATTATTAGGATAGACAGGAGGGGGGGTGAAGGGGGAAAATAATAGAAATAAGAGTTAGAGGATTTTGGGAATTTTTTCCAAAGGCAGTGGGAACCCGGTGCGACATTTTTCCTAATAAGATTTTTTTCTGCTTTTTTTTTTTTTTTTTTTTTCACGTGATAAAAATTAATGCAATTTTGAGAATTCAGTAATTATAGCGATTCATTTAAAAATAGGGACCAGCGAAGCGGGCGTTGCCTGCTAGTAAAATATAAATAAGATGTTCGCAAAAATAAAGTGTAATAAAATAATTTATATATCATTTATTTTCTCATTTTGGAAATTCACATTTCTTTAAACTGATAATATATCTATAAATAATATTATAGTTTTTAAAAATTAAAGAACACGCTTTTATAGAAATGTGAACTAAAAAGCACAAAATATCTTGGTATTAAAATGCAGGGTAAGAGAAAATCGTATGAGTGACACACCATAATATTTATATACATTTAAATCTTTAATTAAAGTAATTTAGAATTAAACAAAAACCATTTTTTAAAAATCTCCCCCGACTGGGTTCGAACGCTAGAGCTTTAGGTTCGTAGCGCGGTGCTTTACCTCACAGCCACGGCGTTCACGTAGGGAAAGTTTTTTTTTTACAATATATATTTTTTGTTTGCTCCCAGAGCGGTTACAAACATACATACAGGGGAAGTTAATAAAAGCGTGTTAAACAGGTATTTATTTTCTTTTCTATTATTCAAAATACAATTATAGAAAAATCCGAGATCAGCTGAATAATTTAAAATAAAAACACCAAAAATGACACTAACCATTATACATATCATAAAATTTATTTTTCATTTATAAATACAATTTAAGCAACACAGAAATAACTATTAAACAGCATTCATAGGAAAAAAAATTCATGTAAAAACCTGATTCATGATAAAATTAACTTATAATCAACTTTTCATCTTTCACGATAAGGTATTTCAACAAAATGTGTAATAATATAACAAACTGTGTTTTTCACAGCTTCCGATATTTAATACTGAGTATCAAATATGCTATAATCCCAGGAAAATTAAAATATTATATTTACTGATATTACTGTAACGTATTAATTAAGATAGAATTACGCAAGTTTTCAAAATGATTCATTACTAGAATTTTATTTCTGTTGAGTGTAAAATTTCTATTTTACAACTTACAGTTAGGAAATTGTAGTAATCTGCAACATAATAATTTATAGATTAGTTTCATATGTTATGAAATTGAAATAATTATTAAAAGGTACACTGAAATTATTAAACTTAATCTTTCAAAATATATTTTCATGCTTAGTCCTTGAAATTTACAGTTTCAAGAAATAAGTAAAATCTTAAAAATAAACAAACGCTTGAATATTAATCAAATAATAACATTTAACAACATAGGGATAGGAATTGATCAGAAAAGCAAAAGATAAGATAATGTTCAAAACCCTCCACCCTCGACTTCGGAATAAGATCGGCCATCGGGATCGGGGCCGAACAGAAATGCTCCAGATTTTTCGGCGCAATTCTGTTTTTGCCACGCGCGTGACGAAATCGCTACACTTTGGAGTATAGCGTCGAGGAGCAATAAACACGTTTAAAACACGTTTTCCCGTTTGAATTTGCTTTAATTTTTCTTAGAATGGCGAATTTTGGTGTGTGGAGGTTGATTAAGTGTACGCTTTCTGTACTTTGGTGAGATTTCGAACTTTCCAGCTGGAGAAGGGGGAGTGAGAAGCGGATAAGTTGCTGACGAAGGCAGTAGGGACCTGGACTCCTCACGCTGTGAGCAGGAAACTCTACCGAACACAGCGGAAACTTTGATTTAGATTATAAATAGTGATATGTGACTTTGGCAACCCATTTAACTATAGTGTCCAGAAAGGCGGGCAAAGCCTACTAGTATGTAAATGACGAAAGAAAGAAAGGAAATAAGAAACATAAAAAACTAAAAGTCAAATTTAATTCCTAAAGTCAAACAAAAATACAAAAATAACTAAACATTACATCTATACACTGTAAATACAATTAGACATAAAGAATGTAACGCAGATAATACAACAAAGACTAGTTTTCACATACATACTAACGCACAAAAGGATAATCCTAGGAGAAAGTCCAGAAGGCTTTACGTAAGGCATTCAACCAGCACTGAGATGGGACCGAAAAAAAATAAATAAATAAATAAAATAAAATAAATCTCCCTTTTCCTAACCAATCATGCCTGAAGATAAGTTAATCAAATATTTTCAAAGTTGGCAAAATAGATCCATGGGGTTTGGAAGAAGAACGGAAAGACGTATTGTAACATTAATAAAAAGAAATAAAGGATGTGAAAGTAAACGACCAGTATTTCACTGCTATAGTTTTACATGCACATTTGTAAAGAGGGCAATGTCAATCTATAAAATAGTTCCTACAAAAAAAAAAAGTATAATTTTTGCTTTTAAACTGACTCATTTTCAGCAAAACATCCTTTTACTTACCCGCGTCTGGATTTAAATCGTGAATAAAACCTTAAAATAGATAATTTTTAACAATACTGAGTACATTTTCATAAACAGTTGATAGTTCTTCGTAAAGCTAAATGCAAATTCTAACCTGCAAAATAGTATTATGATTTTGAATATAAAATAATTAATTTTGAATTTACCAATTTAAACTTTTTAGATATATATTAAATGTGTATAAGACTGAACCATCTTTGGCAAGTATATGGAAAATAGAATAGTGTGGCCACCACAAGACTCTCTTCTATATTTTTCTATACCAATTGACTAAGGGTAAATAATTTACTAAAACTATTATTTATTAAAATAATCTAAAATGATGAATGCAAATTATTTTCATCTTACAAATACTAACACTAAATATCCAAAGAAAGACAGTTTTATTTTCTATAAATAGTATATTAAAATATGCATTTTTCAAATGCTTATCTCAGATATCAAGTTTCGTACAGTCATATGCCACAAAAGATGAGGTATAGCCTTCCCCTTATCGATGAAATTTCCAGTATAGCAGCGCCATCTATTAACCTATAAGCATCCAACTTGAATAGGCATAATGTCTCATAATGGCCTTCTCACATATCAAGTTTTGTTTGGTTACACTCAATAAAACCAGAGCCAATTCTGAAATTGAAGATATCTCTGTGTAGCAGCGCTTGACACGAAAAGTCGAAAAGTACTAATGTATGTCAAGGTGCATCTACATATAAATTTATATGTAATTTTGTGAAGTAGTTTCTGAGATATAGCTTTCTTTTGAATTGTAGAAATCGCTCTTTAGCAGCGACACCTGTAAGCTGATAAGCACTGAAATTGAATCAGCATAATGTCTCATAATGACCTTTGTATATACGAAGTTTTGTTTGATTATACGCTATAGAACCTGAGATATAGCATCCCTTTAAATTGAGGAAATCGCTGTGTAGCAGCGCCAATTGTTGAGTGGTTGACACCATAAAACGACAGGCACTATTTTTGGTCTAGGGTTATCTACATATAAATTTATATAAATTCTCAGCTGTAGCTCCAGCGATACAGTTGCCACAAAAATTTTTGTCTCTCACACACAGACAGACTGACGGACGGACAGGCAGAAATTTTCTAAAAATGATAAAATAATGTTCTGGACCCGTGTGAAACGTGTAATTCCGTCGAAAACAGGAAGTCGAAAATTTTTACGAATCTAGAACTTTCTTCTATTGGATAAAGTAAAAACAATCTTAATATTTGACTGAGGGAAAAAAAAAAAGAAAAAGAAAAAACTTAATATATTAAATATATTTCACAGTAATTGTTGAGACTAAAAACTTTTTAAAAGTTTTTGTCTGAAAGACGTTTCACTGAATAGTATAAGTGCTGCTATACTTTGCCATTAGATCAATTAAATTACGCTGCTCGTCATATTGTACGATTTTATCTAATGAACAATGTGCATACGTTCTACAAATTAAAAACATTCTCCGATCCTTTAGCAATGAGTTCAAATAAGCATAAAACCTTATGTTTCAAAGTCGTTCATCTTAGATATTTAAATAATTGTAGATGACTTGCCTTTAGTTATACCCAGTATGATTAAGAGAGAGAAAAATTAGTACTACAGACAATGATTTACTTTTAATGAATATCTCTGTATTTATATATATGTATTACGTTTTCTACCCGAATACTGTAGATAATGGACGTGCTCCTTTCTGTAAAAAAATTAATGTTAACTTTTCGTATGAAATTAAAAAAATACGTTTGTTTGGAAATTGGCCTGTGCGTCTTCTGACTATCATAGCTGCAACACATATAAAGACAGAATAAATGATCTCCAGAATTAAGACATGTCCGGTATACAGATGATTTTGCTAACTTTAGAAGAAAATCAGAAAAACGGAATTCGGATATTGAAAGTCAGAACTGTTACGTGAGTCAGTACTTCTGAAACGGCTCTAACAATTTCTTTTTCATACCTTATACATAAATCCACTTTTGGATGCCGTATCGCATGCATTATTTGATTACTGAAGGAAAATATTCAGGCATCCTCATTAGGTAGGTCAATTTTAGATCTCGTAAATAAGTGTTCCAACACCCCTCCCCCTTCCCCCCTCCAAAAAAAAATTAAACTTTATATGTGTACTTTATTCTATATGTCTTTTACATGACATGTATTATTTTGCGTTTACAATGAAATTGTTAGATATCTGGAATCTAAGAGTGGTCAGAACACATAAAAATGGAATATCTTTAGAAAAAGTCTGTAATATATGTTGTAGTAAGTAATGGAAATCATGATGTTATCAATCATCAAGATTTTTTTGACAAACATTCAAATGGTCTTAAAAATTAATAAGCTGAAAAATATCTTTCAGGACACCTTTCGGAACTCTACGGAATCATACGCTACAACATCTAACTTTAAGATCCTTCCCAGCAGGATAAATTTTGCAATTATATTTCTCATTATATTTTATTTCGTTACGATTATACGTATTACGGGCTCATTTAACTTGTTAGGTGTGTACCGTATGCACAAAGTATGACTAAAAAGTAGAGGCAATAAATACGTTATTCAACAAATGGACAACGTTCATTTATTAACATTTTAAAAAACTAGAATTGCTAATGATGGATCGTAATTTGCTAAGAGGAGCTGCCGCACATTATTTTCAATTTCTAGAATTTTAGTTTTGTTATTATTAAATTTAAAAAAAATAAATGATTTAAACTGGCAAAGGAGTAGGGTGTGGCATGCCTTTTTACTTCCGTGTTCGTTTTCTAAATTTGATTGACCAATATTGCTGTGTCCAAGTTTGTTTATAAGGCTGGAGCATCATTTGATACACTTCTTTGTGCTCTCCTTCCTCACCAAATGTATAAATGTTTGAAAAGGTTTCCATACTGACTTTCCACTTTTTACGATAGATAGGCCGTATAGCTCAGTTTGACATTTGATTCCTCCATTCGTTACCAATACAAGGCTCTGATAGGGACACTTGTCGATGGCGACGTGATCAGCAAGATGACGTTATATTTCTGCGACAAAGGTGCCGTGCATCATTGGATGCCGGACTCACGTTTCATAGAAATTCGGTTATCAGTGGCAGACGATTTTGTTCTTAATAACCGTTTTAAGGAATATGTTGCTCCTTTGTTTGGCTTTTAAGTAGAATCGAATTACTTCAGACGAGAAGCCGTAAACTCTGAGCTACAATTTTTACAACCATCTGTTTTTTGGCGCATTTGAGTAATTACGTTTTTTTTTTTTTTTTTTAATTAATGTAAATTGATTTTCCTTTTCCCCCACACTTGCGTCTGTGCAGCTTTTTTTTCCGCGACATTTTCCTCCATTTTTTGCATTTATCGTTCAATTTCCTTTTAGCATAAGATTATTCCCGTGTTTGTCTTTCCCACTGTTTCTCTCAGTGCAATATTATTTTTCATAAATTTAATTATTGGGTATTTTCCCGTATATATATATATATATATATATATATATATATATTGTATATATTAGGTTCTCGTGATTGTAATGCGTATGTTATCTTGATCGCAATAGATATTTTAACAAAATATTAGGTCTGGTATTTTTCAGAAAATAAAAGAAAAAGTGAAATGACAGTAATTTTGCTACAAATTACAAATTCTAAAATATACCATTGTTCTAGGTTTTAAAAAAAAAAGAAAAAGAGACAAATTATTAATGATATTGTCGTTGTTCAAAGAGATTGATCATTAGGGTCTTTAATTTTTCTTAATTCTAAGTAAGGTATAAAATCTCTCAACGGAAGGATTTGCGAATGGAATAAATTGAAAAAGTAATGTATAAAAGTCTGCAATGTACAAACTTTAATAGATGAAAACAAATTAAAAATCCTTACGTCTGTCAGTTGGAGCATCCGGTGCAGGAAAGCTATTTACAAATAACTGATCTGAAAAAAATAAAATGACTCAATTTTATCAACTTAATTTAGAAAAAATCATATTACTTTATTACACACGAAACATGTTTTATGCATATAAAAATTAAATGTTAATTTTATTCGCTTTATTGCATCTAATGTGTTTCAAATTATATGTAGGAAAAATTTTGCGAATAGACGTAATATATTTAAGTTCTCTTGGATTTTCCTGTGCGCAAACCATTTGTTTGATTTTAACGAAAAGTTTAGCGTGTCATTCCAATATACCATAAATTTAGAATACCGAGTTTGGACTTGCTACTATTTGTTTTTTGAGATATGCTGATAACAGACACACAGAGACACGCACTCAGATCAACCGCTAAAAGCCTTAATTTCGGATCCAGGGAACTAAAACCGTGCAAATGAGGCAAAACTCAGTTTTCAAAACAGCAACCTAAAAACAATACCTTCTCTATCCAATACATGGGTAAGGGAAAGTAGATAAATATTTAATATTTTCTTTTGTTATCTTATATGTCTTTTATGAATCGGAAAAAATCTTCATCCTTTCTCAAAGATATCTATTGTCTTTTCTGAATTTGAAAAAATCAACTGTTTGTTTTTGGATTTCAAAGAGAAACTAAAAAGTAAACGTAAGTGAAATAAATATATATTAATAATTTATATTTTGTTGAATTTTCAATTTTTCTTCTTCTTTTGTAAGCGTGATATTTTGATTGTTTTATTTAAAACAGTTATTTAACGTCAAGGAAGGCCTCTCCAATTGAGGCACAATAAGTTTTTTTTATTTCTGTGTGTCTGTGTGTACCGTGACACTGGCCACGTTAGATTGACTTGCAGATTAATTTATATATTTGAGCCACTCGGAATGAGCTGTATAATTTTCTGTGGTTTGTGTATGGGGATAAACCAAAGTATTCCATACCATTAATCATTATGCTCTATGAATGAAATTTTTTTGACAACATGGTTATACTAAATTAAACATAATAAAATTCAAATAATTATTAAAACTTTTCAAAACATGAGTTCTCTTGAATAAGGTG
The DNA here is from genome assembly GCA_963930645.1 of Salticus scenicus. Classification (NCBI taxonomy): domain Eukaryota; kingdom Metazoa; phylum Arthropoda; class Arachnida; order Araneae; family Salticidae; genus Salticus; species Salticus scenicus. The sequence goes on from OZ005661.1 coordinate 200,302,540, forward strand.
CTCTTACATTTAATAATTAATCTAGAACCACACAAAAAGGTTCTTAATTCGATGTGTAATCATCCAATGGAAGTCAAATTTAGTACAAGCATTCATCAACTGGACGGAATTTACATTTTTGGGGCTCACGTACAGACCCACACAAAACATTTTTGGAGAAAAGTTTAATTTAGTTTCATTCCATTCAATATGATGAAATTAACATACATTTGTAGAATGCTTTATAACATTTCATGGCAGGCATACAATCAGTAGTTAGTTTATAAGGCTGCAGAAAAAACTGTCGACATATGGTGTTATAATCTAGTTGATGTCAGATTTGTAGATGAATTTATCAGTTACCATAATAGGAATAAGTAAAATATATTTATGACATATATTTGTTTTTCTGTAAATTACGTTTGTTGCTGGGACAAAGAGACTGATAAAAGAATTTCATTTCATTGCTTTTGATGGATGGAATTTTAAAGTGCATTTTAATATAATTTGAATGCGATTTAACACAACAGTTTGTATAAAACGAGGGAACTCACCACTTAAAGAACTAAGAAAAACTAACAGGACAACGAGATAACAGATGAGTTTCATGTCTTCGTCTTCAAGTGACGTTCAACACAAGACGTTTGCGCGGGAGGGTGCTTACAACAGATCAGGCTTCTCCTTTATTTTCAACCTTCTGGATTCTCAGTATGTGTCTCTTTGAGCGAGAAAAAAGGACTGTCATCCTCTTTACCGGGACGATGACTCAACGTAATACAACAGAAGAATCACACCAACATTGAAAACAGGTGCAAAGAGAGATTTATATCATTTTTTTCCAGTGTCATTCTTTTAAAGTTCAATCGTCATTTCCTTTGGTTTAATCATGATATCGATGCTGACATCGCAAAAAAAGAAATTAATGAAAGAATGAGTTAAAAATAAAAGTAAAAAACATGTGCTTCGTGTATATTTTTAAGTTTCCAGAGTAAACTAACTTATTGCATCGTTCAACCTTCAATATATTTTGCCTCTGTCATGACACATAAAAAAACTATTTTCCTTTTTTTTTTTATTAGGAAGGAAGAAAATTTGTAAAAAAAATAATGTTATGCATTTTTTTATACTTAAGAAAAAGCCTATATCATTTGCTTTTGCATACTTGTCCATAGTTATACCATATATATAGGTTAAATATTTAAAAATGGACTGTATTTCTTCTAAGAAGAAAGTAGTAGCAGAAGCAACACCTAAAAATAATTGTGGAGCCTGAGTAGGCATTTTACAGAGAGGCATGAGAAACATTTTTACATTATTTTTAAAGGCTCGTTCCTTTTTTTTTTCTTATTCTTAATAAATAATTTTGTAATTTTTAACTAAAGAAATATTAAAATTATTTCCGATTTACTACAATATATATATATACTAGCAGACCCGGCCACGCGTTGCTGTGACTAAGTTATAGGTTGAATTATACGGCTGTAAACTATTTAGTACAGTCAAATTATTATTTACGAACAAAGACGAAAACGTTGTAGCCGATGTAAAATCCCACAGGGTTGAGATTTGACACTTAGGTCAAAATTTGGAAGCGATTGATAAAAATTTTCGTAGTGTTGATATTAAGCACAAATTAATTTCATTGTAGGGTCCTATAAATTTTAATGGAGAACTGATATATATTATTTCTAATGCTACTTTGGATAAAATTGCTAAAATGACTAATATATAAATTAAATTCTATTAAAATTCTATTAAAATAAAAGTATAAATGAAACAGACGATTTTAAAATCAATTTTTATGAAGGAGTGAAATATAATATATGCTATAATGGATAATTTTACTATAAAATGACCTCATCATTTTAATTATTTTAAAGAGGGCAACAGCTGTAGTTATAAAAAGGAAAACAATAAGGCTAAACCAGAAAAATAAGTAAATTTGATGAATATTTTAAAACTTTAAAATTGGAAATCTTATGAAATATTGGACATTTAAAGTAAATACATGTATCATTTTAAATAGAAAAAGATTTTGGAAAAGTTTAGTGTATTTTAACGAAGTGATGAGAAGTTTTTGAGTATGTTAAAATTTTAATACTAAATTCAAGTTAATAAAGATGGGAAACATTGAGGATTAAGATAAGAATAATTATAATAAAAAAAAAAAAAAAAAAAAAAAAAAACTTTTTATATACCATGCTTTTAAATTTTAATATACTAATAATATACAAATTAAAAGGAAAATGATAAATATTCTATCATAGTTTGAAGTCAAATTTGTTTTCAAATGTCTAAATAAAATATCTGATGTAAGATACTAATATTTTGCAGCGGAATAGATTTCATTTCTGTCATCCTTGGCGAAAAAAAAAAGAATATCGCCAAATTATCTGGCGAAAATATTTAATTCCTTTCAAAAAGCATGGTTATTTTAACAACTTATATTAAAAGAGTAATGAATAATATGAAACAATATTTCGTACAATACATATTACATGTCATACATACGTACAATGAATAATACATATTACATTTCGTACAATGCATACATCTGGCATGTATATTTTCGTGTTACGCTTTTGATCGCCAAATAATAATAATAATAATAATAATAAAAGCCAAGGGCGACAGAGTTTTGAAATTTAAAATTAAAATTTTGTCAATTTGACAGCAAAATAATTCAATCTAACACCCGCGATAACTAATACATATCTATACCCAAATATAAGGATTAAAATCGGGAAATAAATTTCCTCGATTTTTAATAATTTCTTACAAAAAATCCAGTGGGCAATTAACATAGGAAATCTTTTTCTTGGCTGCACAGACGGTCAGTGAGTCACACTTCGCTTGCGTATAGAACTCATAGATATAGTATAGCATATATAGAATAGAGTGATCATTGGGGAGAAAAAAGTTATTCCTTTTCATTTGGGAAAAGACGACGTTTTTACCAAAATATGGCCGTCTTCCCCCGAGTGAATACACACGGGAATACATACTAATATTTTAGCAAATAAAATTTATGAATAATTTATTTGCTAAAGGGGAATGGAAGACTCCAGATACAGTTTCAAATTCATATTTCTTTCTTTATTTTCTTTCTTTCTTTCTTTTTTTTTTTTTTTTTTTCAATACCACTTAATGGCTGTTTCCAAAGCTTTTATTTTTTTTTTTTTTTTTTCGGCATCAAAAATCTTTGTACGATAACATGGGGATGAGAGATCCATATATATGATAGATACTATATCTATGATAGAACTACATTAGCACTTTATCAATGTGTATAAAATCTTTAAATTGATTATGACGTCAATTTTCGTGAGATGCATAATTTAACTTTTTTATAATTTTTTAACGTTCACGTTTGATTAAATGTATTCATTTTTATGTCGAAAGAAAATGAACTCGTATTTTTTTTTTTTTTTTTTTGGCAACAATTAAATTAATGGAACTCACAGATATTTTGGAGCAACTTTAATAAAGGTCTATAATTAACAAATAATTGCAATAAAACAATATTGTGACAATAAACTGAGATAAAAACTATCCTATCTCTCAAGTTGGACCAAACTGCACACAGTGTGCAAAATTTCATTAAAATATCGGTTCCTTAGTTTAGGAGTTTACCCCGGACAAACATCGTGACACGTAATTTATATATATATACAGATATATATATATATATATATATATATATATATATATATATATATATATATATATATATTGGGGAATGTCTCCTGTTATGGATCCCACATACACACACTTTTTTCTCTAGTCTTCTACAACTATAATGAATAATTCATATTAATTTTGCAACCACACATTAAAACTAACTCACGAAATTTTGTCCTGTACTGTCATGTTAAAAATTTAGAAAAAAAAGGGGGGTCTATCGCTCAACATCACCTGTTGAGCGATGGATCCTCAAATTTAATCAGCACCAGTTTATGTCAAGGTCCAACTAAATACCAAGTTTGGTTAAATTTCGTCGGTTGGTTTGTGAGATACAGCGCTTTCAAAATCTGAGATACTCACATACAGACAAATAGTCAAATTGACAGACGTTTTCTGAAAAAACCAATCGTGTTCAGGACATCCTAAAGCGTGTAAATAGATCGAAAACTGGAGAACGAATCCAATACTTTTTTTCTCTCTATATGTAGAAGAACGTAAAAATGTTCCTAAAATATCTACTACCGGTGCAGTTATTACCATATTTTTATTAACTTCTATTCTTGTTTGTTTGTTTCTTTGTCCGGTACAAATCTTGCAATCTATTTTTAACCAACTTCCCTACTAGCTAGACATTCGAAACTTTCAGAGTAGCTCAGAATCCGGTGACAACACAATACTTCGAAATCAGATTTCGATTTTTCGAACAGTTTTCTTTTAATTAATTAAAATATGAAAATAATAAACTCCTAATAGCAATAAAAATCGCTATTAAAATATTAGCTGTAATTTAATTGTTGCCAAAAAAAATAAAAAAATAAAAAAATAAATAAGTAAATAAATAAATACTAGTTCATTTTCTTTCGACATAAAAATAAATATATTTAATGAAACATGAATGTTAAAAAATTATAAAAAGTTAAGTGATGCATCTCACAAAAATTGACGTCATTACCAGTTTAAAAATTTTGTATACATTGATAAATGCTAATGTAGTTCATGATGCTAATAATATACGTTGTTCTAAAAGGACTAATATTTCATTTTTAAAACCAACTTTTTTTTTTTTTCATTATTATTATTAGTTCACTGAACTGAGTCTGCGTGCTTAAATATTGCCTATATATTATTTTTTATCCTCGCGTATTTTATTAATGATTCATTAGAAAATTTAAAAACATGGTATATAAAAAGTTTTTTTTTTAATCTTATAATTATTCTCTTATTATTTCGGCCACTGAATCCTTTCAAATTGAATAAATTTATTGTTTTCGGTATCAATGGTGAATTTTCTTATTTTTTTCCCGTTTTTAGCGGATTTTTCAGGTGTGTCCACAACCGAGGACAAAATATTTTTTGGCCAAAAATGACCACTTAAGAAGATTGGTAAGAATGTTTTTCTGGTTGACGGAATCAAAACAATTACTTCATCAAATGTTAGCTAAGGGTTCTGGCTTCCCATTGGTGTTCATAAGTTTGCATAATATCTATTCTATCAAAAGTTATAAGCCAAAATCAAAACTGCGCCCACAACCGGAGACATTCCCCTATATATTCGAATAAGATAGCATAAATGTTACATGAATTTACCCATGGATTTAATTTTCAGAAAGAATATGAGAAAAACTCGCTAAAATCATTCGAGAGTTTTTGTGAAGATATAGTCATGATAAATTTCAAAAGAAAATGCTTTCATATACTAGGAGATAGTAATTCTTTTCTTTTACAGGGTACCACTATTCCTCTATTTGTGTTGCATTTTAGTTCTCCATCATACTATAGGTATGGGGAACTTACGTAATCGTGAAAATTTTTAAACTCTGTTTTTTACTTTTTTTACACGTTTTCAGGTGTGAGGAATGCGAAAATGACGAAATTTGAATGGTGTCCGTCTGTAGGATGTCTGTTTGTTTGTTAGTCCGTTAGTGTGTTAGTCCGTTAATGTGTTAGTCCGTTAGTTCGTTAGTATGTTGGTCTGTGTACACGATATCTCAAGAACAAATTGTCGCAGAGAAGTCAGATCAGTTTTAAAATATTAGTTTAGATACTGGCAAGAACTCTATTTCTTTACAACGTTCGAATTAAAAAACTCCGTAAGTTATTAGAAATTTACGATTTTCTTAACATGGGAGAATAGGACAAAATTTCACTTAAACGTGCATTAAGTAGAAACTTTTTACTGTAAAAATGTCATACCAAATTCAAAATGTCAGTTTTAATGCCGCAATGAACATCAGTAACTATAAATATGCTACTTTGAAAATGTCGCAAGTTATTGGAAATTTACGAATTTCTTAACATGACAGTATACGGCAAAATTTCACATAAACGTCAATTTTCAGAGATATTTTCATCGTAAAGATGTCAGACATTTTTTGAAATATTATTTAGGACACTGGCATGAATATTAATGACTATGAATTTTTCAATATAAAAATTTCGTTAAGTCATTGGAAATTTACGAATTTCTTAACATGACAGTATACGGCAAAATTTCACATAAACGTCAATTTTCAGAGATATTTTCATCGTAAAGATGTCAGACATTTTTTGAAATATTATTTAGGACACTGGCATGAATATTAATGACTATGAATTTTTCAATATAAAAATTTCGTTAAGTCATTGGAAATTTACGAATTTCTTAACATGGCACAATAGAACAAAATTTCACATAAACGTCAATCTTGATGGGTATTTTCATCGAAAAGGTGCCAAATCACTTTCGAAATATTATTTAGGATACTGGCATGAATATCATAGACTATGATTTTTCCAATTTAAAAAATTCGCAAATTATTTGGAATTTACGATTTACTTAACATGTCAGAATCATAAATACATTAGACAAATTCAAAATTACATTTATGATATTTGTTTAAACATGATTGAATACAAATATTCTAAAAGGAAAATTTCGTAAATTATTCGTAATTTACGATTTTATCAACATAGCGAATTTGAAAATTTTTCATATAAATATAAATTTTGAGAATTCTTGCATTGGAAATAGTAACATGAAAACTAAACAACGGAAATGACCCTGATAAAATAAATTAATAGTTTAGAATAAGATAAATATATCGAAGTGAACGGTGGATAGCCTATTAGGTGGGGATTTCATTCTGTCACTGTATCAATCTTTGGTCAAATTCATTTCTTTTAACATTATTATAATATGTCTCGCACTAGAAATTTATGAGAACATAAATATGATGGGGAACTGAGCAGAGTCCACCTGTGCCAACTAGTTTTATTTGTTTACTTATTTATTTGATTATTCTAATATTTAGAATTTTAAACAATCTGATTGTATATTAAAATAAATTTACATTTGCATTTCAAATACTTAAAAAAGAAAAAAAAAAAAAAACAGTCATAACCTGAACGAATGGCCAGTAGGTTTCATTACTAAAAAACCCTAAAATTATTAGTGATGTCGTATACGTGCACTGTAAAAAAGAAAAAAAAAAATTAAAATTACAGGAAGAATCTGGCAGCTAGGGTGCCAGTATTTCTCCAGCAAATATACAGGACAAAACTGTACTTTTAACAAAAAACCTGCTTGATTTACAGGATTCCTGTCTAAAATACAGGGTGGTCAGAAAAACATGATAGAAAGTATTTTAAGTTTCTGATTTCAAATGTATTGATGCAAATATAATTCTTCCATATTATTATAGGACATATAGTGACATTTCAGTTGAATGTTTAATCACCGGAAATAAAGAGTAAACAATATAGAATCACAAACCTTTTAAGATCGATTATATATCGTAAGAAAATTTTATGAGAATAAGCGATGTAATGTCCCCGTTCGATGGGCATGTCGTTCAGAGTTCAAAAAGAAAAGGACGCTTAGTGAAGAGATAATCGCGCAGTAAGTTATAGCACTCTAAAGTCGCAGTGATTTTTAAGCCATCAGATGACTGATGTAATGGACCTAATCTCCCACTGATTTTAATTGTTTACATGTTGATGGACAGATATGAATCTACAGGGAGTGTTTAGGATGCAAAAAGAAAGGCGTCGGTACGAAAATCAGCAGTTGTTACTGACGACATCAGGGAGCCTGCACGCGCATACTTTGAGGATCAGCCAACCACTTCCACTCGACAGGCGGCCCAACAATTAAACATATCCAAAACATCATTACAAAAGCTAATGAAAGCAGTAGGATTGTGTCCATACAAGATCCAAATGTGACAGCCGATAAAGGGGGGGGGATACTGTGCAGCGGAGATATTTCGCAAACCACATAATCGAGGAACTTAAAAATGGTTCCATCACTGAATACAAGATCTGGTTCAGTGATGAGACCCATTTTCAGTTGAATGGTTTCGTGAACAAACAAAACTGGCGCCACTGAGGTACGGAAAATCCTCATCTCAGCGCCATCTCTTCACTGCATCCACAAAGGGTCATGGTGTGGTGTGCCATATCGTCGAAGCAGACAATTAGTCCGATATTTATTGATGGTGTGGTCACAGGAGTGAATTATCTAGAGTTGCTGGAGCGTCACTTTGGCCATGATGCGGCCCATCTCAATTGGACACGCCAGTTCTGGTTCAAGCCAGATGGGGCTCGTCCTCAAAGAACTTCTGACGTCTTCACGTGGCTTGAAACGACGTTTGGTGAGCGTTTGATTGCATATGATGCAGAGAAATTCACGGGGCACGGGATAGAGTGGACCCCATACAGTACGGACCCAAATCCGTGCGACTTATTCTTATGGGTTTACATCAAGATTAGAATCTATAGGAATAGCCCTGATTCACTGGAGGACCGAAAATTGGCTATCAGAAGTGAGATTGATGCACTTGATTACGACACACTCCAGCGCATTTTGACAGAGTTTTGGAACCGGCTTTATAACACTATAGTCGGGGACGGTAGACATTTTAAGCATCTTGTATATTATATGTCACTCATATGTTTATTCATTAAAATATGTTTCATGTTCTTGCATGCTGTCTTTTTTCCACAATGATCGCTTACTTTCTATCATGTTTTTCTGGCCACCCTATATATGTCAGTGATACAATTTTACGGTTTTAAACTGCATATTTGACGGAGAAATATGCAGTTTAATATATATGCAGAGAAATATGCAGTTTTATATGAACTGGCACCTCAGCTGCCAGATTTTTCCTGTACTTTTAACCTTTATTTTATTTTTTATTTATTTATTTTTTATTTATTTATTTATTTATTTTTTTGCAGTGTGTGTTTGCAGTGATATTTTGTAAGGACAGTCGAAGAGTTTCAGTGTATTGTCATTAAAGATTAGAGATCAGCTCTATTAACTATTAATTTCGAATAAGATGATTTTAACAAATGAAAATCTAAAAAAATGTTTGATCGCGTCAGAAACGTTCCGAGTATGATTGGAAATGGCTGAATGAATGGGAAAGAGAAAACGCGTGATATTTTTTTTTTTTTTTTTTTTTTTTTTTGCAGTGTCATGAGTGATGTTGTTGTTTAAAGTATAAAGCGACTACACTTTAGAAGAATGATATTTAAAAAGTGCGATACGGATCTCTCGCTGCAACCTTTTCCATATGCAGGTGGAATTCCTCTGTTAGATTACGTCGTGCATTTTTCTCAAAGGTAGCTATGACTTGTCGTTTTCTAATGCAAAGTGAAACATACCTCAAACGCATGTGACGTAAGCTATATACTATATATAAAAGACATTCCAGGTATTCTTGAACACATAACAAAAAAATCTTGAATCTGTCCGAGGATCCTCGAAGCTGGGAACATGAAGCTAGTTTCTTATCTCGTTGCTGTCTTGGTTTTCTTCTGCTGCATCAGTGGTGAGTGGTTTTCTTCATTCAACCTTGCTTGTCCTAGTTTAATTTACAATGAATTATTTTATTTCACTTCCTTTACTTTTTACTTCTTCGTGTTATTTGCAGTACAGAGATATTAAAAAAGATTTTACAAAAACTTTTCTCAAGTGAGTACTCGTCTGTTATGCCTCATCCATTTATTCATATTATTTTGTGAGAGTCTGTAATGGTATTTGTAGCTTTTTCTTCAGATTTATTGAAGCTATAGAAGAAAAAAAAATATCCGAATAAGAACTAGTTGTCCAAGAGCCTCGACGTCCTATTTGCATAACTCACTACTGATCAGAGCATTTCTACGTGTGGCTTAAATTTTTGTTACCATAGCATGCGATAGCTGTATTCATAACACGAACAAAACCTATCTAAATATTTTAAATCAAACTTATTTATTAACTATTGAGGATTATAATATCTACTGTTTAAAGAATACTCATCAACTAGTTATTAAAAGTATAGAAAATATAAATAATACGAAAACTTTATTTTTTTGGTATTACAAAAACACTGGCGGATTCTGAAAACAAAGGATTAAACAAATAGATTTTTTCTTTCTTTCTTTTTTTTTTTTTTTTTTTTTTTTTTTTAAATGTTTGATGATTTTGTTTAATCTTGCCAACAGTCCAGGGATATGAATTTGCAACATAGAAATGCAAAAGCCCATTTATGTACTTTTCGAAAAAATTCACAGTTCAACAACTGTATTTTAAGAAAGTAAAACATTTGTCTCTAAATAAACTGCCAAAGCATGATTATTATTATTAAACTTAAGTATAATCATACATTCTATGAGACATAACTTTCTAATTATATCTGCTAATGGAAGGAAGTGTTTCATAACACAACTAATCAACACAATTTTAAGAATAAACTGCAGACACAATAATTTGGCGTAATGTCAAAAGAAATTCAAATTCGACTCCTAGGCGTTCTATGTTTTCTATATAATACAGTGTTAAAGTATTGTTTGATAATATTTTTGGCACTGTGTGTTCCACTGGGATATTCCATACTTTTAATTTTACAAACTGATGTAAATCTGTTACGCGAATTACTGAATTTTTTTTTTTTTTTTTTTTTTTTTTTTTACATTGGAATTTCTATTGAGTGGAATTAATATATTTGACAGGAAACTCCGTTAAAAACTATTGTAAATAATGAAAAAAGTTTTAGATTAGGAAAAAAAAAAAAAGGAAAGGAAAAAAGAAACCCCAGCCAAAATCAGTCTTCTCGAAATTTGAGAAGTATTCGTCGTGCAATGGAGATTTCTTTCTTCCACTTACGCAAAGAATAAATGTGTTTCATTAGCGATGGTTACGTGTGTCGTGTGTCATAATATAAAAGAAAGTGTGGCCGTCTTATTTTAATCTAGGTTCCCGAGGACAATGTTTCTATCGTTGACAGAAAGTGGGATTTAAATTTTATAAATCTGGATTCCTGTTTGCCATTATACAAAAAGTCCTTCTGCTTCTATCGGTAGAATACCGGTTTATTTCTTTGACAAGGTTGTGGCTCAATTTAATTATAAACTTGATTGGAACTTTGCCTTGAGATGCACAAAGTTTCATAAAAATCGGTTCATGAACATGTTTTTCATTCGAGTGTAAAATATTGAAGAGACCGCCATTTCTTAACGAGATAAGCTTTAAAACAAAGCGGCGGATCAAGCTGAACAACAAATTGTACCAAGATATTTATAAGATTACTGTTCATCTTCAGATCTTATTGAATCAATAAAAATACGGATGACATCGAGATGAAAAATTTTCTTTTATATATACATTTACATAGTGCCTTCTATTAAATGACCGGATATCTCTTGATTTCAGATGGTTTAACAAAGAACTCTAGATGTTCGTGAGAAATGTTTTGAAACTACAGTACTATAAAGACTGGCCATGGTCCTTTTCCATCGTATCTTCATAGGTTTCATTGTCGACGATCTCCACTGTGTCCCTGCGGCGAAGAGGGGACTCCAAGTCATTATTATTTCCACTGTCCCTTAACTATAAATTATCATTTAAGAAACCCAAATCCTCGCCCCCCAAATTGGCTAGAGGATATAATCACAAGAAAGCCGCTAGTCCACAAACTAAACAAAATATTTGATCTATTAATGGAACTTTCCAATTTAACTAACTGAAATTTATCTAATTTTCTCAATTTGTAAATTCTTGTATTTTTATTTATTTTATTTTATTTTACTTTATTTTATTTTATCTTTATTATTGTTTTAATTTTTATTTTTAAAACTCAGTACTTGGTTGCCTGTACTGCTGCTGATTAGCAGAAAGATCTGATATCACTACAGCTGCCCCTTGTCGCGTGAGGGAATACTCCCTGGCAACTGAAGTCAACCTACTTTTTCTTGATGAACTTTTTTCACCAGTTCTTCATGCACAGCATTAACCGTAGTCAGCATGCCAACTGTCGCGTGGGACCGGCTGGGTTCGGCATGCTGACCAACTTTGTTTTGTAATTTTTTTTTTTTTTTTTTTTTTTTTTTTTTTTTTTTGATCCTCCTGCGTGCAGGGGGATCTTCTCGGGACAGCCCTACGGGGACTTCGGTCCTCGTATAGCTCAACACTGCTCTGCGAGCGGTGAGCCGGGGCTGTTCCCCTGTTCAAGTACTATAAAGAACATGTTATACCTCATACATTCCAGCGAATGCTTTGCTCCGGAAGCATAAAAGTGGCTAGTAAAATGTTGAAGAAAAAAATTCTGATGATCCTGTAAAAAGTAATGCTTGAAATACGATGTGGATGTAGCATAGTATAATAATAAGTGTCCTTTTAATTATTTGTACTCATTTGTATGAGACTAATTTATAACAATGGATATATAAAGATTTCTTTAAAAAAAATCCCCATTTATATATAATATGCAAAGTATTAAAACATAAACAAGCCTTTTTTTAGGAAACTATTCATATTAAATTAGAAGCAACATAGTCCAATCAGAATAAGAAAAATATTAAATGTTTAGTAAAATGATAGCAATTTTAGTAAAAACATTTTCACTGTCCAATCATTAATAGCATTTCATTTTCATAATTTGTTAGTTAAACATACTGAGCTACATAAACAAAAACTCCAAGCTGAAATTTATTTACTTGCTATTCTTTTTTTTATTTATTTATTTTTTCTAGATCACCTTTTAGTTAATTGCTTTCCTGAAAACGGTAACGATTTTGTTTATGGTTAGCATTATTTGCCTTATTTGAATACATGATCAAATTCATAAAAATTGAAATTAATTTTGTAATTTTACAACTGTGATAGCATAAATAAAAAATATATATATATATATATATAATTGCATTGAATTTATTAGTGGTAATAATTGTAATAACAATTCCAAAAATATCACAAAAATTAATCTTCCATTCGGTTCACTCGAAAGAAGAGATGTTTTATTTATTCCTTTTTCAGTATCCGCCATTTTTGAGCAAAATCGCTATTTCTAACATTTATATAAAATATTTCACCCACATTCCATTTCAATGTTCATCACGATCCACTACTAGCATAGCTTCTGACTTCTTAGAATTCAACATATTTAATTAAAATGATCTGAACAGTTCAAAAACGAATTTCTTTTTCTGATTATTAATTAAATAATCTGGTGTGTCACTCACACGACTTTCTCTTACCTTAAAATTTAATACTATAAATACAGGTTGGAGACTGAGAGGTAAGATAACGAGTACTGTTATGTAAACCAACGTTAAACAATTCAAATTAGGCTTCGGAAGAGTTTTATATGATAATTAGTTCTGTGTGAGAGGGGATACCGCCCCCTTCAACCCCCCGTTTCATTAATGCGCCTGCATTTATATAGAATTTAATTCTCTTATTGAAATTAAATGTTTACTTAAAATTATACAGACAATTTTCACACGCAACATTCATTGAAACTTATCAATTTTGATCAAGCTTTTCCAGCAACAAACTTATATTAACTTCAAAATACCACCTTTGGATCTCCTAAAATTATTCGTTTATAAGTTACTCTAAGAGACACAGACAAAGATGAAACGTTAAAAATCTTGACTACGGTAATCAGGAAGCTTCAAAACGTGTAATTATACAAAAAAAATCTGGAGTGACTCCACTCGACTTTCTGAACATTGCGTAATTAACAGTTTTGTAGATAAAGTAAAGAAAGAGGAGTTGTTAAACAAACAAAAGAGAGAAAACCATAATAGAGTCTTTGAGTATTCTTCTCCATATATTACACGATGTTTTATTTAACGCTACAGAACTTTTAGCCCACTTAGATCATAATAATAAAGAATATTTTGTTGTGTCCCTGTAAAAACCTACAAATGCTAGATTCACCAAAAGGTTTATAGTTTGTGCAACAGTGACTTATAATATTTATATAAATTTTCAGCTTCATCGGATAAGGCATTTAGACGCTATCTCTTATATTATTAAAATCTTCGTACTTTAAAGTTTGAGTCCATATGCCACAATGATAAAGAAATTTGCATTTTGTCCCTGAAAAAGAACCATAAGTGCTAAATTTTCTAAAGTTCATAAAGTTCGTGTGACTGTGACGATGACGTACAACATGTATATAAATTTTCAGTTCATTTGAATAAGGCGTTTACACTGTAAATACAAGTGTCTGAAATTCAGACACAATTGTGTCTAAAATGGGCGTTCAATTTTAAGGTGCTAAAAAGTGTCTTATTTATTTCAGATACTTCAAGTATCTTAAAAAGAACATCATTTCACACTCGAAGTGTCTGAAATTCCGCAATCTTTGATCCTGTGCACAGTGAATATTTTTCATAAATAAATAAATAAAAAGATGCGTTTTATACTGTTTACCTTTGAAAAATAGATTTTAGAATCTCCTAGAACATAAAAAAAGCATTAATAATTTTTACAAAAATACCCCCCGTTGCCCGCGCCAGGAATCGATCTGGCAATCATCGGAATCCTAGCCCAGCGCCATCCCAATCAAGCCATCTGTACTCACACTGGACGTTGCTTGTATAATGGAATATATTCTAGTATCCGTAAAACAAATCGAAGATTTATGTCTTTGCAATAAAACTGTCCATAATAAGTAAAGCTTAATACATATTTTATTATCGTAAATTTCATGTGTAGAGGTTTAGAGGTTTTTTTGTAAAATGCGTAATAAATATGAAAAAATAATAGACTATGGATTTTAAACGATTTTTTTTTTTTTTTTTTTTACTGGTATTTGCAAGAAAACAAACTATGTACATGAAACAAACAAAAATTGCTCTTTTACATTTTGAAATGTTGGGAAACGCGGAAAAAAAAAAAAAAAAAAAAAATCAATTATGCACAAATTGTTTAATACTGTTTAGTTACGAATTCGCTTTCTTAGCTACAAGTTACATGCTTCATTTATCTTAATATTTTTTTGTTTTATTACACGAGAGAACTTTAAATAAAAATTAACTTTGTTTTTTAATTTTTAACAGAATAAGTTCCGCGTCTAAGTATTTTAAATAAGTTAACTACTTATATTATAGAATATAATATCAAATTTATTTGTTAAAAAAAAAACAGGATATGCACTGCTTAAAGTAGATTCCATATGGAAAATGTGTTAAGTAATACAAATGTCTGAATTTCTAAGTGTCTGAAATTTGTAATAATTTTTAAATACCTAAATTGTAAAATGTCTGAAATTTTATGTGTCTAAACTGTAAAATGTCTTAATTTCAGACATATCAATCTTATTCAGACACTTATCTCAGCTCATTTATAAAAAAGACACTTATGTGTCTTAATTTAAGGCAGCACATGCGTCTGAAATTTTGCATGCGTAAGTGTTTCAGGCATTTATGTGTCTGAATTGGCATTTCAGATGCATTTCTGTCTGAATTTAAGATGCTTCAATTTACAGTGCATAGACTAGAATGATAAGGAATTTTTTGTTGTGTCCCTGTAAAAACCAATAAATTCTAGATTCACCAAAATGCTTATAGTTAGTGCAACAGTGATTTATAATATTCATATAAATTTTCAGCTCAAGTGATTAAGGCGTTTAGATGCTATCGCACTTTTAAAAATTTGGCCCCATAGGCCATAATGATAAGAAATTTTTCTTTGTGCCCCTGTAAAAAAACTGTAAGTGCTAAATTCACCAAAATCTATACAGTTCGTGCAACTATGACCTATAACATGTGTACAAATTTTTTGCTCAGATTAATAAAGCGTTTAGACGCTATCGCACTTTTAAAAATATGGCCCCGTAGGCCATAATGAGAAAGAATTTTTCTTTGTGTCCCTGTAAAAAAACTATAAGTGCTAGATTCTCCGAAATCTATACAGATTGCGTATCTGTGACCTATAATATGTGTATAAATTTTTTCTCAATTGAATAAGGCGTTTAGATGCTATCGCACTGTTAAGATTTTATTCCCATAGGCCATAATGATAAAGAATATTTTTCTTTGTGTCCCTGTAAAAAAAATATAAGTGCTAGATTCATCAAAATCAATAGGGTTCGTGCTACGGTGACTTGCAACATGCGTACCAACTTACAACTCATTCGAGCAAAGCGTTTAGACGCTAGCGTGTTCACTCACACACACACATACACGCATACACACACACACGCATACATACATCATCGTAAAAATAGTGAAAACGGACTCAGGGGACCTTGAAACGTATAGAAACATGAAAATCTTAAATTCGGATTTTTGACATGATTACAATACTTTCCTCACTATAGTGTTCGGAAAGTAAAAATCTGGAGTGACCCCACTCGACTTTCCGAACATTGGGTAATTACCAGTTTTGTACATAAAGTAAAGAAAGAGGAGTTGTTAAACAAACAAAAGAGAGGAAACCATAATAGAGGGTTTGAGTTTTTTTTCTCCGTATATCACACGATGTTTTATTTAACGCTACTGAACTTTGAGCCCATAGATATCATAATGATAAAGAATTTTTCGTTGTGTCCCTGTAAAAACCCATAAATGCTAGATTCACCAAAATGCTCATAGTTCGTGCAACAGTGACTTATATTATTCATATAAATTTCCAGCTCCATTGAATGAGGCGTTTAGATGCTATCGCACTTTTAAATATTCGGTCCCATAGGCCATAATGATAAAGAATTTTACTTTGTGCCCCTGTAAAAAATCTGTAAGTGCTAAATTCACCAAAATCTATACCGTTCATGCAACTGTGACCTATAACACGTGTACAATTTTTTTGCTCAGATTAATGAAGCGTTTAGACGCTATCGCACTTTTAAACATTTGGCCCCCATAGGCCATAATGATAAAGAATTTTTCCTGGTGTCCAAGTAAAGAGAAACTATAAGTGCTAGATTCACCAAAATCAATAGAGTTCGTACTATGGTGATTCACAATATACGTACCAACTTTTAGCTTATTCGAACAAAGCGTTTAGACGCTAGCATGTTCACTCACAGACATACACACACACATACACACGCAGACATCGAGCGGTCGATGCACGCAGATACACGCAGATACACACAGACACTTCTCTATTTATATAGATGTAAATATGTAAAGAATATATATCTATTTCTTAATTTTAAAGTAAAAATAAGCTGATATGCACGTCGTATGGGTTAGACGCCAAATGCGCCAAACTGCGTGACAATCACCTTATGAAAACAAAACAGAACAAATAAATAAATATATAATACATTTGAACGATTAGTCTACTTTAAAAAATACATTAATAATAATGTAAAATAAAATAGACCAAAAAGAATTACTTATCTGAAGCATTGATATTTTCTTTCAAGAGAATAGAATATTCTAGATTTCGAAATGTGTAGAAATTACATGATATTAACCGAATAATTAAATAAATATAATTAACATTTAGATTTAAACAAAATTTTTTTAAAACAATTTCCCTTGACTGGGATCGAACTCTCAATCTCTGGATTCGTAGCTCGACTGGGAGACACGACGTCCACATATAAAACAGCTTTCGTTACAATATTTTTCTGTTCATGAATTTTCTGGGGATTTTTATTAAAATATTGAAATTCCGAATTTAAAAAATAATAATAATTTATCGAAACTAATTATAGCCTACAGCACTGTGGGAAAGTGTAGCTTTGGATTAGTGGAAAATTGTTTAAATCGGTTCAGTAGTTTCAGAGATTACCCTTCGCATACAAGCATAATCGTAACATAAAAGTAAGCATAATCGTAATAACAAGCATAATCGTAACATACAAGCAAAATCGTAAAATTAACATAATCGTAAATGAAAAATAAAGAATTCAGACTTTAGCAAAACCATTTATAAACTTTTCCCTTGACAGAATTTCAACTTACAATCTCTGGATTCGCAGCCTGACGCGTTAAGTTCTAAGCTATGGTTTTCAAGAATTTTCATTGCAATATTTCATTCTTTTTTTTCACGTTTTTTAAGAGAATTTTATTTAAAATATTGAAATTTTGAATTAAATAAATATTTTATCAAAATTAATTATAACCTACGGCACCCAGGGATAGTGTAGCTTTCCATCAGTGAAAAAAAAAAAAAATCGGTTTAGTAGTTCCAGAGATTACCCTAGACTTACAAACTTTTCTTCTTTA
Source organism: Salticus scenicus (assembly GCA_963930645.1). Classification (NCBI taxonomy): domain Eukaryota; kingdom Metazoa; phylum Arthropoda; class Arachnida; order Araneae; family Salticidae; genus Salticus; species Salticus scenicus. The sequence continues at coordinate 200,320,642 of OZ005661.1, forward strand.
TATATTGGTATAGATGTAATACAATTTTAAATAAACCCACTGAATATGAAATAATTTTGTAGATTGTTTTGATCTAAAACTATTTATTTATTTGTGTGTGTGTGTGTGGGGGGGGGGGATTGTACTACCTACACATAAATTGCCCAATATTGAGCTGCGCATGCACAAAGTTTCACAAAAGTTTCTTTTGCATAATTTATTAGCCAGTATACTGAGTTGGATAATTATAAACAAATATCGTAAAAATTCAAAATATTATCCTTGACAGAATGAATTGAAATTGTCTCTCTCAAAACAAAATAATAGTAGTAAAGAAAGAAAAACTGTAGAAGTTTTAGGCATATATTTTTTTTTCACAATCAAAGTACAATATTCCGTGCTCATTTACAAACAATGGACATTATATTACCACTGAGTGAATTAAAGCAAAAAATTGGATAAAAGCGGTTATTTATTAGAGGTTATTTATTTATTTTATTTATTTTTATTTTATTTATTTTACTTTATTTTTTGACAGGAACTAAAACTCAGTTCATTCTATCGGTGAACTTTTTATTATTCTTAATTTCTATTTTCACGGTATTTGCTTGGAATTTTCACAAAATGCTTCATCACTCAATACATTTAGTAAGGAACCATGCAGAAAAAAATATTATCTCATGCTCATTGCAGTTAAAATTTGTTAAAAATGCTCATATTCCATCAAATATTTTAATATCCTTATTGCAGTATGTTGTATGTACTGCAGTACGTCAAATTTCCTTAATATATATATATATATATATATATATATATATATGAATTCGGTTGTATACCTGAATGTTGTGAATGAAAACTTTATTTCATTTTATTTAATACTAGCAGGCTTTGCCCGCTTTGCTGGACATTAAACTTAAATGAGTTGTCAAAATCCCATATCTTTATTAATAATCTAAGTTCTTGCTGTGATTGGTAGAGGTTTTCTCGCTCGCAAAGTGAGGAGTCTAGGTCTCCACTGTCTTCGGCACAACTTACCCACTTCTTACTTCCCCTTCCTCAGCGGGTGAGTTCGAAGTTTTGCAAAATCACACTAATGTACATAATGCGTACACTTAATCAATATCCAGTCTGGGTCCCCACTGCCTTCGGCACAACTTACCCACTTCTTACTTCCCCTTCCTCAGCGGGTGAGTTCGAAGTTTTGCAAAATCCCACTAATGTACATAATGCGTACACTTAATCAATATCCGCACACCAAAATTCGCCATTCTAAGATAATTAAAAGCGAATTCAAACGGAAAAACATGTTTTTACACATGTTTATTGGAAACGACTTCAGTATAACCCCACAACGATATTTGGCGATTTTTTTTGTTGGCGATTATGGCTAAATCATTAATCTAAAAATCATATATGATAAATGATAAAATCATAATCTAAATCATAAATCATAAAACATAAAATCATAAATCCAAAACAAACAACATATTAGGCTGCCATATTATTTCGCAAACAGTCCAGAACGACATCGTTATCCTTCAAAACGGCGCCAAAGAAAAATCGCCTAATTCAGCTGTGGGGTTATACTGAAGTTATACCGTTTATTGCCCTCCGTCTCCTAGAAGGGGGGGGGGATATCGAATTTTGTGAAATCCAGTTACAATAAGTGCCGAATGCATCCAAACAATTTACGCACCAAATTTCGTCACCACAGAAGTCTTTAATAGAAAATATTATAAATAAATGAATACAAAACGCACAGCTTTAGTATGGGAAACATTTGGTGACTTTAAATATTTTAAGCCATTTTTGCGATGAACTGAACTGGTATCTCAATTGTGCAATTAAAGATCTTGGCGAGAAACGTCCGAGCAACTTCGGTTCCGAATTTCAAATTTTGCCAAAGGAATCCAATACTAAAGCTGTTCCATACACAAAATAAATAAAATAATAAAATAAAATAAAAACTCTTTTCTGGTATTTACAAAATAAAAACAAAAAATCTTAATAAAATTCAAATTATAGTCATTTACAATTAAGGGGAGAACATTAAAAAAACCTCATAAGGTACATAACAACAAAAATTTTTGTTTTACTGCAGGAAAGAAAAGTACTGCTTAATTAAATAAAAATATTAAACTAATGCGAAATATCTCTATGAAAATATTTATCCACGTGCAAATTCCTCATTTAAAAGAAAAAAAAAATCATCAACTTTTGTAGGTGTTTTTCTCTCTAATTTTTATTATTCACGTGAAATTAAAAATATTTCATTTTATTTCTGGAAAATAAAAAAATATATAAATGCCTATATATAAATATAAAACCTTTTACCGAATCTGGGTTAAAAACGGAAAAAGGGTAAAATAAATTAGAAATATCAGACCTATATTTATAAATTTGATACCAAATGAAAGGGGCGATTTTTCTGAATCCAGGGGTGCAAAAATTTTTTTGATGCGACAATTAGATTTTTTAAAAATAACTAAAGTATGAAATTTAAGTGGCAACGGAAAAACGTAAAAAGAAAAAATAAATTAGAAGTATCAGACCTATCGTTACAAATTCAGTACCAAACGAAAGGGGTGATTTTTCTGAATCCTGGGGTGCAAACAGTTTTTCGATACGACAATTAGATTTTTTAAATTAACTAAAGTATGAAACTTAGATGGCAACACTTCATTTCAATCTTTTCATAATTTGTAGTCCGAATCACGCGAATAAAAAAGTCTTTAACTTAAAAATTTATTTTTATATTTTACTAGCAGGCTACGCCCGCTTCGCTGGTCACTATTTTTAAATGAATCATTATAATTAATGAATTCTCAAAATTGCATTAATTTTTATCATGTGAAAAAAAAAAGAAAAAAAAATTCTGATCGGGAAAAATGCCGCACCGGGTCCCCACTGCCTTCGGCAGCGTAGACCCGTGCGCGATGCGCACGCGCGAATGCATATATATGAGCGTCCTAATAATTTTACCAATTCGAAGATATCCGCAATCGATTTGTAAGTATCAAAAACCTCTATGCACCAGTTTTGAACGATCTATCTCTATTTTAATTTTTTTACCCTTCCGCTCCCTCCCCCCTTCCCGCCCCTCCCAATAATTTTAAAAATTCAAAAATATCCGCAATCGATTTGTAGGTATCGAAAACCTCGATGTACCAAACTTGAATGATCTAACTCTATTTTTATTTTTTTGCCCCTCTGCCCCTCCCCGGCCCTTCTTATAACTTTACACTTTCAAAAATATCCCCTTTCGATTTGCAGGCCTCTAAAACCTATTTGTACCAATTTTGAATGACCTAACTGTATTTCTATTTGTTTTTACCCATAGCCCCCCCTTACCGCCCCTCCTAATAATTTTACAAATTCGAAAATATCCGCAATCGATTTGTATCGAAAACCTCTATATACCAATTTTGAACGATCTAACTGTTTTTTTATTTTTTTGCCCCCCCTCCCCCCTTCTCGCCCCTCCTAATAACTTTACACTTTCGAAAATATCCCCATTCGACTTGCAGGCCTTTAAAACCTGTCTGTACCAGTTTTGAACGGCCTAACTGTATTTCTATTTGTTTTTGCCCATAGCCCGCCCTTACCGCCCCCCCCCTTCTCGCCCCTCCTAATAATTTTGCAAATTCGAAAATATCCGCAATTGATTTGTAAGTATCGAAAACCTCTATAAACCAATTTTGAACGATCAACTCTATATTTATTTTTTTGCCCCCTCTCCCCTCCTCCCTCCCCCTTCTCGCCCCTCCTAATAACTTTACACTTTCAAAAATATCCCCATTCGACTTGCAGGCCTTCAAAAACCTATCTGTACCAATTTTGAACGGCCTAACTGTATTTCTATTTGTGTTTGCCCATAACCCCCCCCCCTTACCGCCCCTCCTAATAATTTTACAAATTCGAAAATATCCGCATTTAGGATTTTTAAAAGTATTTATTAATCTCATAAGTTGAATAATCCTTTTCACTTACCCACTAGCCCTAAGATATCTATTCTTTCCTCATGTGTTTGTAAATGTCATAAAACAACCAACTTCGCCCTATGTCACGTGGGAACCTTGTTCTGGGGAACTGACCTACTTTTAAACAACTCTCCCTCCTTCCTGTTCAATTCTAGCTCATTGTGCTTTTGAGTTTTCAAGATTTATTTTATTTCGCCCCCTGTCGCGTGAGTACTCTGTACTGGCGAATCTTACTTTAGTGTATTTAATTTTTATTTATTTTTATTTTTAAGTTTGTTAATAATTAATACATATTTGTAATACTTCGCCCTATGTCGCGCGGGAATATTGTTCTGGCGAACCTTGCAATTTTTTTCCCTTTTTTTTTTTTTTTTTTTTTTTTTTCCTTTTTGTTTTTAAATAAACGTTCCGGAGTAGTGGCCTAGCATAGCTAGAAGCGCTCGACAACACTCTTAGAGCGGTGAGCGGCACCTACTCCTTGTTAAATCCTGTTAAATCGATTTTTAAGTATCGAAAACCTCTATATACCAATTTTGAACGATCTAAGTGTATTTTTATTTTTTTGCCCCCCCCCTCCCCCATCCCCCCTTCTCGCCCCTCCTAATAATTTTACAAATTCAAAATCATCCGCAATCGATTTGTAAGTATCGAAAACCTCTACGTACCAATTTTGAACGACCTGACACTATTTTTATTTTTTTTGCCCCCATCTCCCCTCCCGCCCCTTCTCGCCCCTCCTAATAACTTTACACAATCGAAAATATCCCCATTCGACTTGCAGGCCTCTTAAACTTATCTGTACCAATTTTGAACGGCCTACCTCTATTTCTATTTCTTTTTGCCCCATAGCCCCCCCTTACCGCCCCACACCCCTACCCGCCCCTCCTAATAATTTTACAAATTCAAAAATATCCGTAATCGATTTGTAAGTATCGAAAACCTCTATGTACCAATTTTGAACGATCTGACACTATTTTTATTTTGTTGCTCCCCCCTCCCCTCCCCCCTTCTTGCCCCTCCTAATAACTTTACACAATCGAAAATATCCCCATTCGACTTGCAGGCCTTTAAAACCTGTCTGTACCAACTTTGAACGGCCTAACTGTATTTCTATTTGTTTTTGCTCCATAGCCCCCCCCTTGCTGCCCCACCTGGGGGCTGAATTTCTAAAATTCCAGAAATTGGTTTTTAGATAGTTGCATTAGCTATATTTGAGAGCAAAAATTTCACGTATATCTATTTTTTTTGTTTGAGATATGTAGGATTATGCGAAATCACGTTTTACGCATGTGAAATCACGTTTTGCCCCCCCCCCCCGCCCTCTTGGGGACCGAATTTCAAAAATTCCAGAAATCAATTTTTAGACATTTATATTAGCTATATTTTAAAGCAAAAATTTTACAGATATCTGTTTTTTTGTTTGAGATACGAAGGATTTTGTGAAATTACGTTTTGCCCCCCCTCCCCCCCTTGGGGGGCGAATTTTGTAAAATCGCTTGCGGCGTTGTCTTTCTCGGATCGTAAACATTAACCGTGCCAAATTTGGTCCCGCTCGGTGAAACGGCCTAGGATTCTATAGCGGACACACACACACACACACACACACACAGAGAGAAACAGACTCTGCTCTTTTATATATATAGATTTTTCCATTCAAAGCGTTTTAGTGAAAAAATATTTATGGCGCATGCGCAGACGTTTTTTACCCCCAATTTAAACACTATTTATAATTTTGAAAATTTCTATAGATATAATTTTAAGTTGGGTGAAGACCTAAGTTTCTGCCAAGCGCTGTTGAATTCCGTCCAGCCGTTCTCGAGTGATGCCCGGACAAACGAGTTTTAGTCTTTTACCCCCCAGGGGGGAAAGGGGGGGGGAATTTCTGAAAAGTTGATAGATATAATTTTAAGTTGGGTGAAGACCTAAATTCCTGCCAAGCGCCTTTGAATTCCGCCCAGCCGTTCTCGAGTGATGCCCGGACAAAAAAAGCGACTTACGGACACGATGACACACACACACACACACACACACACACACACACACACACACACACACACAGGCAAAATTATCTGAAGTCATTTTCGGCTTTCATGGGGTGTGAAACGTGAAGATCTCGCAAAATTTTTCGATTCCGACAAATTTACAGACAAAAGTCTGATTTTATTAATATAGATTTTATTAAATTTTTTTAAAGAAACCTTTCTGTCCACATGAATCACGAATTACGCTTGAGTCTGTTACTCAGACTCAAACGTAAGGAAATAATTAAAAAAAAAATTACAGGGCAATCCTAAACATTTTGCTTTAATATGTTACCAATGTACTTTTTGTCTTCGCATTTAACTTTCGTTGAAATTTATGGGATATAATATTTTCTTTTGGAGATTTAGTAATTTTTATTTATTTATTTATTTATTTATTTTTAACACCCCCTCCCCTTTTTTTCGATCCAAAATTTTCAGTAAAGCATATAAGGTTAAGGTGTAACTTGCTTTTTACACGCCCGACATTTCAGGAGTGTTCACCAAGTAAAAGAGGGTTGTTGTAAATTTGAAACATTAGTCTGTATTTTTGACAAACAATCTCTCTTTTGGTGTATGTGTGGTACTGTAACCATGACCCTATTACTACATGGCCGAAATCGGGAATGTTTCCGTGGACATTAAAATTGATAAACTCTCTAAATTGATAAAATTTGATTAAAAAAAAAAACCTATAGAGAATAGAGTAAAAATAAAAATAACTAGAAATTATCAGATTCTTACTTATTAAAAAACATCCCCCCCCCTATTTATTATCGTCTACGATTCATATTGCGCATTTATGAAAAGTGTAATGTTTTAGAAATTATATTTTTCCCTAATATGTATGAAAATGGAAGAAGGAGACAAACGTTACTAATTAATTACATATATCATATATTTTTAATATAGGACCAACATAAGCGTTCAAATTATAGTTTAAAATATGTAGCTGTGCATTAAACTAAGAGTAACAAGAAATTGGGAAGGGTGGGGAGGTATCAGAAAGTTTTTGGCCTAAGGCGCGATGATGTCACACTGCATAAATAATTTTCACAAAGGGAAATTTTGTTTTTACAACTTCAAAATAAAAATTAAAAAAAAAAAAATAATAATAATCAATTTTTAGTAAACGATGAACAATTTTGACACTTTTTAATTTTCTGAAAGTAAAAACGGGATTTTAAAATATGCATTAATTAATGAATTATAATGGGTTAAAATTCTCCATAGTCTGTTCCAGATCATTAACTTCGGTTTCTGGTGACGATAAGTAGAGAGTCACCGTAAAAGCTTAATGCAACTTTAACAATTAATTACTGAAATGAAAATTTTGGAGTAGCACAGCACACAATTTCGCTTTTAATGACTTTATCTTTACTAGCTAAATTTTGTAATTATTAAAACTTCTACATAGGGGACGCACCCCCCTTCCCCCTTAGCATTTTTGTAAGGAGCAGGTGCAGGCACTGCCGCGAGATGTTAGTGCGCCGAATAGTTCCATTCCGACCCCACTTTAATCTCTCTACAAGGCACTGAACGTTACCAGTAGTCGGTTCTGTAACATAAAGGACTTTACAGAGTGATATAGCTGTTTTTGCTTGGCATTTTCCCCAATCTTCAGGTGTGTTATCAATAGTTCTTATTAATACTTCAAGAATATTCCATCAACCTCAAAAATTTTTTAAGAAACACAAAAGTAATTACGTTTTTATACTTTTTTAAAGGTGCAAATACCTTTTTCGACCTCTATGTACCAACGGTACACTAAAAAAACACCTCACGAAATCTTCATTCTTTTCTATGATGAGGTGATATTCATAATTAATATTGCAGATATCCTTAGAAAATATTCCTAACTAACTAATATATACATATATATATTTCAAATATGTTTTTTGTTTGTTTAGCGGTAGATAAAGGGACATAGTGACCATCAAAGCAGACGAAGTCCGCTAGTTTTACGTAAGAAAAGAAGGGGAATTGATTTGCTTAAAACTCTATATGTACGTAGCCCACAGGTATATCTCCACAAAGTTTATTAGAAAACTTTATCCGCCTTTTTGTTTCAAAATGTCGGCGTGTTGCTAAAATGAAAGAATTTCACCTTCCCTTTCAACTGAGCCATAAGAACTTGTTTGAATTAAAATATATATAGAAGTTACAGTAGAATAATGAAAATTACCTCATAAGCTGAATTGTTTGGTTAAACATTAATACTAAAATTTTCCACAAAATTGAATCTACTAAACGCTAGCATGCTCAAGAAATTTAAAAATAGATACATCAAATAAAAAATAAAGGATATAGTTAATTTAAGCATTAATTATTTCATTACATGCATGTGTTTTTAATGTAACTGAATCTTTTAGTTCGATTAAAATTTACATATTTATTTACATATTTATTTTACAGGTCACATTTATGTGAATTGTCTGCCTCAGGATCCAGGTAAGCATTATGGAATATATTGCATTTATTTTTATACTTTTTACTTATTTCTTATATTAAACAGTTATTTCACTAACTTGAAAAAAAAAAACCTACTACTATTGCTTCCTTTTTTATTTATTATTATTGTTATTATTATTATTATTTAACTTATCGTGTCTATTCTGCTTTCTTTGCTTATACCGTTTAGCAGTTTTGTGCAGAAATGTGTGCATAAACTATTTACAGTCAAATTAGAAAAAATAAGGGAAAAAATTATAAAGTTTTGAAACTTTCGGATTATATCTATGAAGGGTCTAATAATTCAAAAGAGAAAAGTTCCTCACTCTGAGGGGGGAGCTTCCCCCTACCCCCCCCCCCAAAAAAAAAAAAAAACCATATAATTCGTTGAAATGTAGAAAAAATAGGGAATTAATTTATCGAGTATTAGAATTATGGCATAACATTCCTGGGGGGGGGGGTGTCTAATAATGCAAATCAAAAAAGTTCCCCACTGTGGGGTGGGAGCTTACCCCCTCCCCCCCCCGCAAAAAAAATGTATAATTCGTTTAAATAAATAAAAGAAAAAAATAGAAAATAGAAAATTAATTTATAGAGTATTGAAACTTTGGTACAACATTCCTGAGTAATTTAATAATTGAAAACAGAAAAAATTCCCACCCTGGGGTAAGAGCTTCCTCCCCCCCCCCCTTCTAAAAAAAATTATATAACTTACTGAAAACAAGAAAAATGGTTAAATAGAGTTTTGAAATTTTGGTATAACATATTCTTGAGGTGCTTAATAATGGGATACAAAATTTTAAAAAAATTCCACCATGCAATGGGAACTCTCCTTCTCTCCCCCCCCCTGCCCCCCAATAAAAAAAATAGTTAAATTTTACTGAAATTAAGAAAAAAAAAAAAAAAAAAAAAAACGAGTTTTGGGAAAAGTTCTCTTGAAGGGTCTAATAATAGAAAACACAAAATTTCACTTTTCTAATTCCCCCCCCCCCAAAAAAAAAAACGTGTAATTTGTTTAAATTAAAGCAAATGGGGAAATAATTTGTAGAATTTTATCGTTTGTGGACAAAATTGTTGAGCGGTCTAATAATAATAATAATTCGCCCTCTTCTGGAGCAAGAGCTTCTTCCCCTGTCCCTTCGCCCCATAATTGTATAATCCATTGAAAGTAAGACAATAGAAATTATTTATATAATTTTGAAATTTTTTAGATAGTATGCTTGAAAAGGTTTCAATGAAAACAAAAAGCCTTCCCTAGGAAGGATGACCCCCCCCCCTCAAAAATACTGCAGTTTTTTAATTAAAAAGAAAATAGTTAGAAAGAAGCATACAGATTTAAAACTTTGGACATTAATCATGTGGGGAATCTCAATGGGAAACAGAAAAGTCTCCTCTTTGAGAGAGGCTTCCAACTGCCCTTTCTCCCCATAAAAACTGCTTCCAAATTTTCCGTGAGTTTTCCCTTTTCCTTTTCCTTCTTCTTCTTCTTTTTTTTTATTAACACAAAATTATTTTCTTTTCAAAGAGTTACTATAATAATAATAATAATAATAATAATAATAATAATAATAAAATATGCCTTGAAAAATTCTGCGCAAAATGTCCTCTTCATTATGCATAAATGAAAAATTATTTTTCCTTTAAGTTTTTAAAAGCTACTAAATTGTAAAAAATAAAATAAATTGAAATGATAATAATGAAATTCAGGTAATAACTAGGTAAAATAAATATAGCAATAATTAAGTAAAATGTAGATGAAATAATTTTAATGTAATTCAATAATTTATTACTTACAAAATCATCTGAACATCGAATAAAAAAGTAATCAAGTTCATCATGAAAATCATTTTCAAACTCCTCTGCCAGGTCAATGCGTTCTTTATTGGTGCAGGTTTGCCCGTAACAATTTTTATCCATTCCTGACACAATAAATTTGTTTTTACACATTTGCACTTCCTTCCACAACCTTGCATACAGCCACATGAAAACAAATTTAGTATTTTTTCTGAAGCAGGTGCTTGTCTTAGATATACAGGAGACAAGTATGAATTAGATACTTTCCAGCCCAACGTTTTTGGATCCAAGCGATTCCCCAACCCCATCTGTACTTGCAAGTAAACCCGATGAAAATTCAGCATCAGTGGTAGGTGGCAAGTACAACAGGATGACAGCATTGCTTGCCTGTCCTACTAATTCATTAAAACATTGAATTCTGAGATCGTTCAATTTTTTCATTTCAGAAGTTATAGATGCATTTTTCTTTCTTGTTTTTTTTATACTTTACTGTACATCTCACTAATAAATTTTTCACCACCTTTTTCAATTGAGTCACGAGTCAATCTTGGATCGTTGAACACTTTGGGTATATATATCATGGAGATGGTGAGATCGGTTAAACGATTGAACTACTTGCACTTTCCCTTTTCCAGACATGGCCGAAGTGGTGTCGCAACCATTCATTGCGGGAAGAAATAGAATAGAATCCTCGACATTTTTAATAACAGATGAACTTTGCAAATCCTTGGAACTATAAAATCTTGCTTTGACGTTTCCCTTTCCTTCTTTCATGAATAGAATGTCCTTATCTTCTGCGGCAAGTGCTATCAGTAAAACTATATGGTCCACATCTTGTCCAACAATAACGACTTGCTTGTTTAAATCGGATGCATCAATTGCTTTCCTAACTATCAAAGCATCTGCGTCATCTTTTGCTATGCTACCAGAAATTTCTAAGCGTTGAGCAAATTCAAAATATTTAAAACCCGTTCTTTGTATCTGACCAAGTTGAAAGAAGAGCGTACATTATTCTCATTTATAAAAATTATATAAAACATGCCAAAATCAGGAACTCATTTTTTTCCCATTGCCAATTACTCCGAAAAGGTTGATCGTATTTATATATATGATATATATGAATATATATATATATATATATATATATATATCATATATGAGGTCTTAAAAAAGAATTATTTTTTGTAATAGTAAACTTAACGATTTTGTGTAAAAAAGGAAAAACCGAAAAGTCACGGTTAGATTTCCTTAGATCGAAATGAAGAAACGGGATTTTGAGAAAAAGGGGAGGGAGCTACCCCCCCCCTCCCCAAGTAGAGAGACCTATTATATTTTCCATTGCTAGTCAATTCATAAGTGCTATCCTAAAATTTTAAAACATTGTAAATTATTTTCTTGGTTTTTCTTAATTTGAAAAAGTTATACAAATTCGGGAGGAAAAGAGGTATCCTCCGCTCACAGGTGAAGAGGGGTGTGGCATTTTCGTTTTTCCATTGCTAGAGCTCTCGAGAGCACTATTTCAAAATTTCAGAATATTATAAATATATACCTCTGTAATAAATTCCTTTAATCCTTTAGAGTCTCCAATTTTTCATAATTTACAGGAACTGTATGTTTTGGGGAGAAAGAGGGGGGGGGGAGGTGCTTATTCAGGGAAGGGAGATATCTTCATTTTAATAATAGTCTATTCATGAGTGTTATCTCAATATTTCAAAGTTTTAAATGTTTATAAATTCTTTCTACTGTTTTTTTTTTTTTTTTTTTTTTTTTTTTTTTCAAATTTGAAAGAGCTTACTCTGCTTTTTTTTTTTTTGGGGGGGGGAGGGGGGAACCCTCAAGAGTATTAATTCAAAATTTTATAACTTTATAAGTTTTTATTCCTATGATGTAATCCTTTTATAGTCCCTCGTTAAAAAAAAAAAAAAAAAGAAGGAGCTAAACAATTTTGGGGGAAAGGGGGGTGGGTAGCATACCCACAGGGAGAAAAAATTTTCTTTCTTGTCCATTACTAGACTTTTCATGAATGTTATCCTAAAATTTTAAGCGTTTATAAATTATTATATCTGTTTTTCCTAATATGAAAGAGCTATATGGTCTAGAGGGGAAAAGGGGGGAATGGGGGGAAGCTCCCCCCCAGGAAGGGGGAACTTTTTTGTTTTGCATTACTAGAGCCCCCAGGAATGTTATTCCAAAGTTTCAAAACTTTATAATTTTTTTCCCTTATTTGGTGTTTTTTGGTCTAATTTGACTGTACTAATTAGGGCCCAGACTGCACCGTGGGGGAAGAAAATCATTAATTACTGTAGTCCTCTCCCATTTGTATGGACATGGCTCCCTGCGATTTAATAGCGGCTGTTCAGACGCGAACTTGAACAATAGAAACACGGGGTACAAGGCACAGTTACCTTCTTCTCCGCTTGGTGCTCTAGTTACGCGTCTCGTAGTCACGATATGTACTTACTTGCACACGAAGCTTTTTGACAATTTAACGAATTATTTTTATTACAACTGTGTTGTAATGCACATAACTGTTTGTTATACACGCAGAATGTTTTAAGAAGATTATTTGTAGATAAATAAATATTTATTTCTACATTTATTCCAGAAAGTTCAGCTATTTAAAATTTTTCTACTAAAAATGTTTTAACAAATTTAAAATGAATAAAATAAAATAAATAAATAATCTTGCATTTCTTTTTTATGAAAAAAGTCACTAATTATAGACATAAAAATCTCTTTGAAATAAGCCAAATAATAATAATAATAATAAAGATAAGAGGGAACCACTGGCTCAGTGGAAGGAACTGCATACAAGGAATATTTAATAATTGTGCTAAAAAAAAAAAAAAAAAAAAAAAAAAAAATCTATATTCGAAATATTTTAAGTATTTATTACATTAGTATCTGGAATATTTTTTTATTTATTTAATTTTTTAATAATATCTACGTGTTGTACGTACATTAAAATTTTTAATATGTAAATTTTTAACTTTTTAAAAAAATAATTGTCTTAGAATTATATGTAGATATTTTTATTATACATATGCAGTGAAAATCACTAATAATTATTATATTGACATTTCTTGAAAATTATTCAAAATAAATAAATAAATAAATAAATAAAATAAAATAAATAAATATTTAAAAATTGTGGGGAAAAAGTTTTGATGCTCCCTGCTAATTAATTCTTAATTTTTTCCCTTATCTTTCTGCTCCACTTGAGGTGGATAGGTTCTGTTCTCTAATATGGTAGAGGGGACTGGTAGAGATATTGGGTTCAAAGCCATGTTGCGATCGTCGATACAGCCATTCTGATTTATTCGCGATCTTTTCCAATACTTGCATAAATACGAGATAGAAAAAAAAAATTTATATTATACCTGCTAGTTAAAATAGTTTATTATTATTAAATATCAACGCTTTGTACTCACACTAAAAAAATCCTTTAAAAAATTACTATTTGTATTTCTTTCTTTTTAATTTTTCTTTTTGATTCCTTTTTGAAAAAAAGGTGGCAACAAATCACAAGAGTTTTATTAATTTCGCGACTGTCTAGACGTATTTCGGTTACCATGGCGCGGGGCAAAAGAATACATAGATTTTACTTCCTGCTTTACTGATAACACAGTAAAAAGTTAGCTGACCCTAAAACAATGCATCCTCTACCGTACAAGGGCAAGTAAATTTTGGCTGTTATGTTTACTATAAATTCCGAAAGCTATATCGCAAAAATAATCGATTTATATATAGTGCGTTGCATGAATATAAACGCAGCTTAGCTTTAAGTATTATAGAATGGTATAGAAGTGTAATAAAAAAATATGAATAGGTGACAGTTGATGCAAACTGTATGTGTATGATTCAAGAAATGAAAACACGAGTCAAAACAATGAAAAACCAATATGGTTTTTTAGAAAATAATTTTATTGAATTTATGACCAAAATACATATTGCACGAATTTAAACGCACATGTAAAAAATAAATAACTGAGTAACAAATACTATATTCAATACTTTGTAGGTAAAGCCACCATGAGCTTCTAGAACAGCCAGGAAACGCCTTGCATTGACTGATATAGTGGCATGAGGTTATCCAAGCTGATTGTCTTCCAAGACCAATGGAATGGCCAATTTTAGTTCTTTCGTGTTAAACTGCCTTCCGTTTACGTAAACACGGCGAACCAGAATACTCCCACACGTTCTCCATTATGTTTAAATTGGGCTTTTTGAGGGCCATTCCAAAACTTTAATTTTATTGTGACGGAACAATTTTTTCACGGTATGTGCTGTATGAACAGATGCACAATCTTGCTGAAAAATATAATTTCTTCCAGCTTTCTTGACTGCTAGACGGCGGAGGTTTCTTGTGAGCATCTGGACATAATCTACAAAGCTCATTGTGTTCTCCACGAACGCTAATTCGAAAGTCCCTTTAAAACCTATGGCTGCCCACACTATGACAGAACCGCCTCCAGATTGACGTTTTGAACCGGTTTCAAATCGTGCCGGTTTCAAATCAAATTTCTCTGGTTTTCAAATCGTGCCGATAGCTATAAAATCCGTCCGGGCCATCGAGATTAAACTTTTTTTCATCTGAGAAGATGACTTTTTCCCAATTTAGTCGATCTAGAATCTATTTTCTTGCCCATTCCTGCCGCATATCTTTGTGCTTTTGAGTGAGGGGTGGTTTCACCTTCGTTTTCTTAAATTTAATGAATGTTGCAGCTTTGACAGTTCTTCATATGGTTGTCCGATGAACACCCATCTTGTATTGAGCCTTTATCTTCGCACAGGAAATATTATTATTCTTTGCAGTGTTGCATATTCGACATTTGTCGTAACCTGCTGTCGACATTTGTCTTTCCTGTTCGCTTCTTATAAGCTTTTCCCTCATAATTTGCTCCTTTCTTTATATAATTTCTCACAACACTCTCACTTCTTCCGATTCGGCGCCCAATTTCACGATTGCTAAAGTCTTTACCACGCATAAAGTCAATTTTCATCCTCTCGTCTACTGTCAAAGTTTTTCCTCTTGCCATCCTGAACAAACTCTGTAAATTTTGCACCCAGGCATTAAAACTGTTTTTAGAGAACTTTAACAACACGACTATCTGTGTTTTAATTTAATTCCGGTGTCTCTGTTAAATTTTAAACGCAAAATACAGAGCGCGTTTAATTTCGCGCAACAAACGAAAAACAGTGAAAAATAAGAAAATGCTTATACACTCATTTACATAAACATACGTGCTCAAAGCACCTTATTCAGTTGTTAGTCATATGCAATAACTATAAGTCACATTCCTTCTTTTAAAATTTTAAAAATTCTATTTCTGGTTATTGGAAAAGGCGTGTTTATATTCATGCAACGCACTGTAAGCGTATTAGAAAAATTTTAGATTTAACACAACAAATATGCATAAATGGTAAATGGCGTTATCTTATTTACGTGGAATTACGTTTGGAATACTTAAAAAACATTTTTAGGAGCAAAAGTAATTTGGTTAAAAAATAAATAAATATGTAAATAAAAATGTTGCTTTTTATTTAATGCTCGCTTATTTAATTAAATGAAAAAACGTTAAGATGAACTTGCAGCGAAGACTAACTTATAGCTTAAGAATAACTTGTATCTAAGAAAGCGAATTTCTAACTAATCTTACACAATTTGTAAATAGCTGCTTAAAAATAATAATAATAATAATAATAATAATATCTGTCTGTTTAAAACCCTTTTCTTTAACATTTTTACTCGTACATGTAAAACAAATTTTTTCTGGTTTTCATATTCATATGTGTTTTTTTTTTTCTTTCAAATAACAGTTTATAAAAAGAAATCATCATTTTCAAAACATCACAGTCTGAAGTTTTGATATATTTGTTTAAATTTTACAAAATTTTAAACCTCTACACATTAAATTTAATAGAATTAATACATATTGAGCTTTAGATTTGATCTCGATAGTTAAAAAAATGTGTTAATTATATTATAACGCTACAATTCATTTCACAAATATTAGTGTGTATATTACCAGGGATCCCTGAGTAATGTCGTGGCATGATCGGCAGGAGCGTTCGTCTGCAGTGTCGAAGCTGTAAGTTCAAATCCAGTAGCTGGTAGTGTTTTTATTATTATTATTATTATTATTATTATTATTATTATTATTATATTTTACTAGTTAATACCTGTCAAAATTTGACGGATCATGTGCATCTTAAATCTTTTCACGGCATAAAGTTTTAAACATCCCTGTTTTAATAATCCGCATTGCTCTTAACCAGTTTAAAATCTACTGCTGTAATCAATTATTTTTTGGTTGGAGGGGAAGGGGGACTAAATTTCATGAAATTTCAATATACAAAATTTAAGCGTAATCAATATAATAAAATTAAAATCCGAAGATTTTTTCTAATTTTACTCTAAATATGACCAAAAGAATGTTTGGAGTAATTAAAGGAGAGACAGAATTTATAAATTATGGTAAGAATGGAGAAAGAAAGCACACATCAATATTTAATGTTTTTCATACATATTTTAATTTGCTCGCATCTATAATATTCCATTTCAGTTACAATATGACAGTGGCGCCATCTATAATATGTCACTAATAATATTAAAAAAAATCTCAGATTTTTTATTTTTTTTAAATTTAAAAAAAAAAAAAATACTTTTAAAACCACATAAATTTATAAGGCAAAAAAATTTAATTTAAAATAAATTTTAATAGTATTTTGTGTTTTCTTTACATTCTTTATTTAGAATTTATTTTCCCTGGGAAACAGAATATACTACTCAGGGCCCGAATAAGTAAGAATGCATTTAATACTTTAGCAAGTTAATTTGTTCATTAAATTTTTAATAATAAATTATTCTATGCATATTTTTAAGATTATTCTTTCTAAATTATTTTTTTCTGTAATATAGTACAGAAATGAAATGAAAGAGATCAATTTAAAATTAGATTAAAAAAAAAAATAAATAAAATAAAACTTCCTTTGATTTTAAACATCTACCTTCATTTTTTCTAAACAAAGTTTTCAATTCATAAAAGTTAACTTTTAAAGAACAATAAACACAGAAAATTTATTAATTTTAAAAGTTTTTTTTTTTTTTTCTTTTAAGAAACTGAAAAAATATTAGGAATATTTTATGGTATGTTTATATGATAAGAGATGGCGCCACAAAAACTCTTAAAATGTTATCCTGTGTAGGAAATTTTTCGGTGAAATGAAAATGCATACGGCGATAGCCGATAAGTATTCGCGGATTGCTTTATTTTTAATATACTTCCTTGGAAAATATGAATCAATGAACTAATCGTATGAATTGTTTTTATTATTGAGCTTTAATCAGGCGTCTGCCATAGAGATGCGAAATATTACTGTCGTCTGCTCGACTGCATCAAGGGGAAGGAATATTCCCGTACCAAATTGGTTCCTAATTTTCTCGCACATGCCCAGATCGGGCGATTTTGCTCGTAAAAAATACCCTTGTGTTTTAATATTATAAATTAATGCTCTAGAAAATTGTAAAATATATTTTTAACAGAAAAGCAGAATCACATGCTACCTTTATTTATTTATTTATTTATTAAAAAGCCTTAAAAATGGCAGATTTTTTAAGCCTAACATGGCGATATTTTACGACATTTGCAATGTCTTACTTTCAGATGCAGAAAATTATCTTAAAAAGTAAGACTCTTTTTTTCGCTTAAATAATGACCATCTGTTTAAGACACTTAACTGAATTTAAGACGTTTTTGTTTACAGTGTATTTGCAAAATTTTACATAGATATATACCCTTTTTAATTTTCCCCAAAAAGCTAAATAATAATTTTAAAAATCCATCTCAAATTCTTTTAATTAGGCTCTATTAAACATCCAAAAATTGTTAAGACTTTTCTTAACTATGAACAGAAGATTGAAGATTATGAATTCATGAAAAAATGTAAATTGAGAAAACTAAATTTAAACATTTCAAATTTGTAAAATATATCAAAAGTCATAGGAATTGACCTGTATACACATTTTTTGAACAAACCCAAAATAGTTCAATTTATGAATATTAAATGAAATATAAAATTTTATATTAAACTACTTCAGTGGTGCAAGTCAAATGTGCCTAAGTTCCCTTAAATTGTGAACTTGGAAAATTCACTGAAAACATTTATTTATAAATTTGTTTGAATACATGTTTTTTTCTTTTCTTTTTTAGATGATAAATACTCATTAATCTACCGGGGACCTAGAGGATGAAGAAAAAATTGTGATAAGAATTGTTCCAGAATTAGGTTGCAGAAAGACATACTGTAAAAAATGAAAAGTATAAATAAAATTACTGGAACAAAATAACATGAATGAATGTTTAAAATTCTCATAAGTACAGATCGCGTTTCTCAAGAAATGAAATTAAAATTAATAATTTCTTTACAATATTTTATTGATTGAGATAATGATTCATTCTTTTGATTTGTCAGGAAAATTTACATTTTTGCTCGGGAAGAACTGAAAAATGAGATGATTTGTTAAAAATGACTCACTTATATAGCATTTTTATTTACTGTAATATTTATTGTGAATAATTTTATATATTTCGGCCATAATATTTGAAATTTACGTTTTTATTTTTTAATAGGCTTAAAGAATGTCGTAAACAAAGGTAGAAATGAATGTAATAATAGTAACGTACGCGTAAAATGCTTTTTCGAAGCTAGAACATAATTTTAGGGACTTTATAAATAAGTTTTAAAAATTAAAAGTGCTACAGAATAACAGGAAAGAAAAAAGAAAAATAAATAAAAAATAAATAAAAAAGGCAAAACGAAAAATAAAACGATAAAAGATTAGACGATAAAAGTTAGATTTTACAATTTGATATTCTATAAGTATTATATAACCGAAAAATTCAATATTGTTCTCCAAAAAGTCACATTTTTGATATTTAATTCTAGCCCGTATTCTAAAGCTGTCATTAAAAACTGGTTAAAATTAGACCCAGTGATGACCCTTATGATTTTGTTTCAAAGAAAATTATAATATCGTCCTTATAAAGAACAATATTACCTTTCAGCAATTGAAGAAAAACATTACAAATGAATTAATTTAGCAAAAAGACGTTTGAGGAACTCATATTGTTCTTCATGTGGGATAAAGTAGATATATTTTCTTTCACGTTTGTGTGACCAAAAAAAAAAAAAAAAAAAAAAAAAAAAAAAAATTGAAATCTAATGTCGTAAAGACTTTAGCTGAATGCAATTTGTAAATTGCGTCATGTATCATTGGCAGCGGAAAATGTCCTCTGTCTTTTTACGACGGAATTCTACGAATAATTTGTGGGTGCACAGGTAAAGTATAATCCACGGAACTTTTAAATATAATTTCACGGTCCACCACTCATCAATGCTTTCACTACTTTTTTTTTTTTGTTTAACAAAAGGAGGCAATCGTTGGGGAGAAGAAATTACGGAAATCTCATCAGTTAAAATAATTTTCATTTTCACATCCACAGTTTTCGTTTTATTAAAAGTATAGTTTTAAGTAACAAAGATAATTCATCCCTTTTATCGTTAATATGACTTAAATCAAATTTTGAATCCCTTACCACATTACTCACATTCAGATAACTAGAAAGTTATCTCAAGCATCTTCTTTCTTATTTAAGAACGGACAATACTTAATCGACCCGACAGCCGTGGCCCATAGTATTCTATGCATAAATTTGTTTTCATAATTCCGTAATTACTTAATGAATATTTTTCAATTCTGTTTTCACATTCAGAAAACTCATAAGCGTTAAACTAGTACTTATTTTCCAAATATTCAATTTTCAAATTTTTAGCAAAAATCGGAAATTTTCCAAAAATTGATTTTTTAAATTTTTAGTATTTAATTTTGCTACTAAAAAGTGGGAAAAAATGCATTTCGCGAAAAATCGCATTTTTGAACTCAAAATGCAAAAATTAAAAAAACTCAATTTGTCAGTTATGAACTTTCTGACTGTGAAAACGGAATGAAAAAGAACACATTAGATAATAGGTGATTGTGGAATTCCCCCCCCCCCCCCCCTAAGGAATAACATAGGCAACGGGGCGAGAAACTTGCCCACGGGATTAGGTATTAACCCATCTAGAAAAATAAATTAGTACACATTTTTGAAAAAATTGATTTTTTAAAATTTTTATATATTATTTTTGATTTTAAAAATGCAAATTTTCACAAATTGCATTTTTATCATTTTTCAACCACAAAATGAAATACTGAACATTTAAAAAAGCAATTTTTGGAAAATGATATAATTTAACGATTGGGAATTTTCTGAATGTGAAAACGGAATTATAAAAAGAAAAAAAGCGTTTGATAACGATAATTATGGAAACAAATTTCCTCATAGAATAACATAGCTCAATTACATTTGTAGTAATCAAAATTTTATTAAAATCTTAGTAGGAATTTATGTATTTTATAACTATGAAGTCTCAGTAGGAATTTATGTATTTTATAATTAAAGTCTCAGTAAGAACTTATGTATCTATCTGCAGCAAAGTAAAAATTGTCTACGATCCAGGACTGACTGCCCAAATCTAGTATCACAAGAAGTTCGTGATGAGGGTTGAAATTTTTCAAAGCCAAAAATGCAATTTTTTGCAGCAAATTTTTTACACGACATATTTAAGCATATCTTTTATTACGGTTAATAGTTATTTATAGTACGGTTAATAGTTATTTATAGTTATGTCAAATATGTTTTGAGCATCTTGTCCGAGAAGGAGAAAATTAATATAATACAAGAAATCTGTAGTCGTTAGTCAGAGTTTTGAATGTTTCTTCAACAACAACTTTACGTGATTGCAGTTATAAAGCATTTACAACACCAACATATATATAAAGAGGAATATATTGAAAAAATAATGTACTGAGTTTGTATCTGTTTTTCAAACTATTCATTTGTTAAATAATGATACAGCAATCTTATTCTGATTTAGATAACCGCATGAGCTCTAGTTCTCAAAAAGACTCGAAAAGTTCATGATCACATCCAGTTTATATAATAATAATAATAAAAGCCATAATCAAAAAATTGGTGTTATTGAAAATTTTAAAGAAAAACCTCATACAAACTTTCAACTTCATTAAAAAAAAAAAAAAAAAACTTTTTAAAACTAATTTCTAAAGAGAATATATATATATATATGCTTTTTATACAAGCAACAAGAAATACAATTAATTGCATAAATAAAAATAGCTTGAGTTTGAATAAAATTTGATGAAATCTAATAGATCAAATGAATGCCATCATAATTTATGACTGGAAATCTGGAATTCCATTTGGAAGAACTCAGTATTTTTTCATTTGTTTAAAATATCTAAAATTGAGTCATACTTGAAAAAACTTATATTAGATGTCACATTTAAAATCACCCACCCTAACGAGTGGGCGATTAACCTAACGGGCCACCCGAAGGGTGGATGAGGGAATACGCTCGCGCAGCGCGAGTATTCTTTTGTTCGTGCGCGCACGGGACTGCACTGCCGACGGCAGTGTGGAGCCGGTGCGACTGTTTACCATATCACAAATGATTTTCTTTTTTAATTTCTTTTCTTAAGAATAAAAGTTTATGAGTGGTAATATGCAATTTTGAGAATTCATAAATTATATTGGGAGTACAAATTAATTCGGTCCGTTTTTTTTCGTTAAAAAAACATTTTATTTATTATCAAAATGAAAAAACATGTTATTCAAAGTATTGTCCATCGGTAGCCACAACTTTTGTCCACCTTTCTGGCAATTTTCGGATTCCATCTCTGAAAAATGAGTCCTCTCTGGACGCAAACCATGAATCGAGCCATTCTTGAATTTCTTCGAAAGAAGTGAAGCGGTGTCCAGCCAAATCGTGATGCATCCGTCGGAACAACCAATAATCAGAAGGAGCAAGGTCTGGCGAATACGGCGGGTGGGGTAGGACCTCCCATTTCAACGTTTCCAAGTAATTTTTAACGACAATTGCCACATCGCTTTTCAACGTCGCGCGGTTTCAACTCGTATGGGACCCAATTTCCTTGCTTTTGAACCATTCCCATTTTTTTTAAGCGCACGGAAATTGCTTGCTGAGTGACTCCCAACGATCCTGCAAGCTCTTGTTGGGTTTGGCACGGATCTTGATCGAGCAATTCCTCCAATTCGGCGTCTTCGAACTTTTTCGGCTGGCCCGGGCGCTCATTGTCTTCGACACTAAAATCACCATTTTTGAAGCGTCGAAACCACTCTCTACATGATTTATCAGATGGCGCAGATTCACCATAAACTTCCACAAGCGATCGATGCGCTTCAGCGGCACTTTTCTTCCAATTAAAAAAGAAAATCAAAACTTCCCGCAAATGTTGTTTCTTTAGCACAAAACTCGACATATTGAATGCTCAAAAAACCAATGTTGTTGTATAAAACTCGAAGCTTCGTTGACTGAATATGGTTGACAAAGGTCAAACCTTTCTAACAATGCCAAAAACATCTATCATTATTCAGTAAACAAATCAGCCAGAGCCATCTATTGAAAACGGACCGAATTAATTTGTACTCCCAATAGTGTTTAAATTGCGTCTTACGACTTTAGAATGCTGTAATTCTGATGGAAGTGAGAAGCTGACGCCTCTTGTTGTTGGAAAGTCGCGCAACCCACGATGCTTCAAAAACGTGAGAAGTTTTCCGACAGAGTACGAAACAAAAAAAAAATGCGGATAACACAAACCCTTTCCGAAGGCTTTTTGCGCAGAAAAAAAAAAAAATGAAGTTGCAGAATCGTAAAATAATTTTTTTCATTGATCAATGCAGTGGACATCCGGATTTGCAGCTGTCGAATTTTTCCTGCAAATTGTACAAGCAAATTGCAGCCTTGTAATCTCGGCATTAATCGATCTCAAGGTTTTTTTATAGAAAGCAACTTGTCCGGAAAGCTGAACTAGAAAATGGAAACCTAAACGACGCCTGCAAACTAAACTTAAGGCTATGCATTTTACTTCTTCGTCGTTCATTGTTTTGAAGAAAGCGGAATGATAGCATCTATTGAACCGAGAACAGTTAAAGAATCAGTCGGAGAATAACAACGAAACAGTTATCTATGACTTCGAAGATTACATCCCAGAAAACTTAGCAGCATGCAAAGCTGAAAGAGCTACTGCTCCATCCGTAGACTGCCTTATGGACTTTTTGTCCGCCAATGAATATGGACAAGAAGAAATAAAAATACAGCCCGTACCTTCTTTCAATATTGCATTGAAGAGCTTAGAAATAGTGGAAGACTATTTTCTTTCTCATAAAGACCGGAAAAAAAATTTCAAAGTATTTCAAACCTGGAAGATGATTGAACTCAATGACTGAAAAACAATCCACTGTTTTCAACCTAAACTTCAGGATTCGCAACTAAATTTGTTAAAATGGAATGTATAATAATGTTCTTTTCGTAAAATATAGATTGCAGTACCTTTTAAAAAAGTCATCTTTACTATCGTTAGCTTTTTTCTATTTGATTTTTTGCTTTCTATGTGTTTCTCGTATTTTATGTTTTTCCTTTATTGTACTTTTTTTTTTTTACCCTTTCCCTTGCGAAACGTAAAATCAGGGTTTCACTGTAAAATAATTTTCTAAGTCCTATTTTCAACTCTGGCTTATATTAAACGTATTATATTACGTTTTGCGGTCTCTTGTATACGAAAGTCCAAATTTTAGCAATTGATCTGTATGTATATCTGTTATTATCATAACTTATAAACAAATAATTGCAGGAATCTTTCTTTATAGTATTGAAATACAGGGTAAGAGAAATTCGTGTGAATGACATAACACTTTATTTATAACTTTTAAATCTTTAAAAAAAGAAAAAAAAGTAGAACTTTTATTGCCATTTGACATTATCCAAGGGTCCTACAACGAATGGTGCATTTATATGACATATAGTTGATATTTAGCCTTCCTTGTCACGGGGTAATTTGCAGCACAACAGCTCCACCTGTTGGAAGATATGCACCCAAATTGAATCAGCGCAACATTAGCCCTCTCATAAACCAAGTTCTGTACAAATATGTGCAATAAAATCTGAGATATAGACCTACCGTGTACGGGAAATATTGAAGAATAGTAGCACCACCTGTTGGCCGATACACGCTCAAATTAAATCAGAATAATGTTTCATAAAGGCTCACCCACATATCAACATTTCTCGATTATAAACATTTAGATTTTGTGCTGTGATATAGCCTTAACTTAAATAGGATAAATCGCAGTATAGCAGTGCCACCTGATGAGAGATTTGCTTCAAAATTCGATAGGCACTAATTTATGTCAAGATGCAACGCACATAAATCTATATGGAATTTTGTTGAAAAATTCCTAACATACAGTCGCCAAAAGTTTTTGTCTCACACACACAGAGAAGGACAAACATTTTCTAAAATTGGTCAAATCGTGTTCTGGATCTCTCCAGACGTGTAAATTCGTTAAAACCCAGAAGGCGAAATTGTTTATGAATAAAATGCTTATTACAGAAAACGATAAAAAGTTCTTTTAATAGTTAAATTCGATTCAACAGTTCCTAAGATACAGTCACCAAAAGTTTTTGCCCCCCCCCCCCACACACACTCAGAGACAGACAGACAGACAAACAGAAATTCTTTAAATTGGTCAAATCGTGCCCTGGAATTCTCAAAACATGTAAATTCAACTCAAAAACTGGAAGGTAAAAACTTTTACCAAACCAATCCCTTTTTTTTTTTTTTTTTTTTTTTTTTAAATACGGTAAAATATAAGATGTTTAAATCTTGTTCTTCACCTCTCAAATCAGGCAAATTCATATAAAATAAGAAGTCTTTTTTTTTTTTACGAAATCAGTACTTTCTTTTATTAAATATAATACTCTATACATATAAAAGAGTACTTCCACTCACTCACTCACTCACTGACTCATCAACGCACAGCAAAATCTACTGGAGCCACAGTCTCGAAACTGAGTCGGATTATAGAACATATAGTGTAAGCACCCCCTAAGAAGCAATTTTTCGAAATTCGCCCCCCAAGGGGGAGTAGGGGGCAAAATGTGATTTCACAAAAACCTTCATATCTCAAAGAAAAAAAACAGATATCCGTAAAATTTTTGCTTTAAAACATAGCTAATTCTAATATCTAAAAACACATTTCTGGAATTTTAGAAATTCGGTCCCCAAGGGAGGAAAGGGAGCAAAACGTGATTTCACATTCGCAAAACGTGGTTTCACATTTGCAAAACGTGGTTTCACATACTCCTATATATCTCAAACAGAAAAACAGATATATGTGAAATTTTTGCTCTAACATATAACTAATACAAATACCTAAAAACTACTTTCTGGAATTTTCGAAATTCAGCTCCCAAGAGGGGGCAAAACGTGATTTGAAATAATCCTTTGTATCGCAAACAGAAAAAAAAAAAAAAAAAAAAAAAAGATATATGTGAGATATTTTTGAGCTAAAATATAGCTCTCACAAATACATAAAAAGTAATTTCTTTAATTTTAGAAATTTGTCCCAGGTGGGGCGTGGAAAGGGGGGCTATGGGACAAAAAAAAAAATAGAAATATAGTCAGACCGTTCAAAATTGGTACAGATAGGTTTTAAGGACTTGCAAGTCAAATGAGGATATTTTCGAAAGTGTAAAGTTATTAGGAGGGTCATAAAGGTGGGGGGGGGGGCGGAGAGGCAAAAAAAAATTATTTATTTTCAAATTTATTTTCAAATATCTAGCGTGCTGCTTGGTTTAAAGTAGTATATGTAGATATAAAAAGTTTTTTTTTTTTTTTTTTTTTTTTTTTTTTAATTATTCAGACATTTTGAAAATTGACAGTTTACGTGATTGTCGTATTTGTTTCATTATTTTTTTGTATCGTTTAAAAATTTATTTTTTTGCAAGAAGTGTTAAAACAAGAGTTTCTCGCCAATCTAATAGTAAAAAATATGTATGCTTTGTTAATTTTTTTTTTTTTTACACCTTCCTGTTTTTAACTGTACCGCTAGTCTATACATATAAAAGAGTACTTCCACTCACTTACTCACTCACTCATCAACGCACAGCAAAATCTACTAGAGCTACTGACTCGAAACTGGGTCAGATTATAGAACATGTAGTGTAAGCACCCCCTAAGAAGCGATTTTGCGAAATTCGCCCCCCAAGTGGTGTGGGGGGGAGACGCGATTTCACAGAAACCGACTTATCTCAATGAAAAAAAACAGATATCTGTAACATTTTTGCATTAAAACATAGCTAAAACAAATGTCTAAAAACCAATTTCTGGAATTTCGGAAATGCGGTCCACAAGAGGGGGTGCGTGACAAAATGTGATTTCGCATGCACAAAAAGTGATTTCTTAAAAAAAAAACATTCATATCTGAAAGAAAAAAACAGATATACGTGAGATTTTTGTTTCAAAATATAGCTAACATAAATACCTAAAAACCAATTTCTGGAATTTTTGAAATTTGGCCCCTAATGGGGGGCAGGGGGCAAAACGTGATTTCACAAAAACCTTTATATCTCAAAGAAAAAAAAACAGGTATACCTAAAATTTTTGCTTTAAAATATAGCTAACACAAATATCTAAAAAAAACTATTATTGGAATTTTAGAAATTCAGTCCCCAAGAGGAGAGGAAGGAAGCAAAACGTTATCTGTATTATATCTTCCATATAATAATATAGATATTTCTTCTATAATAAAGCTTTAAAAATTAATATTTTAATTTTTAATTATTACCAAAAGAATTTACGAGTTAATTTATTTTTTTACATATAATAAAATATATTTTCATGCGAATAGTAAAAGAAATATTAAATAATAAATTTGCTTAGGCTATGACAAAATGACGTCATTATCAAAATTAAATAATAATATGAAAAATCCAACATATTTCTTCAAATTTTGTTTCATAAACATTTTTACCATACCTCAAAGTGTTTTTATTTATTTATTTTTACGCAAGCGAAGTGATGACGTCACTGGCCGTTCGTGGATGCAAGAAAAATATTTCCTATGTTAAACGCCCATTGGATTTTTTGTAAAAAAAATATTAAAAATTGAGGAAAATTGTTTCTTGATTTTAATCCCCATATTTAAGTATAGATATGTATTAGTTATTATGTCCATGAGTTAAGTTGTTTTTGTTGTAAAATTGACAAAATTTGAATTTTTAATTTCAAAAATTTAGAAAAAAAAATGGCAACCTTCCATATTTGTTTAAAAGCACAAAAATTTCATTTCAAAGGATGATATTTACACAATAAATATCCAACTAATATACTAGTTAAAAGGAAAATGATAAATATTCTATCATAATTTGAAGTCAAATTCATTTCGAAATGTCTAAATAAAGTATCTAATATAAGATACTAATATGTTGCAGCGGAATAGATTTGATATCGGTCATCCTTGGCAGAAAAAAAAAATATCGCCAAATTATTTGGCGAACATAATTTAATTCCTTTCAAAAATCATGGTTATTTTAACAACTTATATTAAGA
Source organism: Salticus scenicus (assembly GCA_963930645.1). Taxonomy (NCBI): domain Eukaryota; kingdom Metazoa; phylum Arthropoda; class Arachnida; order Araneae; family Salticidae; genus Salticus; species Salticus scenicus. The sequence goes on from OZ005661.1 coordinate 200,348,400, forward strand.
GAGTAATGAATAATATGAAACAATATTTCGTACAAAGCATATTACGAAAATATACATCTGGCATGTGTATTTTCGTATTACGTTTTTGATCACTAAATACAATAAGCGCCAAGAATGACAGAGTTTTGAAATTTAAAATTAAAATTTTGTTAATTTGACAGCAAAATAACTCAATCTAACGCATGCACATGATAACTAATACATATCTATACCCAAATATTGGGATTAAAATCGGGAAATAATTTTCCTCGATTTTTAATAATTATTTACAAAAAAACCAATTGGCGATTAACATAGGAAATCATTTTCTTGCAACCACGGACGGTCAGTGACGTCACACGTCGCTTGCGTATTGGCACGTATAATACATTTGGTATGAAAGCTAATTCAGCATTATATTCAAATTTACCTATTTATAATGCAAGGTATTTTTTTTCAAATTTTGATGCTGAAGTAGATACGACATTTTCCCCCAAGGAGTCTACTTTCGTGATAGCCATTTTAAGCCAGCTAGCCCATAAAGCATATAAACAACTAAATTATAAAATATTGAGAAAAAAAAAAGATAGAAAGAAAGAAAGAAATAGAAACAATAATCTCATAAATTATGTATTTTTGTTTAAAATGGTGACAAAAATTCAAAAGTCACCAAGGCGAACTATAATAAGCTTGTACCACGATAAGGTTAAATATTTATTTATTTTTCTATATACCAACCACAGTTAACTAACTATGAAATACATATAGCACAGAAAGTTAGTTGTCTCACAGCATATTGTAATATTACATTTGACGTGAAATTGCTGTCATTTTATGATCGACCGGAAAAATCAAATAAATATAGGAAATAACGTAAAAGTAAATATTATGTACAGTACGTACAGTGTTGTTCATATGCAATTAAAATTCAAATATAAAAGAGCTACTTCAATTTTTTCGATACTGTCTGTTTCGAAATTGTCATTTGATAAGCACAAATGTGTAAGCCCACTGGTATGGCATTGACGCATGCAATAGCGACACACACCGGAAGCGAGCTTTTGAGTAATTTCAATGAATTTTATTTTATTTTTTTATCGATAAAGAAAAGAATTTTCGTTAAATATAGTGACCAGCCAAGCGGGTAAAATTTGTCCAAAGAAATCCATAGGAGCTGAGAACACAATTTTTAGTGTGTGGCTTATTTACGTCTATCCAACACCCATTGCAACGGGATTTTAAGAATTTCTCCCATTTCCCCCCTTAAGGAAAGGAGAGCAATAAAGACGTTTCCACGCATAACTTAGCTTAAAATTATTACGGTAAGATTAATTTTTATGTGTGGTTTGGTTATGCGTTCTCAACACGCACTATCAAGTAATTTTACGAAATTTCCCTCTGCGTCCCTCCTTTAACGGCAGAGTGGGGGCAAAAATACGATTTTAAGAGTAGCTCGGTTCCAAAGTACCTCAGAAAAGGGATTTTTTTATATGTCGGTTGGTTCCGCGTACTCAACACACACACACTACAAAGGGGTTTTGTGAAATTCCACCCTACCGTTCTTGGGAGGTGGAGACAAAAAACATGTATTCATGTGTAACTCTTCACTAAATTGTCTTAGGAAGGAGATTTTTGATGTGTTGGTCGGTTATATATATTTAACTCATAGTATAAAGAGATTTTGTAAAATTCTCTCCCCTGTCCCTTCTTTATGAGCTGGGGGGTAAAAAACACGTTTTAAAACATAATTTTGCTTCAAATAATCTCAGGATCTTGACTTTTTTTTTCATGTCTGGGTAGGTATGTGTATGGAAGTTGCACTATAAAGGGATTTCTCGAAATTATCCCCCCCCACCCCTACCCCTCTTCTGAGCTGGCGGGGCAAAAAACACGTTTTCAAGCTTAAATATACTCCAGATTTCCTTAGAATGATGAATTTTGATGACTGGGTGTTGATTAAGTGTACAGAATATGCACTTTGATGGGAGGAAATTTTGCAAAACTTTCAACATTACCGGTATGGGAAGGAGAGTAAAAAATAGGTAAGGTACTGCCGAAGGCATTGGGGCACGAGGTTCGAAAAGTGTGGGGAGCAGGAAAACCACTACTGAAGGTAGCGGGAACTTTAACTTACATTTTGACTGATTTCTTTCTTTCTTTCTTTTTTTTAGATTTTTTTTTTTTTAGGTTGATTTCTTTAGAAATCGACCTATTGCAATCACTTCGTTTATCTATCTATCTATCTATCTATCTATCTATCTATAATGAAAATTTTGTCATCACGATAACTCCCGAAATAATACTCGAAATCGAACCAAATTTGGACAGTGAACTGATCTTATAAATATCATGGATATGTTCGTTAACCAAGTTGCTCCGACTTTTTGTTTTCAAGTGGCAGCCACTTGAATATTTTTAACCCACATTGTATAAAGTGTACTTAAAACAAGATTTGCTTGAATTTTTATGTAAATCTAGACTACATAAGGGTCTAAATGAACTTTATTAATGAAATTTATCTGACATTTTTAAAAAAGTGGAGGATATCTTAAGTTAAGTGGGGCCACTTGAAATCAGGCTACCACTTGAAAATTTAAAATCACGATAACTTCCAAAATAACACTCCAAATCGAACCAAATTTGGACAGCGTCTTAATTTGTGTTATGAATATCTTGGATGAGTTTCTTAATCAAGTTGCTCCACCATTTTGTTTTCAAGTGGAGACCACTTGAAATTTTCAAATTCAAATTTTAAAAAGCGTTTTTCGAATTTGTTTGAATTTGATGTTTTCATAGACTATATAAGTGTCTCAATGAAGTTTATTAATGAACGTATCCGCCATTTTTAATAAAGTGGCGGATACCTTAAGTTAAGCAGGGCCACTTGAAATCAGGCTACCACTTGAAAATTTAAAATCCCGATAACTTCCGAAATAATACTCCTAATCGAACCAAAATTGGACAGTGTCTTAACTTGTGTTATGAATATTTTGGATGAGTTCGTTAACCAAGTTGCTCGAACTTTTTGTTTTCAAGTGGCAGCCACTTGAATATTTCTAACCCACATTGTAAAAAGCGTATTTAAAGCAAGATTTGCTAGAATTTTTATGTAAATCTAGACTACATAAGGGTCTCAATGAACTTTATTTATGAAATTTATCTGCCATTTTTAATAAAGTGGCGGATATCGTAAGTGGGGCCACTTGAAATCAGGCTACCACTTGAAAATTTAAAATCACGATAATTTCCGAAATAATACTCCAAACCGAACCAAATTTTAACAGCGTCTTAACTTGTGTTATGGATATCATGGATGAGTTTCTTGACCAAGTTGCTCCACTATTTTGTTTTCAAGTGGAGACCAATTGATATTTTCAAATTCAAATTGTAAAAAGCGTATTCTGAATTCGTTTGAATTTTGATGTATACATAGACTACATAAGTGTCTCAATGAAGTTTATTAATGAACGTATCCACCATTTTTAATAAAATGGCGGGTATCTTAAGTTAAGCGGGGCCACTTGAAATCAGGCTACCACTTGAAAATTTAAAATCGCGATAACTTCCGAAATAATACTCCAAATCGAACCAAATTTGGCCAGTGTCTTAACCTGTTTTTATGAATATCTTGGATAAGTTTCTTAACCAAGTTGCTCCACCATTTTGTTTTCAAGTGGAGACCACTTGAAAGTTTCAAATTCAAATAAAAAAGCGTATTCCGAATTTGTTTAAATTTTGATGTATACATAGACTATATAAGTGTCTCAATGAAGTTTATTAATGAACTATGAATTTTTTCGCCAAAAGTGCCCAAAAAAGTCGCCAAATGGAAAAATCGCCAAATTCGGCGCAAAATCCATTACCTGCCATATTGGAGCTTTTTAATGCGTTTGTAAGGGAAAATTAGTCTATTTCAACGTCGAAACAAAATAGAAATGCAGAAAATTGACATTTAATCAACTTACTAAGCCTCTTTGAAAGAATTTCTACAAAAATAAATAAATAAATAAATAAATAAATAAATAAATATTTTTTTTCAAATTTGCAACAATATCTTAGATTAATTAGTTCACTGAGCAACTTTCTCTGCCATTTTGATCCAAGTGGCAGCCTCTTACATTTTCAACACGATGACTTTTGAGATTCTGAATTAATTGCAACTATATTTGTACAGTAGTCTTATCTCACAAATGCATATGATATATTTGTCAATTTGGCCCACCATCTTGTTTCCAAGCGCCGGCTACTTGAAAATTTTTAATTCACATAAAAAGGTATTTATGAACCGATTTGCTTAAAACTCCATATGTAGATAGCATACATCAATATTTCTACTAATTCGTTAATAATTTGTAGCCTTCATTTTGAAACAAAATGACGGCTACTTGATAAGGAAAAAGAAATCAACCTACCCTTCCGAATAAGCCGGAAGGTCTTGTTTTTTTATTATTATTAATTATATGAAATATTGAGAATTCGTTTCGGTATAATGACCAGCGAAGCGGGCAAAGCCTGCTAGTATATATATATATAGAAGTATAATATTAAAAAAGTATAATATTAAATATTTAAAGAAAGTCTGTTTTACGCTCTAGAAATGACATTTTAAAAAAGGCATATTTTTTTAATTTTTTTTTTTTTTTTTTTTTTGGCAAAATATTATATATATATATATATATATATATATATATATATATATGATTATCAGAGAATGATGGTTTATTCATTTTTTTTTTTTTTTTTTTTTTTTTTTTTTTTAAGGTATTGATGAGTTTTTTGAAAGATAACCCTATTGAAAGTATGCCCAACCAATTTTTTTTCCTAGTTGTCTTTTACTATTAAAAATAATTCTTATTAATTTTATAATGGTTCTTTAAATTAATTCTCACTGTGGACATTTATACGAAATTTTGTCGTAGGCTACCATGTTAAAAATTTAGAAAAAAGGAGTTGACAACGCCACGCCTTGGGTTGTTTTAACCAAAAGTTGATAGGCACGCATTTATGCCAAGGTGCAACTGCATATCAATTTGTATGAAATTTGGTGGAGTAGTTCCTGAGATACTGTTATCACAAATTTTTTCCACACCTACATAGACACACACACATATTTTCTAAAAATGGTCAGATAATGTTCTGGATCGTCACAAAACGTGTAAAGCCATGCAAAACACGAAGTCGAGCATTTTAACGAAACCTATAATTTATTTTAATAAACATAGAAGAAAGTAATAAAATACACGAAAGAATGAAATAATGCATTTAAAAAAATAATGCATTTTAGCACGTTACCATTAAAGTGTCTATTATATACATACATACATACATACATATTTTTTTGAATTTTTGAAACAGACAATGAAAATCTGCTAAATAATTTCTAAAAATAATTCAAAGTTATATATATATATATATATATATATATATATATATATATAATAGCTTTGAAATAATACCTTTCAACAGATCTTTAAATAATATTTACAAGCTTTGTAAATTTGAATTTATTTTTCGTAGGTTTCTTTACTAGAATAACCAGTTACTAATAATATTTTTTGTGCATTTCTTTGCATTCAAAATATGTAAGCATAATAATAAGTTTATTGGAAATAAAGCAGGTCATTCGTTGTAAAATTAACAAATTATTACAGTAGGTAATCAAAATATTAGATTTTTTTTTTTTTTTTTTTTACATTTTTTCTATTTTCTGAAACAAAATTAGACGAAATGGCCCAGAATTTCATTCATGCAAAGAACATTTAAAAACTCAGATTTTATCCACCGTCGATTTGGTCGAGAGTGAAAATAAAGAACCAACCGCAAATTGTGTAATGCAAAGATGATAAGGGATTTTTCACCAAAAAGAACTATCGCAACGTCGTTGAGATAATTAGATCTTCAAATTAAATACACATCATATCAAAAACCCCTTACGAAATTTCAACTCTGGAAATTACCTAAAATCTAGCTCGTTCTTTTGCTGACAAATTGCTTATTTTTTATTCTATTCAAATGAACTTTCGACAAAAGTTGCCCAGTTTATCTAGCTTTTAACCTATGTAATCAAATTTTTTCTATCTATTGCACAAGTGCAGTAAAAAAGTAATATTTAGTATAAATGCTCATATATCAGCATATATGATACGTGTTTCTGCTTAAATAATTGCGCAATTTCCACAACAGAACGTATAAATACAATTGTACATAGTATGGGCAACAATGTGTTAAAGTAGCAAGTAATTTGTTGCTTTTTATGATAGAGGCGATACTAAGTATTTTTGCTATTCTTGAATTTGTGTTTGGTCCCCTAATGGAACTCTGGATTAAATAGGTAGTGTAAAATGTAAGTTTTTAAATGTTCTTTCCAAGTCTGAAATTCCAGGTCATTTTATCAGTATTTGCTTGAAAAAAAAAAATGTAAAAGAAAAATAAAATTTAATAATGTAATAATTTGATCACTCGATGTTCCTCTTTTTTTAAAAAAAATCCTTAAGTTCCTTAAGTTTCTCAAGTTCCTTAAATCTTTAAATCATAATTAAATTTTTCTGCATATGCATTTTTTTAAACTACTGAGGGCTGCGGTGATCTCATTTTCTACCCTGACTCTTCCGCAACTGTATTTACATAGCGATTTTTATTGAAATGATCCTAAAACGTCTTTTATAAATATAACGGTGCAAGTGTCACGGAAAATACACGGACCCTAGCAACCCTGCACATGCATTAATTGATGTGCACAAAATTCAATGCAAAGATAGGTTCATCCTTATACATAAAACTTTTAGTAAAGTAATTGGAAATTTAAAAGAATTTAAAATTCGCATGGAATCTTTTAAAATCGATCATTATTTTTTACATTGTTTTCTCGCTCTAAAGAGGTCTTTCCACCTCTAACATTAAATTTTATCCCTTAAAAAGTATGCTCTATGCATACAACTGACAGATTTCATGTCAGTACATGATTTCAAAAGCAACAGAATGTGAATTCTGTCGCTGTTCGAAGAAACGGTGGTTATACTTAAAAGGAAAGACACTGCAATATGTGATAGTGAACTCTCTGCACGTAGCTCGTTATGCAGCGGAATTTTTCTGACACGTTTGGATGACTCAGGGGATGACTTGTCCATTGATAACATGGCCTGACTAAAACACGGAATGACTTCACCATTTTCTTTTCCATTTAAATACCCGTAACAAAAGTGATTTAAACCAAAAATCATAAAACTCTTCTTCGTTGTCAGGAGCCTCATATCTTCTTGACATCGTCTTGCTTTGAATTCTCTTGTCGATCATCTCGAAATCATGAAGTGGGCGTATTATCTCGTCGTTCTGGTGGCCCTTGTCTGTTGTCTCAGCGGTGAGTGGAAATCATTCAGCGTCTTAATTCTGTTGATATATTGAATATTAATTATTTCCTTTCGCCCAATTGAGGTTAGAGAAGGTATTGTGTTTGGGTCGAACCTACAAAAACTTTGTTTCAGAAAAGCATTACGCAGTAGGTGTAGTCTATCTACTGGAATATAAAGTATGAAATAGAATTTTTCACTTAAAATTTTAAATTACAAATGTCCAAGTGCGCCTTTTTTTAGTTGACTTGCTCGTTTTGTTAAAAGTCGAAACAGTCAAGTTTGGATCGGTTAATTTGTCCGGAAATCCGGATTCGGCGTGCTAAATCTGTACTTCAAGCTTTCCTACTGAGATCGAAAAAACATGTCATGTACATTTATTAAACGTTCGCCTGCAAAATTGCTTAGAGTGCAAGTACAAACTCTTTATTTCTAAATCTTTATCTCTTTATTTCTTAGTGATGAAAGATGTACGTTTATCGTCACATTTTTACATAGAGAGGGGTGATTTTGGTCCACTAAAAGTTGTACATAGGATTCTTTTTATACAATCTGATTGTAAGAAACAAGATTTTCGATTCTGATTTTCAGTTCCCTTATTATGTCTAAAGTCTCTAGTAAAGGACATTATGGTTGACGAACACATCGTATGTTAGTATAAGTTCAAATGAACGAAATAAAACGTGTTAGTAAATTAGAATCTTGTCTGATTTCAGATTCTCACTAAATCAGTGTAAGTGATTGATAGAACTTAATTTAGTACAAGAACGCTATTTTGTTTATCGCGAGTAAAGCAAATTACTCTCTACTTCAAAAAGAATGGTACCTAGGTCATACGCCAACATTTAACGATCGCACAACAGTATGGATTCCAAATTCCAACGACGGTATTTTTTTGTAATTACGAGTTTTGAGGTTTGAAAAGCGAAAATCAGGGTATTTGGATGATCATAAAGTATTTGCATTTGAAGATTTCAATCAAGATTAGTAAGTTTATAGTATTCAGATGAATACTATAAAAGTAATATTTACTAAAAGGATAAGAGAAGTTCGTGTAACTGAGACGCAATATTATCTCCTACACTTCTGCACATTATCTAGTTGAATTAATTTTTAAAAAATCAACAGATTTTTTCCAGAAAGTTTTAAATTATTTCAGTACAGTATTTAACGCTTAACTGAATCTCCAAATTCGTTTCAAACTGATATTTTTATTTATTTATTTATTTATTTTCTAGGGCACCTTTATGTCAATTGTTTTTCCGCAGGAGCAGCATGTAAGCATTATTTCATAATTTTCTTCATACGTTTTATACTTGATAGAAATAAAAAGTTATTTAAAATTTTCAACTATTATACAATTGAAAAATATTAATCCTAAAAGTGCGCGACAAAAATACATAGGTTGTAATTAGTGATCAGAAGATAGGGAAAACTTATAAAAATAAAAATACAATCATATTTTACGGAAAAATCAACTTTTTAGCTCAACGTACCGTATGTGGAACATACATAAAAATATGATTTACTAATACGTTTACTATCGTAATAAAAAAAACTTATCTCTGCAAAATATACACTTCGTTGTAACACACAGTATTTTTTTCGAGTCAAAACTGTTCAATAACTATCCTTTTTTTTATTTTTGAATTCAGACAAACGACTAACGTATCACTTTCATTCCAATTTCACACTGAGTGCACTATAACGAAAACGCGAGCGACAGCTTTAGGTAAAGATTCGTATTACTACATTTCTAAATGTCAGTAGCTTCTATTTGGATGTCAAGAGATGTCGCTACTCATAGTTTTATAGCTATAGGAACGATTAAAGTCGGTGTTCCACATATGGAACTGGGTGCCTTGTAGGGTTAACATGCAATTGACTTTGTCCATTAAGTTTTGAAGAAATAAATGATAAAAGGTTACTGAAAATGTTTCTACATAATAATAATTTCAAGAAACTATACGTTTTTAGGAAGGCATTCATTTAAGAAAGAGATTTCTGAAAGCATTTTTAAAAGTACTGACAATACTTGGATTTTTTGTTTTTCTTTTTAATTTCTGAATTTATTTTTTATGAAAAATTTAATGGAATGTTCGACAAAAACAGAACGTAACGTGGAAAAAACGTTTTTCAAGAAATTTAACTTTTTTATAAAAAGAAAGAAAATTTAATATTTTTATCTTTTAGCATGCAGACATACATACACATACAAAGTAACCCTTATTAAGCTTGACCTATTCAAGGCACTCTGTAGCAGTAACTAAAATGAGGATAGAGTCAAAAACTTGTAAAGAGACATTACAAAAGATGCCCTCAAAGGTTCTGCAAATAATAATAATAATAATTAATTAGTTAATTAATTAATAAAAAAATTAAATTTCTTATTATGGGACATACATTAAAATAAAAAGTTACAAACAATTTTATTACATATTTCATTGTTATTTGTTACGAGTTACCAAGTGTTTATCAATGGAGATCATATTCTTCAGTGTGGGCTCCATCATTAAGTTGTAAAATCTGCAGCCGATGAACATTGTGTTCAACAGCTCATCGCCAACGACCCACTGCACATACAGTGTTATACGGTCCTTCAAGTCAACCAAAGTTACAACATTTCTTTTAAAAACTAAACTCTTTAAATGGTCCAAAAACCAAAAATAGCTCTCAAACAGAAAAGAAACAAATGGTAACCTTTCCACCTTACTTTCTGTTCAAGTACTTGGCTTTAAAATATAGGATAGCAAACCACTGAAAATTGTAGGAATAGCACCATTTTTAACAAATCAGGTTTGAAATGGAGCTCACAAACCTAAGAAAAAAAAGAAAAAAAGGCATCAGGACATTACTAAATAATACGTTATATGAGGTGTAAATTTCCCCTCATTGCATAGGTTGCATTCAATTAGGAAGTTGTATATATCATAGATGACTTCACTGGAAATCAAATAAATCAATGAGGAGACGAAATATTATATCAAAACCTTTACAAAGTGATTTTATCTTTTTCCTTTCAGTGAAAATGCATTCATAGCAGAACATGAAAAGACGTTCGACAGCGGTTTCACATATCGGAACCCGCATGAAAAGTGACACAATTCCAAAAATGGCAATTTATGTGATTGATAATTTACCCCAATCTGCACAAAAAAGTTTCATCTCCATCTCCAAAATTATCCACTCTAAAGGCAGTTGTGTCAGTTTTATTCTAGTCAGTGCCTTATCCTTAAGTTGAATTTTCTCAAATACTGCATTTTAAATTTGTTTCGATTTTCTTGCCTTTATGCGATAAAAGAAAAAAACATCTATTGAATCCGTATATGATAAATTAAAAAGGTTTTAGAAATGTACAGAACAGATGCGCTGCATCTTGTTAGGCACGTAGTATATTGTGTCCAATATCATTAAATATATGAAATATAAATGTTCAAAAGAAAAGCAGATTGAAAAGAATCAACGACTCTCTGTTATTCATAAAAGGCTATCAAATGAGGCTGTAAAGAAAAAAAAAATGTTCGTGTATATTTTTAATAAATTAAAACAGACGTGGAAAATATGGAATGTGCGCAGCATATAATTCAAACATATAGTCCAAATATACATTGTTGCTGAGGCATATAGTCAAAATATACATTCTTGCTGAGGGATAGAAATTTAAACATCGAAATAAAGGTTTTTATGATCTCTAAGATTGCTCCGGCACGTTACAGTGCAGGAATTTGCGAATAAACACATGTATGTTTACGCGTTCTGTTTTTAACATTCATATTTATAAGGTGCCTTTCTGTACTAAATCGACAATGATCTACAACTTTAAATTGACTTTTCCCCCTACCTCGTACTGTTTCCGAGATAGGAACGTTAGCTCTCCTATTTTCCACCAGGTGGCGTTCTAAGCAGTTGCATCTTGTAGTGTATTGCCACTATACATACTACTTTTACAATCGTAGCTGCAGTCGTTCAGAAGTTAAAAAAATGAAAACGGACTTTTAGATCTTAATGAAATCATAATAAGGCCTATTTTAGTCCAAGATCCTTAAAAAAGAAAAAAAAAAATTGTCTTAAAATCAGAGCATCTCTAACGAAGTTATAAGCAAACAACAAACCAATGCACGTTTTAAGAGTTCTTTTTTTAGCATTAATATCTTCAAACTGTGTTTTCGTACTTTCGTTTCTTTCTTCTATTTTTTTAACACTTTTCGCATATTTAATTGAAATAAATAGAATTGTTCCCATAAAATAATATTTTTGATTCTAGTTTCTCTTTTTTAATCATTGGTAAACTCTTATACTTCGAGGTAGACTTTTTCTTATTATGAAAAATTATTACTACATATGAATTTTTTAATAAATCGTACTACTTATACATGTAATCATATAATTACATGTATATATATTCTTCAAGATCTAGCTAACCCTCGACGATAGCCCCAAGGCCCCTAGTTCAGACCCTTTTCCAGCTTCAATGAGTCTTTTCTAATCTAGTTTTACCTTGTATTCCTTCCGGTGTTAGATCTTTATTTTCCCCTACTCCTGTCATTACGTGCTTTTTCGTTTTCATCCTATGCTTTTTTTTTTATGAATTTTTGCTTTTTTCCCCTTTTTCCTTCATTCTAAAGTGCGGTGGTACCAATTTAACACAATGTTTTTACCACAAAAACCTTCTTAATAATAAAAACCCGTGCTTCCTGGAAGCAATTCTGAAAACCAATGTCATAGATAAAACAATGTATTACAATAAAGCAAATGAAATTTTACCCTTGTTTTCCATGCTTGAATTTCAAATGAATAAAATAATGAAACGAGAACGAAAGATCATGAGTTCCGCATAGATTATTAGTACTTTCAGACTACGTACTCGGTGCATCGTTCAACCTTCAATGTATTTTGTCTACTTGATAACATACCGAAAAAAAAAAATAAAAAAAATCAGACAAATATACTAACTTAATTTCTAATCACTTTTAAACATTGTTGGAAAGCGTTAAAAACACTTAACATAAACGGAAATGCAATTCCAGTAATTCCCAATATTAGCAGAAAGTGTGCCTGAGTATTTTAGTGTGGATTGTAGTCCAGAAGATCTGAACGGTAAACATATCGCATTCCGTAGAAAACATTTTCACATTATTTTGGGCGTCCTTGTATTTCTGTATCATTTTCTGTATATAATTATTCTTCAATGTTATGAATAATTACATGTTACATATGAAAATGTATGAAGTTTACACTGACACTAAATGTCTAATTTTCTATTTTCAGACAATTTTCTGGACGATACAGGTAAGAAAATACATTTATTTTTATGATAACTTAATCTATATTTAAAAAAAAAAAACTATATATTTTTTAAATATGTTTAAATTTCCCAAAATGCTTTTAAAATATCGCAAGTCTCTCACAAATTTTCAGTCTCCGATGCCGTACATGTAAGTGTAACTTTTTTTTTCAGTTTATGTGATGTATACGAGTATCACCTCAGCAAAACTTAATATGTTTTCACTGTTTATTTTCCTTTATCAGAATTTAATAACATTATTTTTAACAACATTAAAATAGATTTTTAGTCTATGATTTTTATTTAATATTATCAAGAATTGTATGTTACATATCTGTGCGCCGGATGTATAGAACATCATGTACATTTTGTGTTTTTGATGTGCATATTTTGTTTTATATAGAGGCATGAAGTACTGTTTCGAGTTATTATAAAGGAGATAGCAAAGTGAAAAATAAAACCATGTCCATTTTTTTCTTTAGTTCATGACAAATGTATTTCATTACAACACCATCACACAATTGCATGCAATCCGATCTCTATTTATTATTTGTATTAATATTTCTACTAAACGGTAAATAACGATCTTCATATTGAAATTTTGTAACGATAAATCTAATATCTGTAAGTTTCAAACAACAACATTTAACTTTAAAACTAAATTGAGTTGCTGATATTATGTGCAGTTGTTCAATAGATAAAATCATACATGAAATATTGCGTAGTGAAATAAATTCTATGCTAACTATCGAAACAACTTGATGAAAAAAAAAATCTTTTAAATTTATTGAAAAAAAATCATTTTAATAGATCATATCTTGTCATCTATTAAAATAAATAAATAAATAAATAAATAAATAAATAAAAAAAAAAAAAAAAAATACGTGTGGCACTCGAGGACTGCCGCGGTAAAGCTATTGCATAGCATTTTTTATCAACTTATGCAATTATAATTATTTATTTATTTTATTTATGCAGTATTTTTTTTTTTATATTAATTCAAGTTTTTTCTTTGATATTAATTCAAGTTACACTTTTTGAGCGTGGTGACCGATAAGAAAACAATTTTTTTTTCTTTTATTGAAAAAATGAGAATATATCCGCAATGAGAATATATCAAAAATATCCGCAATCGATTTGTAGGTATCGAAAACCTCGATGTACCAAATTTGAATGATCTAACTCTATTTTTTGAGAAAAGGTATTTTAATAGGTTTTTAAAGTCCTGCAAGTCGAATGGGGATATTCAAGTTTTTTCTTTGATATAATTTCAAGTCACACTTTTTGAGCGTGGTGACCAATATGAAAACAAATTTTAATAGAGAAAAGGTATTTAATAGGTTTTAAAGGCCTGCAAGTAGAACGGGGATATTCACGTTTTTCCTTTGATATTAATGAATAAGATAACAATAATGATAAGAAAAGAAATTTTAATAGAGAAAAGGTATTTTAATAGGTTTTAAAGGCCTGCAAGTCGAATGGGGATATTCAAGTTTTTTCTTTGATATTAATTCAAGTTACACTTTTTGAGCGTGGTGACCGATAAGAAAACAAATTTTAATAGAGAAAAGGTATTTAATAGGTTTTAAAGGCCTGCAAGTCGAATGGGGATATTCAAGTTTTTCCTTTGATATTAATTCAAGTTACACTTTTTGAGCGTGGTGACCGATAAGGAAACAAATTTTAATAGAGAAAAGGTATTTAATAGGTTTTAAAGGTCTGCAAGTCGAATGGGGATATTCAAGTTTTTTCTTTGATATTAATTCAAGTTACACTTTTTGAGCGTGGTGACCGATATAAAACAAATTTTAATAGAGAAAAGGTATTTAATAGGTTTTAAAGGCCTGCAAGTCGAATGGGGATATTCAAGGTTTTTCTTTGATATTAATGAATAAGATAACAATAATGATAAGATAACAATAATGATAAGAAAACAAATTTTAATAGAGAAAAGGTATTTTAATAGGTTTTAAAGGCCTGCAAGTCGAATGGGGATATTCAATTTTTTTCTTTGATATGAATTCAAGTTACACTTTTTGAGCGTGGTGACCGATAAGAAAACAAATTTTAATCGAGAAAAGGTATTTAATAGGTTTTAAAGGCCTGCAAGTCGAATGGGGATATTCAAGATTTTTCTTTGATATTAATTCAAGTTACACTTTTTGAGCGTGGTGACCGATAAGAAAACAAATTTTAATAGAGAAAAGGTATTTAATAGGTTTTAAAGGCCTGCAAGTCGAATGGGGATATTCAAGTTTTTTCTTTGATATTAATGAATAAGATAACAATAATGATAAGATAACAATAATGATAAGAAAAGAAATTTTAATAGAGAAAAGGTATTTTAATAGGTTTTAAAGGCCTGCAAGTCGAATGGGGATATTCAAGTTTTTTCTTTGATATTAATTCAAGTTACGCTTTTTGAGCGTGGTGACCGATAAGAAAACAAATTTTAATAGAGAAAAGGTATTTAATAGGTTTTAAAGGCCTGCAAGTCGAATGGGGATATTCAAGTTTTTTCTTTGATATTAATTCAAGTTACACTTTTTGAGCGTGGTGACCGATAACAAAACAAATTTTAATAGAGAAAAGGTATTTAATAGGTTTTAAAGGCCTGCAAGTCGAATGGGGATATTCAAGTTTTTCCTTTGATATTAATTCAAGTTACACTTTTTGAGCGTGGTGACCGATAAGAAAACAAATTTTAATAGAGAAAAGGTATTTTAATAGGTTTTAAAGGCCTGCAAATCGAATGGGGATATTCAAGTTTTTCTTTGATATTAATTCAAGTTACACTTTTTGTGCGTGGTGACCGATAAGAAAACAAATTTTAATAGAGAAAAGGTATTTAATAGGTTTTAAAGGCCTGCAAGTCGAATTGGGATATTCAAGTTTTTTCTTTGATATTAATTTAAGTTACACTTTTTGAGCGTGGTGACCGATAAGAAAACAAATTTTAATAGAGAAAAGGTATTTAATAGGTTTTAATGGCCTGCAAGTCGAATGTGGATATTCAAGGTTTTTCTTTGATATTAATGAATAAGATAACAATAATGATAAGATAACAATAATGATAAGAAAACAAATTTTAATAGAGAAAAGGTATTTTAATAGGTTTTAAAGGCCTGCAAGTCGAATGTGGATATTCAAGTTACACTTTTTGAGCGTGGTGACCGATATGAAAACCAATTTTAATAGAGAAAAGTTATTTAATAGGTTTTAAAGGCCTGCAAGTCGAATGGGGATATTCAAGTTTTTTCTTTGATATTAATTCAAGTTACACTTTTTGAGCGTGGTGACCGATAAGAAAACAAATTTTAATAGAGAGAAGGTATTTAAAAGGTTTTAAAGGCCTGCAAGTCGAATGGGGATATTCAAGTTTTTTCTTTGATATTAATGAATAAGATAACAATAATGATAAGAAAAGAAATTTTAATAGAGAAAAGGTATTTTAATAGGTTTTAAAGGCCTGCAAGTCGAATGGGGATATTCAATTTTTTTCTTTGATATTAATTCAAGTTACACTTTTTGAGCGTGGTGACCGATAAGAAAACAAATTTTAATAGAGAAAAGGTATTTAATAGGTTTTAAAGGCCTGCAAGTCGAATGGGGATATTCAAGTTTTTCCTTTGATATTAATTCAAGTTACACTTTTTGAGCGTGGTGACCGATAAGAAAACAAATTTTAATAGAGAAAAGGTATTTAATAGGTTTTAAAGGCCTGCAAGTCGAATGGGGATATTCAAGTTTTTTCTTTGATATTAATTCAAGTTACACTTTTTGAGCGTGGTGACCGATATAAAATAAATTTTAATAGAGAAAAGGTATTTAATAGGTTTTAAATGCCTGCAAGTCGAATGGGGATATTCAAGGTTTTTCGTTGATATTAATGAATAAGATAACAATAATGATAAGTTAACAATAATGATAAGAAAACAAATTTTAATAGAGAAAAGGTATTTAATAGGTTTTAAAGGCCTGCAAGTCGAATGGAGATATTCAAGTTTTATCTGATCTACTTTATACACAAATTTTACGCGTACAGCTATTCACTGTTGTACATAGATGATAGATACCTATACACCTATATACTTTCTCACAAACAGCTGCTTATGTATTCGTCCGATTTCGGGGAAACTCGTCTCGATCTGTGCGAGCTTCGTACAGCCGAAGTCTACCGAACTGTGTTAGGTTTTTTTTTCGTTACGGAATTTTTCGATTCGGTCGCCGCGCTCAAAGCCCGCGATAAAAGCTATACAATAGCTTAAAAATTATCCTAAACGCATAAATTTCTTTATAATTTTATTCAAAAGTGCATAATTTGAATTGATTATGTTCTACACAAAGTCATAATCTTATTCAATAACACACACACACATACAAAAAAAATATATATACATATATAAATATATATATAATTTTTAGTGTATATTGTATTTAGTATTATTATACATTATATGTTATTTATGTAAATAAAAAATATATGCTAATGCAAAATGTATTTTTACAGATGATCTTGATGAGAATGCACGTAAGTAAAATAAGTTTTTTTTCTAATTAAAGGTTGTATTTGTTGATTGATTGATAACTCAATGCAAAATAGAGTTCTTATCTGTCATGTGTATGATAATTATGCATGCGCCAATTGAGAGATGTAATAATTTTCCCCAGGGATCAAAACAGTCATTGAACGTTTTTAAAAATTTCTAATTTAACTCTTTTAAAATTAGATTCTAAAATAAAAGTTCTGCAAAAAAAAATTTTTTTTGACAAAAATTCCTTATGAACTTACATATAAATAACATTTTCATAAAATTTCTGTAAATATAAATTCTCATAAATTCATGTACTTATCGCTTAGAGTTTGACGTAATTTTATGGGGAGAAACTTCGGGAGACAAGAGTTTCATTTGCTTATTATTCTAGTGGACAAAGTGCTCAAGATACATCCACTTAAAACCTCAAATTATTTTCATTTCTTCTTTTAGAGAAATAATACAAATATTTAAATTAATTGTACCAAGCTTAACTTGGTTGTAAGACTCTAAAAATATATTTTGCTGGGTGAAAAGAGTTCACCTTTAACAACATTTCTTGCGACTACAGAAGCCTCAAAGAGTCCACTGCTAAAATAAGGAGATAATTTTTTCGTTGAGAGAAAATAAGAGATAAGGGAACACCGAATGACTGGATGTTTACTAAATCCCATCCTGTCGGTCAACTTGGCACACCTTCAAGATTTTGCCTCACTGCGAGGCGTAGAAAATGTGGTCACACTATATCTTAATTTTACAATTAAAAAAATAATAATTAACGTGGCGGGTAAACGGGTTAACCTATAGGTGTTTAAATAAAAAAATTATGGAAAAGATGAAAATGCTATTTTTTTTTTCCTTTTACAAATTTGTGATGACTATTAGGATTACATAAGAAGAAAGTAATATAAAGAATACCTTATAAAAAATTATTTTCTCTATGCAAGTGAATTTTAATAGTCTTAGAAAAGAGATGCCACCCCGTCAAAATAAATAAATAAATAAAAGATTCTGAGATCTCTTTGGAAAGAAAAAAAAAATTAAACCTACTTTCTTATGAAGGTGATGTTTTAACTTTATCATCAGCATTCAAACTTCCTGCAAATATTAGGTATCTTTTTTGAAAAAAGTGCTTTAGTCTGTTCGACGGAGTGGAGGGGGGGGGGGAGGGCTCACCAAAATCATCCTGGTCCTTGGGCCTCATCAGGCCTTAATCGGACTCTGTATATGCCCAGCAACACATGAACAATTTTTGTCAATCTCAATGAAACCTTTCAGAAACTATCATCATGTGATACAGATTTAGGATGTAAAATTCGGACTTCCTGCTAATATCTGATTGCTGAGTTATTCTGATTAGATACACAGAGCAACCGCTCCAAACCGGATCCTATTGTGTCCATGGAAGGATTAATAAAAGCATTTAATGTATTATTTTTCCAGTGTCGAAGGTTGGTTGGTTGGTTGGTTTGGTTTTACGTCGCACTAGTGCTGTGCAGATGGGCAATTGGCGACGATCTGGGACACACCCCTAGAAGTGGTCCGGAGACATGCCATCACAATTTTGATCCTCCACGGAAGGGATGGCTCTCCCGCTTCGGTGAGCTCTAGAGGTATAATTTTTGATGGGAACATGCAGGATATTGCGGCCACGACAGATTTTACGTGCACCAGCCGCCATTAGTGTACACGACGATCTTTGTCCGGCTCGAGTCCGAACCCGCAATCTTCCAATTACGAGGCCGGCGCTCTGCCGACTGGGCTTCCGCGACCCTCCAGTGTCGAAGAAGAATATAAATAAAATACAAATAAATAAATTTAAATTTTATGAAAAATAATGCATAATTTGACTTTTTTATTCTCATTATTATTATTTTATGTAGATGCAGTATTTTTTTTTCTTTTTTTAGAGAAAGTGTTGAATAGTCCGGGGCAAGATGTTCAACCAGCAGTAACAGACATCTAGAAGAACCTTCGAAACAGAAATTGAACAGAAAAATAATGGAATCTTGTTCTCTTTATATCTGAAATAAACACACTATTTTTTCTTGAATTTCTGGTCTTTAATTACTTGTCAAATGTGTATAATTATCTTGACAAACGCGCACAACTTTGAAATTCTGTTTCATAGTGAGTAATGTTATACAGAGGGAAAAAAAAGTTAATAATATGCTCACATATAAAAATTTGGCAATTTTACATGAGTTTGATGTGTTATTTATTTGTTATAATGTCTTTAATAAATAATATCAAATACTTGAGCATTATCAACTCAAGAAAAAGAAATATATATAAAGGATTTTCAGATTATCTCATATATCTTGCATCTGAATTATTTTTCGGGTAAATGAAAATAATCGTAGGCTTTTTATTATTTAGTGTCATCCTGTATATACCTAAAAGAAATCTCAATATTCTATTCTAGATAATGTACACTAAGGGACCAAAAACAAAGAAATAATAATGCCTCACTGCACAAAACTGACTTATACCTGTTTTATTTATAATAAAAATTGTGTTGATTTTGTATTTATAGGGTGTTTTGCATCTAATATGAATTATTTCATAGCTACTGATCGGTTTCCGGTAAACTGTAGTTTCTATTCGGTTGGGTTTTTTTCTTAAAATGGTAATAAACATATTCCAATGAAGTCGTTACGAGGAAGACCAAATTATACACCCGAAAACGGTCAATATCTATGAAGCAACTATGAAACAAAAGATAATAAAAAAGATTACTACATCGGAATGACCAAGAGAAAAAAAAATAATTAGAGAACATAAAGTAGACATAAAATTTAACAAAGCTATTCTCACGTTAACGAAGGTATACCTAAATAATGACACCAAAATAAACTTCGGTAATGTTAAAAAAATTACTAACTACAAAAAAAAAAAAAAATATATTACTGTCGAGCTGTGGATATTTTTAAAAAGATGCGCAGTTGTAGCAAGAAAGATTCATCCATAGACATCGACAACAAGTGGTGACACCTAGTTAGGCTTAAGAAGGAGATATCTGAAGTTGATTAGTTTTGCCCGATAACACACCAAGTGAAGGTGTACGTCTGATTATGACGCAGGTCCATGCCAAAAACTTCACCAGAAGCTTCCAAGTGAGGGTGTTTATATTATTATAGTGTAAAACTGTCATGTTTACACAATATCAGAGATAAAATGATACCGTAAAGATTACAATGGACTTTCACGTGTGTGAGAAATACTAGAAGGTAGGTACTGAAGAAAATAAAAACTTTGTTTATGAAGTTAAACCCTTTTGTCATCACAAACAAACAGCATAGATTGCCTCTCATTTTGAAACGATATCCGGGTGTTAAATAAAACACCGATGAAAAATTTTAAAACCCTGGTGGGCCGGGTGCAGTGAATCGGAAAGAAATAAGCCGTCTCCTTAAAGAAGTCGGCTAGAGGAGACAAAGGGAAATCATCCTTATGTTTCTTCCTGCAGATCCGAGCAATAATTTTAATAAAAGAGGATGAAAAGAAACAGTTGAGTTTGTCTTATACGAGTGCATAAGTATCTGCAGACGGAGTGATTTTTTTCTCGTACATGTTATTATCACTTAGCTGAAAGTTTTAATTAATAAAGAGTAAAACTTAACGAAGCTCAACCGAGCGTTCTCTTAAAAGAAGTTTGCTTCTAACTATTGTGTAATCTTCGACGAGTGGATAAAAATGAATTGTCCCAAAAGAAATTTATTCTAACGTCTAAAATAATAAGACTGGCTAAATACATGTTTCAACAAGAATTTCTTTTAATCTTTCAATTAATTGATCTTTTTATTATTTCACTAATTGAATGCATCTTATTGTAATCTCAAAACACTACAGCTTACATAACGTGATGATAGCGGTGAAATGATAAAAGCCCAGCAGAAACTTAAACAAATTGATAATAGTAATAATAAAAATTATTTTATTGCAATTTTGAACTATTTGTTCGACTTGACAACATCGGAAGCCTCAGCGAGAATACTCTCTGACGATATGCCGCTTAAACTGGCCAAAGAGATATTAGAAACATATTAGAGCTAGCTCCTCTACAGGCATCTAAGTCTAAGATGGAAATCTACGAGTTCTCCTGAGCAAGCCAACAAACTTTCAATTGTATTCATCGACAATTAGGTATTAGTACAAATTTTTCTACTGAAGAGTGATATCTGACTCTAAAAGAGTGGCATATCACTCTTTGAACATGCCAAAATGGAGACAACCTCTATGGAGAGTGAAAAGTCTCTTTTCGGAAGAGTGAGATTTTTCACGTTCAGAGCCAGAATACTCTGAGTTATTCAAATAGTTTGACTGTTTATTTCTTCTAAATATATATATCGTATACAATACATGGTATCTTCTTTCTTTTTTGCGCTGACTCTAGTTCAACGGTGGAAAAAAAGCAACTTGGATCTGTCGGGATTCGAACCGAGGCCTTCCCCGTGACAGACGATTGTCTTACCCCTGAACCAATGGGAACATACATAAATCGCTTAAAATACAGTGGTAAATCTTTCGTATAAGAGACTAATCACATTTATAGATTTTCACTTCATTTACCAAGATTATAAACTTACAGAATTCTAAAATTACAATCATTTTAAAATACTAAAATTAGAATTATTTTAAAATCAAAATGTATATTTGCAAATTCCCTAAAACAAATAATTATTTTCAAAGTAGCTGAGGAGAAAACAAAAGCTACTTGAGTGGGCGCGTTTAAATAAATAGTTAAATATTTGCACACAAATCTACAAAGTTTCTTGACAAACTTAGGAATATAAGTCTTGCTGATGATTTTAATTATTAGTAAAATATTATTCCAAACTTTTTCAATACTGATATGTAAATCAATAAACATAATAAAA
Source organism: Salticus scenicus (assembly GCA_963930645.1). Lineage (NCBI taxonomy): Eukaryota > Metazoa > Arthropoda > Arachnida > Araneae > Salticidae > Salticus > Salticus scenicus. The sequence goes on from OZ005661.1 coordinate 200,370,424, forward strand.
ATGTAAATTCCCTAGAGATTTTAAGGTGGTAGGCATTAAATATTTGCATTAATATTATCTTTTATACTTTTAATATTTCTGAATAAACCTACGTGCTTTCTATTACGAATTTCGATATCTTTCTTATGATTTTTGATTCTTTACTAATAACACATTGATTTTATGAATCGTATGAAAAAAATTATATTTGTCAAAATATCTTTTAACACAACTATTTTTATTTTTATTTTTATTCTTAAATATCTTCAATAAGTCAATTTATACAAATCACATGCATGAGATAGACCAGAAATTGGCTTCCTTATTTCATTCGATATATGGTTAATAGATGGCGTCAGCCATTTTTCACTCTTCAGAAGGTTGATCTTGCAATAGATGATGACTTAACTCATGCGGACAGAGTGACTACACGTCACTATTTCGAGAAAAGTGAGAAAAGTCACATTTTTTAAAGCGATAATTCTACAGATTTCTCACTTTAATTGGTGTCTGAATAGTGGCCACCTTTTTAAGGAGTGAGGTCCTCACTCAAGAAATTTTAGAGAGTATGTAAGACATTTAATAATTATATAACTAATTACATATTATAAATTCACTAAAATTTCAACGCGGTATTTTCACGCCTACATTTCTATTGTAAATCTATTTATTTCGGTTCCTTTAGGTTTTTGCCAAGAACCTTCTATGTATTAGAAACTTGAATAGGTTCTCGCTGTTTCCTAACAGATATAATTACAAGGACTACGAGCATGTAATTTAAGATCGCAACGCACCTACAAGGAAGTACTGTCGGTGAGCTTAAACTTCAGTGTTTAGCACAGTATAAACAACTTTTTTTTTTTTTTTTAGTTCTAAAATATGTCGAGTTTTGTGCCAAGGAAAGAGTACTTACAGAAAATTTTATTGCACAAATTTGCAACTGAAGCACACAGAATTATTTTTGTGACTTACGGTGACTCTGTCGGAAATGACATGTAGAGACCACATGCAGAGACTAGTTTAGACGCTTAAAAAAACTAGTTGGCATAGGTGGACTCTGCTCAGTTCCCCATCATATTTATGCTCTTATAAATTTCTAGTGCGAGACATATTATAATCATGTTAAGAGAAATGAATTTGATCAAACGCTCGACACAGAGATAGAACGAAATCCCTGCCTATTAGGCTATTCACCGTTCACTTCAATATACTGATCTTATTCTAATCTATTAATTTATTTTATCAGGGTCAGTTCTGTAGTTCACTTTTCATGCTACTATTTCCAATGCAATAATCCTCAAAACTCATATTTATATGAAAGATTTACAATTTCGCTATGTTGATAAATACGTAAATTACGAATAATTTACGAAATTTTCCTATTACAATATTTGTATTCAATCATGTTCAAACAATTATCATAAAGGTAATTTTGAAGTTGTCTAATGTATTTATGATCCTCAAAATGTAAGTTTATGCTCAATTTCGCCTTATTCTGACACGTTAAGTAAATCGAAAATTCCAAATAACTTACGAATTTTTTAAATTGGAAAAATTATAGTCTGTGATATTCATGCTAGTATCCTAAATAATATTTCAAAAGTAGTCGGACATCTTTACGATGAAAATATCTCTCAAAATTGACGTTTATGTGAAATTTTGCCCTATACTGCCATGTTAAGAAATTCGTAAATTTCCAATAACTTGCGAAATTTTCAAAGTAGCATATTTGTAGTTACTGATGTTCATTCCGGCATCAAAACTGATATTTTAAAACTGGTCTGACATTTTTACAGTAAAAAGTTTCCATTTAATCCAAAAAGCTTCCAGTTTTTTTATTCGAATGTTGCAAATGAATAGAGTTCTTTCCAGTATCGAAAGTAATATTTTAAAACTGATCTGACCTCTCTGCGATCCTTTGTTTGTGAGATATCATGTTAACAGACTAACAAACTAACGGACTAACTCACTAACAGACACCTTACAGACAGACACCATACAAATTTTGTCATTTTCGGATTCCTCACGCCTGAAAACGTATAAAAAAGTCAAAAAACCGAGGTCGAAATTTTTCACGATTACCTAAGTTCCCCATACCTATAGTATGATGGGGAACTAAAATTTTTTCACGATTACATAAGTTCCCCATACCTATAGTATGATGGGGAACAAATAGCGATTTTGATCTTGAAGGTACAGAACGTTCTGACGCAACGAAAAAGTGTGAAGTCGAAGCACTGGAGAAATGTTTTAATGAAGACCCATGTCAGACGTTTGCTGAACTTTCAATGAGCACACTGTTAAAAATGGTTTCTCAAATATGAGCAAAATCGTCTCAAAATAGCTCCGAAACAATATATACTTAAATTTGAAAATCCCATGTACTAAATTTTTTAGCATAGTGACACGCTCAAAAATGGGTTGACCACTAAGAATCCCAATATTCCCATTTTTGAACATGGCAATATACTAAAAAAATGAGTACATGGTGTTTCAAACTTAACTGGGGCGTTAAATATATCGTCCAGGATAAATACGTCTCGCCTATTATGTACTTCCGGTGTGAGCTTTTTTTTTTAAACACAGCACTTAAAATGTAGAAAAACAGGGGGGAATGAAGCTAAAATCCCATAGAAATAGAATGGGACGAAAACCAAAAAAACTCACAATGTCAAGTGGGTAAAAAAAAAAAAAAAACAGCTCACGCCTGAAGTAATAAAAATTATACAGACACGACATTATTTCCTTATTTAAAACATGAAAATCTGACATTGACAGATTTTAATTTAGTGCCAGAGGCCTACCGCTAAACTTGTTAATATCGACAAATTCTTCTTTAGTTAATTCGTGACGATCTAAATTCCATGATAAAGTTTTCATTAAATCAAACCAATGTGTTTCAGCTGCAGATACTGTAACAAATAACGTTGGAAGTCCAAACTGTCTTATAGCCGCAAAACAACGTTTTTTCTCTTTTTCCCAATGAGGGGGAGGTGTGCCTTGGGGGGGACTCATGTCAAAGTTGTGCCTTGGGGGGGACTCATGTCAAAGTTGGGCCTTGGGGGGACTCATATTAAAGTTGGGCCTGGGGGGGACTCATGTCAGTTGTACCTTGGGGGGACTCATGTCAAAGTTGTGCCTTGGGGGACTTCATTCAATAAATCCCTATTCAATAAACCGACTGAAATAGGCCCTTAGCGCTATTAAGAGTGTATTATAAAAATTCGACAAGGCTGTACCGACTGAAATAGAGGTACCTTGGGGGGGGGGGGACTCATGTCAAAGTTGGGCCTTGGGGGGACTCATATTAAAGTTGGGCCTGGGGGGGACTCATGTCAGTTGTACCTTGGGGGGACTCATGTCAAAGTTGGGCTTGGGGGGGACTCATGTCAAAGTTGTGCCTTGGGGGACTTCATTCAATAAATCCCCATTCAATAAACCGACTGAAATAGGCCCTTAGCGCTATTAAGAGTGTATTATAAAAATTCGACAAGGCTGTACCGACTGAAATAGAGGTACCTTGGGGGGGGACTCATGTCAAAGTTGTGCCTTGGGGGGACTTCATTCAATAAATCCCCATTCAATAAACCGACTGAAATAGGCCCTTAGCACTATTAAGAGTGTATTATAAAAATTCGACAACGCTGTACCGACTGAAATAGGGGTACCTTGGGAGGGACTCATGTCAAAGTTGGGCCTGGGGGGGGGACTCATGTCAAAGTTGTGCCTTGGGGGGACTTCATTCAATAAATCCCCATTCAATAAACCGACTGAAATAGGCCCTTAGCACTATTAAGAGTGACGTATAAAAATTCGACAACGCTGTACCGACTGAAATAGGGGTACCTTGGGGGGGGGACTCATGTCAAAGTTGGGCCTTGGGGGGACTTCATTCAATAATTCCCCATTCAATAAACAGACTGAAATAGGCCTCTAGCACTAATTAAGAGTGTATTATAAAAATTCGACAACTGTACCGACTGAAATAGGCCTCTAGCACTAATAAAAGGACAAAATTGACTAGAAAAAGACATCGAACCGCGGGAACGGGCGGGCTGGGGAGTTAAATATATCGTCCAGGATTAATACGTCTCGCTAATTATGCTTTAGGATTGCTTAGTATATACGAAATCCATAAAATCGACTGCCCGAAAATATGGACCTCCTCGCAGCTTCTGTGTCCCTTCAGAAGAGTCCTAGAAAAAGTAAGGGAACTCCGTCTGTTAAACTGCTGACCAAGCGCTCTAAAAATAGGAACATTCACAATCCGGAGATGATGTCTATTTCTGCATCATTTTTTTGGGGCACCTGCTACCATACCGATCAAGAGCAAATTCAATCAAATGCAACAAGTACGATCGTCTGATTTGAAATGAGTACAAGCATTGCAACTCTGATTTGAAGGATGAAAATGATAACGAATAAAATTTAAAAAATGCTATTCTCTGTTGTTATTATGGCCGCTGAATCCTTACAAAATAAATGAATTTTATTATTTTCTGCATTTATGGTGATTTTCTTATTATTTTTTCCATCTTCAGTGGATTTTTAAGGTGTGCCCACAACTGGATACATATTTTTTTTTTTTTTTTTTTTTTTTGGCTAAAATTTATCACTTCATAAAATTGACGATAACTTTTTTCTGACTGATGGAATCAATACTAGCTTTCTATTGGTATTCATATGTTTGCATAATATTTACTCTATCAAAAGTTATAAGCCAAACTCAAAACTGTTCCCACAACCGGATACATTCCCCTATACATATATATATATATATATATATATATATATATATATAATACAGGGCCCGAAATTTCAACTTAGATTACACTCGCTGAAAAAAAAGTTACTCGCCACAAAATATGATTGACTTACTCTATTTTGTACGTATAAGGTGACCAAAGAGGAGAAATTACGTAATGTCTTTTATTTTATAAGAAAATAGAAGACATTCAATTTTGAAAAAAATTTCATTTTTGAGGGCACAAAATTGAAAGAAAATGACTATAAAAGCCGATTTAAAAGCTACTTTACAAGTGGTGCAAACATTTTTATCTCAAATGATGAATTTGGATCAGTATACCTTAATTTAAATTAATAATATACGGATACTAGAGGAAAAATCTTTAATTTTTACAAGTGTCACTGGACAATATAGATTTTTTTTTTAATTATTAATTTTTGCTATAGACAAAAACTGTTTTGTGATACTTTCATGTAGTTACACAAAAAAAGTTGGTAGACATTTTTTTTTATTAAAATCATAATCATAAAAGAAAAAATAAAATTGGCAAATGAAAAAATAAAATTAATATTCGGCAGATAAAACGATTTGTTTTAACGAACAGTCATTCTCTATCAACATTTTAGAAAATGCTCACAATTATCACCTAAATTAGTCTTAGTAAGTAATAAGTTCTTAAAATAGGTATATAAAGGGGATTTTTTTCACATGTCTGCATTTTGTTTTCATTGAAAAAAACAGTAACTTTGTGGGAGCGTTTTTGCCAGGAGTATATAAAATGAATTCAACTAACTTCTGTATATTTTTGTGAGGTGGTGGTAATATGTTATCATTAAGGCCAATTGTCTGCACTAGGGCTCTAGGCCTGAGTAAGAGAGTCCTCCATGGGGTTTTTCTAAGAGGTCCTAGCCCATACGCTTTTTTTAGAGAAAACTCTTAGCGGCTAAGCCAACGAGCGCGACCGCGTATCGAACCCAGCACCTTACGTATACCAGCTTAGAGGACATAACCCCTCTGTCACTGGAATAATTTTATGAGGAATATTACTCATGCAAAAATGAGACCACACGTGAACCCACCGTGTATCAAACGGAGCACCACCTTCTTAATGATTTTATAACAATTTCAATAGTGATTCTGTGTTCTGGATCAAAGAACTGTACAAATATAGGGAATATTTTTATTTTTTCGTAATTCGAAGAATATGAATAGACATAAAGCATAATATGCTTTGGCAAGTTTATTAGGAAGTTGTTTTTTTGCGAACATAACGGAGAAAAAAGTTAGTGCTCACCGTACAGCCCACAGCCGATTGAGGTTTCCAGTTTTGCGGAATTTTTGAAATTAAGGACTAAATCCTTTTCATTTGTAAAAGAGGATAGATGACGAAAAACATAAAAAAGAAGACTTTTTAGTCCTGTAATGTCTTTTTTCGTTTAGGAGGGCAGAGCGTTGAAAAAGAAGACTGGCCTCTTAAAAAGAGAATGTCTGGTCATACTACCTAAGATTAGCAAGATTTTACGTTTTTAATTGTTTTTTTTTTCCTAGCACCGTATACTGTAAGAATTAACTCTATATTTAGATCGAAATTTTACTCGCCAATGGCGAGCTGGCGAGCGGAAATTTCGCGCCCTGTTATATATATATATATATATATATATATATATATATATATATACACATATATATACACAAATATATATACACACATATATATATAACTATATATATATTTGTAGTTATCGATAGCCTTGTAGTAAGTACTTGAAACTCATAAATACTTGCATCAAATTTCATGGAAAATTATTGCATAACCCATCGATTTATTTTATGTGACCCTGTAAATTAATTACCAATTTTATGTCCACATTTCTACACAGAAAAACCATGTTTTTAAATATTCTAATAACATTTCATTATATTCTGTGGTGTGTAACCATGTTAAGATACACTTATAAGAAATAAAGTCTATAGACCGTAATAGAACGAAATTCTTTTGTGTGTCAATGAAAACGAGCCACAGTTATTATACACACCCATAAAAAGAATACGCCAAATTAGTTATAACTCATTAATATTACAACCGAGTTTGACATTATTTGGATGATTCGAGAAGGCCTATGGAATATGTTTGTAGTGTACACACCTATACATTACCATATACATGACCGTATACATCGCTACACCCATTTACAACAATTAGTCTACACACTTTTTTCTTTTTTGTGTCAAACGCCTTTAAGCATCTTTAAAATGTATGGTAATTCCATTACATTAAATGCAGCATAAACGTATTAAAGTACGCTCAAATAAAAATTTGTCCATAGGCTCTAATATAACAAAATTCTTTTGGGTGTCTCAGTAAACGAACCATAAACACTGTACACACTAGTAAGAACGATTAAACTTATTCTTTGTTTTTCATGAATAGTTGTTCGAAATTTGACATAATTTGGATGATTACGGGATATTGTCGGAAAAGTTTTAAAAGGTCCTGTACATTAATTATGAAGCATAAGCACGCAGAAAACATCAGTTTAAGAATCTTGATCTTAAGAATATTCTTTTTTTCTTTTCTTTTGTTGTTATTCAATGCAGAGTGATGATGTCAAAATACGTTTATACTAAATTCACCCAATTGACCGTATTGAAAAACTGTAATGTGTTCCTGTACGCAATCTACAAAAAATGTAGTTATAAAAAATAATACAGCTATTTTTTTACCGAGCTTAATCGTGTGTACCAGTTTACATGTCAATCGGAGGATTTTTGCAGGCGCTATTGCGGTGCATACACATTTTATACACAGGCCGTAATGTAACCGTTACCATCCCTGTAAGCGAACCAAAACTTAGTATACACTAGTAAAAACTATTCAATTTTTTTTTTTTTTTTTTTTTTTTTTGCGTTTTTCATTAATAATTGGTTCAAATTTAACATAGTTTGGATAATTACATGACATTGTCAGAACAATTTCGTAAGGTCCTGTATATTATTTAGAAATTACATTATTTATGTACATTATTTAAATCTGATTCCACTTTGCTGTCTACAGCTTGAAAAAATGTGTTTAATTCAATTAAATTATTTCCTTCATTATGTTTATAACATAATAATAGTTATAATAAAATACTTCTAATTAAAAAATAAATAAATAAATAAAATAAAGTTTATTAAATTTACTTATTAGTATAATATTAATTAAACAAAAAAAAATTAATTGATTATTCCTTATCTCCCTCTTTTTTTTCCTTGTGCGTGTGTGTGTGTTCCTTTCTGATTGGTATTGCATGATGCTTCCTGTTGGTTCTTTGTGCTGGTCGTCTCCCTCTGGTTTTTGCCCTGCTTTCAGTCATGCTTTTGCCTCCAAGGCAGTAGCGCGTGTTTTTTTGCTCCTGATGAAGGAAGGCTACGTCTTTTCGTAATCGGCTGTGCTGGCTTAAAATTTATGGTATGATGAGAAGTTTTAAAATCTTTTTATTATTTAGAAAGTCTAAGAGTACATAATTTCTTCAAATAACATAAGTTTAAGCATCTTACTCAGATGCACTAATTTCATTCTGTTGATTATAAAGTAATGATGTCAAAATGCGTTCAAACGAAATTCGCCCCATAAGCCGTAATGCTAAGAATTTTGGCGCATCCTTACGCATTTTATAAACAAGATAGACATAAAAAAAATTATACAGCTATCTCTATGCAAATGTTGAATGTGTGTGTCAAGTTGCAAGTCAATAGCATGATTTTCGAGGTCGCTATCGAGGTACATACAAATTCTTCCCATACGCCGTAATGATAAGAAACACTTTGGCGTGTCCTTGTACATGAACTAAAAATGGAATACACACTCAAAACTATACAGCTATTTTTGTTGAGTTATTGAACATGTGTAAGATATTTCATGTCAATATCGTAATTTTTGCGGCCACTTTTGAAGACACACAGACGGAAACCAAAATCATTTGAGTCTCAACAGGGAGGCCCCCACTGCCGTTTCGGCAACCAGTGGATCTGCAGATTGGGAACCTCAACGTCCTATTTACATCACACATTATTCAACAAGTCATTTTTATTTATTCCTTATAATAATATATATACATATATATATATATATATATATATATATATATATATATATAGATAGATAGATAGATTATATTGATTCGATTGACATGCTACATAAACAGATGCATACATGAGGGGGAGGCAGCCCCCTCAATCCCCCAGCTGTATCTCTCTTTCTATATGTATATGTATTCTTAATATCTGACAGTCTTGTATTATTTCCCTGAAATTCATAAATGTTTGTACCAAATTTCATGCAAAAAGATTACCTAGCATATCAGAAATATTTTGTGTAACCCTGTAAACTAATTACCAACTCTATAGCCATACTTTTCAACAGAAAAGCATGCTTTTAAAATTCTAATAAATTTCCATTATATTTAATGGGGTGTAACCATGTTAAAATACACTTTTAAGAAATATCGACTAGAGATCGTACACTGTAAATACAAGTGTCTGAAATTCAGACAAAATTGTGTCTGAAACGGGTGTTTAATTTTAAGATGCTAAAAAGTGTGTTAAAAGGCACATCGTTTCACACTCGAAACGTCTGAAATTCCGCCATCTTTGATCATGTCTGAAGTGAATATTTTTCATAAATAAAAAAGATGCGTTTTATACTGTTTACATGTGAGAAATAGATTTTAGAATCGCCTAGAGCATAGAATATATATATTAATAATTTTTACAATAATAGTCCCCGTTGCTCCCAGCTGGAATCAAACTGACAACCAATGGATTCAAAGACGACAGTCTTTCCAATCAAGCCATCGGTGTTCACGCTGTATTCTGCTTGCATAACGAAATATATTCTAGTATCCGTAAAACAAATTGAAGTTTTATGTCTTTGCAATAAAACTGTTCATAAGAATTAAAGCTTAATACATATTATCTTAAATTTCAATTGTAGAGGTTTAGAGGTTTTTTTTTTGTAAAATGCGTAATAAATATGAAAAAATAGTAGCCTATGGATTTTAAACGATTTTTTTTTTTTAACTGGTATTTGCAAGAAAACAAACTATATACATGAAACAAAAAAAAAAAAAAAAAAAAAAAAAAAAAATGCTTTTTTACATTTTGAAATGTAGGGAAACAAAATAATTTTTAAAACGTTAAAGAAAAAATCAATTATGCACAAATTGTTTAAGATTGTTTAGCTACGAATTCGCTTTCTTAGCTGCAAGGTACATGCTTCGTTTATCTTAATATTTTTTTGATTTATTACATGTGAGAATTTTAAATAAAAATTAACTTTGTTTTTTAATTTTTAACAGAATAAGATCCGAGTCTAAGTATTTTAAATAAGTTAACTACTTTTATTACATAAAATAATGTCAAATTTATTTGCTTAAAAAAATTTTAAAACAGGATATGCATGCTGCTTAAAGTAGATTCCATATGGTATTTGTTAAGTAATACAAACGTCTGAATTTATAAGTGTCTGAAATTTGTAATGTCTGAATTTTTAAGTGCATAAATTGTAAAATGTCTGAAATTTTATGTGTCTGAAAATGTTATATGTCTTAATTTCAGACATATCGACCTTATTCAGACACTTATCTGAGCTCATTTATGAAAAAGACACTTACGTGTCTTAATTTAAGACAGCACATGTGTCTGAAATTTTGCATGCGTAAGTGTTTCAGACATTTATGTGTCTGAATTGACATTTCAGACACACTTCTGTCTGAATTTAAGACGCTTCTATTTACAGTGTAATAGTTCAAAATACTTTTATGTATCCCGGAAAAGAATCCACACTTATTATATAATCCAACTATAAAAATATGTTTAATCAATTAAGGTTTCGAACTAATTTGTCATCATTTCGATGATTACAGTACGTCATCGGAATTCTTCTTTGTGGTCCCATAAATTAATTATTTAGTCAGTACATATCTTTTTTTAAGAGTAAACACTCTTTAAAGTATCTTTACAGTCTGCGCTGTGTTCAATGCAGCATAAATGCCTTAAAATGTGCTTAAATAATTTTTAAAAAAATGTCCACAGGCTCTAATGTCACGAAATTCTTTTGTATGTCTATGTAAACGAAACATACACGTTGTATACACCAGTAAAAACTATTCAGCTTTTTCTACGTTTTTTACGAATAATTCTTCAAAATTCGACATAATTCGGACGATAACGTGACATTGACAGAACACTTTTTTAAAATCCTGTACATTAATTACGAAGCCCAAGATCACATATTTTCTACAGAAAACATAAGTTTCAACATCTCCCTGATGCATGCTAATTTCATTTTGTTGATTGCAAAGTAATGATGTTAAAAAGCGTTTAAATGAAATTCAATCAATTTGCCTTAATGATGAGCACATATTTTCTGCAGAAAACATAAGTTTAAACCTCTCCCTACTGCATGCTAATTTCATTTTGTTGGTTGCAAAGTAATAATGTTAAAACGCGTTTTAATGAAATTCACTTCATATGCCGTAATGATAAGAAATTTGGCGAATGCCTATATGCAAACATAAAAGAATAAAAGATTGCACCGCTATATCTAAGCAAAGCTTGAAGATATGTGAAAATTTGGTCGGAGGATTTTTGCTCCCGCTATTGCGGTACATTTAAATTCTGCCCATAGGCCGTAATAATAAGAAATCATTTGATGTGACCCTGTCCACGAACTGCAAATGGAATACACACTTAAACTATAAAGTGAAATCCGATGGCACAAGAACATGTGTACCATCAAATTACAAGTCAATAGCGTAATTTTTGCGGCCTCTATGGCGGAACATGTTAGTTCTTCCCATAGGCAGTAACCATAAGAAAAACTTCGGGGCGTCACTGTACACGAACTACAAATGGAATGCACACCCAAAACTATACAGCTGATTCATGAACATGTGTACTAAGTTTCAAGTCAATAGTGTGATTTTTGTGGCAGACAATCGCGTGACAGACAATCACACAGGTAGAAAGGCGGAACCCAAAATCTTATCAAACAGGGAGGCCTGCATTGATGTTTCGGCAATTAATGATAATAAGAAGTATAATAATAATAATAATGGAATGTTTATAATATTTACAGTACCATATAAGTTATTTATTTTGTGTATGTCTGACCAGAAAGTAAGTATACAAAATGCACTTTTAAAAGTTCCACGTTTACTACTGCAAGCTCCATCTTAAACCAAGTAGTACGTTAAAAATATATTGAGATCATTATATATTGTTCTAAATTATCTAATAAATGTAATAGTAAAAAAGAGAAGCTTTAAAAGAATAGGTTCTAAATTTTCCAGACAAGTAATTATACTTCAAAATTTATCGCCGAAAAGGGATAAAGTAGTGACTCCAATAACGATATATACTAAAGTTGCAACGTTAAAGGGTCTAGATATTACGAATTTCTCTTTATTCCGTATATATATATTTATTCATTTTGTGTTCCTAGTATATCCTTCTTCCAAAACGGTAGCAAATTGTCATTAAGTTTTCGAAATTTAAGACAGGTTTTTGACATATTATTTCATTAGAAAATATAAATAAATAAATAAAGATATAATATTAAGCATTGTGTCTTTCAGTGTAGTATCATATGCCTGTACTTCTAATATACTGTTCGTATTTTGACTTTAATTATGCACTGTTCATATTCCTATTTAGTGAAAGGCAAAGCTGCGAATAGGCGGGTAGATCCCCGCTGGAGTTCATTTGCGAAGCGAGTCGGGAGGAGTGAGACCTCCGTCGAAGATTGAGGAGCAGAGAGAACAGGAGCACAGTCCCCTGGTGTTAAAAGAAAATAGGATCTGCATGCAAGGTTTTGAGTTAAGGAAAATATTTTCGATTAATATGCAGCCAGCTTGCAATATGGTATATGTATGAATGTAAATGTGGATTATCCATTTATTTAAATGATAATATGGAAAAAAGGTAGTATTTTTTACAGGTAATCGTGAATAATAAAGGTTTTATAAAAGCATTATAAAAGTTTTTAGAAACCGTTATTGAAAAAATGATCAATATTCCAGTTTTACAAAGATCTCAAATAGTACCGAATACTTGGTGTTCCATGTTACCCGAATCGCAATCATGGGAAATAATTCAACTTCAACCACCTGTCGCTAAAAATTAAAAAAATGAGAATCTAAATATTAACTCAACTTCCCTATTGGTAATAAAACTAGGTTTTTTACTCACTTTACTGCTTTGTAAGGTCCAGATATACATCAGAAGAGGGTGTTTGCTGTTCAAAATAGAAAAGTATCTCGACCACAGTGCGTTAAAATTTATAATTCCTTTTCTGTGTTCTTCTCAATAAATATAAATAATTTAATAATTTAAATTACTTATTTCGATGCGTATAGCTATTTCATCTTTTTAAGTTAGTTATTACCACTTGTTTATTCAGAATCAATTGTAAGTGCCATTGATGGTAATTTTTTTTTTTTAGTCCCATTCTTTAATAAACACATTTGCATGAAATTCCACTTGTTTTAAATTGGAGTTAATAATTAGATTCTTGATAGTTTGTAAGTGAAGACTAATACAAGTTATTAAACGAAACAAATTCCAGTGAAAATAACACATTTATTTAAGATATAAGTAAAACAGGTTATTTATACTTCCACTCAAAGTCTTTTTCGGGGATTCTTCTAAGCAAAACCCGCCACCTCTTTAAGTACAGATTCCACATCGTCTAAAAAAATATACAAACCTATTTATCTAAAAACACCAAAAAGTGCAATTTTAATATGAAATGTTTATACATAATTAAGCATTTAAATAAATTTATTACATATATTTAAAGGAATGGTTGTTTCATGGGAGTATGCCCATAGATGGTATCTCATGTGTTACGTACAGTGCTGCCAGATGTGGCGGATTTTCCATTGAATAATTACCAATAATTTTTATTTTCCGAACACTATAGTGAGGAAAGTATTGTAATCATATCAAAACCCGAATTCGAGATTGTGGTGTATTTCGTCATTGTATTCCTGATTTAATCTATTGGACTGTTGGTAAGTGACGTCACGTCCAATCAATGATCTGTTCATTCCTTTTTACGTTTATCTCTGCTAGAACAGATCGCAGTCTTAAAAATGAAGTCGTTCATGTTACTTGTATTTTTCATCTGTAATTGTCATAGTGAACTATTAAATTTTATGTGTTTAAAATGAAACGCCTCGTCATATCCTAGTTATGGCTTATAAATCTTCTCCTGTCTACAAAATACTATATTGGCGACGAAATGAAAAAGCAAAAAGCAAAAAGAAGTTTTGCTCTTCAACATTTTAATAATACCTACTTCAAGATGATTAAAAATGAAATCTGCAGTTCATAAAAAAAGAACGGAATATCTTCTACACATGTGTTTATTCAAAATCTACTTATTTCATAAAGAAAACTGATATTTCGAAAGTAACGAAAAGCAATCGGAGACGGGCAGTTGGTGAGTTTTTGTCTACTGTCAGGCCGGAAATGCATAGGCGCCACAGATAATTAGTTGTCTACGATTTTTTATTTTTTCGGGAAAGAGAGAAAAAAAGGTATTTACACATTTATTTTATTTTATTTTCTTTCTGTTCTTTTATTAGATTGCATGTTTTTATTGTTAGAACTAGTATATTTTCATTAAAAATGTTTCAAAATTTTAAAGAATTCAATGATTCGGTTGAATCGTTTGAGATTTATGTAAGGAGACTGGAACAGAACTTTATATTGTTTGATATTAAGGATGAAAAAAAAGTTAGTGCCTTAATAACTTTTATCGGACCGAAATTATATAATTTACTTACAAATTTACTGTTCCCAGATCTCCCTGAATCAAAAACTTACACTGAATTAGTAGCTGTCTTAACAAAACATCTATGTAAAATTCCTAATAAAATCAGTGAACGCATTAAATTTAGAAAATGTTGTCAAGGAGATAACGAATCTGTGCAGGATTTTAGTGTTCGTTTAAAGAAACTTACAACACATTGCGCGTTTACAGGCGATTCGCTGTCAGAAAATTTGTTAGAACAATTTTTACGCGGATTAAAAAATGAAACAATCCAAAGCAAATTAATGTCTCAGGTTGAAGATTTAACATTTGAAAAAGCAGTAGAACAAGCCGTAACTATGCAAAGTACTGAAAACGACATGATAGAATTACAAAATAAAAATTTGAATTTGAATAAAGTTTCTGTTAGTGTTAGGAAACCAAAACAAAATTATTCTCAAAATAACTTAAGTTAACAAAACGTGAACAAAACTGCGAGTGCAAATAAAAGTAAAACTTATTGTTATCGTTGTGGAAATAGCTCTCATTTAGCAAATGTTTGTAAATTTATTAATGCAGTTTGCAATTTTTGTAAAAAACGTGGTCATTTGAGTAAGGTGTGTCGGAACGCACAAAACAATGTTACTCAAAAGAAAAATGTAAATGTTCTTGATACTGTAGACATGTTGTCATTACAATCTGAAGGCACTAAACCTATAAAAATTTGGGTTTTGATAGAAAATAGTGCTAAAGCAGAAATGGAACTTGATACGGGATCGGCGATTTCCGCCGTACCGATAAATCGTTTTCGGAGATTATTTCCAGAACATAAAATGTTTCCTGCTGATGTACAATTAAAGACAGCCACGGGAGAAATTTTCCAGCCCGAGGGATTTGTTAGAGTAAATGTAACTTACGAAAACAAAACTAGGAATGTTAAGTTATATTTAGTTAAAAAAGACAATTTTCCTTTATTTCTAGGTAGGGATTGGATAACTACATTTAATATATTCCCAAACAATTTACAAACTGTTCCGGCAAACAAAGTACAAATCTCGGATAATTTAAATAATTTACTAAATGAATTTACGGATTTATTTACAAATAACGTAGGTGAAATTAAAAATGTTAAAGCTGAATTACATTTAGAGAAAGACTCATCACCAATATTTTGTAAATCGCGAACAGTTACGTATGCGTTAAGGAATGCGGTAAATGAAGAATTGGAAAGATTAGAAAATAAAGGGATAATAAAAGCTGTTAGTACGAGTAAATGGGCAACACCTATTGTTCCGGTGGTAAAACCTAATGGGAAAATTCGTTTATGCGGTGATTTTAAAGTCACGGTAAATAAATTTTTAAAGGTTGACAAATACCCACTATCAAAAATTGAGGATATATTAGCAACTTTAGGGGGTGGATTACATTTTACAAAGATTGACTTAAATCAAGCATACTTGCATTTACCGGTAGAGGAAAATTCACAAGAATTACTTACTATTAACACTCCTAAAGGCTTATTTAAATTTATGCGATTACCATACGGAATTGCCAGTTCGCCAGCAATATGGCAGAGAACTATAGAACAAATTTTAAAAGGTATAGAGGGTATTTCAGTTTTTATTGACGATATATGTATCTCAGGGGAAACTGATGAAATACATTTAGAGCGATTAAAACAAGTGCTAGAAAGGTTACGTGAATATAATCTTAAAATAAATAAAGAAAAATCTTTTTTCATGAATGATGAAATTACATACTGCGGTTACAAAATTGATAAAAATGGCATACACAAAACGCAAGAAAAAATTTCTGCTATTTTAAATGCTCCAATACCTCAAAACGTAACTCAAGTAAAAGCGTTCCTAGGCTTAGTATCTTACTATTCTAGATTTGTTCCTAAATTATCTACGATTGCTTATCCTCTAAATGAATTATTACGTAAAAATGTAAATTTTCAGTGGACTAAAAAATGTGAAAATTCATTTAATGCAATTAAACAGGAAATTACTTCCGAAAGGATTCTCACCCACTTTAATCCTAAATTACCCTTAATTTTAGCCACTGATGCTTCTCCTTATGGAATTTCGGCAGTACTTTCGCATACAATGCCAGATAACTCTGAAAAACCCATAGCTTTTGCTTCTAGAACTTTATCTTCTGCAGAAAAGCGGTATAGCCAGGCAGATAAAGAAGCGTTATCAATAATTTTTGGTGTAAAGAAATTTTTTCAATTTTTATATGGTAGGAGATTTACACTGTATACAGATAGTAAACCCCTAGTTTCCATATTTTCACCCGTAAAAAGTATTCCGGTACGTTCGGCAGCTAGAATGCAAAGATACGCATTATACTTACAGACATTTAATTATGATATTAAATATAAAAAATCTGCAGAGCACGGAAATGCCGATGCTCTATCACGTCTTCCATTACGTAGTGAAGACTTACTGCTGCCGTCGTCCGATTCGCTACAACCAGAAAAAGTGTCACCAACTTTGT
Organism: Salticus scenicus; assembly: GCA_963930645.1. NCBI lineage: Eukaryota > Metazoa > Arthropoda > Arachnida > Araneae > Salticidae > Salticus > Salticus scenicus. Next base: position 200,387,451 of record OZ005661.1, read on the forward strand.
CACCAAATTTATTTGGCAACCTTGATGAATCCGATTGTTTATTTATTCATCAAATCACATCGTTACCGTTAAATACAAAGATATTAGGTGCAAGTTCTAAGTGAGATCCAACATTGAAAGAAATGTACCGACATTTAATATCAGGCACACAGATGCCAAATTACTTACTTTTTGGACATAAACAACGGGATTTTTCTATACTAAATAATTGCATACTACAAGGGAATCGTGTTGTAATTCCTACTGTTCATAGACAAAAAGTGTTGGAAGATTTGCATTTTGGCCATTTTGGCATAGTAAAAATGAAAGCACTGGCACGTAGTTTTGTATGGTGGCCAGGTATTGATAAAGACATTGAGAATTTAGCAAATAATTGTTCTGTTTGTATTAAATTAAAACATAATCCTCCTAAAATGGAAAATCATCACTGGGAATGGCCTACAACACCTTGGAACAGAATACATGTAGACTTTTTTGGTCCAATGATGGGGAAAATGTTTTTAATCGTAGTAGATGCCCACAGTAAATGGACAGAAGTGTGAATCTAGCATTTATAGGTTTTTACAGGGTCACAACGAAAAATTCTTTATCATTATGGTCAAAGGGCTCAAAGTTCAGTAGCGTTAAATAAAACATCGTGTAATATATGGAGAAAAAAACTCAAACACTCTATTATGGTTTTCTCTCTTTTGTTTGTTTAACAACTCCTTTTTCTTTACTTTATCTACAAAACTGTTAATGACTCAATGTTCGGAAAGTCGAGTGGGGGTCACTCCAGATTTTTACTTGTAACGTTTGCCTGATCACTTTAAAGATTGACAGTGTTCTGTGTATATAAAATATCACCTTTGAAAATTACTGGTGATTATTGAATAAAAAATCCGCCAGATCTGGCAACACTGGTTACGTAATCCTATATACACATAGTAATTTAGGATAAGAGAATGAAATGGAAATGTACCAACAGAGATTTTTTTTGAGTGTATCATAAGTATTAATAAACGATATCTGGTTAATTTCATACACTGTAAAAAAAAAATAAAAGTAACATTTAGGCTACCTGTACTAGCAGCAGTTAGATTAGTATATAAACTGGTTCTCATAACTATAAGCACACCCGTTTTTCTACATTAACTAAACACTGAACACTATTATTTAAAGAAATATATTTTTATTAATTTGAATTTCATAAGTACACAATATTTATGAAGTTTTATCGTTTTTCTATCTTAAAACACTTTAAATACGGCCAAAAAAATTATTTTTCAGGTGTTCACAATTATAAGGACAGCTCGAATTTTAGTAATTTTTTTTTCAGTTAGTTATTAATTAAATTAATATTTTATGGGGTCTCTTTTTAGGATGAAACAGTCAGACATTCTCTCTGGTATATATATATATGTGTGTATATATATGTGTATATATATATATATATTTATTTATTTATATTTAATATTCAAGTTTCAATACCATTTCATACAGCATAGATGATATTCTGAATACATTTAAACTATTTAAAAGTGCTTTCCACTTGCATGCATTTTACTAATATAATAAGTTTAGGTTTTTTAAACTTTTAGGCCACGAGAAAGGCAATAATATAGCAGTTTCTTTCTTCAAACGATTTCCTTTTGCTCTAGAATTAGAGAAAAAATGTAAGTATTGTTGAGAAAAAATCCTCCCCCCCTTTCGTTCCCACTCCTTTCTAAAATCTAACAAAATCTGAGAATTACACGTTTAAAAATTTGCGGATATTCTCTTGATGTTCATATTAACACTGGTCTACAGTGGTTTGGTAACAACGGTGAAATTATTATTTTTATTATTAATTCCAATTTGTATTTAACTATCTGCACTGATGTTTGCAAAAACTGTAATACCATAAAGGATGTGTCAAAAATTAATGAAATTCAATGCACAAGCGACTGGTGTTGGTACAAATAAATGGTTAAATTTTCATGGCAAAAAATAAATAAATAAATAAAATAATAACAAGCGTCCGAAATTTGTATTTTGTGTAACCACTACGCAGTGTAATAAGATGGCATAGAGTTAAACAGATACTGAATGTCTGCCTGGAGATGAGTATTTCATATTATTTGTATGCATACTCAAAGTTCATCCATAGATGCTGCAAGCCGTTGATTTTACGAACGAATAACCGACCAACGAAATCCTAAACATGTTCAATAGATGGCATATCCGACAAATAAACAGACCAAAAAAGAAGCTGTATGTCTTCTGCAGAAAAGAAATCTTGTACATTCCTTGCAATATGTGGTCAGACATTATCCTATCGAAAGAAAGCTCCAGGTATGTCATGAAAGAAGGGGACGACTTCGGGCTATACCATGTTAACAATGTACTTTATGGTATTAAGATTACCTACAATTCGCAGCAGCTGAGATCGTCCATGATATGCAGTCGCACCCTGAATATAACGCCAGATGTTCACCCACTATGGCGTTCAATAGCGCACTGCGGAAGGCAGCAGCATCATCATAGCGTCAAACACATATACAGCCATTACCATACCACAAACTGAAATGGGATTTGTCAAAAAGTACCGCTTGTTTTCAATATGCATGCAAATCTCTACGTCCATGAGCTGTTTGCAGCAACAGGCATCGATGGTTTTGCGTTAGAGTTATACTTTATAAAAGATATTTTGAACGCAGCTCACTGTGCAGCAGATGTCGACGAATTGATGAAGCAGACATTGATGCACCTGTACAAGTGGACCAAAGAACTGCAACTGTTTAGATGAAGCTGTACAGTCCGTTAGCGCCAAGTGGATCAGATGCCTATCATTGAACGTTCAAGTCCTCTTCCGGCTTTCGCATCCGGATTTCCGAGCTGTCTGATTCTCGTTGGACGACTGCGTCCACTCACTTCTCAGTGTTGCTGTCACGTAGCACAAAAGCCAGTATTTCACGATAGGGAAATCTCTTTATGAAATCCAAGAATTTTCCCTGCTCAAATTGCGTAAGTTGTCGAAATATTACCTTATTTTGTAGAAAGGGCATTGTTACGTCTCACGTAACGTTTACAATTAGCAGATAACCAAAGACTATTTTCCCACTAGACTATTAACCCGCTACAGCTCTCTATTTATAGGGTTTCAACGACAGTTCAAATTTCGATGCTCAACCCACGCCTGCTTGAGGACTCTGAAATGTCATCAAGGATAATCATTTGCTTAATACACTATAATTTGCATTTTATTTTACCTTAGTCGCACCTTTCCTTCATAGTGTTTCAGTTTTCACAACCATGATTGTATATAAAGAAATATTCAATCGTTATTACTTTCAGGTATCAATAAGTGAATTGTATTATCTATTTTAAAAAATAGTTTCATGCTACTCACCTCCGGAAGGATCTGGACCTAAAATATCTGAAAATAGACATTTTGCATGAATATATAATTTTCTTTAATAGCCTACAAATATTCAACAATGAAATAGTAACCATACTTTAGCAAATCAGTATTAGGATTTTATTCATAATATATTTTAATTTTTTGTAAACTCGTAATAAATGTTTTACTTTTATTTTTGGGCCATAAAGTACAAAATGTTTTTATAAGTGGTTTCGCAACTATTCAATAGTCACGCGTAATATATTCATATATAGATAATTCATGATACATTGTAATTGGTAAAATTAAGGGAGAATGATTGTATCTGCAAAGACTTATGTAACTGCCTTTTAAATGATTAGTGTTAAGAGAAGTCTACATCTTTCCGAGTTATATTTTGCTTTTTAAATTTTTTGTTAGGTTAATTCCTTATAGGAGAGCTACCTATTGCAATGGTTCTCATGACACGACTTCTGGAAAATTTCTTCATATCTTCACCGATCATGACCCCTAAAACCCAAAACCACCCTCCGTTAAAGAGTTTATGTATATATATATATATATGTATATATATATATATATATATATATGTATATATATATATATATGTATATATATATATATATATATATATATATATATATGTATATATATATATATGTATATATATATATATATATATATATAAATATATGTATAACGCTTTTTCCCGTGTTAAGTTGTGAACACGATAACTAAAGTAATTTTTATTCGAATTTAACCAGCTGAGGATATGTTGTCAGGACAGTAAAAATATCGGTCGAGTTCGTAGATGGGGTATCCAGCTCAAAGGGGGTGGAATTGGTGGGGGGTGGACATTTTCGTTTGCCCATAATTTCTTTAATATTGAAAATAGGAAAATACTTCAAATTAGGCGTATTACCGCCTTACCCTGAAGAACAATTTTTGTATTTAAACTTTTTCGATAACTTCAATTACTTAAAATTTACAAGTTAAAAAGGGTTTTTTTCGTCAATTGTAATGAAGCCGACTTTTTCTTTAGCTTTAATTGCTTAAATTTATAATCTGATGCTTACGTCACGTGCAAACGATAATAAAAAAATAGCGAAAAATATAAAATAAAAATAATACGTTAGTCTTGGTAAAAATATTGTTTGTGGTGAATAGTTTAGAACACAGGTTTACGCAAGAATTTAAATTTATGATTGAAATGGAGAGTAATACGTTACAGCTTCATTAGACTTTTTATCTTGTCGAAACAAGATATTGGCTGAGAAGTGATATGAGGTTTTTGCGTGGTAAGAAAATATAATGACGACAAATCTGCCATTTTCATCGCCAAGCTCGCCAAATTTTGTCATCAAATAACTAATTTATTCGCCAAGTCAAAAATTTCGTCGTCAACTATCAAATTTTTCCGCCAAATCACAAATTTCATTGCTAAGTCGCAAGTTGTGTCACCAAATTGGATACCTTTATTGCTTTTTTTGTTGAACGATTATGAGCTTGAATTAAAAAAAAATTGAAACATTTACTAACAGATAAATCTAGCCTAAAATTACCTTTGCCTTTAAGCTTGCCGAAAAGGGATTTTTTTAAATTAATAATCAGGAAAAAAATTGTTTTTTTTTTTTTTTTTTTTTTTTTTTTTATAAGAATTGTTCAGATCATAGTAATTAAATTTCCTGAATTCTAAGAAGTCAACAGTTACAAGGACAAAATTGACTAGAAAAAGACATCGAAGAGCGAGAATGGGCGGGTTGGGGCGTTACATATATCGTCAAGGGTTAATACGACTCGCCTAGTATAAGACTCGGCGGTGGTCGGGGTGGGTTGGTGGGAACTAGCGCACTTTAAAATGTTGAAAACAAGGGTAAAAAAAGCTAAAAACCCATGGAAATACTATGGGATAAAAATAAATTTCCTTGTAAGGAAAATAATACTTACAACTACTAACATCGTTCCCATCTTCAGGAAAGCAATTAACAAAGATGTGATCTAAAAGAAAAAGAATAGTAAGTAAATAAATATAAGCTTGGGGTTCTCATGTAAGTATCTCAGTACGTTGAGCTAATAAATTATGAAAATGAAATCCCGTAAACGATTGGAGAGTTAATTTGTTTTTACTAAAACTGATATTATTTTATAAGATATTTAATATTATTTTATTCCGATTGAAGTATGTCGCGTCTAATTTAATACGACTAGTTTCAGAAAAAATGGCTTTTATAATACCTTGCATGTTATAGTAAAAAACAAACAAAGGGAAATTTTTTTAGAAATCATTTTATTTCCATTGGTATAAATTAGTCTCATACAAATAAGTGCAGATAATTAAAAGAAGACTTATTATTACATGCTACAACCACAACGCTATTTCAAGTATTGCCTGAAATAGAGTTCATAAGAATTTTGTTTCATCACAGGGTCATCAGAATTTTTTACTGATCTCTTTTGTATTGTCGGAGCAAAACATTCGACTAATATATGAAGTGTAATATATTCTATGTGCTCCTGAAGTTTCAAGATATTTTGTCAAGAACTTTTTGAATTACTTTTAAAACCACCTGAAACCAAAAAAATTAATAGGCATTAATAGGTCATTAATAGGCAGTATATATATATATATACGGACATTTTCATCTCCATCTTATCAGCATTATTTTCTGAGTCAATAAGATCTGAAACTGGATAGAAACTTATAAAGATCCTGATTAAATTTTTTGTTCAGTTTGATACTCCACTTAGTTTTAAGGTTTATCTTGTTAGGAAATGGCGGTCATTTCAATGTATCAAACTCAAATGAAAAACCAAGTCAAGTTATTAATCAAATTTATAAACAAATTGATCTCCAGTATTGTTAAAGAAATAAAATCGCTATTCTTCCGAATGAAACGGAAGAACTGTTTACATTATGGGAAACAGGAATTCAGATTTATAAACTGTAAATCCCATTTTTAGTCAACGATAAAAGCGCTGTCATTTGGAACTTGGAATAGAATGAGATGAACACACTTTCTTTTAAAAAACAAAGGCAAACAACAACCTCTAAAACGCCAAATAAAATAACAGTACAGCAGACAGCTCTTTCGTAGTATTTAGCCTTCAGTGCATGAAGGCTGCGTACTAAATACTACCGAAACAGCTGTCTGATCTGCTGTTATTTTATTTGGTGTTTTAGACGCTGTTGCTTGCCTTGGTTTTATAATCTCACGCCAAGACTTCCATAATTACACTTTCTTTTATATTATGACGCACGACACACGTAAGCATCACTAATCAAACAAATTCATTCTTCGTGCAAGTGGAAGAAAGAAATCTCCATTATAGAACGAACACTTCTCTGATACCGAGAAAACAAATTTTGGTATGGGTTTCTTTTTCATTTCTTTTTTTTACCGAATCTAAACCTTTTCTCGTTATTTACAATAGTTTTTCATGAAAAGTGTCTTTTCAAATATATTAATTCCACTCAATAACAATCCCCATGCAAAAAATAAATTCAGTAATGAACGTAACATAATTACATAAGTTTGGAAAATTAAAAGTATGGAATATCCCAGTGGAACACACAGTTTCAAAAATAGTGTCAAACTATACTTTAGCTCAATATTATATAGAAAACATAGAACGCCTAGGAGTCGAATTTGAATTCCTTTTGACATTACGCCAAATTATTGCGTCTGCAGATTATTCTTAAAATTGTGTTGTTTATTTGGATTGTGAAACGCTTTCTTCCATTAGCGGATATAATTTTCCTATAATTTTCAATTTTCCTCTTTTTCAGAATAAATGTAAAAAGAAGCTAGAACAAGAATGTATTCAGTATATTACAATTATGGGGGTATTTAATTGAAGAAAGAAAAGTACCAAATTAAAGTGAAAAAATGGTTGGAGATTCTAATTCAGATGTCTCTTTAACGGTTTTTCCAATATTCGCCAAGATGGAGTTATTTCTTATCCAATCTCAATTTTATCGCAAAAAAAAATTAGATACGTTTGTTTAAATGAGGAAAGATTTTAAAATCACAGGTGTCTATTTTATCGTTATCCATAATAAATGTATATTTTACTAAACCGAAAATATTTTAAACAATTTGGTAATTATAAATCATTCATGTACACTGCAGTATTCATACGCCTGAATGTGTTGTTTTTGTTTACTTTTTGAAATTTCTTATGTCTCATAGAACGCACGATGATATATAAGTTAAATAATAATAATCATGCTTCTAGAGTTAATTTAGAGACAAGTGTTTTATAGTTTTATTTCGTATAATCTTAGAAATTCAAATACGAATGTTTTCGAATTGTAAATATTATTGTTTTTTACATTGCTACTTTGTAAATACATAAACTTGGTCTGTTGAAGAGAATGAAAAAATGAACAAACGTAAGCAAATTATCTGACGCACTTTTTTCGAATATACCAATGTTTTTAAAATATTTAAAAATAGAAGTTTGTATATCACTTATATTTTCAATATATTTAATAACTAGTTGATGACCATTCTTTAAACAGTAGATATTATAATCCTTAATAATTAATAAATACGTTTGATTTAAAATATTAACAAGGGTTTTGTTCGTGTTATGATAACAGCTACTGCATGCTATAGTAACATAAATATAAGGTGTACATAGAAATGTTCTCATCAGTAGTGAGTCATGCAAATAGGATGTTGAGACTAGTGGACAGCTAGGTTTTACTCGGACTTATTTTTCCCCTACAGCTTAAGTAAATCTAAAGGAAAATCTGCATATATGATTACAAATTCTCATAAAATATTGGGAATAAATTGGAGAGACATGACAGGTGAAGACTTAATTGAAAAGAGTTTCGGTAAAATATTTTTACTTTCTTCTATCTTCAATAGAAGAAAGTATTGGATTCGTAAAAATTTTCGATTTCGGGTTTTTGATGGATTTACATGTTTTGAGAGCTGTAGAACACGATTTTAACATTTTTAGAAAATGTCTGTCTGTCTGTCTGTCTGTCTCTGTGTGTGTGTGTGACAAAATTTTGTGGCAACTGTATCTCTAGAACTACTGCACAGAATTTCATATAAATTGGTATGTAGTTGCACCTAGACATAAATTAGTGCCTATCAACTTTTGGTAAAAATCGTCTTACAGGTTGCGTTGCCATCCCGCTTTTTCTAAATTTTTAACAGGGTGATATAGGGCAAAAATTTTCAAGATGGGTATCTTTCGAAAGGTCTCGTCAGTACCTTTAAAACGAATGGTTGAACTATAAATCTGTGATAATTTAAAACAAAGTTATCGATTTTTTTTACTTTTTACGAAAAAAAACTTAGATTTTTTTTTTTTTTTCTCCCTTTAATTTTATCAAACTCCCACGGTTTCCGTGTTCTGATAAACTTAAACTAATTTTTCCTTTTTTCCCCTAATTTTGTCAAAGTCCTACGATTTCCGTGTCTTGACAAACTTTAACATATTTTTGCATTTTTCCCCTAATTTTGTCAAAGTCCCACGGTTTCCGTGTTTTGACAAAATTTGACAAAATTTTGGGTAAAATGTGAAAATTATTCAAAGTTTGTCAAAACACGGAAACCGTGGGAGTTTGACAAAATTGCGTGAAAAATGCAAAAATTTGTTTAAGTTTGTCAGAACACGGAAACCGTGGGAGTTTGATAGAATTAAGGGAAGAGAAAAAAAAAAGTGGGACTTTGACAAAATTTTGGGTAAAATGTGAAAATTTGATAAAGTCCCACTTTTTTTTTTTTTTTTTTCCTTCTCCCCTTAATTCTATACTTTTTTTTTTTTCTTTTTTTTTTTTTTTTTTTTAATTATTATTATTGTTACTGAGTGAATTTGTATACGAAAAGATAGAAGAAAGTCTCGTGGTGGCCACAACATACTAGTTTAATATCTCTATGTATCACAAAACCCGGAGAAGTAAAAATAGAGAAAGTGAAATAAAATGGAGTGTAAATGCTACTAAGCCAAGCAAGTGTGAATAAAGAAAACCACTCACCACTGATGTAGCTGAAGAAAACCAAGACAGCAACGAGATAAGAAACTAGCTTCATGTTCCCAGCTTCGAGGATCCTCTGACAGATTCAAGATTTTTTTGTTATGTGTTCAAGAATACCTGGAATGTCTATTATATATGGTATATAGCTTACGTCACATGCGTTTGAGGTATGTTTCACTTTGCATTAGAAAACGACAAGTCATCGGCTATATTTGAGAAAAATCGACGACGTAATCTGACAGATGAATTCCAACTGCATATGGAAAAGGTTGGAGCGGGTGATCCGTATCACACTTTCTTAGTATCATTCTTGTAGATTGTAATCGCTTTACAGTTTAAACAACAACATCACTCATGACAATGCTAAAAAAAATCACGCATTTTTTCCTTCCCAACCATTCCGCTATTTCCAATTATTCTCGGAACGTTTCTGACATGTTCGGAGGATTTTTAGATTTCCATTTATTAAAATGTTATTAAAAATGAATTGTGAATAGATCTAATCTCTGATTTTTAAAGACCCTACGCTGAAAAGCTTCGTGTATCCTTATAAAATATCAATGCAAATACAGATACACGATATCACTACACATATTAGGTTTCTTTGGCAATGAAATCTGCTGAGTAAACATAAAATTTATAAAGTTATATTCTTTAGTATTTGAAATGTAAGTCTGGACTTATTTTAGTATAGATTTATATTGTTTAAATTTCCGAATATTAGAATAATAATAATAAAAAAAAACACTGTAAAACAAATAAAGGAATAAGGATAGCCAGCAAAAAAAGAATAGCTAACTCCCAGACTATAAAAATTGTTTCTTATGGTTTATTACCATATCTGACTTTATAAAATGTCATTACAAAATACTGATTTTAACGTTTTTTTTTTTTTTTTTTTTTTTTTTTAAATATACTCTATAAAAAATAAATTAATTTAAATAAATTAATTAAATAAAAATTGATAATGTATGATCTATAAGTTAATTTATTGAATTTTTTTCATAATAATAAATCGGAAATAATTTTAATATATTTTTTTTTTATTTAAAACTAGCAGGGTACGCCCGCTTCGCTGGTCACTATATTTAAATGAATTTTGAAAAGAATTGGATCAGTATTTATTTTTTACATCACATTACAAATAGAAACTTTAAAAAAAAAGACACTGAAATCCTTTTTGATCTCGCTTCTTCGGGTACCCGTCGCCTAAGTCAGCTCTTTTTTCTGCCCGTACTGCATCGGGTCCAATTTCCCACTGTCTACAGAAAGGTCGTTCCCTCCCGGGCACTTCAATCTGGGTATTTATCGACGACTTGTAAATTTTCTGTTATTTAAGAACTACGATTTTAAAGATGACTGTATCTCAGGATATATTATACATTTTAGTTTTTGAATCATGTGTTTTATAGCCCCCGTTATTTACACTACATTACGATTTGATTCCGAGCAGTGCAATAAAATAAAATAAAAAAAGTAGTTTTTCTTTAAATTGAATTAGGTACATGAAAAACAAACGAATTTTAATCAGTTTAATCCTTTCTACTATAAACTACCATTTTTTTCACCCAATAAATATTATAAATAATAATAATAATAATAATAATATGAAAATAAAAAGTTGCTATGCTATAAAATTTATACATAAACGTAACGATTTATTTCTATTGCATTACCGTTTGATTTCCAATAAATATAATAATAATTAAAAAAAAAGAAAAAAAAAAAAAAAAAAAAAAGAAAGAAAGAAAAGAAAATCGCCTTCAAATTAATGTATTAAATAAAAAAAAAATGAATTGTGTAATAGCCGTTGCTAAGATACGCAGACGATTACAATCGAAGAATAAATTCATGAAAAATGAAACATAAAAGCCAATGTTTAAAATCAAAAAAACATGAATTTAAAAAGTTTAAATTCGAAATTCGAAAAAATCTCGATGAGGTCCACACCTGCAGGGTCCCAGGTACCTATATGCCAAATTTGGAGGCTCTGCGATTAGTAGTGTGAGCACCAGAGCGCAGACAGACAGACACACACACACACAGACACTTCTCTTTATTTATATAGATTATCAAGTAATTTAAAAATAATATGTGTCACTCGCGTGACTTACTTTTACCCTGGAATTTAATATTATAAGATATATTGCATATTTAGTCTTAGGATAAATAATGTAAGGTGGTAAAGTTCGATGTACTTTTAAAATGATCTGAAACAGGTTCAGGAACAGATTTGTTTGACATATGATTTTATTATAAACAAACTCAAGTTAAGAGTGTACACACGTGTCATTATTGTGATAAAATTAAAACACTTTAAAAACACATTAAAAATACACTTATTAAAAAGATAAAAACTTCCAAAGCTTTACGCCTCAGATAAAATGCGGTATCATCAGGGAATTATTTTTACACACTACAGAGCAGTTGTATATACTTTTGTAACATATGATCAACAGTTAAGTCCTTATAAAAAATATATACATTGAACTGGAAGTTATACATAGAGGCTGGAACTATTACAGGGTAATGAGGTGTTACTCTTGGAGGCTGGAGCTATTGCAGGATGAGGGTGTGCTACAAATGGAGGTTGGAACTATTGCAGGATGCGGAAGTCCTACAATTGGAGGCTGGAACTATTGTAGGAAGGAGAGGTGATACACTTGGAGGCAGAAAGTATTTTAGGATAAAGAAGTTCTATACTTGGAGTCTGGAACTATTGCAGGATGCATAGGTGCTACACTTGAAGGCTAGGACTATTGTAAGAAGAGGGGGTACTATACTTGAAGGCTGGAGCTATTGAAGGATGAGGAGGTGTTACACTTGGAGGTTGGAACTATTGCAGGAAGAGAAGGTGCTACACTTGGAGACTGGAATTATTGCAGGGTGACGAGGTGTTACACTTGGAGGTTTGAACAGTTGTAGATTTGAAACACTGGTAATCAATGGATTGTAGAAACATCAGAGTGCAAATGTAGGAAATGAATTTATTGTAGGTGTTTTGAAGAGTCATATGAGGCTATTGAAGAGTAAAACTATACGGAACTGGAAAAAACAAGCTATTAGTTATTTTACAATATGGTGCCAGATTATTGGCAAAATTGCAGCATCTTTTAAATTTATTGAATTTTTATGTTTAATTATATTAATAGCTTCACAATAATGCAGTTCTTAGATCGTAGGAGGGGCTGAAATAATTTTGACGTTATCCCACGTAGGAGTAGCGTTAGGGTTATGATAAATAAAATCAACTAAGGTAGAACTTCTTCCTTCCTTTATATTACGCTTATGTTCTTGAATTCGTTTTGTTAAAGTTCTCTTAATTTGTCCAATGTAACAGAAAAGTTCTTTGTTATTTTCAATGGTTCTAAATTCTTAGGACAAGAACATCAACAATTTCGTGAAATAACAAAAAGATTATATCACCAAGTCAGGTCACATGAAGTCCAGTTGACGTAGAACTGTCATATTGTAAAAATTATCAGCATCAAATAATCTCATTGAAGAAAACAATAATTCCTAAGTAGATACTGTAGAAATCTCCAGAAGAGCAAAGTCTGGAAGCCATATCGAAATAACCATTGAAAATAACAAAGAACTTTTCTGTTACATTACTTTCTGCCTCCACCTCTCCTTCCTACAATAGTTCCAGCCTCCAAGTGTAGCACCTCCGCATCCTGCAATAGTTCCAACCTCCAAGTGTAGCACACCCTCATCCTGCAATAGCTCCAGCCTCCAAGTGTAACACCTCATTACCTTTAATAGTTCCAGCCTCTATGTATAACTTCCAGTTGAATGTATATATTTTTATAAGGACTTAACTGTTGATCATATGTTACAAAAGTATATATAACTGCTCTGTAGTGTGTAAAAATAATTCCCTGATGAAGCATCATTTTATCTGAGGCGAAAAGCTTTCGAAGTTTTTGTCTTTTTAATAAATGTATTTTTAACGTGTTTTTAAAGGGTTTTAATTTAATTATATGATTTTATGTGAGAAAGGCTATTGGCCCTATCAATCCTAGTTCAATTATAGTTCCTACATTTATTTTTATTTTATTTATTTCTTTATTTTTTAATCAAGGCTGTTGTTAATTTGTCTTCAAACTTGCCAATATTGATGAAATTTTTCAAGTAGCAACCTATTACAAACTTCAAACTATTAAATTTGAATTTTCAGCAGTTATTTGCTTTCACGTTATGCTGATTACAGGTATACATACAGATAAACTTCTAAAAAACGGACTTTTGTAATGGCGCCTCAAAATGTGATATTATACAAAAGCGTTGAAAATATAAGTTCAAAAAATTATGTATTGTGACCTATAATTTTTCTAACAGTTATTGATTTCTAGCACATTAAAATATGCGTATCCAAATTTGTAGCTCATTGGGCCAAATAGTTCTCGAGATATTCCAGAAAAACAATCGAAGATCAAGTTTGGGGGCCGTATAATGATTACAAACTGTATTTACAAGTAGCATTCACAACGATCAAATTTGAATTTTATTGCAGACGATATTAAGAAAAAAAAACTTAATAAAGGTATGGGATTTTCACAATTCATTTAAGTTTAATGTCCAGCGAAGCGGGCAAGCCCTGCTAGTATATATATATTTGAAGTATTTAAAATATTTTATTTCAAAATAAAGATTATAGCAAAAAGAAACTTAGCTATCTTTAAAAACAGCACAGGAAAAGTTTAAAAAATTAGAAATTCTTACTTATAAACTTTCATTAAATTATTTATTTTAATTTATAATTGTTGCCAAGAAAATTAAACTTTAAATTTTACATCTACTTTTTAAGATAGCACGCGATCGTGTTTTATATAAAAATCAAATCATTATATTCATATTTTTTTTAATTTTTATTTCATATTATTGCACGCGCACTATTTTTTTCCTAATTCAAAATTATTTAAAAAAACCTTTTCGATATCTCTTGTAACGATACTGATTATTATTAATTTTCCTTTTTTTTTCTTTCAAAAAAAAAAAAATTTTGATGAAATTCTGTTAAAAGCAGAATTTAGTTTAGGGCAGAGGGCTATTAGTTTTTTTTTCTTCCCAATTATAACATCGCTTTCAAATTATTCAATTATATTTTCGATAAATTTTAGATTTCGACAAATGTCCAACTATCGAAAACGACAACGCAAAAATTCCTGTCTGAGAATAATAGGCCCTCAGTCCTAATAACACTTTGTTTGCAGTATAGTTAAGAACAGCTACTCGTGATTCTTTTTAAACACTGCTTTTTAACATTTAAAGATTTTATTTATATATTTATTTATTATTATTGTTATTATTATTTTTAAGATATAGGGAATCGAAATAATCTTAAAATAAATAGGATGTTCATCTATATGTTAGTTAGTTGGACAGTTTATGAGTTTGTGCATTTGGATTGTGTAGACATTATTGATGTTTAGGAAGTATTACATGAACGAATGAATATACAAAGGTCAAACTAATTTCAAAAATATTACAAACTATTATTCACGATATTGGCAAAAAACTGTTTTGATTTTCGTATTGTCATTCATATTTAAAAACTTGCATGAACGTGTCTCCTAAGATTCATTTTTATTGTAAATGTATCGTACCACTTTTAAATTATCATTTAAGATACTTAAATGAGCAGCATTGGCTATGGACATTGTACTTTTAAAATTTCGTAAATTACTCAAATTTAAAGTTTTACACACGTGAAAATAGGTCAAAATTTCGAATTATGCTTCTTTATCACAAAAGTGAGTAAAAGAGAAACGATTTATGAAAATATCTCTCTTCAAACTTTTATAAGTTGATGTGTTTGTAAAGAAATCTTAAATGATTTTCATAAAGTGTAATATAAATAACATTCTAAATTGATTATTATTTTTTTTTTAAATTTAGTAATTAGAATGTTAATTCCCTTCTCAACACCATTAACAATAATGCTTTGAATTAAAAGATTTTATTTTAATCTGCTGCATATTTTACTCATCTAATAAATAAGAAAATGTTGTTGAATTTTAATTATACACATTCATTTTTTAATTTATGCCTTTAATTTTATATGTAATTAAGTCACTTCTTTTATTTCATCGATTCATCGCAATTTCTTCAACAAAAACAATAAAAGATAGACAGTAAGCCGACAACAGGATTATAAACGCGGGAGCAACATTGGTGCGATTCATCTTCCTTAGACTGTCTTCTTCCGGATTATTCAATAAACGTGGTAAACGCGTAAAAATGGTCTATCATTAATAAATTTGAAATAAATACCTGTTGCCATAAGTCTGTGCACAAAATTGTTCAACACCTCCTTACAACAGAAGTTTTTCCGAAAAGTCGTAGCAGCCAAAGTGTCTAGAAAACGGTCTTCGGAAACATATTTGAGCAGCGTTCGGAAACATATTTGAGCAAAACTTTGAGCAGCGTTTGAAACCGTAAGTTAAACAAGTTTTTCCTTACTCTTTCCTTGAACAAAATCTACATAAAAATTTATTTATTTTTTAACTTATTCTTTTTAAGTTTAATTGCAATAGTTTTAAAACTTTCCAGCTCGGAATCTAAGATTTGCTTATAAATACCTGATGACGGTGGAGCTAATCAATGATATTTCCCCTTTTCTACAGCTTCTGCCACGTCTTTTATAGGAGTGACGTTTGGAATGGCGAGGAAAGACGAGAATACGGAGTCGTATGCCAGACAGAGGAACATAGCCCCCACCATCCACGCGTAGACGAGCATGTTCTCTGATGTTGATGGAGTCCTGGAAGTAGAATTTTGCCTTTTTAAGATTGCCAGAACTTGAAAGAGAATTTTGCCAAGGGAATATTTCCGTGTCAGCGTGGCATAATACGCCAAGGACATCGCCATGAATTCTGTGAGTATGGCTGTCCAAAGAGGCAGTGAAAACGTTTGAACAATACCGAACACCAACGGCTCGTATTTTAGTTTTCCATGACGAATGTTGAAGACAACATTTTGAATGCGTACCTATAGTCTACAAACTGTGAAGTTTTTTCATTCATAACATATGATACAGCTGCAGTATCTATTTCTAATCGATTTATGTATCCTATCAATTCCCTCAAAGTTCTGTTAGGAGGCAGTTTATTTACTTGAGTTGTGGAATGAATGCCAACTTTATGGAATGTTTTTCATTGTGCAGTGGGGTAGTTTCTAAGAGTACATGCTAAGCGAACACGAAAATTGGTTTTGGTTAAAAGGTAATATTTAATTTGCTCGCTAAAATTTTTGGATGACAAAATGTTCTTTGTCCCTAAAAGTACAAGATTTACTATTGGACGATCTCCCATTATTCTTCATTAAATGCTGTAGGGAAATACATTTTCTTGAAATATATTATTAAATATATATCCACCGCAAAAGTTTTAACAGAATATCACTTTTCAATTTAAAATAATCATTTTTTTTTTTTTTCTTTTTCTTTTTTTTTTTTTTTTTATGAAAGTATTGTTACATTGCATTGTGACACTGTAATATTAATTGCAATATAACGATACCCCATTCTTCTCACAAACCTTTACAAAAACAGAAATGTAAGAATCTTTATCCCTAGAAGTCTAAACAATAATCTAATCCCTAAACAGCCTTAAACTGCGTTTAGATGACTTCATTTTAATGTTATTTTGTACAAATAATTTACTGCTAAGAGATTTTTTTTTTCCATTTAGCGGACAATCTTATGAAAAGAATTTCATAATCTTGAGTTTTTCGAGATTAGCCTTTAGCTACGTTTTTCAAAAATAAAATATTAACGGTAAAAAAAAAAAAAAAAAAAAAAAAAAAAAAAATGTTGAGATTAAATGTTCATTTGTATGTACAAGATTTAATTTTAAAGAAATAAAAAACTGTTTTACTTTCAAATGTTACGTGTGTATTAAGTACGACAAAACATGTACTTTGAACACATCGTTATGAAAGCGAAATTTTCGAAAAGAATTTAGGTCTCTTCTATTATTAACGTATGATGCAGTTACATATATAAATCAAAATTCGAACTTCTAATAATCTTTCCGATGCAAATCCATGCTTGCTTTGTGTGGAAATGAGGTTGAGTCAATTTTAGGTCGCTTCAGGTAAATGGTGGTAAAGTAGATCGTAGCGTAGCTCCGAAGTTTGAGAATTTAAAGTTTGGTACCAGCATCCCGGTGGGGCAATAGGTCGAAGTAAGGATGAATAAACGCCATTGGTCGTTGACACAATAGAGGAAGCTAGAATGATTTTAGGCCAACTAAGAGCCACTAAAGAGTAAATAATTTGCCTAGGGTGAGGGAATACGGATGGTTTTAGGAGTTTTGAGAAGCGAAACGGGGAGGTTCTTGACTTTGATGTGGATAAATATCGTAGTGGAAAAGGTTACGGGGAGTTGTTGTTAGCGGTGAATAAAGTCACAGCTAGCATACTATAACTTTACTAGTGGAATAAAAGTAAGCCATGAAGTATTGTAGTGTCGACGATTTAGTTAATTCGGCAGTATATTGTTGAAGTTTGTTAGAAGTGAAGGATAAGAGAAGCCTGTCATCATTCTACGAGTTGGCGTAATCTGGTTGATCTTCGGAGAGCAGTGTTATCCGACTTCAATTATTTCCTCCAAGAGTGATATAAAAGTTTCATATCTTTCTAAGTAAATTTATCTACACTGTATTTGATTGAGTTCTGGGGAAAAGTCATTCCCTCCTGTACTTTAAAGTTTAAATAAAAGGTTTATTTATATTGTACAGTCGGGGAAAAAAAAAACGCAACACCCGCTGTAATTTCGTTATTAATTGACGCAGGAACATCTAATACACATCATTCAACAGGAAATTCAAAGCACTTTCTGAATATGTCGTCAAATTTTGAATTAGGGGTCATCAACATATTGAAGTGAGCGCCAACTTTGATTTTTTCAATAGCAACACCAAATTTTGACTTCATTTTCGAATTTCTGAGAGTCTGGCAGTGCGGAAAAGTATACTGTTTGTATACTTTATCTTTAGTATTTATAGAGTTATAATCAAAAATGTGTTAGGGGGGTATCTATAAAGGTAGAAAAATAAAATTAAGATCCTATAAGAAATAGAAAAAATTTTAATGTTTCACACCGGAAATGTTTCAGGAGATAAAAATATTTATAGCAATTAATAAAACGTTGCCTCGTTTTGATTTCCTTAATTATCCTGAATTCAATTTTTTAGATTTATATATACTTCAGTACTGTTTTAGATAATTTTAGGTCTATTTAAATACATTACACTTGCGATTACTCCATACAGTACTCTGTGAAAAAAGCGCAATATTTTTCAAGTAAAAGTGTCTATTATGGCTGTACTGATCACCAATAAAGCTTAAATTTTCTTTCGTAGGTGTAACATAATATACGAAATGAAATAATATATATATATATATATATATATATATATATATATATACAACAACGCATAAACTAAATCTTTTCGATTAAATTATTTTAAGTGTTCATGAAGTAAATATTAAACAATTTTAATCGCACTTACCAGTTTTGGATCAGTTGAAATCTTTGGAACTGTACGATTCGTTTTATAATTTCTATGAAAATATAATTTCTTAATTAACCCTTTCGCGACCGCTTACGTAGATTCGCGCTATTTGAAAATCTATAACTCGGTCAGTGGGCGTTTCTTGCGTAATTTATGTGTTACATATTTCTTAAGTGTGTACCCAGTGTTCATATTTTTGCAATAAAATATACTATGGATAGAAATATATTGATTAGAAAGAATATAACTATAATGTACATCTATTTGTAATATAATTGTGAATACAGAAAATTTGTTCTGATATATTTTATTTTGAGAGTATAATGCCCGTAGGCGGGTCTTACTGTCAAAAAGACAAAATCCTGCAGTCGCAAAAAGTGTTAAAATATATTTATAAAATTTAAAGTGTGTTTTTAAAAATGTATAAAGTTAAAATATATTAATAAAATTTTAAAGAATAAAGTGTCCTTGAAATAATAATCGTCCCCCTACAAAATAAATAAATAAGTAAATAAATAAAATAAAATAAAACATTATATGAAGCAAATGATCAAGCTTTTTTTAACTATGACGGTAGTTAAGAAACGATTTTACAGGTCTGTCTTGCATTCCAATTCCATTCGTTTTTTTATATTTGACAATTTCACAGTAAGCCTATTTTTCTATTTAAAACAGTAAACCCCGCCTATTTAGTTAATTTTTTTTTCTTCTAGTGTTTGTTTAAAAGATTCAAAATTAATCACCAATTAATCGATGAAGAAATACCACTTGTGCATATTTTTGTCAACATAAAATAAGTTGTTTAATACGAATACTCAATGTCACATTTACTTTTCTTTACTGTATTGTTTTGTTTTGAAGAACGATGAAGGCGGGACTTGTCTTCTATAGAAAACAGAAATTCTTGATGCTAACACTAATGTCTAAAAATCATCATTTTTGTTTCATTTCTTTACGTTTGAAGTTGTTGTTATACAATTTGACCCGTAAAAAAAAAATAAAAATATTTTGTTTAATTTTCTTTGTTATTTTTTAAGATTTGATTCGTTATCTCATGCAAAACTATATAAGAGACGGCCCCCTAAACCACTCTAAAAGAAAGATTTATTTATATCTCGAAAACTAATAATTGGAATGAGCTGTAAATTTGCACACCCATATTTTTCAGCATTAGGATTCATTTTATGTAAAAATTAATATAGGTCATAATTCATAATTTTTATGAATATGAATTTATTAATATTTTTCAGAATTAAAAATATTTTTCAGAATCAAAAGTAATGATGGATTATGTTTGGGTTTCTTCATTGTATCTCGTAAAAAAAAAATTATATCGATCAAGTTATTTTTTATGAAAATATTAATAAAAGTTTGAAATATGAATTTAACATTAGCACCTCCAAACTTTGAACGCTTATAACTCTGTGAAAAAATGAGTAAAATATACAACCAATATACTTTTTCGTGTTGTCGCGATCCCAGGAATTCAAATATAAAATAAAAATAGGGTGTTACCATTGAAAAAATCAAAGTTGGTGCGCGTTTTAATATGTAGACGACCCCCAATTTAAAATTCCAGTTCATTTTCTGAAACTACTCACAATTCCCCGTCGAATGATACCTATTACATTTTTCCACATTGATTAGCAACGAAGTTACGTTGAGTGTTGCGTTTTTTTTTTCCCCGACTGTACATTTGAGTGTCGTGCTGAACAATTATTCAGTTATTTAAGAGATGGAGTCCCAGCAGTTAATGCTGGGGTCCAGACTGTGTTCAAATATTGGCGTCAGACTTTTATAACTACATTGGAATAATATTAAAAAAAAAAAAAAAATTAAATACTCTATTTTGTTTCTTTTTTCTTCCTTTTTTTTTTTTTTTTTTTCAATATGTGCTTGATAATATAGATTCCAAAAATCCTGAACAGTTTGGATACTTTTCAACTGCTTTAATTTTCAGTAAAAAAAAAAAATATTTGTATATAAAGTAAATATTAAAGAGCACTGAATAGAATTTCAAAAATATAGTCAAACCAATTCAACTGAGTTACAGCAAATGAAGAAAAAAATGTTATTTTGCAGATATACTTTGATAAATTAATTTATTATTGATTGTCAAGAACACTAATTTTGAAAAGTGAAAAGTTCATTGCATCACAAAATCTTCAGTGTTAACTAAGTCGAATTTTGAAATAGTAATAATGTCTCACCAGCTAGAGTAAGAACAAAGTTAGAAACTGCAGTTAATTGAATCTGAAGTTAGTAATATTTTGAGAAAGATTTTTCAGGTGATTTTATTTTTCCAAATTATCTCTAAATGTATGAAATATTTGCAAAAATTTAGTTCTAAAAACGATTAAAGAAACAACCGTGTTTAATAATAATTTGTCTGATTCTCATTTCAATATTAATGATTGCGTGCAAATTTCTCATCGTTCTTCACAATTCTAAAAATATGAGCATGCAGTTTTTGAATACTGACATTTACTAGTATATCACAATAAATATTCTTGAATGTAATCCCTTTCTTGTAATTTTGAAACTACTAAAAAACACTAATTCTGAAAATAAAATAAATATAAAATTTCAAAAAGGCATATGTATATTATTGTTCAATATGCATACTTATGTTCTACCAGGTACTTTTTTTCTGCCTGAAATGCTGATTAATGAAACAAGGTAGTTTTTCCATACATATATGATTATAAATATGTGCTTGTGTCTGCGTTGTATATACATTATAAGTGTATATTACATGTACTAATATTTTCATATAAATGACATATCTATGCTTCAATGCTCCTACGTGTAGAATAATAATTTACTTTCCCCTTTTTCTGGGAGAATAGGGAACAGGATATATATGAAATGCTTTTGTTAGGTATCACTATTCTATATTTTAAATGTTAGACTAGCATTAGGTTTATTGTATTAATTTAAATTTCCAATAAAGTAATTATGAAAAGTTCGCCTGCACACATTTCATTAATAATAATATAAGCATAGGGAACAAGCTACAAAAAAAAAAAAAAAAAAAAAAAATGTAAAACCTAGATTCTAATAGCATGTACAGACGAATATTTTAAAATGCAATAACTTTTATTTTAAACAAATGTTTCTAAATCTTCGGTATTTACAATTTGCTTGCAATTATATAAATTCGATATTTTACAGTCGAATTACAGAAAATTTGCATAACAAGGTAATTACCTTTTTTCAGTATACACATGTTAAATTGTTCGTGTTCACTTGTTGTTTTTAAAGTAAACTACAATTACGCAAATGTGACATTAGAAAAACAGTCATTTAGTACAATTACTTTTTAAAAAAGAAAATCACCCGTATTTTACCCCTTTTTTTATGAGATTTAGTTTTAAGGAGAATATTTAATAACTTGGAAACTTCTCTTCTCGTGCTTTGCAAACAAAAACACCTGGATTATTTATCAAATGATTTGAACAATGTGTGAAAATTTAGATAATGTTTTTATCAAGACTTCTGAAATGTAGTACTGAAACAAAATCCCATGACTCCTACTTTAACATAATTTTCTTAACCATTTACCTGCTGAGGATAACTTATGAGATTCGCCTTTTAGTGCTGCTATTGTTTCTCTCAACCTTGAAATGAGTAAATCCTTCGAAAGCACTATAAAGATCATTTTCAATGTTTATAGCATTGCCCAGCTCTGTTAGTAGTTTCACTGGTAGTAGTATGGACAAAAGATCGTACTTCGGAAAAACGTATATATACATCCATGGGGTTAATCAGATATGATAAGAGCATTCGTTTATCAATGGAATTTAAGATGTTACACAGGCCATCAACCAAAAATATGTATAGGAATTTTTGACTGTTCTATTTAAATTTTTACTCTATGATACCAAAAAACAGTGAAACAGTGTAAGAAAGTGTTATTACGCTTAGTTTAGTTGCAAAATGCATATTTTTAGTTAAATTTTGCATGAAATTATGAAACAATTTCGGAATTCATTGTACAAACATGATTAATAATTGTTTTGTAATTTAAAAAATATTTTAAAAGTAAAACTAAAGATAAAAAGTACAAAAATGAAAATAAGAGGACTGCGATACAGTATTAGGGATGAAAGTGGCAGCGTGTTCTTAAAGGAAGGAGTGGTCAGAAAAAACAAGAAAATATTTTACAGGAAAATATAGTGTATACATGATTCGAAATATCTCATAAAAAATTGTTTGCTTACTTATGAGAATAGGTTTAATGCTATAAAATTAAAGTTATTTTTAATTATTATTATTATTATTATTATTATTATTTCAAACCACTTTAATAATAATAATAATAATAATAATAAAATACATACGTTATAAGTAAAAATGGAGGTTTTCTTTTTTTTTTTTATTCAGCATCCTTAAAAACATAAAAATTTTCGAAAAGATATTCATGTAGCTGAAAAAAGTTTCTTTTTGCAGACCTGTGTTATGGAACACTCTCCAAGTGTGCTTACGCGTTACGACGTTTAATATTTAATGCATTTTATTGCTATAATGACACTTTAAAATTAGATTTTGTGTTAAGTTACAGAGAAAGCAATCTCACAAAAGACACCGTTCTAGAGCAACATTTGAAAAAGAAGTAGAAACTTTTTGTCTTCTGTAGCAGTGGTCGCCAACCGGTGGTGCGTGGACACTAGTGGTTCGTGAGAAATGTTTGTGTTCCGTAAAGAAGTCTTGAAATTATTTGCATTTTTCTTCTTTTTTTTATGTTTTATTAGAAGATGTAGTAACATTAATTTTAACTTCAGAACTTTTCAGCTACCCATACTCAAAACATTAAACTTCAGAATTTTCTGGATGAGAGAAAAAAAAAAATGAAATGGAATATTTCTTTATCACAAAAATTTGTATTGTAAGCATCTGGCATAGAATTTTTGTGAGATCTACATTTTACAGAAAATTCTCCTAAATTTATTAGAATTTTTGATTTCTCTAAATGTTTCAAATGTATGTTAAGTATAATTTTCCATTTGATTTCAATAATGTAACAATATAACACAGAGGAGAATGGGAATATGAGTATAAGAATACAGTAAGTACATAAAATATAATTTTCCATTTGATTTAAATTATCTAACAATATAATGTAGTGGAACCGGGAATAGTTGGTATAAGAAGATAGTTGGCACTCAGCTTCTATTTCCTGCCACAGAGGAGGTAGAACGATATCATTTTACTAGTAGGGAGTGTATGTGTGGTCGGCAGCAAAATTACTGAAACGTTTGCAAAAATGCCTGTTTAAAAGATGTGCACCTAATACTATTCTTCGAATATAATGAAGTAAATATTTGTCGAATCATGATTTAGACTTATATTGCTTATAAAAATTTAAGTTGATGATAAAAATTAGCGATCGAACTGAAGAATGTATGAAAATATCGATGTGTGCTTTAATAATTTTGATGCCGACTGTAGATAGGCACCATCTATCGTAAATTCAACTTGCTTACAGGCACTGTTTCATCATTTTCTTTTTTTTAAACTAGTGAGTATATTTTTTTCATGTCCTGGTGAATCTGCAGACTAAATTGACTCTCTACTTAAGGCGTTTTGTGAAAGAGAGGTTAACTGTTGTGAAATGTATGTATTTTTGTCTGATCTTTCCGATGTTTGGGATTTTGTGATGTCCATCTTATATTAGGTATCCCTGTGGGGCTAGTTGGCATAGTTAGGTATGGGTTCAGGTGGCATACCTTTAACACAGCTACATCATAGTTTCACTTTCTTTAACGCTAACTCAAAGGCTGAAGAATATCTCCAAGATGAAGAGTTTTTCCCTTGTTAAGATGATGGTGAGGGTTTTTCATTCGACAGTTCCTACGAATCGCGAAGAACGTCAAAAAGATACCAAAAGATCGCAGAAAACAAGACCACCATGCGTCCTCCACATAATCGAGAGCCTCTTGGCCACTGTAATTGCAAAATAAATGATTTTATTTTAGTCATATACAAATTCTGTCAGTACCTTAGGAAAATTGAGATTGATAGCAATGCACCATAATCAATCACAGAATCATTCAGTTTTATACGAGCAAAGTAAAATGGTGTAAACATTGAGCCCACCCGACCAAATGAACGAGCGGGCAACTCTTACATTCATGATTGTTTTTTAAACATTGGCGAAATTCTGCTTGAATAATTATTGGTATATATCAATACACAATTTTTTTCTTGATGAAATTATTACTTGTTTATAGATTTAAACAGAATTTTTTGGCTAAACAATATTAAAATGTTTTGAAAAAATGAAACGTTTTCTCTTGAAAATTGCTGTATTCTGCCTTAGTATCTTTACGCATTATCACGTTATGCCAAGTACCTTCTACGGGTGTGCCAACTAGACCAGCACCGAAGTTTAGTCGGCATAGTTACAAGCTTTTAGAAAGGGATTTTTGGGTTGTTCAAACAGATGTAGCCAAAGAGTTAAGCTTTCTGATGCATTCATCAGAAATTTTCAGAATCTTCTAAAAATCAAAAATCGAAATTTATGCCAGTTAGCCCCGATTTCCTCTACATATTACTAAATTTAATCAATGCAGTTTTACATATGAAAATAGCAATTTATTATTGTAGTTAAATCTTCGTCTGAGTTTCTCATAATATGCGAACAATAAAAAGATATTCACATTCTTTCTCTACATTTGTTTTATTGCAATCAACAGCCGTTAAGCCACCTTCTCATGATCATTTACCCTTTTCTTATCATAAAACAACATTAAAAACGTTTGATATTAAGTAGCATTATTTCATATTTATAAAATGTTTACTCTCTGATTTTTATTTTAAAAATTTATTTACGTTTCTTAATGAAATAATATTAGTGATCGAAGAGGTTTTAAATTATAAATTTGGTGGTTCATGAAGTCAAAAATGTTAGCGACCGTTATTCTATAGCTCTGCATATATGTTGTCTAAAAATGTGTTTGATAATGATCTTCGCACAATTTCCGATTATATAAAAATGTTCTCAATTTCTTCAGTTTTTTTTCTTCTGGTTTAAAGATATAAAAATATATCTAAAATATTTCTTATAGACCATAATATGCAATAACTATTTTGTTTTCAGATAATAAATTTTTCGAATTCTTTGTTGCCCTATAAACCAATAATTACGCTAATTATACACAAATGAAAGAGTTCCACTTTTTTTGGCATCCGTAAATTCTTACGAATATTTCTAGAATATAAGATCACAAAAATAACAGCAAAAAATGATGAAAATTTCTGTATATAAACAGTAGGTGCAAAAAAAAAAAAAAAAAAAAAAAAAAAAACTTGAACTCTTTTATCTCTAATTATGTCGTATTTTGAAAAAAATACTTTAATTAGTTTTAAGATTGATGCAGAAAACCAACCCTACAAAAGGGACAAAGCAATTGGCCGCTTGCCCTGTCTTAGTCAAGTGTTGCTTAAATGAGTTGTTTTGGTTTTAGAATTGTCGCTCAACAGTCACTTTTCATACATTAAGTCATACACTCCAAATCAGAAGTGCAATGCTTGCAAGTAAAATAATTTGCATGTATATTGACATACTCCAAATGCACCAGACGATCCCACGCGTTGCATTTGATTGAGATTTCTCTTGCTAGGCATAGTGACAGGTGCTTCAAACAGATGACACAGAAGTCGACATCGTCAGATTGTTGAGAATCTAATTTTTAGCGCGTTTGGACAGCACTTCGAATGGTGGAATTGTTATACTTTCTCCCGGCTTCTTCTGGAGGAACTCAGATGCTGCAAGGAAGTTTATATTCTCGAGCAGTCTATTTTACAGATTTCTTATCCACTAAGCAATCCTAAAAAGCTTTAATCAGCGCATTAAAATCCATTTATTTTGGATCGGTTGACTTTTTCGGGGTTGATATTGCATAAAAACCTAAACATGCATAAAGACACTAATAAAACATGTTATCTTGACATAAACGACCCTATTTGACAGTTTGTAAGTCAAAGACACGTTTTAAATGTAAAAAGCAAGTGTGCCCATAACCGGTTACATGTAGGTGCCCACAGCCGGGTACGGCAGCCATTTTTATAGCGGCAGAAAAAGCAATTTTCGATCCACATTTTGGCTGAATTCAATATTGCATCACAAAATATAAGGAATGTACTGCATAAATATACCTTGCATTTTAATTTTTGAATTAATTCGTTTCGCTTTATCGCATTCTGAAAATTTTCACAAATCACTTTTGTGCTGCTTTTTCTCAGAAATTTGCACTTACTAGGAAAATGCATCTATTTACTACGATGTTAGCACAAAAACTGCCTACTGTCACAATACATCTTTAACAGTACTCAAATGCACCATATATGCTCTTTGTTAAAGATCCGGTGGTGTGCCCATAACCGGAGAATGCCCATAACAAGAGACATTCCCCTGTATATATATATACATATATATAGTTGTAAATCGGAAATAATTTTAATATTTCTTTAGTTAAAAATTACAAAATTATTTATTAAGAATTAAAAAAAAAAAAAAAATTAACGAACCTTTAAAGATAATGTAAAAATGTTTCTCATGCCTCTCTGTAAAATTCCTACTCAGGCTCTACAATTATTTTTAGGTGTTGCTTCTGTTACTACTTTTTTCTTAGAAGAAATACAGTCCATTTTTAAATATTTAACCTATATATATGTTACAACCATGGAAAAGTATGCAAAAGCAAACGATATAGGATTTTTCTTATATAAAAAAAAATGCATAACATCATTTTTTTTTAGAAATTTTCTTCCTTCCTAATAAAAAAAAAGGTTTTCTTATGTGTCATGACAGAGGCAAAATATATTGAAGGTTGAGCAATGCAAGAAGTTCGTTTACTCAGGAAACTTAAAAATATACACGAAGCACATGTTTTTTACTTTTATTTTTAACTCATTCTTTCATTAATTTCTTTTTTTGCGATGTCAGCATTGAGACACTGAAAAAACCGTGATATTCATCTCTCTTTGCACCTGTTTTCAACGGTGGTGGGAATCTTCTGTTGTATTACGTTGAGTCATCGTCCCGGTAAAGGGGATGACAGTCCTTTTTTCTCGTTCAAAGAGACACATACTGAGAATCCAGAAGGTTGAAAATGAAGGAGAAGCCTGATCTGTTGTAAGCACCCTCCCGCGCAAACGTCTTGTGTTGAACGTCACTTGAAGCAGCAGACATGAAGCTCATCTTTTATCTCGTTCTCCTGTTAGTTTTTCTTAGTTCTTTAAGTGGTGAGTTCCCTCGTTTTATACAAACTGTTGTGTTAAATCGCATTCAAATTATATTAAAATGCACTTTAAAATTTCGTCCATCAAGACAATGTCCCAACCACAAACGCAATTTACACACAAAAAAAAATATATCTCATAAATATTTTTCGCTTATTCCTAATTCTGTAACTGATAAATTCATCTACAAATCTGACATTAATTGGATTATTACACCATATGTCGACAGTTTTTTCTGCAGCCTTATAAACTAACTACTGACTGTATGCCTACCATGAAATGTTATAATGCATTCTAAAAATGTATGTTAATTTCATCATGTTGAATGGAATGAAACTAAAATGTTTTCTCCAAAATGTTTTTGTGTGGGTCTGTACATGAGCCCCAAAAATATAAGTTCCGTCCAATTGATGAATGCTTGTACTAAATTTCACTTCCACTGGATGATTTCACTTCGAATTAAGAACCTTTTTGTGCGGTTCTAGATTAATTATTAAATGTAAGAGCACCTTTTTCAAGAGAACTCATGTTTTGAAAATTTTTAACAATGTATATGAATTTTATTACGTTTAATTTAGTGTAATTATGTTGAAATACGAGTCAAAGAAATTTCATTCATAGAACATTATGATTAATGGTAACGAATACTTTGGTTCATCCCCGTACACAAACCACAGCAAATCATACAGCTCATTTCAAATGGCTCAAATATATGAACCAGTTTGTAAGTCAGTCTAGTGTGGCCAGTTTAGCGGTACACACAGAGACAAAAAAAAAAAAAATATTGTGCCTCAATTGGACAGGCCTTTCTTGACGTTAAATTACTGTTGTAAATAAAACAAAGTATCACTATTATTAATTTGTATTTATTTCACTTACGTTTACTTACTAGTTTGTCTTTGAAATCCAAAAACAAACAGTTTTTTTTTTTTTTTTCCGATTCAGAATAGGTAATAGATTTTTTTCAGAACGGTTGAAGATTTTTTCCGATTCAGAAAAGACTTAAGATAACAAAAGAAAATATTAAATATTTATCTACTTTACCTTAACCATATATAGGATAGAGAAGGTATAGTTTTTAGGTTGCTGTTTTGAAAACTGAGTTTTGCATCATTTACACGGTTTTAGATCTCTCGATCCGAAATTAAGGCTTTTAGCGGTTGATCTGACATATCTCAAAAAACAAACAGCAGCAAGTCCAAACTCGGTATTCTAAATTTATGGTATACAGGAATGACGCGCTGCACTTTTCGTTAAAATCAAGCAAATGGTTTCTGCATGGGAAAATCCAAGAGAACTTAAATATATTACGTCTATGGGCAAAATATTTCGTAGATATAATTTAAAACACATTAGCCGCAATAAAACTACTGAAATGAACATATATTTTTTATATGCACAAAAGCATGTTTCGTGTGTAATAAGGTAAAACGATTTTTTTCTAAATTAAGTTAATAAAGTTGAATCCTTTTATTTTTTTTTTTCAGATCAGTTATTTGTACATTGTTTTCCTGCATCGGATGCTCCAACTGACAGAGGTAAGGATTTTTAATTTGTTTTCATTTATTAGACTTTTGTACTTTACAGAAAACCTAGAACAAGAAAGATGGTTCTGTCTCATACACTTTTAATAGATACCTAAAAAGTTTAAAGTAGTAAATTCAAAATTATTATGTTATATTCAAAATCATAATACTATTTTGTAATATTATGAACACTGTTTATATTTTATGTTAGAATTTGCTATGTTGCTCTACTCTCCTCATGGGAAATTTTTTCACCGTGAAGTAATTTTGGTCCAAGTCACGATTACAAACGATTTTTTGCTTCCTGCCCTTGCAAAGCACCATCTTACTTAACTGCAAACTTTTCAGATTTTCTGACGCTACTTTCTTATAGATTAATTCTATTCGTTTAACTTCATTGCATACTTTTGTTACCCAATAAATTGAAAATATTTGCATTAGAATAATGGTGTTAAAAAACAGCTGTGATGTTTTCTTTAAATAATATAAATACTCTGCTGCAGAATCTAAGAATTTACAAATATGTAAAAAGAAAAACCTATATCCAAAATAAGACTCGGATCCTCAATTAAATTTTGTCAAGTATAAAAACAAAAAACAAAAAAAAAAAATGTTTTTATTTATTGTTACACTTGGAATTGATAATTGTGAAACTAAAATCTCTAAACTTTTCACAATGTCCCTAGATGAGACATTCCATCTCATGTTGATCTCTCACGTATTAAAATTATTTATGATCCATAAATGATTTTGTAATTTACGTATAATATGATGAAACGGATTGTGCATGATTTACTGAATGTGTATTGAAAAATTAAGATTCAAAAAGATTTCTTATTAACTACATTCTAAAATTTTATTTTAGTGAGTTATTTCAGATAGATACAAGTTTTTTTTATTTCTCTTGCAGAGCTTCTGGTTTTACCTATAAGACATGCTGATTACTAGCGTGGAAATTCGGATTAAACAGAACAATAATCTGACAAGGAAATGAATGTATTTGAAATAAAATATTTTCTATTTTCTTGAATATCTTATTTCTAATCATAAATATTAATTATTTTAACACAAGAATGAAATTCTTCAATATGGCTTACAACGAAAAAACTGGACGAATGTTCTTACCATTCGTTACGGAGACGAAAAATTCTTAGAGACATAAATGAATCTTCATAACAGTTTTAGGTTTATAATATTCGGGTACAGGAATTTTAGAATAGCTTTTTTTAAAAAAATTCTTTCTCTTATATACTGGGTAGTCAAAAAATCACGAAATCTGTAAAAGAATATTTTACTTTAAAAATTCACATATATTAGGTCGTTGCAAAAGTTCGTGCGGACGCGGATCCTTTTATTGCCTCCAAAGACGAGAGCTTCTATCGCCGTGTGATACATTTGTTACCCGAAAAATGGGCAACGGTTGTAGAAAGTAATGGAGAGTATTTTGATTAAAAATTGTCATTTGATTTGATATATCCCACTAAAAATAATCCGAAGATATTCTTGAGAAAATAGCATTTTCTAAAGAATTTCTTCAAATATTTTAAAATATTTTGAAGATTTATCTTTTTCTATAAAATATCTTGAGAAATTTTGAAGACATTATAAAGAATTTTTGTAAACGTTCTTAAAAATGGGCCAAATAACTTAAAATATTCTGCAGATTTTCTCTAAAAATATATGCAAAATATCTTGAGATTATTTTTAGTGGGGATATTTTTATGAAATGAAGCAATAAAAAACCGCACGAACTTTTGCAACGACCTAATAAATAAAGTTTTAAACATAACTAAAGTTAAAAATAGGCCATTCTAAAATGTAAACCTTAAAGTAAAAAAAAAAAGGAAAAAATAAAAAAGAAATTACGTTATAACAACTCAATATTAAAAGTTTATTGATTTTTTCGGATACATGCAGAATATGTTTTACCAATTTTAAAGAATTTTTTTCAATTTTTGAATTATTATTTGTTAAATCCCAAGTTCATTGCTTGTTTTCAAATTAGAAACATAAAATCATCTTACATAAAAACCTTTTTTTTAAGTAATTTCATAGAAATGAGTCAGAAGATGACAATTCGGGAGACAAATCGTTACAAATCATCCGTGGAAACCACAGATCTTTGAAAATGAGATGCTTCTAATTCCTGAATGATACACACTTTATAAAAATTCATATTAAACTTTTTAAACATATTTGGATTCCCCAATTATAAACTGAATTGAGTAGAAAGCTTTCTTACGTACTTTGTCGGAAAATTCAAATCTCTGCTCTAAACTTCCTGCATTTTGTCAGACGTACATACTAATGACCACTTTTTATTTTTTTTCTGCCTTGAACATTTTCAGTTTCCTGGATTTTGTTGTCTTCAAGATTTCCAAAAATCATGAGTGGTTGTTTTGCTTAGCTCTTGGCTATGTCTCTTTAAATTATTTTAAAATGTTCAAAATATGCTATTGAGGAACAATGTTTTATCATTTTTTTTTAGCAGTGTATCCTGTTGTATCAAAAGAAAACAAAATCATAAGCACAAGCTAAATCAAATTTTTCAATGGTATAATATTTATGTTGTTGCTATTTACCTTATAATAAAACCATTATTATCTATTTCAGTTTTTGTGAAAATTTTGAAACTTAGATTGCAAAATTTTCCGACCACTTACAAATTAAAAATTTTTAAATCATGGAATAAGATTACGCTCTATTTGTTTGAAAAATCCGTCTTTCATAATATCCTCAGTGTCTAAAAAAGCTATTTTTTATAGAACTATGTAAAGAGAGCTTGCCGTTTGAAACTCGAATGTTTAATGGTTTTGTTTTCTAATATGGATAATTTGGAATTATCCTTATTATACTTCTGATCTTTCGGGATATAAATGTCTAGGATTAGAATAATCAGCTTGTAATTATTTAAAATAAACCTTTGTATTAGTTTAAAATTCTCTGTACCTGTTACCTTTGAAAAAAAAAAAAAAATTAGTATTATCCAAATTCGGGTACTGTAACAAAAACTTAACATATTTAGAAGTGCTTATGTTGCAATCAATTGATTTTTAATTTATTTACACTGCACCGAGAGAGATATTAATAAGTGCATCAAGTAATTTTCGCTTACGTGTAACATCTAAAAGATTAAACTTATTGAGCAAAAACGGCTATTATATTTTTATATGTTGCTGTTTATAACATTTACCATCACGAGGTGAAGTCTCATTCTTTACACAATGATGATATAATAATACAGTACTTAATTACTGACAAACTAGTTTTAATATGCCGATAAATAATGCCAAATTCAGAAATTATTTTAACGATAATCATAGTACATCAAACAATGCACTGGATTAACATAAAATATTAATTTTTATAATATTCAGCTTAATTAATACAACATAGCATAAGTTCATTCTTTTGATTTCTTCTATAAAATATGCCACAAAGCTTTAACTTATCAAGACAACATTTTTAATATGCGCATTATTTTTTCAATATACAAATTTACACTTAAATTACAAATATGAATTTCATTAGGATTTGTGCAGTACAAAGTTGTTTAACTTTGGTTTATAAACGAACGTTTAAGTGCGAACCTAAAAATTAATAAAAAAAAAATATTAAAATTCAAAGGTAGATCTAACAAGGAAACATTCAAAAGGTGTCATCTTCAAAAAGTAATGAAAAAAATATATGTGATTCTACTCTTCATAAAACACCAGAAAATGAAAAAAATATCGGCCTCATTTAATTACAGCGACCACAAAAAATTATCAAAATTAAGCATATTTGGCGATTTAGCGCTGTTAGGTGATACGTTTGCTAGCACCGAGATTGCCGTGTACGAACATAACAGTGTTTTGCTTTTCCTCCAAGTACTCAAAATCAATCGCCTAGCAGTGTGAAATCGCCAAATATGCTTAATTTTGATAATTTTTTGTGGTCGCTGTAATTTATTTCAGCCGATAATTTTTCCTTTTTCTGGTGTTTCTATAGGAGTAGAATCACATATATTTTTTTCAATACTTTTTGAAGATGACACCTTTTGAATGTTTCCTTGTGAGTATTACAAGAAACCGTTTATGAATGATTTACAGATCGAGTAATTACTATGCACGCATTTAAAGCTCTAAAATTAATAGAACTAAATAAAAACATGTCAAAAGGAGCGGAAAGTATTTTTATTCTGGTGAATACTTTTTGTTAAATGTGATCTATGAAAAATTTTCGCGGATTCTTGTAGCAGCCTTCCAAATTAATCTTTTTTATCTTATCCCAGATAACGTGAATAGCTGCATAATTAGCTCAGTCTGTGTATTGTTTTATCCTATTACCTAAGGTGAATCTGGGAAGAAGGGAGTAATATTGCACTATCTCGTGCAAATGAAAACAACTTTGTTTATTTACAAATTCCTTAGTAATCATGGCCCACCAGCGGCCGAGCGGTTATGCGCTCAAAGCTGGTAGACGTGAGGTGCCGGGTTCGATCCCCGGTCGCGCTCGTCGGCCTAGCCGTTCGGAGTTTTCCGTGGTTTCCTCCGAAACTTGCGTAAATACGGGCTAGGACCCCTTAGAAAGACCTCCACGGAAGGCACTCCCCCTCAGGCCTAGGACCCCAGTGTTGTCAATCGGCCTTAATCCCTAACACCTTAGTAATCATGTATTCTGTCTAGCAATTTATAAGATTTTTTATTTTTTTTTTATGGTTGTAAATAATTTTTAAGTGCGCGTGCGCGGCAGATGGCTCTTGTTTTACCATTGTTTTATTATATAGGATAAAAACCTCGATAAATTAGGCAACTTATGAAGAACGTTCATTTGAATACAGTAAAAATTAAAAAAACCATCGACAAAGGAATGAGATGGATTTTACGTAATTTCCACACTTTAAAATCCATAAAGGGTATTTCCACATGCCACATACTTATTTTAGAGATCCAATTAATTCATCCATATTGACAAAAAGAAATTCCCTATTGAAAAAAGCATCAAACGCTTGTAACTCTAACATATACTTTCTTTTATTTACTAAAATTTGTGAGATGATAATTGTTTTTCACATAAAAGAACTTTTGCTAAGTGTTTAAAATAATTGGATATTTAAATTAATTACCCAGCATGAGAAAAATTTTCAACCCTTCGAAAACATCTAAAATCTAGTTCGTTCTTTTTATAATTTGCTTAATGTTTACTCTATTCAAACGCACTTTTGATAAAAGTTGCCCAATATATCTAGATTTCAACCTATGCAAAAATTATTATTATTATTATTATTTTTCGCACATGCGCAATGAAAACGTTTTTCATAAACATTTTCACATTTCACGAGATATTTGAGATATTTGTATTCCGATTGCAATATATTGTTTTAAAAGTGTATTTCCTTTATTTAATATGCTATCGTCACACAATTGCTCCACAAATTAAAATGTGTCTGCATTAACACATCCTAAATTTATAGTTCATTTCGTTCACTTAACGATACAGAGTGATTACAAACATCATTGATTTCGCTCAATTTGTTTCCGGCCTCCTAAATATTGTTTTAAATCAATCTTCACTGAAAAACATGAGGAAGGTTCAGTTCAATAGATACCCAATATTTGAAAGCATTTCATCGAGAGATAAGTTTTTGAATTGAAAAAAACTGATCTTTTCCAAATCTTGCTAAACTTGTGAGCAGGTAGGTATTTTTCCATTTTTTCAGTTGTTAACTTCCTTTTTCCAAAGCTTTCAGGCTTTTCTTACTTTCTCTTTTTTTTTTCTTCTAATACATTTCTTCTTTCATTCTTTTAATACATTTCGTATTTGCAGATCTGGCTAATTATAAAAAAGTTGATTTGTGACAGGAAATAACTCTGATTTATCCTCATAATTATTTAAGGCATCTATAATGTTTCGGCGAGCCTTTACCATCCTCAGTGACATTGATGCCTTATCATTAGTAATAATACTTCTTAAAAGTGAGATTCCTCTCTGAATAACACCACTGAAATGTGACAATGACAAACACATTATTAGTGCAGAAACACGTCGATATATCTTCTAAGTAAACTAAAAAGGAAAATGTTATATTTTAACATTGCTGAAAAAGGGACATTTGTTGATCTAGAAAGAAAAAGAATAACATAAACTGACATTTGTAAAATAATTAAAAAAAAAAAAAAAGAAGAAGAAAGGACAAATACTTGAAAAAGTGACCAAGTGGAAGCCCTGCATATACAGAAGGAGAGATTCTTCGAATGATATTTGATAATTTTCTGGTCTTCTTTTATTTATTTCTTTTCCTTTGAGTTAAGCTCAGATATTTCACAGAGGGAAGGCAGTAATGCATTTTCAAAAGCCTTTTAGATAATTTTATATGTATTTACAGAGCTTGCAAGATATAGTTTTTGCTATATGAGCCAAAAAAAAAACGAAAAGGACAAATTAAGAATTGCAAAATCAGAAAATGTTTTTAAAGCAAAAAGATTATAAGTATCAATTTTTTTCCCACGTCGATAAATCGTGTACAGCGCCATAAATCTGTAATCCCATATTCTTGCAACGAATGATGTTGGAGGCTTTGAATAAGACTAGTAAAAGCATTCATACTTTTAATCCGTTAATAGAAATATCGTTTTAAAATTTCTTTTATATGACCTTTATTATATACACTTCCTTTCTCCTTTAGATGCTGTTGCTAATGTAATACGAGACTTCGAAGAAGAATTCTTCTGATAGAAATTCAGAAAAATTCAAAACCGTTTTGTGCTTCTCTATTTGAAATACAAAAAAATGTATTTTCTTCAATTTCTTATTTTCAATTAACATTTCACACTCCACGCACATAAATGAAATTCTTGACCTCAACTACACAAGGAGACCCTCCTCCCCCCCTACTAATAGTCCAAAAACTGGCGACATAAAAATGGTTGTCATCAGCTACAGTAAATATTCATACCTGAAAAAGTACCTCCAGGGAAGTTAAGATTTGACGAAAAGTTTCCTAGATCATTCCCGGAAATTAAAGCGTGGCAAACAGCGGAAGAATAAAAAATTAAGCAAAAATTGTGATAAAGTACATTGATGATAGTTCCACAAAAATCTATTAATTATTGCCTTGCTACACAAAAAAATATTGAGAGTCCGCAGTAACATGCTAGGGGATATTTTACTTGGGTATAACACGCTGAAAGTTTGCATCCAAGTGGTGCAAATTTTCAAAATAAAAAACCATAAGATACAGCAAGAGTTTTGTTGTTGTTGTTGTTGTAATTTATAACTTTATAAATATGTACGTTAAAATAAAACACTGATAACCGCAGAATAAAATCATGGCTGACAGTTACAAAGGTCGCGCTGTAGCGTGGGCATTTTTAGAAAGACCCCGCCACCCTTAACTTTGGAACATAAATCAATACGGGAAATGGACGAGGTGCATACATGAAAATTTTGAGACTATCTATTATTTATCAGGTAAACATATAAGAAAAATGATGGTTAACTTGAGAAGAAAATACCAGTGGAAAGAGACTAGAGAAAAAAGTTCTCTGAAGGAAAAAGTGCTGACAGACTG
This sequence comes from Salticus scenicus, assembly GCA_963930645.1. NCBI lineage: Eukaryota > Metazoa > Arthropoda > Arachnida > Araneae > Salticidae > Salticus > Salticus scenicus. The sequence continues at coordinate 200,424,655 of OZ005661.1, forward strand.
CATAAAAGTTGCGTAAAAAAAAAAAAAAAAAAAAAAAACATAGTGTACATTTATAAAAGATATTTTTAGTTGTCATTTATAACAATGTAAAGTTGTATGCAATATGACAGACTGATAAGTTGGTGCTATAATCAGGACAGACAAATGCAATTACATAACCACTCTTAACTTTCAACTAATAATAAATACGCAAAAATCCTGACGTAAATGCATAAACTTTTTCTGAAAATTAATTATTTTTCGTGCTAATACATAAAAAAAATGCTGGAAGACAGTTTCCTAGGCGAAAATGCCTTGACAAATCGCATAAAAGTAGGGTAAAATTTCTAGAAAAAAGTTATTATGTACTCGAGTAAAAACTCTTGTAGTTGTAGTTTATGTCTTTATAAAGATGTATGCAGACTCATAGACTGGGGCATAAAATAATGGTAGACTGTTACATATATCTCTCTGTAGCTTCAGCTTTCTTAACGGCAGCCTGCTGTTACGAATATTCAATAATAAATCAAAACATAAAATCAATGAGGATTAGACATGAAAGTGGGTGAAAATCTACCATTTATCATGCTAATAGGTGAAAAAATACTGGCAAAATATTTTCGAAAAGAGAAAAGGCTGTCAGAACTCATAAAAGTAAAGTAAAAAAAAAATAATAATCATATGTTACACAATTAGAAATGTTTTGTAGTTGTGGTTTATAGTATTCAAAATTTTATGGAAAGTCTTAGATTAACAACTCAGCGACCTCTCGCTGTTATTAATTTTCATCCATAAATCAATACAGTAGAACTTGGATAATACGAAGTTGAAGGGACCAGAGAAAAATTCGAAATATCCAAAAATTCGAATTACATATACTATTTTGAGAAAAAAAAAAGGTATATTAAAAAATTAAAACTCTACGGACGAAGATTTAAGACATAAACCTAATACCTAAGAATACTGCTACATCCCCCCCTCCCCCATTAAATCAATACTTTTTACGAGCTTAATTATTCAACACTTTTTAAAAAATAGTCAGATATTTTTTATTTCTTCTTTAAGTACAATCTTTGTGTCATAGCATATGACTTGATACAAAAATTGAATCTACTTACTACATTAGGCATGCAGAGCTGCCAATCTATTCCAGCAAATTGTTAGTACCGCCTCTTTTTCTAAACCAATTAATTTTTAGAGTAATTCTCTTGAAATGTAGCTACGATGAATTAAGAAGAAAAATATTCTAAAAATTAAGTGGTGTAGAAAAAAGGGCGGTACTAACAATTTGCCGAATTAGGTTGGCATCTCTGGGCATGACTTTCAATTAAAAAAACCTCGAAGTTCATGCACATTCACCATATCTTCTGAGATGCACTAGCTAGGGGATTCTCTTGTATTTCCTTATCCTTCTTTCGAAAGACTGTTAAGATATATAATGCACTTTAGCTGAGAAAAAATCCCGGGAACAAATTTTACTGTAATATATTAAAGGTAATCGTATGAAAAATTCGAATTATCCTAAATGGAATTCGAATTATCCACGATTTTTTATCATTATTTTAATATAAAATTCAAGAGACTGAGTAAAAAATTCGAATGATCCAGAATTTCGAAATAAGCAAGTTCGAATATTACATTTATTACTTCACTGGCCATCCCGAGATAACTAAGGGGATATATATCCTTCCGCGCATTACAGTGGCTGGGGAAGTGGTTCAATTTGCACAGATTGTTATTAAAATGTTATTTATCACAATAATTTCTGAAACAAATGCTGGTAGATTGTTTCCCAGGGAGGAGAGCTCTGACAGACCGCATAAATATAGCGTAAAACTTAAAAGACACAAATCCTAATCTACACGAATGGTAATTTTTGTAGTTGTAGTTTAAAAATATAAAACATTTTTTTTTTTATGCAAACTGCAACTGAAACTCCTCAACCACCGACCAACATGAAGGTTTATGGTGTGATATCGAAAATCACATATTCTAAATTATGTATTACATTTCTGATAAATTTAATTCTTTCCCAATTCATTTTCTATCTGTATAAAAAGCGAGTTAATATTTGCGGTTTCATTCCTTTATTCCAAAAGAGCAAAACATTATATCTCTATTTCTTTAATAAAAAAAATAAAAATAAAAATAAAAGCAAGAGATGAGCTTTCAATCGCTTAATTCTGTGGAGAACAATTCGTTTCATCTCAATTAAATAAAAAAAATAAAATGTTTCCTGATGTCATTTTTGAACATTGAACAGATCTCACATCTGCTACGTAAAAATAGAAATCGCGTATTCTTCTTAGACTAAAGTCTATGAATAAAAAAGTTGGGTGTTGTCTTGGCTTCATTTTTATGTGGTTTTGTGTAATGTATCCAGCCAACAATTTCATCACTTCTGCCTCTTCGCTGTTCCTGTAAAGACGTCTCTTGATTTACTTCTCTCCCCGTGTCCATTCCGTCCCTGTAATGTTAATTCACTTTCATCCTTCCATATATTATACATAAAAACTTTAATCTGGATGTTTCGGATGACTATTTGTACTGTCAATTTCTTCAAAGAAATTTATGTGTTATTGAAATTGCAAGACATATGATGACTTGGAACTCCATTAAATGATTGCATTAAAGATTTCGCGTGCCTGTGTTATTTTTGCGACATAACGCTTCTTCTGATTATCTTCACGGCTGATACGAATAAGGAATTCATACTTCCTACCAAACAAATATAATAAATTATGTGGTGCTTCATACCAGGCGAAATCTTAGAAAATTTATGCATGAATTTAAAAGCGGGCACGGGGAGGAGAAAAAACTGCAACATTATAAAATTTTTCTTTTTCGGATGCACTTTTGAACTACCTTGAAATTTTTATGCCTGTGTTGCTTTTTACTATTACTTTATCTGCTGCAGTTGTTTCGCCTATAAGCACTAACTCTTCAGAGTAAAAACTTTTATATATTATTTAAATATATATATATTTCCGGAACAATAATAGAAACAGTTTTAAAAACTTTATCTTCTGTTTGTTGGACTGCCTATGCTGGTGATGTCTGTAGTGTCGGTGTTCCTGTCAAGAGGTTCCTGTTCCTGTTTTCTGTCTGGCTTGGCTTGTGATCGTCCGATGTCTCTGCCGATTCCTTATTTGAGGCCCGTTATTCTGTGCAGTGGTGGAGCATATTGTGGTTGCCGTCGTCCGTATGTGTTTGCTTCTCTGTCTGCTGTGGTGTTCAGTGTTTGTCTCGCCTCATGCAATTTTCATGACAACATTTCTCCAGAATTCCTGTCATATGTGTGCTGCTGATTTAAAATCAATGCAAAGAATGTCTTTCGTGTTTCTAGTCGACATTCGATAATTATTTCAGCAGGTGATTAAATTCTTCAAAAGAAATTTTTATTGAACGTCAGTCCGATACTGACTATTCCGTTCGCTTGTTTTTAAAAATCAGGCTAGAAGAAGAACTATTATCGTGATACTCCAGCGACAAAAGTTTTCAATTTATAGTGTTTTGAATGTACGCTTCCTCATATAATAAGCCGCTTCCTCAAATTACAATTTGTATGAATTTATAAATTTTTTAAATGTGACTACTATTGACGCAATACTAACAACAATACCATTAAAATATCTATTTATAAAAAACTCAACGTATTAAAATAAAATAAAATAAAATAATAATTCAACGTATTAATAATATAAAAAAAAAGAGAGATTTCTGTTCAAGTAAGTAAACTATTTCTTAATTTCTATACATGAAATAAATAGTTAAAATATATATATATAACATTGTGAGTATATAAATAATAACAATAACATTATAATACATTTCTGTATTTCATTTCATTTATTTTCTTTTTATACTAATTTTGCTTGTTATAAGGTAACTTGCTCATATAATATATGGTTTAATTTACGTGATATAAATGTTGATATTTTTAATATTAACTTATGACATTGAAAAATTAATATTTATCATATTTTTTTACAATAACATTCATTCGTTCTATTATTTAACAATTGAATTTATAAAATTTTTTATTTATGCAATATATATATAATTTTGTTCATATTTTTGCAAATATTTAAAAAAAAAAATAATAGTAATAATAGTAATAATAAGTATTATTTACTCATTTCTTTAAATAGTTATTGCTCATACAACTTACATTTGAGCAAACGTTTGTATATATATATATATGTTGCATACATTTTATATCATAAATCGACAGAAATTTTACATGTTTTCATAAAGTTTTGTGGGTTATACATTTATAATTTATATTGATTTAATATATTTATTGCACAACATGTATTTTATAACACCTAATTTCTGCCATGACTGATTTTACATATTAAGATCTTATACATACACATATATATATATATATATATATATATTTAATATATTTCCAAAAAGAAATTATTCAAGTCAAAATACATTTTGTGCAATCTTTTTATATTTTATTTTTGGTAGTGAAAGTTTTATAGATATTTATATGTGATACATATTCAATATATAGTATATATACATAATATTCAGTTTTCCATTTTGGTAATTAAATTATTTAGTAATAATGGCCACCAATATTATGATTCCAACTTTTGATGGGGATCCAAATTTTCTTAAATTCTTTTTTGATCAGTTAAGATCGTATGCAGAGATTGGTGGTATAAAATCTAAAGAAATCATTTTGATTCTAAAAAGTAAATTGATCGGTCCTGCACAAAAATTCATGTTAGAAAATGAAATTTTATATAATGCGACTGATCTGGAATTTATCGAAAAAGAATTTACAAATTTCTTTTCTTTACCATCGTCAATATATAACATTAATTCATTTAATAACTTCACAATGATAAAATCGGAGTCGCCAAAACATTTTGCACACAGATTAAATTGTGTCGCATCAAAAGCATTTCCTGATATTTATGACACGGAAGCATTGAATTCACTAAAATTCTCTAAATTTATTTCGTGTATACCACCAAACATTAGAATTAAGCTTCAAGAGGAAGGTATTAATAAATACAAAGAAGCTGTTGATAGGGCACAAAAACTCTTTGAGATTCATGTGACAGAGGATATGACAAAAAACACAGAAAACACAGACACAAACACTAACATAATTTTGGAGAAAATCAATTTTTTGACTGAACAAGTTAACAACTTATCATGTACACAGGATAATAAAAAAGACTATCATGATAAGCAGAACTATCAATTGCAAAACAAAAGAAGAAAATATTCTCCAAATATGCAAAGAATTGCTGATGGTCAAACACACTTTAAAAATAAAAAAACTTTCTTCCAAAATAGACAAAGTAGAAACAAATTCAATTCTAGAATTTGCCAAATTTGTGAGAAATATGGACACACTGCTAAATATTGCTTCAGATGGAAGAGACAAATTTTAAGAAAACAAGATTATCGACACTACTCACACCAACAAATTTCTGACGCAAATTTTCGAGACAACACAAAGTTTAGTGAGGATAGGAATTTAAACTGATAGAGAGATTTATTCCTACTGGTGAGAATATTTCTCAATCTCTACAATCACCAGTATTTTCTACGCAAAATAATGATATACCAAAATTAACAAATCGTAGGCTAGTTAATTTTGTTGCTTCTCAAAAAAATTCTATCATTACGATTTCAAACAATGTAGCTATTCAAACAGAAACCGAGCAAATAATAAATATACTTGTAATGTATATCAAAATGCTTACTCCTTACCACTTATTAATGCGGTGATGGCTCAGTCGAAAGTAAAATTTTTAATTGACACAGGCAGTTCGTTAAGTCTACTTTCACAAAAATTGTTTAATGAAATCATCTTTGAAATATAAAAGAAAAGGTTCTAATATTACAATTAAGACTGTCAATTCTGAGGTTAATTTCTCATCATGTATAAGTGCATCTTTTAAAATTGAACAAAAGAATTTTCACCATACATTTTATATTGTTGATATCCTTTCATCCTCGTCCTTCCAAGGAATTCTTGGAATTGATTTCATTAAACATAATAACATCAAAATTGATTTTGCTCATGACTTACTAAAAATAAATGATACATCAATTCCATTTTACTCTTGTAATGAGGAGGATGATGGTACTTGTAATCACAATCATACTGACCGTGCACATAAAAAAAATTGCATTTCTGTTTTTTTAAGATTCTAAATGTATTCTCAACTCATATGAAACAAAAGCAATTAAGGTATTCACCAAATTAAAACCTGATCCTACTGAATATATGTTTGAGGGAAATGAAGATAAACAGATAAATTTTTACGATTCTCTTATATCATTCAAGGACTTCCAAAAAAGTTACAATAGGAAAAATCATATAAAAGAAATTTATAATTTCCAGATTTATGTATCAAATAATTCTGAAAAGAGTGTTCATCTTAACAAAAACATGAATATAGGTAAAATTGCTTTGGTTCAACAAATCAAAAATTTTGATGTAAGTGAAATTATTTTGAATGATGGCAATCACACGGAATTTAAAAACAAAACTGAACAATCTGTCAATTTAATTCAACCATCTGAACAAATTTTAAACAAAAGAAAATCAGATTTAACTCATTCTGACTTCAAACTTGATCACTTATGTAAAGAAGAAAAAGAGCAGTTGCAAAAATTACTATTCGAAAATTTTGCTGTTTTTTCAAAATCTTTAGCAACCTTAGGACATACTGATAAAGTTATTCCAAATTTAAAGCTCACAAATGATTTTCCAATAAAAACTCTTCCTTTCCCAATACCTCAAGCTCTGCAAAACGAAGCTCTCAATCAAATTAGAGAACTTGCAGATGCTAATATCATTGAGCGTAGTTGCTCCGAATGGGCCTGTCCCATCCTTTTGGTAAAAAAGAAACCGGATGGTTCAGGAAAACAAAGATTCAGACTAGCTTTAGATCTAAGAATGCTAAACACGGTAATTCAGGGTTCTTCTTACCCTTTGCCAAAAATTCAAACTATTATTTCAAATCTATCATCATATAAATATTTTACGCCATTGGATTTTCAACAAGCATATAATCAAATCGATTTACCGGAAAAACTTCAAGATTATGTTACTTTTACATCAATGTTTGGTTCATATAAATATAAACGTTGGTCTTAAAACAGCTAGCTCTATTTTTCAATCACTTATGGATAGTCTTTTAGATGAATTTCAGGAAGATGGAATCTATTCCTATCAAGATGACTTAATTTTAGGGGCTAACTCTTTTGAAGAAACAATGTTTAAATTAAGGAAAGTATTCGGTGTTTTAAAAAAATACAATTTAACTCCAAACAAATGTTCATTTCACAAAACAGAAGTAGATTATTTAGGTTTTCACATTCAAAATCATACATTTTCTCCGGTGCAGGCTAATATTGTTAAAATTAATTCATTTCCTGTACCCACTACTAAAATCAGGTGAAAAGATTTTTAGGACTTGCTACTTATTATAAATCATTATTACCAACTTTTTCTCAAATCGTCCAGCCATTAATTGACTTAACCAAACCTAAAGTCACCTTTAAGTGGACTCAGAAACATCAAGAAGTTTTTGAAAAAATGCAACAATTATTTTTCAAACCTCCAATTGTTAGATTACCTGACTGGAACAAAAAATTTTTCGTGAACACAGATGCGTCAAAAGTTGCAATTTCAGGTGTACTTATGCAAAAATTTGGCGATAGACTATTGCCCATTGCATATTTTTCAAAATCATTAAAACCCTCTGAATAAAAATATCCTTCATTGAAACTAGAATTAATGGCCATACATAGATATGTACTTGCATTTAAATACTATTTATATAATCGAAATTTTGTAATTCTTTCGGACAGTGCACCTTTAAAAAAATATAAGAAAACAACAAATCCTGCAGACATTACCACTAGATGGCTTATGGACCTTTCTGAATATTCTTATTCTTTTGAACATATACCTGGTTCTAGCAATATTTTAACTCATTATTTGTCCAGATATAACTTAGATGAAAATCAAGAAAACCTTTCTACTAATCCGAAGATTGTTTTTGAAGAAAATCTTCCTGTCATTCAAAATGATCCTGATAAGGTGAGTACAAATGGTCATGAAAATTATGAAAAAGTTAAAAATAATTATCAATTAAACTTTCTTATTTCTGGCCAAAATGGTAATAAAGATCCCCTCCTGGAAATATCAAATAACACTTTTGTGTTTGAACAGAAAAAGGATGATAAATTATCTCCTATATATAATGAAATTTTAAGAAAAGGATCATCTAAAAAGTTTTCTAATTTTTTTTATACATCCTGATACTAAAGTTCTAATGATAAAAAAGTATGACACTTGCAATGACACATATACTTACTGTATTGTTGTGCCAGAAAAATTAAAAGCTAAGACATTAACTATTTCTCATTTATCACACTTCGGATTCACAAAAACTTACGAATTTTTATCATCTAGATTTTTTTGGAGAGGAATGTACAACGACACATTAAATTTTGTTGCATCTTGTACAAATTGTTTACAATCAAAACATCATCGTTTATTTAATGCACCTTTACAGCCAACCTACATACCGAAATTTCCTGGACATACTATACCTACTGATTTGTTAGGTCCTTTCAAAAATGGTCAATCCATATTGACCGTAATTGACCATTTCTCAAGACATGCAGAACTTTATCCCTTAACGGATACATCTGCACAAAAAGTTGTTAAATGTTTATTTTCTTACATATTCACACATGGTCGTCCATCTGTAATTCTTTCAGATCTTGAACCCCAATTTACGTCACATGTTTATAACAATTTCAACGACACACTAGGTATCAAAATTTTACACTCTTCTGTTGCTCATCCACAAAGCAACGCTATTTCTGAAAGAGTAAACAAAAGTATAAAATATTCCATAAAAACACTCCTACAAGAAGGACACACATTTGTAAATGCTATCAATATTCATAAATCTTTGTATAATGGAACAAAACATTCGTCGACACAATTTTCACCAAATTTCCTACACTTTGGCAGAGAATTATCGTTAATTTTTGATACATATGATTCTCAGTGCAACCAACCATTCCTTGACAGAAATGTTGATGTTTATAAACTAATGCATGACCTTGATAAAATTTATCATAAAGCTTACAATAATATTAAAATGTCTCAAGAAAAAAGCTATAACTATTATCAAAGAAAAACAAAGTTAAGAAACATTTTCGAAAAAGATATAGTATATTTAAAATCTACTGACAGATTTAGACTTAAATATTATGGTCCTTTTATTGTATTTAAAAAGCATTCACCAGTTGTATTTTCAATAAAAAGAATAAACTACCCTGATGAGTCTGCATTTAAGGTACATGTGGATAGGCTGTTGCTAGCTCCACCCAGAAACACACATTTAGTTGATAACTGTGCTCCCGAAGGCCCGAGGATGGCGGGAAAACGTTTCCCTTACACCATGGAAACAAACCAAAAAAAAAAAAAAAAAAATCTGGAGTGACTCCACTCGACTTTCCGAACATCGAGTAATTAACAGTTTTGTAGATAAAGTAAAGAAAGAGTAGTTGTTAAACAAACAAAAGAGAGAAAACCATAATAAAGTGTTTGAGTATTTTTCTCCATCTATTACACGTTGTTTTATTTAACGCTACTGAACTTTGAGCCCATCGATCATAATGACAAAGAAATTTTCGTTGTGTCCCTGTAAAAACCTATAAATGTTAGATTCACCAAAATGCTTATAGTTAGTGCAACAGTGATTTATAATACTCATATAAATTTTCAGCTGAATTCAATAAGGCGTTTAGATGCTATCGTACTTTAAAAAATTTAGTCCCATAGGCCATAATGATAAAGAATTTTTCTTTGTGTCCCTGTAAAACTAGTTGGCATAGGTGGACTCTGCTCAGTTCCCCATCATATTTATGTTCTCAGAAATTTCTAGTGCGAGACATATTACTAGTGGATCTGCAGATCAGGAGCCTCAACGTCCTATTTGCATCAGACATTATTCAATAGGTCATTTTTATTTATTCCTTATTATATAATAGTATATATTGATTCGATCGACTTATTACCAAAATCAAATACATTCCTGAGGGGGGCGGCAGCCCCCCTCAACCCCCCGCTGTATCTCTCTTTGTATACCTATTTGTATATGATATAAAGTGTTACGAAATTGTAAATAATTGTATTTATTTTTGTATAAATTCTTTCAAAGAGGTTTAGTAAGTTGATAAAATGCTAATTTTGTGCCTTTATAGTCGTTTTAGCGTTAAAATAGCCAAATTTTCCTTTAAAAACGCATTAAAAAGCTCCTATAAGGGAAGAAATAAATTTGGCGCCAAATTTGGCGACTATTTCCCTCCTTGGCGATTTTTTGGCGATTTTGGCGAGAAAATCCTTATTAGGGATATACCAAATATGGAAGCTCTAATCTCATTGGCTGATGTGATACGAGAATTTTCCAGAACAGTCTGTTTTCGATAGAAAAGTATAAAAGGAGCATTATTTTCGCCAAGACGGTCAGTCTCAGATCTATATCAGTTTCGTCAAATGCTTGCTCAATGGGCTCATGAATATGTGTACCAAATTGCAAGTCAATAGCGTTATTTTGGGGGCCGCTATCGCGGTACATACAAATTCTTCCCATAGGCCGTAATGGTAAAAAAAACTTTGGCGTGTCCCTGTACACGAACTTACAAATGGAATGCACACCGAAAACTATACAGCTAATTTCGTGGGCATCATGAACATGTGTACAAAATTTCAAGTCAATAGCGTGTTTTTTGCGGCCGCTATCGCATGACAGACAGACAGACGGAATCCAAAATCCTTTTGAGTCTCAACAGAGGGCCTCCATTCACATTTCGGCAAAAATTCGAAGTCAATAGCTTGATTTTTGCGGAGACTATCGCGGTACATACAGATTCTTCCCATAGGCCGTAATCATAAAAAATCTTTGGCGTGTCCCTGTACACGAACTACAAATGGAATACACACCTAAAACTATACAGCTGATTCCGTTGGGCTCATGAACACGCGTACCAAATTGCAAGTCAATAGCGTGATTTTTGTGGCCGCTATCGCGGTACATACAAATTCCTCCCATAGGCCGTAATGATAGGAAAAACTTTGGTGTGTCCCTGTACACAAATTACAAATGGAATACACACCCAAAACTATACAGCAGATTTCGCGGGGCACATGAACACGTGTACCAAATTGCAAGTCAATAGCGTGATTTTTGTGGCCGCTATCGTGATACATATAAACTTCTCCCATAGGCCGTAATGATAAGAAAAACTTTGGCGTGTCCCTGTATACGAACTACAAATGGAATACATACCAGAAACTATACAGCTGATTTCGTGGGGCTCATGAACATGTGTACCAAATTTCAAATAAATAGCGCTTTTTTGGCGGACGCTATCGCGCGACAGACAGACAGACAGACACAGCCCAAAACCGTTTTGAGTCTCAACAGAGGGCCTCCACTGACGTTTCGGCAATAATGTTAAAAGAAATGAATTTGACCAAAGCTTCATACAGTGACAGAATGAAATCCCCGCCTAATAGGCTATCCACCGTTCATTTCGATATATTTATCTTATTCTAATCTATTAATTTATTTTATCGGGGTCAATTTCATTGTTTAGTTTTCATGCTACTATTTCCAATGCAATAATCCTCAAGTTCATATTTATATGAAAAATTTACAATTTCGCTATGTTGATAAAATCGTAAATTACGAATAATTTACGAAATTTTCCTATTAGAATATTTGTATTCAATCATGTTCAAACAAATATCATAAACGTAATTTTGAAGTTGTCTAACGTATTTAGGATCCTCAAAATGGAAGTTTATGCTCAATTTTGCTTTATTCTGACATGTTAAATAAATCGTAAATTCCAAATAACTTAAGAATTTTTTTAAATTGGAAAAATCATAGTCTATGATATTCATGCCAGTATCCTAAATATTATTTCGAAAGTGGTTTGACATCTTTACGATGAAAATATCCCTCAAGATTGACGTTTATGTGAAATTTTGCTCTATTCAGCCATGTTAAGAAATTCGTAAATTTCCAATAACTTACGAAATCTTTATATTGGAAAAATCATAGTCATTAATATTCATGCCAGTGTCCTAAATAATGTTTCAAAAGTAGTCTGACATCTTTACGATGAAAATATCTCTCAAAATGGACGTTTATGTGAAATTTTCCTCTATACTGCCATGTTAAGAAATTCGTAAATTTCCAGTAACTTGCGAAATTTTCAAAGTAGCATATTTATAGTTACTGATGTTCATTCCGGCATCAAAACTGATATTTTAAAACTTGTCTGACATTTTTACAGTAAAAAGTTTTCATTTAATGCACGTTAATGTGATTTTTTGTCCTATTCTCCCATGTTAAGAAAATCGTAAATTTCTAATAACTTACGAAGTTTTTAAAATCGAATGTTGCAAATGAATAGGGTTCTTGCCAGTGTCGAAAGTAATATTTTAAAACTGATCTGACCTCTCTGCGACAATTTGTTCTTGAGATATCGTGTACACAGACTAACAAACTAACGGACTGACCCACTAACAGACTAACAGACTAACAGACTAACAGACACCCTACAGACAGACACCATAGAAATTTTGTCATTTTCGGATTCCTCACACCTGAAAACGTGTAGAAAAGTCAAAAAACCGAGGTCGAAATTTTTCACGATTACCTAAGTTCCCCATACCTATAGTATGATGGGGAACTAAAAACTGTAAGTGCTAGATTCACCAAAATCTATACAGTTAGTTCCACTGTGATCTATAACATGTGTACAATTTTTTTGCTCGGATTAATAAGGCGTTTAGACACTATCACATTTTTAAAAATTTGGCCCCATAGGTATAATGATAAAGAATTTTTCTTTGTGTCCCTGTAAAAAAACTATAAGTGCTAGATTCTCCAAAATCTATACAGATTGAGTATTTGTGATCTATAATATGTGTATAAAATTTTTGCTCAATTGAATAAGGCGTTTAGATGCTATCGCACTTTTAAGATTTTGCTCCCATAGGCCATAATGATAAAGAATTTTTCTTTGTGTCCCTGTAAAAAAACTATAAGTGCTAGATTCACCAAAATCTATAGGGTTCGTACTATGGTGACTTACAATATGCGTACCAACTTACAGGTTAATCGAACGAAGCGTTTAGACGCTAGCGTGTTCACCCACAGACATACACACATACACACATACATACACACATACACACACACATACATACATCATCGTAAAAAAAGTGAAAACGGACTCAGGGGACCTCAAAACGTATAGAAACATCAAAATCTCGAATTCGGATTTTTGACATGATTACAATACTTTCCTCACTATAGTGTTCGGAAAGTAAAAAAAAAAAAAGACATAGAAAATAAACGGGCATTAATTGAACCAAAAAGCAGCATAGTACGGAGCATAAATACAGCAAAAAATTTAACAGGAATTTACACGCAGAATTTTTACATGGTTCACAGCAGAAATTTTACATTATTTTACAAGCATAACGATTTAAATCCAGCGACCATAAAATGTCAATAAAACAATTCCTATTTATCTCATAGGATTACAAAATATAGTTAATATAAATACACAATTAAATCTTCTTAAATTAACACACCATAAGTACCTCAAAAGAAATTTTAAACGATCCATAATATCTAGGTAGGCTTATGAAACAAGTACAAATTACACAAAAATTAACAATATTGAAAGTTACGATTACCAATATCATATTTTTATCTAAAATAATTAAAACAGTAATTCATGACTACATTATTTAAATTCTCATTAACAACATTAAATAAATTTTCAAGATTCTAACAATTCAACACGTTATTAACAATACACTAATCAATACAGTCTTTATGCACAATAAAGAATACACAAATTGAGAAGCAGATATATACAACATAATACTGAACATTCTATTTCCTACACCTATGTAAATATATATATATATATATATATATATATATATATATATATATATATATATATATTTATGTATATATTAAAACAGGCTGTTACGTACAAACAAAACATAAATACAATAAAACTACAATAGATTAAAGTGCTAACAAACATAAGAAATAAAGGAAATTTTTTTATTTAAATGATTATAAATACTTTTTACTCGTTAAATTAAATAATTACAATTGTCGATTCTTTTAAAGTATTTATGTAGACTTTCACTAGTGTATCTCTTAATATACATATTACTGAAGGAACATTTAACTGACAAGGGAAGTATGAATCAGTAAAATTGCTATTGAAACCAAATCACTCTTAAATTAAAGAGTATGGTCGAAAACATTGGGTACCGTACAAATTTGTTGCAACAACTCCCATGGGGGCGAGATATGCCCTCTATTAGTTTTAGTTATTTCTATAAAAGCCAACAAAACACGCAAGGTAGTGTGGACAGATAGTGCAGTGCTAGCGTGCTTGACTTCGGCTACGTAGGTCGTGGAATCGAGTCCCCGCGCGTTTTGTATTTTATTTTTTTATTTCAACTGAAATATTTATTTTTGACATTTTTAATTAAATTAAATCATTATTGTAAGAGAAAATATATTAATTATATTAAAACAAGTTTTTTTTTTTTTTTTTTTTTTTTTACCTTTTAGCGCGGACAATTTAATATTTTATTTTTTTATTTTTAACCAATTTATTTATTATTTATTAAATTTAGATAACTTAATAATTTAACGGGAAATACTTTTATATTATATTTAGATAAGATTTTGTTAATGATTACATTCAGATAAAATTTTAATGAATGTTTTATGTAAATTATTAATTACTATTTATTAACGACGACATTAATAGCAAGAGTTAATCGTCTGCTCTCAATTGTATTATTTATTAATGTTATTTTTTGCATGAAAAATCATGAATGATGAACAGCTGTTGCTTAATTATCCGACGTCGCATTTAACTTTTATTTCAAATATTTCATTAAACAACTGTCAAGTTTCGTGGTGTCGGAAGAACTGACAATAATATTCAAGAAACTGACAAATTTTCTAAAAATGATTTTACTAATTTATATTTAGTTTATATCTAAAAAAAATTCAAAATCTGGGTAAATGTGAATTTTACAAATCAAGTAATCTCGACAAAAAGCCAAATATTTGACAAAATGTTCGTGATGAACAATAATTGACGTTGAACAAAATTGAAATTCAAATAATTGTGATCAATCTTTTTATATTTCTTGTTTTAATTGTGAAAAATACTTATGGTTCCATGATTTTTCTACTTTTAATCATAATTGTTATAAATTAGAAACTATATTCGAAGCTTTAAACATGGTTTTCTTTTTATAAATAAATAAATGCATTTCTTAAATTCATTCTCAATACTTTATTAATTGGAATACTCAAAAAAAAAAAAAAAAAAAAAAAAAAAAAAAATCTTCTTAATGTAATAAATATTTTCTCTTAAATTATTAATTTGATTTAATTAAAAACGTAAAGAAAAAAATTTGAAAAAATTAAAAAAAATATATAATACAAAACGCCCTTGCTGGGACTCGATCCCACGACCTACGTATCCGAAGTCAAGCACGCTAGCACTGCACCATCTGTTCTCACTACGCGGTGTATTTTCTTGGTTTTTATAGAAATAACTACAACTAATATAGGGCATATCTCACCCCCATGGGAGTTGTTGCAACAAATTTGTACGGTACCTAATGTTTTCGACTATGCTCTTTAATTTAAGTTTGGTTTCAATAGCAATTTTACTAATTCATACTTCCCTTGTGAGAGAAAATGGAGAGGATCACCAAGAACACATAAAACATTTTTTTTATGCAAACTGAAACTGAAACTCGTCAACCACCGACCAACCTGAAGGTTTTATGACCGGCCCGAAAGCCCGAGGATGGCGGGAAAACGTTTCCCTTACACCATCGAAACAAACCACAAAAAAAAAAAAAAAAAAAAAAAAAAAAAAAAACATAGGAAATAAACGGACATTAATTGAACCAAAAAGCAGCATAGTACGGAGCATAAATACAGCAAAAAATTTAACAGGAATTTACACGCAGAATTTTTACATGGTTCACAGCAGAAATTTTACATTATTTTACAAGCATAACGATTTAAATCCAGCGACCATAAAAAGTCAATAGAATAAAACAATTCCTATTTATCTCACAGGATTACAAAATATAGTTAATATAAATACACAATTAAATCTTCTTAAATTAACACACCATAAGTACCTCAAAAGAAATTTTAAACGATCCATAACATCTAGATAGGCTTATGAAACAAGTACAAATTACACAAAATTTAACAATATTGAAAGTTACGATTACCAATATCATATTTATGTCCAAAATATTTAAAACAGTAATTCATGACTACATTATTTAAGTTCTCATTATCAACATTAAATAAATTTTCAAGATTCAAACAATTCAACATGTTATTAACAATACGCTAACCAATACAGTCTTTATGCACAATAAATAATACACAAATTGAGAAGCAGATATATACAACATAATACTGAACATTCTATTTCCTACACCTATGTAAAAAAAAAATATATTTATGTACATATTAAAACTGGCTGTTACATATAAACAAAACATAAATTCAATAAACCTACTACAATAGATTAAAATGCTAACAAACATAAGAAATAAAGGAAATTTTTTTATTTAAATGATTATAAATACTTTTTACACGTTTAATTAAATAATTATCATTGTCAATTCTTTTAAAGTATTTATGTAGGCTTTCACTAGTGTATCTCTTAATATGCATATTACTGAAGGAACATTTAACTGACAGTAAATGGAGAGGATCACCAAGAACACCACAGGGGCAGTCAGAATCAGGCCTTTTATTGGTGTTAAATAAAAAAGTATGAAAAGAACCATGACCAGTTACAAAATAAAGCAAGACTTGATTTTTAATTTTTATATCAAAAGACAGCTCAGGGAAAATTTCAAAAGTGATTCTGCCTTTAGTTGAAGTATTCCAGATATTCTGCCAAATATTCAGAGTATCATTGATCAGAATTTCATTCAGAAATGAAGTGGGAAAAAGAATATTTATGCTAACATCAAAATTAATCGCGTTTTTGGCAAAAGAATCTGCCAGCTCACTACCAGTATTGCCCGAGTGGCCTTTAATCCAACACAAAGGGATTTTACCAGGAAAAGAGTTTATAATTTTCAGAATATTAGAAACAATTGTTGACTTAGGGTAAAGATCATCAAGAGCAAAGGTATTAGATAAGCTGTCAGCATAAATTACAATCCTCTTATAATGATTATATCTAGCCCATTCTAAAGATTTTAGGATAGCCATGCCCTCAGCTTGAAAAACAGAATTGAACTCAAAGAGCCTATATAAACCCTTATCAACAATAATACAACTCAAAACTGACACCCTTGCACACCCGACACCATACTCATTCTTACTACCGTCTGTAATGATATTCAGACACTTATGAAAGGGAATATAGTAATGAAAAATTTTAAATCTGTTGAATGGGGCCGTAGGGCCAGTATTGTATCTAAAAATTTTATCTTCAAAGTCCTGAATCACAAAATATCTACCATCATAGAAAAGAAAAAAACCATCCTATTTACACCTATATTTATTATTTAACCAAGAGGCTTCCAAGTCAATGGGAGGGATACCAGTAATGTTACATATAGCCATGGTTGAAACAGACCTATAAAAGTGCATAATTCCAATAATAAACACCCTCTGACAGGAAGAGAGTTTCCTCAAACCATGCACATTAATTAAGCTAAACCAAACCTCTCAGACATACAAAATCTTAGGTTTTACAACAGTTGTATACCAAAGTTTCTTCAGCTCCGGCTTCATCCCCCAATTTAGACCGCTAATTTTTCGAATATTTCTACCATAATCCATAACTTCATCTCTGATATTCTCCAAATGATATAGAAAACTAAATTTAGTATCTATATTAAGACCCAAAAACTTATGTACCAACACTACTTTAATATTAACCTCATTAAGCTTAAAAATAGGCGGACGAGCCAAAGCAACCCCAAAAACCACATCTTTAGTCTTGCCATGCGAAATTTTTAACTGTTTATTACTACAATAATTTTCAAAGGTTTTATTACTGTTATTCGTCACAACCTCCAGTTGAGCCCTAGAAATTCCCGAATTTAACAGCACAAAATCATCTGCGTAACCAATCAAAGTAGAATCAGTATTATCATACATCCCGAAAGCATCATTAATCAATATCAACCAAAGTACTGGTCCCAAACAAGAACCTTGGGGGCAGCCTCTATTTACCTGCACAAAATCAGTATATGGAGTTTTAACAAATCTATTTCTCAAATAACTATTCAACACAGCTATTAAATAGGAAGGAACACCAAGATTATTCAATTCATTCATAATGAGGTGCCAGCTAGCCCCATCAAACGCCCCAGTAATGTGAAAGAAAATAGCAGACGTATATTTATAACAAGTTTTACGAAAGTTTATAGACTTAATTAACTCTTTTAAACAAAAAACAGTGTTTCTATTTTCTCTAAAACCATACTGCTTGCAATGAAATATATTATTTGATTCTAAATAAAAGACAAGCCTATTTAAAATAATTTTCTTCATAATTTTACTCATAACAGAACGGAGACAGACTGGGCGATAGGCATCCAGTGAGGAAGGAACTTTATTTACTTTATGGAAAAAAATAACTACACCTTTTTTCCAATCTCTTGGAAAATAACCAAGCTCTAATATTTTTGTTTAAAATATTTAGAAAAAGATCAGGAAGAACATCAAAAATAAACTTAATAATACGAAGATCTATATTATCATAACCTGGAGCCTTTTTTTTTTTACTACAAGATTTATTAGAATATTTAAGTTCCTTAATACTAATAACAGGAAAAAATAAATTATTAAAAGTTTCATCATCTAAACTATCAGAAACAAAAAAGTGATGATTAATAAGTTTATCTTGAATATCACATATATTACTCAAAAGAGGCATTCCATCCAAATTACAGCTAATATTAATTTTACTTTTTGCTTTAAATACAGAGAATAAAGAACCAAAATTTTCAACAATACCAGAACAAAAACGACGCCAGGAATTCAATTTAGAACTCTTGATTTTAAGTTTGTAACAGGCTCTTAAACGACTAATTACAATTTTCAAATTTTGATTATTATTTCTTTTATATCTCCTATTTATAGCTTTTAGCTTATTTCTCATAGAACGCAGTTCACAATTACACCAACCAAGATTAAAATTAATATTCTTTTTTCTGTATTTAAAGTTTTCACACAAATACTATGTAAATTAATATAAAAGTCCAATAGGCAATCATCAAAATCTACAATCGAATTACAGTCATTAAAACCATCAATATAACAGCTCAATGAGCTTTTAATGTCATTATTAAACCTTTTAAAATTTACATATTTTGTTGCATATCTGTTAATTTTAAGAGTTTCTGGTTTTATGCCAAACAAATAACTAATAAATTTATGATCAGAATTACTCTCCGTATCATGCACTGTCCAATTTGATACATATTTGTATAAGCCAAATGAGGTAATTGTTTAAAATCCCGGTAACCAAATTTACCTGCACAATCAAAAGTAGGAGGTTGATCTATATTATTCACAATTAAGAGGTCCTGTACTAAACAGAAAGTAGCCATATCATCACCTCTATTGTCATTAGCATAGCCCCAGTTTCTATGTTTGGCATGAAAATTCCCACTAATCAACAGTAAGTTATAGTTCAACCGGAATTTGAATCAAATTATCAGTAAGGTCTGTAGATGGAGAAATGTACATTTATAAGATTAATAAATTTCCAAGGTTTGTAGCTATGTTCACACTTACTATATTTTCCAACGCTAACAATTTATTACACATAATTCCTTGATTGACGATAATAACAACAGTATTCTTTTTAACTGATAGAAAAGTTTTCCATAAACTACTAATATAAATTAAATTGTCATTGAAGATATAAGGGTCCTGAATTAGAACAATATCTATGTTGTTTTTTAGAATAAATGTCTCCATAACAAGGCTAGAAGCCTTACAAAAGTTCAAGTTCATTTGCAAAAATATAAGACCATTAAAGTCTTCCACACCACCAGAAGTGTCCGAAGGACTCTTCATAATCTTTTAACTGGTTTTTGAACGAATTGTCTCTTTTTATGTTCCATGTATGAGGGACATGTTTTAGAATAAGACGGATGATGTGAGTTATCCCTGCAATTTACACATCTCTCATTTTCTACATTACATCCTTTTCGATCATGGTCTCCAGCACATTTAGAGTATTTTCTAGGCAAATTGCAACGAAATGATTGGTGTCCATATCCTTGGCAATTAAAACACATGTATATTGATATATATCCCTTTACAAAAACTCTACCATAACCTATTATGATTTTACCCATAGCTAATAGCACAGATCTAGTCGATCGATCACAGTCTATGACCCAATTCTCTATTTGCTTTCCCTTGAAATGTTTCACAACATCTATTTCTTTATTCTCCAAGCCCTTAACCAATTTTAACTCCTCTTTTAAGTTTTGTTCATCTATATCGGTGCTCACATTAAACAGAATTAGCCTATTATTCCTCACTTTACCAAATTTTGTTGTTACATCATTTGACAGATCTTCATTCAAAACCTCAACTAATTTAGCTGCCGACTCCCTCTCATTCATCTTCATAATTATCTTAACTTCTCTATTCATAAGAACATCCGTTGGTTTAGCAATATCATTTGTCCTACCAATTGAATTAATTTTTGAAATTAAAGCTAATCTGTCTATTTCTTGTTTAGGGATAATACTTACCACATGATCCTCTGTCTTATCTTCACTAATATTCAATGCCAAATTTGCATATGAATCTATCTCCTTAAGCCTAATCGTAATCTCCTCATTTTTCTTCACTTCAGTTTTATGGCTTTTCTCCAACTGTTCCAAATTACCCTTAAGGCGTTCCAATTTAAACTCCGATATAGCACATTCCACAAAAATATTCATAGTAATCCTTGCAATCGCCTCAAAGAGATCCTTAGTCACCTTCTGACCTTCACGCTCTCTCAGCCTGTTCAAAATATTATCACACTGATCTTTAACATTTATAAGCAACTCTGTTTTAAATTCTGTATCAATCCCTGAAGTAACTGCCATCTTATGATAAAGTTAATTGAAATTCGATAACGAATTTTACGTAAGAATACCAAAAGATTAGCAACTGAGATTGAAAATTTTCAGCTTATATGTAACACTGCTATGTGTTTCACTTAAATATGAATTATAAATTTTGCTAACTCAGTTCACAAGGCAAATGTTAGGGAGCTTGATACTAGAGAGCTACTCTCCTATTAGAATTCATATTGACTAAGTTTTATATACTTCTGATATTAATCCAATGTAAAATAATCTATATAGGCGATCAACAACAACTAAGTGAATTAAAAGTCAACTTGCTCAAATAGCTTAATCGATTAATCAACCAATTGACCGTACAATAAATATAAAATAAATTTATAACTAAACAATATGGCCCCTGCCTTGAAATTTCAATAACAACATGCGAAAACTTGTTGTACACTTATAATATAACTAATTTATGCAGCAACACATATATATAATAATGTAACTATATAGCCGGAACTTATGGAATAAAAAAACAACTTCAATACACACTTGAAATACGGTAAAGCTATCAGAAACTTGAAAAAACTTGAAACACAGTAACAAAATGGCCACGTCTTGTAGGCTTAATTAAAAAAACACCTGTGCAGACTTGATTTACTTGATAATTCAAGCACAGAAGAAAAACATACACGAAACGATGCACCACAATAAGCTTAATCCGAAGATATAAGACTTACGAAAACTTATTGCGTAAAACTTGACCAAATTAAGGAAACAAGGAGAGCTCCAAAAAAATGCCGCACACAACAAGCGAATAGTGATACTAGCCAATTGATAAGTACATCTACACCCTGAATTTCCTTCATCTCAGCTTTCGTGCGATGTTGATGAAAGACATATTTACCTTTCTAGCTTATGGGCCCACCAGCGGCCGAGCGGTTCTGCGCTCAAAGCTGGTAGATGGGAGGTGCCGGGTTCGATCCCAGGTTGCGCTCATCGACCTAGCCGTTCTAAGTTTTCCGTGGTTTCCTCCGAAACTCGCGTAAATACTGGGTAGTACCCCTTAGAAAAACCCCCATGTAGGACATTCCCCCTACAGGCCTAGGACACTTACGCAGTCAATTGGCCTTAACTCCTACAACCAACCAACCTCTCTAGCTTATTAATAAAATCGAAATGACGTCTTTCAAAGTATTTCTGTCTGTCTTTTCCTCTGTCAGCAGCCCCCCAGAAAAATCTATGACACTTCCAGATGTGACATTCGGCACACACATAGTTCAATGTGCATCTCGAAGCCGAAATTTCAAACTTTTAATTCGGAAAGAAGTTATTAATAAAAGTTTTAAATCTTTTTACGAATTTTTGTATTTTTTCTCTTTTTTTTTAGTTTCTTCTATATTTAAAATACAGAAATTATTGGATTCGCGAAAATTTTTCCAACTGTGCCAGGCTCCTGATAGGTGTGACGGGGGAATGGTGAGGAAGGACAAGAACACTGAGTCGTATGAGAGGCAGAGGAACATCGCCCCCACCACCCACGAGTAGACGAGCCATTTTTCTGAAGTCAACGAAAGCTTGAAAACAGAGCCCTGCCTTACCAAGACTACAAAATTTTGAAACAATATTTTGTCGAGTGGATATTTCCATCCCAGTGTGGCGTAATAAATGAAGGACGTCGCAATAATTGCCGTGAGGATAGCTATCCAAAGCGACAAAGAAAATGTTTGAACGATGCCAAACAACTGTGGTTCGTATTTTGGTTTCTGGGTCACGAATGTTCCAGAAAAAAATCTAAAAGGATAGGGATAGTCAACATATCGTCCACTTCTTTCATTAAAAGGGTATGCGTGAACTGCAACATCCACTTCTGATCGATTTATGCATCCATACATTCCTCTCAAAGTACCATTGGGAAGGAGCTCGTTCAACTGAGAAAGGAAAATAATGTTAGAATTACGAAATATTTTGAAGTTATTTAAAAAGTATTGTTGAAATGCGATTGTTATCTGACCATCCCTTCGTGTTTTATTAAATACGAAGTAGTCCAGCTATTGGTCAGGATTTGCTAAACTTAAAGAGTACTCAGTAGCACAAAATCCAATATTTAATGTCTGATGAGCTTCCATAATTCTTAATAAAGTGAATCTATTAGGGAAAACTATGATTCGAAAAATATTCATTTAAATTTTATTAAAAAATGAATTAAAGTAAAATTCTCAAAAATTAATTTACTTTTCACTTTATAAATCTTTTATCTTTTAAATGTTGCTACATTGAGTTATTATTATTATGTGTGACTATGACAATGAGATTTTGAAATTTAACTAACATTGAATGTTTCGCAATTTAGCACTTTGTTTTTCACTTTGAGTGTTATTAAGGCGAGCTTAAAAAATTTATTAGTGGAAAAAAATTATTAGCTCTAAAATTACATTACGGGAAATGTTTTATTTATTTAATTTGTTGTTTTATTGTTGTTGTTTTATATTTTATTAAATCAATATTTAAAACTGATTTTAAAAAATCGGTATCGAAACTCACTCTTTTAATGCAAATTTTAATAACCAAGGCTATCTAAATATATATATATATATTATTTTTCCATTAATTTTCAATGAGCAGAGAACAGAGACTGATTTGTTATGCGATTTGACTATTAAATGACTCTAATAACGTGCAAATCCGTGTTACACCAAATGAAGTTCAAAAAAGTTAATCTGAAGATATATTTTGTCGAAAAACTGCAGATATCTTTTATATTAACTGATAAAAGTAATAAGCTTTTGTATTACTGATGTTTCTATTCACAATCCCAATATTGACGTAAACTCAGTAATTAAAATCATTCGATACTATCTCGCCAGCTGACACAATGCACGCAAGCTATTGATGAGATTAGCATCTAAAGTTGAGGCTTTCAGAATATTTGAGAAAGATTTTTCAAATATCTGTGCTTTTATTCAAATTGCCTTAAAAGGCAGTTACGAAATATTTCGCAAGCAATTGAAACAGGAATTTGATTAATATTTTGAATTCAAATTTCAACTTTAAGATTTTAGATTTCATTTTTCATTCTTTATATTTTAAACAATCTGATTTTAAAATTAAAGCGTCAAATTACAAAAAACACGACAAAAAACATTTTTCTAATTTAGCTGAGTTTAAGTAAAATAAATTCATAAAATTTTTTTTAAAGGCCAGGCTGGAAGAATAAATATATATTCAGTCGTGATTCAGCAGTTTTGCGCAATAAAAACTCGTATGTAAAACTCAAAATAAATTCAGCTATATTTGAGCACATTTATAAACTTCAGTAATATTTCTTTCCACAGGCTTAAAAATATTTAGCTGTTGCTTATTTTAGTAGTTTATAAATATTTCATTTTGGAATTTTGTTTATGGAGATTCAGAATAGTATGGTAGAGAAAAAGTGGCGGATCTCTTCCTGTAACATTTTGCTTTTCTTGCTTCAACACTCAAAAAAATTACTAATAGGATCAATATTTGGCGCTTTTTTATTAGTAATCACAGTTCAAATGATGTCTTATCTCAAACAATTTCAGCTTGTTACAATCTATGCTGAGAGGTTATTTATCTTTTATTATTATTATTATTATTATTATTATTTCTGGTCAGTAACATATTGTAAATGATGGGTACAATACTTACTATAACTGCACAAATGTAAAAAAAAGAAAGAAAGAAAAGAAAAGAAAGAAAGAAAAGAATGAATGAAATTTTACATATTCTTGATAAACTTAAAAGAAAGTACATAAAAGTATATACTATAAAATAAATCTGACTTTGTTTATAAATACCACCGTCTTTTAAAATTACGTGAGAGAATTGTAAACAACTGCATGGAACAAAGAAGACAACACAATTTCATTTTCGAAGCTCATGAGATATTTTGAACTCAGTCTGTATTAGATCTCAGAGTAACCCCCACCCCCTCCAAATAAAAATGCCTGATAAACTATAAACAACTCATTATTATAAACAACTTTCACCAGTCTTGTCTGTTTTGAGGTATTTGCATATAAAGTTCAGCGCTGTATTCCATGTTTCTAAATGTAGACTATTTTACAATCTACTGTAGCTAATTTTATTGATGAGATTAGCATCTAAAGTTAAGGATTTATGAATGTTTGAGAAAGATTTTCAAATATCTGTACTTCAATCTAAATTGTCTTAGGATTGTCTTAGGCAGTTACGAAATATTTCGCAATCAATTGAAACAGGAATTTGATTAATATTTTGTATTCAAATTTCGACTTTAAGATTTTAGATTTCATTTGTCATCATTCATTTCTTATAATCAGCTTTAAACAATCTGATTTCGAAATTAAAGCGTAAAATTACGAAAAACACGACAAAAAACATTTTTCTAATTTATCTGAGTTTAAGTAAAATAAATTCATAAAAATTATTTTAAAGGTCCACCTGGAAGAATAAATTTATATTAAGTCGTGATTCAGCAGTTTTGCATAATAAAAATTAGTATGCAAAACGCAGAGTAAATTCAACTGTATATGAACATATTTATAAACTTCAGTAATATTTCTTTCCATAGGCTTAAAAATATTTAGCTGCTGCTTATTTTAGTAGTATATAAATATTTCATTTTGGAAAACTTTTAATTTTTTTTTTTTTTTTTTTTTTTTTTTGAGATTTAGAATAGTATGGTACAGGATATATCTGTGGAAAAGTGACGGATCTCTTCCTGTGACATTTTGCTTTTCTTGTTTCAACATTCGAAGAAATTACTAATAGAATCAATATTTGACGCTATTTTATAATGATGTCTTATCTCAAACAATTTCAGCTTGTTACAAGCTAAGTAGAGAGTTTATTTGTATATATACATTTTTTTTTCTTTTTTTTCTGTTCAGTAACATATTATAAATGATGGGTTCAGTTATTAATTTCAAGTTTTTCAGTTATAAATTTTAAGACGTCAATACGACTTAGTATAGTACTTACTATAACTGTATAAATGTAAAAAAAAAAGAGAAGAAAAAAAAAAAGAAAGAAAGAAATTTTACATATTCTTGATAAACATGTTAGAAAGTATAAAAAAGGATATACTATAAAATAAATCCGTAAGAACTTTGTTTATAAATACCACCGTCTTTTAAAATTACATGAGAGAATTGTACACAGTTGCACGAAACAAAGAAGACAATACAATTTCATTCTCGAAGCTCATGAAATATTTTGAACTCAGTAAATAGTGTTCGATCTCAGAGTAACCCCCCCCCCCCTCCAAATAAAAATGCCTGATAAACTATAAACAACTCCTTATTACAAACAACTTTCACCAGTTCTATCTGTTTTGAGGTATTTGCATATAAAGTTCAGTGTGGTATTCCACTTTTCCCATTTCATGTTTCTACATGTAGACATGCAGAGTATTTTACAATCTATTTAAAAACTATCATTAATGTCTCTGATTAGTAATCAAGGAACCAATTACAAAACACAGATCAAACGGACATTTTTATAATAATTGCATACAAATGTTTTATAATTGCAATCAATATTTTCCCTTTAAAGCAAAACATATTAAAATTGGCTCTACCCCTTGTTACTTCAAATTTGTTTATATTTATGTAAATGAAACCTTCAATATCTCACATTTAACGACAATTTTTTAGATTTTAAAGATTATTTTCATTTCATAAGGAATATGGCAAAAAGTAATTACATTTATGAAAAGTGTAAATACATTAAATGACTGTCATTCGCTTGTCATTTTGAAAAGAACTATAATTATGTAAATATGATATTTGAAAATTGTTACTTGATGCATATGCTTTTTAATCAAAGTTATCCATGTTCTGTCAGATGTTGTTTTCATGTTAAAGAAATATAGATTTAATTAAAAAAATCATTCTTGTATAGTTAAATGTGTTTCTAGAAATTGTATTTTTTTAGCAGCCTAAATTCCGTTTCTCTAACATGATTTTGTCATGTACAGATAAAAACTTAAATCGGATTTCGTTCTTCTTGATCATGTCAAGCTTTATGTTTTCTCTTGTATTGACAGAAAGATTCCGTGACAATCGTTACGAACGTCAATTCAAATCGTTACGAACTACTTCATGATGACGGTATTTTAGTGCAAAAATAGCCTATTTTGTTTAAGTTAAAATATGTATGATAAATTCAAGAAATTTCTTTCTAAATATTTGTACTTACAGTGGACTTATTTAAATGTCTATCTCTTTTCACCTTTAGAATTTTTTTTTTTTTAATTTTATTCTTACCCATGTATATGGTAGAGAAATATTTGTTTTGGAATCAAATTTTCAAAATTGAGTATATTTACACGTTTTAAGATACCTTGATTAATAATAATAATAAAAACATGTTTTTAGCGGTTGGTTTGTGTGTGTGTGTGTGTGTGTGTGTGTCTGCCTGTTATCAGAATATCTCAAGAAGAAATAGTAGCAGAAAGTCCAAACTCCCTGATCTAAATTTGTATTATGTAGGCCTCCTACACTAAACATTTTGTTGAAATCAATCTAATGGTTCGTGTATAGGGCTATCCAAAAGAAATCAAATATATTACGTCTATGGGGAATTTCTGGTAAGTACAGTGTAACACCTAAAGATTGACTTAAGCAAAACAGATTGAACATTTTTTTTTCATTTGCATACAATCATGTGTTGTGTAGATTGTGGTATGGTAATCACCCATCAAACGATTACAGGACTACCCAAAGTATTTCGATATATTGGGACTATATATGGAAATTGCTGGAATTGTAATTCACTTTGCGTTAAACGTTTTTCAAGCAAGACTAAATTTTATGTACAGAATGTTGTTTATAGTGTTGTATGTAGTGTTGTTTGTAGACAATATACAGGTCTACCCGAAATTGACCTAAGCGTTTTTTTTTCTATTGAATGTAACTGATGAAAATGATTTGGTACATTTTACTATGTCGGTAAACAATGCTCTGGAAGGAAAATAAATTTTTCATAATCAAAATGTAAGCAAAATATTTTTTATAGTTCTTTTTTTTTTTTTTTTTTTTTTTTTGTAATATCATGTTTTGAGGCAACTTGATTACGAAAGTCCAATTTTTACCGGTTGCTCTGTATGTATATTTGTTATCAGCATAATTTAAAAACAATAATGTGCACGAAATTCAAATTTCTTTTCAGGTTGTCACTTAAAAGTTTAACCAAGACTGGCAAGTTTAAAAGCAAATTAATAAGGGCCTTGAATTTTTTTTTTAAATAATTGTTTGCCCTAAACTGAACGGGGATTGAAGGTGGCGGTAGACACACCTCAAACAGAATTATACATCAAATAAAACCTAAACACTTCCTAAACCTATTTTAGATTATTCTTAAAGTACAGGGTAATCAGAAAATGAGTATACTTTTGAAAAATTATTAATTCACGGAATAATGTAAGTAGAGATAGAGAGGTAAAAATTGACACTTGCTTGGAATGACATGGGGTTTTATTCCAACCACAAAAAAAAGTTCAAAAAATTCCCGCTAAAAATAATCTCAAGATATACTGCAGATAATTTTAGAGAAAAGCTACAGACTATCTTAAGTTATTTGGCCCATTTTTAAAAAAAATTACAACATTTCTTCATAATGTCCTCGAAAATTCTGAAGATATTTTATAGAAAACGATAAATTTTCAAAATATTTTTAAATATTTGAAGAAAATCTTAAGAAAATACTATTTTCTTAAGAATATCTTCCGATTATTTTTCGTGGGGTGGCCAACGGATGGCGCTTCATGTGATAAGAAAAGTAGTAATTAGCATAACAAATTATGTCAAAGCAAAGACGATGTTCTTCAAAACAAATGCTCAACATGTCGACCGTCATTCCTCAACAATAGCTGTAGTCGAGGGACGATGTTGTGAACAGCACTGTAGAGCATATCTGTAGCTAAGGAGAGACATTCGCGTCGGATGCTGTCTTGGAGCATCCCTATTGATGTCGGTCGATCGCGGGTGACTGCGGGTAACCCTAGAGCCAATAATCACAAGGAGAGAGATCTGGGGGCCTGGGAGGCCACGACTTCACGAGCGAGACTGCGACTTTCAGAGCGCTGACTTTCCCCTGCGTAAACGAACCCGTTACAATCTCCATTTCTTCCTGAACTGTCTAAGAAGCATTAGAACTCGTGCTCGGTCGGCCACTACGAGGCTCAGCGTCTAAATATACCATGGCTTCGAACTTCGAAATCATTCTCTTCACAGCTGAACCTGTCATAGAACCTTTCCCCGTTCGAATATCCATCCTATGGCGATAGGATCGTCAAGCTGCAGAAGCAGATTCCCCATTCTGATAGTGCAGCTTCACTAACAGTGCTTTTTCTGGTAACTCCAACATGCTACGATTGCTGGTGCATCTGATTTCCTCTTTCATTACAGCTCCTTTTATACACGATTCTTATTCAGCGTAACTGGCGTTTTGCTGTCCAGCGTCATCTGTTGGCCATTTTTTGAACTTTTTCTTTTTTGAGGTTGCAATAAAACCCTATGTCATTCCAAGCATGTATGCCAATTTTTTACTCTCTTCCTACATTATTCCATGAATTATTAATTTTTTAAATGTATACTCATTTTCTGATCACCCTGTATATTAAATTTTATTATCTTACCTTATTGATCTTAAGATTTAATATACAATCTATCTTTAGATTATTGAATTGCAGGGTAAGAAAAAGTTGTGTAAGTGACACACCAGATTAATTCAGTTGCCAAAATTCCTCTTCGGACTTAATACTAATTTACCTTCATTAAAAACCGATGTAGAAAAATGTATCTGTCTTAGGAATTGTTTCGGCGTACACTTAATTGTTCTTGTATTCCGTAGATGGCGCTGTTAGTGCGCAAAAAGAATAGAGTGTATGTTTTTCATCGGCAATCGCCGGAGAGTAACAATAAAGGTGTGTGAAGTAAGGCCGTATTTGCTTGTGTTATTTGAAACAACATCAACAAAAAACAGTTTATTAATCGAGTGATCATTAGCAAAATTATTATGAGAAAAGTTATCTAAGTATATTCTTCTAATAAGAAAAGAAAATCCATCAATACAGTCCAAATAGTCCGACGTATAAACCAAAATTATTGAGATATCAATACTTTTATTTATCTCAATCATTAAAACATGCAAACCAGCGGAGCTTTACGATTATATCAAGGAAATAGATACAATTGAAGGTTCAATTGATCAATTGAGAATAAATGTAAATCGTAAGTTAATGAAACAAAAGCCGAAACAAAAAGTCCTTTAGCTTCTGCTATAGATACCAGTGAAAATATTGTTGTTCTTGATGTTAAATTACCGACTTTATCGGTACCGTTTTAAATTACAAAGTAGAGAATTTATCAGAAATTATGTTAGTATTTAAAATTGCTGAAAAATTAGACAAATCTACATATTATTGGTGGGAAAAGGAATTAAAAAATTCTGAAGAATTTGGTTCACTTGAACAATTACTTTCTTTTCTGCAAAGTCAAGCGAGAATGCTCCAAAATATTTTTTTGATTTTCACTTTAAAATTAAAATTTTTGTGGTATCGTTAATTCCATCCATTTTTGAAATACCTACTAGAATTGCAATTTTCCTCACAATTGTAATTTGTTTTTAACACTGACTCAATCCTAAAGTGTACGTGGAGGACGACATCATAATTGTTTTTAAAAAATTTGCTTTTTAAATGATAAAATTGGCGGTTATAGAAAGAGAAAAAAATAATATCCATGTGCGGCTCTTCTTCTTCTTCTTTTTTTTTTTTTTTTTTTTTTTTTGTCCCTTAGAGTAAATCAGAATGATTTTTAAAAATTTTCTTGTCATCCTTCCCGATAACATCATGTTTGTTAAAAAAAGAAAAAAAAATGGAATGACTCCACTCGACTTTCCGAACTTTAGGTAAATAAGTTGTTTAAACTAGTAGATCTGCAAATAAGAAGCCTCAAAATCTTAATTGCATTACACATTACTCAGTAGATAGGTTTTATTTATTCTATATTACTTAAATAATTATTAAAATGTATAGAGAGCGCATATATATACATATATACATATATGAATAACTCGCTACATAGCCACATATGTAGCTGAAGGGGCAATAGTCTCGTATCTATCTGTCTGTATCTGCCATTATGTACATGTACATTTCATCGCAACTCATGACCTTGTGTTAATTCCTTTTAACTCAAAATACTTGTACCAAATTTCATAATAAATAATTCTATAACATACCGGAATTACTTTGGGCCCGGCCCGAAATTATTCAGTCCTGTAAACGAACTACCAATTTTACGCCTACTAATTTCTAAAAGACCGTGGTTTTAAACTTTCTAATAACATATCTTTTTTCCCTATGTATAATGGTATGTTAAAAGGTTAAAATACCGTCTGTATACAGTAATGTACGAAATTCTTTTGTGTGTACATGTATATGAACGACAAACATTATATACAGCAATAAAAACTATACATCTATTTCCTTGTTACTCATCATACTTGAACTACATTTGATATCACTTGGATGAATACAGGATGCCAACGTTTTCTTTTTAAGTGGTCCTGTAAATAAATCAATTAGTCTATACATGCTTATTTTCTAGATTAAACACGCTTTTAAGTATCTGAAAATTGTATGTTAATTGCATTATGTTAAATGTAGCATAAAAGCCATAAAATGTGCTTAAAAAATCTGTTCATAGAGTCTAATGTTACGAAATTGTTTTGCGTACCTCTGTAAACCAGCCAGATCATTATATACTTCAGTGAAAAGTATACAACTTATTCTTATGTAGCTCAAGAAAAATTGTTCGAAATTTGACATATTTTGAATGATTCCGTAACATTGCTGGAACACTTTTGTAAGAATTTATATATCAATTATTTCGTCTAAGTAAACATTTTTCTACAAAAAACATGCCTCTGAGCTTCTCAATAATAGATGTTTATTTCATTTTCTTTAATGTACTGTAACTATGTTAAAAAACATTTAAAATAAATTTATTCCCTCGGCCGTAATGGTGAGAAATACTTTGCCTTGCCCCTATGCACAAATCATAAAAAATATAAGCAAAAAAAGGTATATAACTATTTCTGTATAGCGCCTGAACATGTGTACCAATTTTCAAATCAGTCTGGACATTTTTATGGCCGCTATCGGTGTACACACATGTAGAAAGACACAGAGAACCCAAAACGATCTTGAGTCTCCACATGCAGGTCACCAATGACGTTTCGGCAAAGAAAAGCAAGAGAAGTCTAAAAATCAATTGAATAAGTCGTTTAGAATTACTGTACTTCAAATAATTTGAGCCCACAGCTCCTAATGTTAAAAATTTTTAGTCCCTGTAAAAAATCTATTAGGTATAGATTCACAAAAATCCACACAGTTCGGGTGTCGGGGACCCGTAACATACATATAAGTTTTCAGATCAATCGGATAAGGCATTTAGACGTTGTCACATATCAAATAATTTCAGCCTACAGGTTATAATAATAAAGAACTTTTTGTTGCGTCCCTGTAAAAAAAAAATTATAAGCGTTCGATTCACCAAATGCTGTGACGTTGGTGCGACTGTGACCTATAACAAGTATATAAATTTTCAGCTCGATCGGATAAGGTCTTTAGACACTACAAATAATTTCAGCCCATAGATCATAAAGATAAAAATTTTTTTGTTGTGTCCTTGTAAAAAAACTGTAAGTGCTAGATTCACCAAAATCAATAGCGTTCGTGCTACGGTCACGTGTAACATACATACCAACTTTCAACTCATTCGAACAAAGCATTCAGACGTTATCGTGTTCACTCATATACATGCATACACACATATGCACACACGCACATACATAAATCACGAAAAATCGGGTAAAATCTTACGTATTTCTAAAAAAGGGGCTCGTGTCAAAACCATACCTGGTGGTGGTGTACTAAACATTGGAACTCCTACATTGATAAATTTTCTAGCCCACAAGACTGGCTGACGATTTAGTATTGGTGGTTTTTCGGCAATAAATTGCATGACTAACTACAGAAAAGGGCACCGCCTGTTTATATTTTCTTCTAATACAGAAAGAAGGAAAAAGTGGATTATAAAATGCAGATGTAACTCGTGGATACCAGGAGCAGGAACACAACATTGTAGCGTCAGATTTCCTTTATTTTCAACTTATTTTATTTCATTTTCAAAGTTGTTTGACAAATTTAATTATGAATGTACTGTTTTTTTAAGTTATTATTAATTCTTTTAAAATTAATTTTAAAATGACTGTCCTTTTAACGTGAAGGGTTGCAGTTTTGAGAATGTTGGCGTTGCTTTTAAAATTGCCAACTTGGTTGTTTCGTGATAAGCAGTTCTAGCTCACATGATCTGTGCAGAAGTTTAAAGGCGATAACAACACTAATCAGGTAACCAACTTTCTCTGTCGCTAACATTTTCCCAGATGGACTAAAGAATGGCGGACACTGCGCCAGCTCGTATCATATAAGCCTTACTAAACATCGTGACAGTCACAAATGTAAATTTGCAACATTCCACGATAATTCTTTTTGAGCTATACGAGATATAAAATCGATTTCAAAAATCATGACTACAATATTTTCCTTACTTGTAATATTCAGAAAAAAAGTGACAGCACGAAAGTGTTATTCTCTGAGGAAATTTTTAGAATTTATTTTTGTTTTTGTTTTTACGTAACTATTTTCAGATATGCGATCAGTGATGACTCGTCATAAAAATTATGCTTAGCAAAGACAGAAAAAAATATAATTTATGGTCAGAAATCTCTACCGTAACCTCTATGAGAAAACATGGAAAATGTGTAAAGTAACGCTGACTTTTAATTTCAGACGAAACACTTGATTTCGATGTTATACAGTTGTGATATTGAGATATGTAAACAGGACTTTCACCAAAAAGATTAGTCAGATTTTTATTTATTTATTTATTTATTATATTTTTTATTTATTTATTATATTATTATTATTATTTTGTACATTGTTATTAACTATATGAGATTGGAAGTATGACCAATATTCGAAAAATCACCAGCTTCTCCTATACAAGACTGTATTGCGAATATTTTAGCATGGACATTTAAACTTTTTTATAACTTCAAAAATCACTTTTTTGGAGAGTTTAATATATGCCAGTAGTGGACACACAAAAAGCTATTAGCTAACATATTTTCAGTTTCTGTAGTGGAGACTTTTGTATAATTTTCAAATTTAGTGGAATAATATGCGAACTTATTGGAAATACATATTTTAATAACAAACGCATTTTATGTCGCATTAACGCAGTAAAAGAATGAAAAGAATATATTAACGTGAGTCATGGCTTACGTTAATATATTCTTTTCATCACCAGAAATTTACTTCAATCTAAATTTTTTATCGGTTTCAATGACCGACAAATTATTTTATGAGAATTAATTTTTTAATAACATTTTAACCACACTCTTGAGTGAATGCAAGCAGCCAGTGTAATTTTTTATATTTTTAATGGGATCATGAGAGTCTTTTCGAAAAAAGACAAATCTCTAAAATTTTGGTAGAAGAAAAAAATACTCATAAAACACATTAAAATATTTCTATCTTACTTTGAGTAAAAGAGAAATAATTTCTCTTTCCATTCCACGTACCGAATTTATAATACATGAGTTTGTATCCACTATTAACTTCCGTTTTAAAACTCAAATGTCTGAGAAATTGAGAGGGCTTTTCATCACTGCGAATATTGACATATATCCGCACCAGTAATAGACCCCTTTGAAAAGGTTTATTGTCTGTTGCAAAATCGAAATTGCAATACCATAAAAAACTTCGCATACTTATGTGAATCATATGAATGCAGATAGTACATGCAAAGTAAGTACATGCAAAAATAAATCCAAATTCGTTCACATTATTCTATACTATAGCAAGAAATTATGATCAGTTAAAAAAACATTGTATATTTTCGGTTAAATGAATATTATTCTTCAGAAATGATCACTTGAAAGCTTCGTACATCAAGACATTTATAGCAGAGGTTTGTAACATGGATACGGCCTGAATAGGGCCTGAACCTACGCACGAGTTACAAAGTATTTTTTTTTTAAATTATTATTATTGTTTAAATTTAAAATTGCCCATTAATGGTAGAATATCCACCAGTGGTGCAGTGATACAAACGTAAATAGGTTCACTTGTTAGTAGGTCATTGGTGCGCTTAACTTATCTTTTTTTTCCGAAGTACTTTTTGAGTAAATGTTGATGAATATTGAATAATTCTTTTGAGGGGTTTCATGGGTTTTGTATGTTTACAAAATATATTGACTTTTTTCTTTGACTATAATGAATTTAAATTTTTATTTAGAAGTTTGAGCATATAAATAAGCGATATTTCAACAATATTGCGTAATTTTTATTTAAAAATTTGGAAATTTTAGCCGGTGGGACCTGGTTTTAGAAAATCCTTTAAAATATTGGTGGTCAGGATAACTCATGATAACACTATCTTAAATTAAAATATCAAATTAGTGGTATATACGCTACCTTTCTATGATTTCAGACGATTTTTCAAATACAGTACTCACCACTTATTAAAATCACATTTGTTCTGAGCTAAAGTAATTTTATTAAGCGGCTGATTTTTACATACGACAAACGTTCCTCAACTGAAGAAAAAGGTAAAACATCCCTAAATTTGGAAAAAAATTTCAAAATGTAACGAAAAATGGAATTAATAATCAATATCAATGATTTTTGACAGATAATGAATTAATTGTTCCTTGAAATTAAGTATACTAAACACATGCCACGTTCTGATGCGCTTTCTTTCCAGGAAGATCATAATTACTTTGTCAAAAGTCTTTTGTTAAAAAAAAAAAAAAAAATCCATTTAAAACTCTTGTTTCTTAGTTATTTCGAAATATGAACTAAAAATCATCCTTTAACAAAAAAAAAAAAAACTTTTTATTTGCGAATTAAATCAAATTTTCAACTTTGTATTGCCCTTTAAAGAATATGTTCCATGAAATTGTTACTGAGGCAAGTGATGGGTTCAATTTGTAACTATGCTACAAACGTAAAACTTTTGACAAATAATAGAAATAACGGAGAGATTATTGTGTTTTATTTTATTTTTTTATTTCAAAAATAAAAAATGATGTTGTAAACAAAATTTTGTTCAGAGTGCATAAATGACATTTTTGTTGCTGAAGATATCTCTTTTTAGTTTATTAACAGGCGATGCTGATTTCATTAAGCGACGGTTTTAAGCGACGGTTTTAACGGTTTTCATATCGATTCGATTCTGGTCCTTGGAATTTGATGAGATTAAGCGACTGATTTTATTAACCAGTGAATTTATTAAGCGGCGATTATTGTAACTCAAAAAGTACTAGACGAATCATCTTGAACCTTCAGAAGTGTGAATAACATGTTACCCATCATATATTTCAGTGAATGTTTTGCAACGAAAATAAAAGGGGAAAAAGTAAAAAAATAAATAAAAATGAAAATATTTGGGAATTTTTTATGAGGTTACCACATATATTCATGGAGATATAATGGTTTCGTTAAAAAATCTCTAAAAAAATGTCATTTTTTTATTTATAACGCGCAAGGTAGAAAATTCAGTGTGGAACCCTTTTCACAAAACGTGACACACAATATTAGACACAGCATACTGCAATCAGAACGCAAAAAAAATTAAATATCTAATGAAATATGAGCATTTTTACTAAATAATTTTTAACTGTTCATGCGCTAGCTTTAGCGAAATTTCGTTTGCAGAATTGAATAGCCAAATGTCTTGAACTATCTGTATAAAAAACCTCAAAGAAATATCGTGTAAATTCAAAAAATTGTACGTGATAGAATGTACTGCTTTTCAGTTCCTCTCAAGAAACCAGCAAAACTACTTTACTCGCATTTTTATTTTGTTTCGGTCAATTGTAATACAATGTTTGTTGTTTGTAAATATTGAGAAAACCCCTTATAATTTTCCTTATTTTTGAGAAGAACTAAAATTCAGTTCATTCTATCGCGTATAATTATATATATATATATATATATATATATATATATATATATATATATATATATATATATATATATATAATACATTTTATGTTTTATGTGGAATAAAAGTTAAAGAAAATTATGTATGTTCATGAAATTAAAAATATAGATCTTGTCTTATAAAACGTGTAAAGTTATGTTATATCTTTGAAATGATATCTTTCAATAGTTATTCATGGAATATTTACAAATTTTGTTACTTTAAATATACATTTTTTTTAGTTTCAGTTTGCGGGAATAATTAATCATTCATAATACTATTTCTTGTAAGAATCCTTTTTATCCAATTTTTGTGAGAATGTTAATCAGTTTTTTTGGGCACAAAAACGGACATTCGTTAAGAAATCAACAAATTATTATCTTTTTTACGTAACCTCAAATTAACATGAAGAAAAATTTAAGTTTCATGCTTTTTTGTGCTTCAAACTCATGCTGTCGTAGATCTATAAAATCTTAAATTCATGTAGATAGGTTTAGCCTTATGCTTAAAACGTAAATTAATATGATTGAATGTTTAAAGTAATCTTAAATTCGCATGGAACCTTTTGAAATAGGTCGTAATGCTGAATGCGGTCGTTGTGTAAACAGAAAAGAAAGATGATTGTGAGCAAATCGAATGACACTGAATTACGTGACGACCTCTGTGCACGCAGTTTGCTGAGCAGTGGAGTATTTTTTTAACATATGTTTTGATGACTCAAGACATGACTTGTCCGTGGATGGGATGAACTGACTAAACAATATGGAATGACTTGACATTTTTTTTATTTAAATACCTCGATTGCAAGTGAAGTAAACCAAAAAATCGTTAAACGTGCCTTCGGTGTCGCGAGCCTCTTTCCTTCTTCAATTCCTCTTGCACTGAATACTCTAGACGATCATCTCGAAGTCATGAAGTGGGCCTATTACCTCGTGGTCCTGGTGGTCCATGTCTTCTATCTCAGTGGTGAGTTGAAATCCTAATTTCATTCATCCTCTTGATTTTGTAGAAAATTGTATTAATTACTCTATCTCATCCAACTAAGGTTAGAGATATGACATTATTTTTGGGTCCAATCTTCAAAAATTTAGTTTCAGTTATATTCCTGAACATATGCACTCTATACTGATGGAATACAAAGCAGGAAATAGAATTTATCTTGTTAAATATTTCAAGTGCAAATTTCAGAGTAAATTTTTTTTTCAGTTGACTTGTCCGTATTGTTGAAAGTCGACACAATCACTTTTGGATCGGTTGATTTGTCCGGAAGTCCTGATTCGGCGGTCTAAATCTGCCTTGCAAGTTTTTCTACTAGGTTCGGACAATCGTCTCGTCTATAGTTATTAAATGCCCGCCTACACAATTGTTTAGAGTGTAAATATAAATAGATTGCAAAGACATTATCTCAACTAAATAATGACAGACCATGTCCGTATGTTTATCGTTCCATTTTCACACAGAAAGAGGTGCCCAATGTCCATCAAAATCTGTACACAGTTTTGTTTTTGCAATGTTTGATCCTGTACGAAGCACGATTTTCTATTTTGATTTTCAGTTGCGTCCTGTTTTCTAAAATCTTTGTTATATGACATTATGGTTGAGGGACAATATCTATTCCCAAATGAAAAAAAAGATAAAAGAAAACTTTTCATTAATTTGGCGTCTTGTTTGATTTCATATTTTTACGAAATTGGTGTAAATATGACATCACGGTTAAGAAACATATAGATTTATATGTAAGAAACAAACGTAATGGCTTCTTAAGAATAAATGTATATGTTTATTTTTAAATGATATGCAGAACTGCTGTTTCAGCGATAATATAATAATTTAAGTTTACTAATAATTTTTTTACTTCAGATGATAAGTAAGGTAAATTTTTTTTTATTCAAAATTCTTGTTATATATAAGGGATTTTATCGAATCTGTGTTAAACGATATTATGTTTGAGAAACGATGTATATTTACATAAATACAAACATAAGTTTTTTTTTTTTTTTTTTTTTTTTTTGAAAGTTTAAAAACAAATACTTTTCACTAGAAGCAAGTATTTGTTTGTGTTTGTTTATTTTAAAGGATAAATCGAAAATTTTGATATAATAAAACAATTAATGGTATTACTTTTTCAGTTTGTAAATTAATAAGTAATTGAGTATTCGTATTTATATAACACAAAATGTTGACAATGACATATATTAAGTTGAATTTCCATAGATAATGTCGAGTAATAGACTGAATCAATTCTGACAACTAAAAAGCCCCATGTCCTTTTCTTTTCGCTCTCCCATGTTCTTCTCTTTCGTACATTTTCTGCATTTGATTTTTCTTCCCTCCACACCCCTTTTTTTCATACTTATTGTCATTCCTTTTTTTTTTTTTTTCATGCTGTTTTGTACATTTTTCACTCACCACTCCATCATTTTGTTCATAAAAATTCTCGGTGTTGGCGAACCTGTCCCACCGATGCTGAGTGTCAAGACAGATGGGAGTCAGCTAGTTTTGTTGGTGATTACAAAGCCTAGGGCCTATTCCTTCTAACTTTTTCATTACCATCGTTAATTTTTGTAATAAAAATTATGGGGCATCATTTGAGTTTCTTCACAGTTAAGATTTAAGTACGCTTTTATCTCGGAAAAAAATTAAGAAATACAAAAATTAATTACGTTTTTATACATTTTTAAAGGTGTAAATACTTTTTCGACCTCTATGTACCAATGAAACACTAAAGAACCATTTCACAAAACCTTTATTAATTTCTATGATGAGGAGATAGTCGTAATTATTATTTCAGATATCCTTAAAAAATACGCCTAAGTAACTAATATATAGGAGAGACTCGTGTACCTAGGGCCATCATGTAACTAGGGCCACCCCACTTTATTTGAATAATATTTAATTTTAAGTTTTAATGTTCAACTGGGCGAGTAGCAACACCAATTGCTACTTTTACAACAATTTTTGAACCTTTGAGGAGAAAGTTTTGACAAGTTACATGTAGAAAAAGAATTTACATGGTTTGAAGTAAAATTTTGCAGCTCATCTCTTTTGCTATTTTACAAAGGTAAGTCAAATATTTTTCTTTCACTTCCAGTGTATAATTTTGCTTGTTATATTGAGTAATAAATGATATATTTAATTAGTCGTCTCTGCATATGGATTTTTTAGTGGAAGGCATTTTGAGTGAAGTTACCCAAACTTGTACCTAGGGTCACATAGCTGCCTTGTACCTAGGGCAATGGATGGCCCTAGGTACAGTTGCAATCATATTCTTCATGTTGTTACAACTTAATTGAAAAACTTTTATAATTAAATGAAGTATATTGTTTTATG
Organism: Salticus scenicus; assembly: GCA_963930645.1. Classification (NCBI taxonomy): domain Eukaryota; kingdom Metazoa; phylum Arthropoda; class Arachnida; order Araneae; family Salticidae; genus Salticus; species Salticus scenicus. The sequence continues at coordinate 200,465,242 of OZ005661.1, forward strand.
AGGGATATTGCTTCAAACCTGCACCAATCATAAGCTTCAACTGTTGGACAGAGGTGTGTGTGGACCTTTTAAGAAGTACTATAGTGCATCCTGCAGTAACTGGATACTGGCAAACCCTAGAAAACCAATCACTATATATGATGTTGCTGAAAATGTTGGCAAGTCCTATCTGTCGGCCTTTACTTCTGTAAACATTCTATCAGGCTTTCGTGTATCTGTCATATGGCCAGTGAATCAAACCATATTCACTGAGGATGAATATTTAAGTTCAAATTTGGCCGACAGACAATATACTTCCATACATTTCATTTTCCAGGAAAAAAGTGAACGAACAATGACAAAACTGGATTTCTCTGCTTCATGTCCCGTTGAAATTTCGAAACCTTCAACATCTAACATCTTTTCGTGTGTCATGCTTCAACAGGTACGAACCTAAGCAAAACCTTTACCTAAAGCAAAACCTCGTATATCAAAGAAAAGATGTGGCCGAAAACCAGGAGATCTAGAAATCCAAGAGACACCCCAGAAAAAAAAATTGAAGGAAAAAACATTCGGTTAGAATATCCCAAAGAAAAAAAAATTAAAAATTCCGTTTCAAATTAAGGCAACAACATGATGAGTATTATATGATAAATAAATATATTACTTGATATTGTTTCTTTTATAAAATACATGTTTATATGCTTATTTTCTATTAATCACAAAGTGAAATCTAATTTTGAGAAAATGGCCCTAGGTAAACTGAGGCCCTAGGTACAATGAGGTCTGGTCCTAGGTACAATGTGGTCTGACCAGTACAATGAGTGTGTTGTATACCTAGGGCATTGTGTTAAGTTTACTTGAAAACATTCTATTTGTCGGAATTTTATTATTTTAAGTGTTTATATTAATCTCAATTAAAAGTAATTAGTCCTAAAGGTACGTGCATATCAGTTTCATGATTTTCAACAGGTCAAAGGCTCTGTATTTGGGCATTGAAAAGAAGCGGCCCTAGGTAAAATGAGGTCTGACCCCAGGTACAATGAGGGTGTTGTACCTAGGGCCATAAGATAAATTTTTTAAAAACCTTCTGTTTGTCGGAATTTATTATTTTACGTATTCATATTAATCCCAATTGGAAGTGATTAGTCCTAAAGATATGTACATATCAGTTTGATAATTTTAAGCAAGTCAAGGGCTCTGTTTTGGACATTGAGAAAAGCGGCCCTTGGTACACGGGTCTCCCCTATATATTTATATATATTCGGGCCCGGATCAAATATATTCTTAGCTATTGCTACCTTTGAGACAGAAAAACATTCTTTTTGCATATCTGTGTTCTACCAGGCCCTTGAAAACGTTAGAATGCAAATATGTATTTAAATATTTCCAATTTATTCCATTTTTGTTTGATTTGGTGGGTTTTGTTTTCGATCAAATTAATTGTTTGAATACTGATATTTAATAATCTTTAAATTTCGCTGTCTGATTTTCAATATTTTAAATATATATGTATATATATATATATTTGTAATAACAGGAGACTTGGCGTTGGAATATTAAAACCCGAATAAACTACTACGTCAGAAACGCCAAAGAAAAATATTGGAAATGCATAAAGCTGTTTCGGTAGCCCATAGCGTACCGTCTTCAGTGCAAAAAGGATTCTGAATCAGGAGAAGTGCTCGTATAAATAGGAGAAGGGCCGGATTTAGTTCAACCAATAGGATTACGGGAAAGGTGGGGAGAGTGGCCAATAAGAATTTAGGAAAGTTAGCTGTGTAAACAGTAGAAAAATTAAGAAAATGTGGACTGAATATAAAATTTCCAACAGTCAGACAAATAGGGAATAGAGAAATCACAATTTACATGAATTTACTAAATCCCTTCATGAACTCGATTTCTTTGAAGCTTTTCATATTTATAAAAAATTTAAAAACCTTGTAAATTGTGATTTCTCTATTCTCTATTTGTCTGACTGTTGGAAATTTTATATTCAGTCCACATTTTCTTAATTTTTCTACTGTTTACACAGCTAACTTTCCTAAATTCTTATTGGTCTCACTCCCCACCTTTCCCGTAATCCTATTGGTTGAACTAAATCTGACCCCTCTCCTTTATATACGAGCATTTCTCCTGATTCAGAATCCTTTTACACTGAAGACGGTACGCTATAGGCTACTGAAACAGCTGTATGCATTTCCAATATTTTTCTTCTGCGCTTCTGACGTAGTAGTTTATTCGGGTTTTAATATTTATATTTATATTTCAAATATATTTTTTGTTTGTTTCATTAAGCGGTAGATAAAAGGACAGTGATCAGCAAAGCGGACCAAGCCCGTTAGTTTCGCGTAAGGAATGAGGGTATTTATGAATTGATTTGGTTAAATAGCCCACATGAATGTTTCCACAAAGTTTATTAGTAAACTTTATCCATCCTCTTGTTTGAAATTAGTGGCCAGTTGCTAAGATGATGGAAATTCTCCTCCTCTTTCGACTGGGCCACAAGGACTTGTTTGAATTCAAATTTTTATAGAAGTTACAGTAGAATAAGGAAAATAACCTCATAAACTAATTTGTTTGGTTAAGCATTAATACTAATATTTTCCACAAAAATGAGTCTACTAATCTGCACGCTAACGTGATCAGGAAATTTAAAAATTAATACATTAAAAAAGGGGAATATAGTTAATTAAAGCATTAATTATTTCATTACATGCATGTGTTTTCAATGTAACTGAATCTTTTAGTTCGATTAAAATGCACATCTTTATTTACATATTTATTTTACAGGTCGCATTTATGTAAATTGTCTACCTCAGAGCGATGGTAAGCATTATAGAATATATTTCTTTCTTTTTTTTTTTCTTTCTTATACAAAACAGCTAATTCACTGGATTGATTAATTCAATCTCAATTACGGGAAATTTAAATTACTTGATAAATTTAAACTTGATTTAGTTTATAACATGCACCATATTTCAAATATCAAGTACTATAATTTCAAAGATTTCAATTCTTAATTTACAATCCAAATTCATAATTACTTATGTTGATAAGGCGGCTAATAACTATGCAATTATATGCAAAAGTATTATAAATAACTTCTTTTTTTATACTATGGATTCTAGTAATATTTTTGTTAAGATTTCTGATAATGTAGACATTAAAAATAGGCATATCTTTAATTGTTACAAGTTAATAAATACTAAGAAAAATAACTTTAATTTTCCTTATTTAGTTGTAATTCCAAAGTTTCATAAAAATCCATTCAAATTTCGTACTGTTACTGTTCTCTGTAATTCATATCAGTACAAAAAACCCTTAAAGGGTTAAAAGTTTGTGACGCCTCTACTTTATGGCTATAAAAATTTGAAATATGAGTCTTAAAAATAATGATATCAGATTTTAAGTGACGCTTTGCAATTAGTCAAAATATACATAGATTTTCTTATTTGATCATTTACTTTCTACTTTTATTTATATTTATAATGCAAACGTAATATTTTTAATTTCAGGATCAGACAGATATATAAAATGCACTCATTGATGCTTTTCATTTACTTTTTTCTTTCATTTATATTTATAATGCAAACATAATATTTTTAACTTCAGGATCAGATATATAAAATGCACTCATTAATGCTTTTTATTTGCATTTCAGATTTAAAATAACAGTTTTAAAAGGAATTATGTTAAAATTTCAGTGGCGCCTCGTTGTTATTTTAAAAGATTTGTTTTTAGATTCCATTAAAAATTACTTTTGTTTTGTCTAATAAAGAATACTTACACATTGAATCAGTGCTTTTAATTTTCAAATATATTGTCAAATAATTATACTTTCACTGAGTTTGCATTATAAATTAAAATTATTTATTTCAATAAATTAATTTATCTTTTGCGTTACGCTATCCAAAACTGCCAGAAAAATTTGTGTAAATGTTTTCTTTACGTCACACTACCTCTTTGCGCAAATTTTCACTTTGTTGGATACTATAATACTATAAATTCTAATCACATTAAAAACTGAGACAGACAATATACACTAAAAATATACAATTTAAAACATTAAAAACACAAAACAAAAATTTAAACGTTTCGAGCCTTTTACAGTCTCCTCATCAGTGAAAACATTAAATGTAAATGCTGAGAAGAACAACAGTCTTTCATTAAGAGAGTACAACGTATTCAGCGGGAACTGCGCCTGCCTCATCAAGTGGTGGAAAATGTTGATTTGTGTACTAGCCCTCCAGGAATATTCTTGAATGATAATTTAAACAGTTAGATATGACTATTTTAGTACTGTTAAAATCAGGTAAATGGTCAGTTTCTATGGCATGCTGTACAATTTTCGAACGTACATGACGGTTTTTGAAACTGACCATTTATCTGATTTTAACAATTAAATATAAAATTATTAACAGATTTACAAAAAGTATCAAGAACTTTTTTAGGCTTTATATAGTAATTAGGTCTAAATTTTGTACCAAGATTTATAAGATGCCTAAAAATTTAATTTAAATAATGTTTAGATTACGAGTTATGATACTGCCTAGCTAAGGATTAACCCTTTCAGGGGCACTAAGTAAAAGTGATTGAATTTCCTTTTAAATATATATATATCATAAAGTAAACATCCCCTACAAGTCATATTTGATGAAGAAAAAAATTCAGCATGTGGGGATTTTTTTGTGGGTGGTGGCTAGGCGTTCTAGCCACTGTGTCTATAAACCTAAAAGATGCTCCTAAAAATCAAACTAAAATTAATGATCTAAGATAATATGTAAATCTGTTGTATTTAAAAGGTGCATTACAGTATATTTACACTACCAAATACTTTTGAATAAAAAATTATTTTTCATAAAAATATGTAAAAGAAACTTCAAAAAATTTTCCCGCAACTTGTCCATTTAAAAAAGTCACAGGCACATCCTGCTTAAAGTTACTGTAGTTCTGCCATCTCTATTTCAATTTTAGAAGTACACATTAACTTTTCATAAAAGTGGATAAAAAAAGTAGCCACTGCACACTTAGAGAAAAATTTCTAAAGTAGGTGGATAGACCCTCTAGCCACCGCCCCTGAAAGGGTTAAAGACGGGTCATGTGACTGAGAGATGTGGAGAAAACGAATCTATTCTATAAAACAGGATAGGAGGGAAACGAATGGAGGATGTTTCATTACTAGTTTGGTGAGAGGGGCACTTTTCTCCCCCTTCAAACGTATGTTTCTTTCCCTCCGAAATAATCCACTTTTTTGGCCGCGTGCCAAGGGCAGTCTTTGAAAGCTGGCTTAGCAGTATGTCCATAATCTTCATTGATAAAATATTTAAAACTCACATTGTGTCAACAACATTTATTTTCATCACCAATATCTCCATTTTCATCACCAAAGGCAAACCACCTGTAATTAAAAATTCTGAAACTGAAAGGATTTGTGTATTTGTGGGTCATTCGAAAGGGATAATTCTTCAATGGAAAATAAGTTGCGGCATGTTCTAAAATTCTATTCATTTTTGAATTATTAAATGACTTTTTTTTTGAAAAAGCAGAATAAAGTATAGTACACTGTTAATCAGTTTCCAGTTTTTCAATTTAAAATTCAATAAATCATTTATAAAATCTTTTAATCGTTTATTTTTAAAATTATATTTCAAAGCAAAAGTTTTCATTTTCAAAAGTTTACTAATTTTTAATTCTAAAATCCAGTTTTTAACAGTTTTAACGTTATAACTATTCAAAACATCACTCTCATTATTTTTTAACCCGATGCAGTCATCCAAATAATTATAGTTTTTGTTGCTATTACGAGAACCTCTTTTACCGCTTTGTATTTTAATAAGATTATCGATTTCAAACAAAAAACTATAAATATTGTCAATTTGATTAACATTAAGATTGTTGAATTTAGTATTTAGACCATAAGGATATAAAGTTCGGTGTTTAATTACAAAATCATTTTCCACCGAAAGCGTTTCTTTTTCATCATCAACATGAGTTAACATTTCTATTAGAACGTTATCAAAAGAGTCTTCCCTGAAATGTAAAATCTCAAACGAGAGATAATCAGCTTTTTTAACTTGTGCTCCATGTAAATTAATTCTGATATGTAATTCTCCTGAGGTTTGGTCAATATAACTCAAGTAAGCAAACAGGTGAAGTAATTTTATATACAATATTATTGAGCTTTGAGAATGTTATAAGATTTGTGTACGATTCAGCAGTAACAGCGGGACTCTTCACACATGTTTTACAAAGCTTACTCTTACATTTAGAGTATCTCAATTTATATTTCTTTTTTGAAGCATATTTATGAAACAATTTTTGTCGGTATATATACCTAATTGCATTAACTAGAAAAATGAACAATAAACAAGAAAAGTGAAACAACAAACATACAAATTATGCAAAAATTATATAGTTAACTATATAATAACTGAATAATTTTTGTATCATTTTTAGTGCTGCATTTGGTGCCTTTTTTATACAAGTACACTTTAAATAATATGTAATTAAAATTTTTATCTTAAATAAATACCATAAGAAACATGTACATTACTATATTTCAAAAATGATTTTTGGGAAAATAATTAAAGCATAATCTGGGGTGCCATTCACACGACTTTCTCTTACCCTGAAATTTAATACTATAAATACAGGTTGGAAATTAAGAGGTAAGATAACGAGTACTGTTATATAAACCTGTGTCAAACAATTCAAATTAGGCTTCGGAAGAGTTTTATATGATAATTAGTTCTGTGTGAGGGGGGATACCGCCCCCCTCAACCCCCCGTTTCATTAAGGCACCTACATATATATAGAATTTAATTCGGCTATTAAAATTAAAAGTTTACTTAAAATTATACAGACAATATTCAAGCGCAACATTCGTTGAAACTTACCAATCTTGATCAAACTTTTCCAGCAACAAAATTATATTAACTTCAAAATACAACATTTGGATCTCCTAAAATTATTCGTTTTTAAGTTACTCTAAAAAACACAGACAAAGATCAAACGTAAAAAACTTGACAACGGTAATGGGGAAGCCTCAAAACATGTAAATATACAAAAAACAAGCGATAAATATTTAGCTTAAAACATACATTATTTACCATATCTCTATGAGGAATTTATTTCAATTCCCGAACAGCTCTCCTGGAAATGGTAAAATATCATTAGTAAAGCACATCCACTAACAACAAATAACTAGTGTGTTGTGGCCACCACACGACTTTCTTCTATATTTTCCTACACAAATTCACTCAGTAAAAATAACTTATTAAAATTATTATTTAAAAAATTATCGTCCATGATAATGCAGACGATTTCCATATTTGAGAAGTAGTATAACACTAAATACCCAAAATAACATTAAATATCCCCCACCCCCCCCCCCCAGGGGGAAGCGAGGCTCCTACATTCACAAAAAATTTTTCTAGTTGACAATCTCTATTACACAAAATATATATTCGTTTCATTTGCTTTAGTGCAGTCTATAGATGTTAAACTCTACTTAACTACAATTTCCCCCATAGACGTAATGTATTTTAATACTTTTGAGTGTCCCTGTACACGAACCAAAACTGAGTGATTGTTGTATTTACACATTTTGAGGTCCCATGAATTCAAAAATCATGTTTTTAGAGGTTGGTCTGTGTGTGAGTCTATCTGTGTGTCTGTCTGTTATCAGCATATTTCAAAAACAAATTATAGCAGAATGATCAAACTTGGTATTCTGAATGTGTATCACACAGGGATGCTACACTAGACTTTTCTTTGAGATCAAGAAAATGGTTCGAGTACAGGGACAATCAAGAGAATTCAAATACATTACGTCTATGGGGGAAATTGCAGATAAATAGAGTTTAACATCTATGGACTGCACTATAGAAAATGAAACAATATATATTTTTTATATGCATGAAAACATATTTCATGTGGAATATGGTATAGAAATCATTTACTGTTCGTTTGCAGGGTTACACACACACACACTCAAAAAAAAAAAAAAAAAAGATTGAAATGCGAGAATACTTGAAAATTGATGGAAGTGTACTTTAGGTTGCGCCATATGTTTCTAATATAGGACTATATTTATGTGCACCATACGATGTGTACATAACTTTCAGAAGATACACCGGGCTGTCAATATTTAAGTCATAACATTCTTTTTTATTTGCTAGTGGAAGTGTTTTACTATAATATTTTACCACGTCCAGGAAAGCTGCTCAGGAATTGAAATTAACTCCTCCTAGCCATATGGAGAATAATGTATTTATTTATTTATTTTTTTTTTAAGGGCTTGGCTTTTTATTTTTAGGTTTCCTGAAGACCAAAGTTAAGTTTTATAATTTGATCTTTGTCTGTGTTTATTAGAGTAAATTAAAAACAAATAATCAGGCGATTCAAATGATGTATTTTGAAGTTAATACGTTTGTCACTAGAAAAGTTTGTTTAAGATTGATAAATTTCAAGGAATGATGCGTGTGAAAGTTGTCTGAATAATTTTAAATGGACTTTTGAACTTAATAACAGATCTGAATTCCATATAATTGTAGATACAATAATGAAACGGAGGTTGAGGGGATTGGTAGCCCCCCCCCCCCCTTACATAGAATTATTTGTTAAATAAAGCTCTTTCGAGGCCTCATTTGAATTGCTTTAACATAAGTTTAGATAACATTACTCGTTATCTGAACCCTTAATCTCTAATATGTACTTATAGTATTAAATTTCAGTGTAAGAGAAAGTCGTTTGATTGACACACCAGATTATTTAAAGTATTTTTCCCCTGATTTATTTAATAGAGGTAAGAATAAAACATTTTTTAATTGATTTAAAAAATAATCAGGCATTTAAGGGTTAAATTTCATTTTCACCTAGAATAGATGACACAATTAAATTTAAGTGGAAAATTGTTATACACGATCTGTTCATTTGTACTATTATTTTTTTTCCTTATTACACAAGAAACAAATGAACAACCAACATGTCGATCGTCTGCACTTACTCGCATGTAATCATAATAAACGAAATCACGTACATCTGCATTCTTACTGCTGACTGGTTGAAAGAGTTAACCTCGAACTCAACCCACTACTTTTTCGATTGATTATAACGTTCGATAAACAAAATTCCTCTACCGGTGAATATCGTTATGAAAAAATTTCGATCGAAAAAATGACAATCGATTCGTCTTTTTCCGAAAAAGCCACAATAGGGCTACTGGACACGATGGTTTTATGTTAGAGATCGTCAGTAAGGTTCTAGAGTACCACCCACATTGGTGGTTACAGTCCTTGTATAAAAACTGTTTCAGCACTGTTTTCTTTTTTCCCCTGTGGAAAAGTCATAGACCTTATATATATAGACTACGCCACCAATAGGACTTCCCAAAATAGTGAATGTCTTCAACATGAGGGTGTAATCTGAAACCTTCATCTTTTGCGATCAGCGCCGTATGTCACGTGACATGGAGTTGAGGGCGATTCTTCCTTAAGAAAGCATTTATTTTTGTAAGAATTCAAACAAAAAATTCTCCCCTTCAGAATGGTTTCTCACAAAAGAATTTTTTTTATAATTAATCTATGACATTTTAGCTTTCCAACGATGCGTAAATCTAAAGGCTTAAATAAGAAGTATGCGTACAATACAGAAATTAAAAAACTGTAAACTACTTTCTTTCCTACGGAAAAATCACATAATATTCATTCACGTCTCTCTCTCCTAGTCTACATCATGTGATAATTCACTGTATGGTGCATACACAATTTTTAGGCAATGTACAGATCTAATTAAAATCTATTGAATCCATTGCTTACAATTGGATGTAATTTACAGGAATATATATATATATATATATATATATATATATATAGAAATACATTAATATAATCAGTGCAAATATATATATATATTTAATTGTATTATAAGAGATGCTGTAAAAGTTTACAATTTCAACGTGCGGTCTAAATCACACACTTTTTTTTTTTTTTTTTAATTAGGCATGCCAACATCTCAAATTATTTCATGAATCTATAATCTCCTGTACTCTTGAAATGAATCGTATTTGATGCTTTGAAATTCTGAAATAAATATATTGTTAAGCAAATTATTTTGATCAAAAGCATTCTATATGTTTTTTATTTATGATTTTTTTTTTTCTTTTAGGTCGAGTTGTTTTGGAAAACGTAGAGGAACTTACATAAAAATTGAATGGAATTATGTGATCCACTATGTTACTTTTCAATCTGAAATAAACAAATTGTGTTTATGAGTATATTACCTTTATTTTAATTATTATTTTTATGCGCAACATAAAGAGATAATATTCTATAAATCATAATGATTTCTTAAGCATGATTGTCTAGTAGATTTGGGTGCCATGGATTAATAAACGAAAGGTTAATCCACACATATTAGCTGCAAACAAATTACTTGTTAAGCCATTTAATAAATATTATTTAAAAAGGAACAAAATTGTACGTAAAGATTAAGAAAAGCACGTGTTCTTTAAAAGTATTTCTTTTATTTCTTGATCAAATGACAGCAGCTTTAATCCTTAAATGCCTGATTTTTAAAAAATCAATTAAAAAATATTTCAGCTTTCATTTTTTAAATAAATAACTTGAAAAATACTTTTAAAAAAATTATACTTTGGTTTACGTCTTGTTTAACAATAAAAAATAGTTTGTTGCCAATCAACAACACTGGGCTTTAACTTAAAAAATACTTTTTCCTGAAAAAATTCTTAAATATTAAACACACGTGAATTTTAGGAACTATGATAGGAAATTTTCACAAAGTACTTTAAAAATTAAACATTTCTTATTATTAATGCAACATTTTGTTGCAAAACACTACAAAAATCAGTGTAGAATAAAAAATAAATTGTTTACTTTGTGATACTTGGCATGGTATTTCGCTGAAATTTTGGGACAATAGATTCTTCTGTAATATGCTGTTATCTTTAACAAACCAAATCTTAATTGACTGTATGGTGCATACACAATTTCTAGGCAATGTACGGATCTAATTAAAATCTATTGAATCCATTGCTTACAATTGCATGTAATTAACAGGAATATTCATTTTTCAATTGTGTTGTACATGAAGTTATAAAAGTTTGCATTTTAAATGTGCGTGCACACACACTTTTTTTTTTTTTTTAATTAGGCATGCCAACATCTCAAATTTTCCCATAAATCTATAATCTCCTGTACTCTTGAAATGAATCGTATTTAATGTTTGAAATTATGTATTAAATATATTGATAAGCAAATTATTTTGATCAAAAGCATTCTATATATATATATATATATATACGAATTTTTTTCTCTTTTAGCGACACAAGAGATTGGAAAGGAATTCGGACACCTCTTTGGATAAAAATTGAATGGAATTATGTAATTCACTTTGTTACTTTTCAATCTGAAATAAACACATTGTCTTTATGAGTATATTACCCTTATTTCAATTATTATCTTTTACACGCAACACAAACAGATGAAATTCTTTAAATCATAGTGATTCCTGCAGCATGATTGTCTAGCAGATTTGGGTGACATGGATTAATAAACGAAAGATTAATCCACACATATTAGCTGCAAACAAATTACTTGTTAGGCCCTTTAATAAATGTTATTTAAAAAGGAACAAAATTGTACGTAAATATTACCAAAAGCACGTGTGTATTAAAAATATTTTCTTTTATTTCTTGATCAAACGACGCACAGTGGATCGAACAATGTTAAAATACGAACATAGGCCCAAAAATCAACCTCTAAATAACTGATATTTTGCAGTGAAATAATTTAAAAGAATGTCTAAAAAATACAAATAGATGGTTATTTCTTCAATTACACGAAGTTTTGTTGTATATAAAGTTCAAAACGAAAACTTTCAGAAATAAGATTTTTCGATGAATTTCAGTGACTCTATTTGAATAGCCATCAAGTGGCACTTAAGATAACTATGAAAAAATACGAAATAAAAATACTTTCAATAATGTCCTAATAAAAGTTTAAGGTACTTCTGCCAGTTGGTTTTTTATGTTGTGATTCACGCATGAAATGTGAATATGAAATTAACAACAAAATTAAATTTATAAGTTATGTAACTTTTTTTGTCCAAAATTGTCCAAAATTTCAAACACAGTTTACTACTCCCAAAAGTATACATTTTAATCTGTGAAAAGGATTTTCGCCACAAATCGCCACTTTTAGAGAAAAATAAATTTTATTCTGTCTACCCCCAAATTATCAATCGAGAAATTTATCTGAATAACTGTATTCCTTAACGACAGAAAATATATTAAAATTTTTATAGTGAAAATATTATAGAATTTAAATGATTAAAACAAATTTAATAAATCAGAAATTACTTCTTACTTTTTTTTAAATATTTAATAAAATAATTAATTTTACTTTAATGGTACTGAAAAGTACCGTTGGACCCAAAAAAAGGGGGGGGTGTAAATGGTTGCCGTGATATGACATAAAATGTTAAAATTAAGTAAATGTTTAACGTTAAATAGTTAAATGTTAAAATTAAATAATGTAATTACATATTACGATTTAAAGTAAAAGTTCCTGTGTTTCTGGAAAATGTTCCTTCATTTGCACATTTCTTTTTTTCGTTCTCATGCTTGAAATCAGGGGGTAAGATGTTAATAACAAGTGATGTAGCAAATCTTCGTTACACGTTCTTTGATTTTTTTCGTGTGTTATTCTCTGTATTTACGAAACTCTTTATTTCGGGCTTCGCTAGCTTCATCTGACAATTGTCCAATTGGAATAGAAAAAATTTCTATTATGTCTTTTCCATGAATCAATAGTTTGTGAACTGAAGCTGTCATATAGTACCACACATATTTTGAGACACACTGTTTCGCTGTTTCCAAATTTGTCTCCTAAATTTGCCTTCCAAATTGTCCTCCTAAAAATAACAGAACCTAGAAACAACGTTTTTCAAAATTTCTTGGATAAGAAATCACTTTATTTGCTTATTTGTTTAAAAATTATTTCAGATAGCAAAATAAAATAAATAGAAAATCCAGTTCAATTAAAAAAATTCATTAATTATTGATTGCCTGCCTTCCATAAATCTTTAGTAAAATAAAGACAAAAGTGATTTTTTTCATAGAGTTTGTCAGTAAATGCCTGCATGAGTTTTCTATTGAAAAACTACATAAAAAAAAAAAGAAGCAGTAATCTAATGATATATTTATCATTGTGTGCTAAATTAATTGTGTTACAAATATAGATTTTCTTCCCTAAATTTTTATTTATTTTCTTTTATTCTCTTCTTTTATACAACATTTGTTTCCTTACCAGGTATGTTTCTAAATACCTATTTGCAGCAGAAAAGTATGATACCGCTTAACCCCTTTATTAAACCATTTTTTCCTCAAATGGCACATTAAACTATTTTCACGAATAAAATATGATGTTAAGTAAAAAATTCATTTAGCCTATTAGAAATAATTAATTTTACCTTTGGCATCTTATTCTCTTAGTCAATCGCATACTTCTCACAACCCATCGTATTAGCATAAGCAGGATTGCCACAAAAAACTACTTTTTAATTTTTATTCCCACTAGAATTATCAAAATAATTTTCATACTGATATGTGACCTGTATTCATACCTGTGTATTGTTTTTCCAGAAAAATGATTCACAGGAATCATTATTTAAAAAAATTGGTGCCAGGTGAATAAAACGATAACGATTTTGGTGGGGAAAATATTCCCTCGGCCTTATAAAGGGTAAAAAAAAGACATGGAATCACTTTTACTATCATACATATACACATATTTAAATCGAATCAAAAAACATCATACATAGATAATAATAATACCATAACGTTCCTATGTTCGCCTCTGCCTATACTTCGATCCACTGTGCGACGCGACGCCAGCTTTAATCCTTAAATGCCTGATTTTTAAAAAATCAATTAAAAAATTTTCAGCTTTCATTTCTTAAATAAATTAAGGGAAAAATACTTTTAAAAAATTATACTTTGCTTTAAGTCTAAAAACAGTTTGTTGCCAATCGAAAACACTGGGCTTTAATTCGAAAAATACTTTTTCTTGATAAAATTCTTAAATATTAAACACACATGAATTTTAGAAACTATGATAGGAAATTTCCTCAAAGTACTTTGAAAATTAATTATTTCGTATTACGAATGCAACATTTTGTTGCAAAATCATTACAAAAATCAATATAGAATAAAAAATAAATTGTTTACTTTGTGATACTTGGCAATATGAGTACAAATTACTTAGTTAAGGTATTGTATGTAAACCTCTGAAACAGTTACTGTTTTTATTAAAACGAGTCAAATACTACATTTCTCACATTTTGTCAAAGTGCAAATAGAGAATTTGCACCTTATCTTTTTCTCTGCATATTTATATCTTTTCCTCTGCTTCTCTTTAGTCCAGTCGAACATCTTAAGGTGCTACGTACTGTGATGGACTTCTACACATTTTTGCCTGAATTTCTTTTTCAATCATGGATGAAGGTCTTCCATGTGCTTCCTACCATGTATAATCATGAAATTTTTGCTCTAAATTTTGATTGAGGAATTACTTTCGCCCGAGGACCATTTGTAATTCCTTTCTAGAAAAGCCACACTTTTACTTTAGTCAAGTCAAGAAAATCGTAAAAGATTTTTAGATACCATTTACGACGACGAATGTTAATTTTATTGCAGGCGATTAAGCTACCTAAAAAATCAACTCCTTCCACGTGTTTTTTGTATTCCATTGTTACGTATGGGCAATCTACTTCTATGATCTTTTTTAGATTCCTGTCAAAACGATTGCACGACAAATAGAAGTGTCTTAAATTCAGAGAGAAATGTGTCTGAAATACCAATTTAGACACACAAATGTCTGAAACACGTAACGATATATATATTTACAAATTTTCAGACACCACACAAGTCTGAATTTAAGACACATAAATGTCTTTATAAAAATAGAATACGTTCAGTGTCTGAATAATATTGATAGGTCTGAAATTAATGCTCATTGCACTTGGAAATAAGACATTTTACAGTTCAGACACCTAAAAATTCATACATTTGACAGTTCAGACACTTAGAGATTCAGACATTTGTATTAACTTAGCAAATTTCCCATGGAATCTATTTTAAGTAATATGCATACGGTTTTTTAAGTTTCTTTTCACATCTGCTTCCTTTATTAATATTTTATATATTAAGTGATTAAGTTTTTAAAACCATTTAGCTTTATGAAATTGAAAAAAAAAAAAAAAAAAAAAAAAAAAAAAACCTCTATGTAAACAAGCAATCTTGAACAATTTGTACGCGACTTCTACTTAATATTTTAATTTAATTTAAAAAAAAATGCGCACGAGTTCTTACATATTAGTGTAAAACAAGGAATTTTTTCGTTTTCTCGTAAATTGTTATAAAAGAGAGTGAGAGAAAGAAAAAAGAAACCGTTTTTGAGCTATCATAAGGTGCACTTTTTGCACATTAATCACTCATATTTCAAAAAGGATAAACCCTAAAAATATACATAAAAATTTTAAAAAGAAAATGTATATTAAACTTTCGGTATTTTGTCGATAACTTTAATTTGAAAATAAATAAATAAAATCTAAATTTACGATAAGTTTGACGAATACTACATATCTATACTACTAGCCATACTACATATCTATACTACTAAACATTTTCTGCATACTGTAAGAAATTCTATATCCAGTTTTTAACCGGTAACTAAACCACACGCAACCTTATTTATTTATTTAATTATTTTACCATGTTTTTATTAACTTCGATTCTTGTTTGTGGGTTTCTTTGTGGGTTTGTCAGGGACAAATCTTGCAATCGATTTTTAACTAACTTCCCGACTAGCTAGATATTTGAAATTTTCAGGACAGCTCACAACACGGTGACAATACATTTTTCTAATAATTTTAGTCAACTATTTCAAGTCACGATGCCTTCGGCAGCGCTTATATGATTCGACGGAAAATTTATTTAACTAACTTCCCGACTAGCTAGACATTTGAAACTTTCAGAATAGTTCAGAACACGGTGAAAATGCATTTTCTTAATACCTTTAGCCAACTGTTTCGGGTTCCTGCTGCCTTCGGCAGCGTTATCAGTACAAAGCTTGCAATCGATTTTTCACTAACTTTCCGACTAGCTACACATTTGAAACTTTCAGGACAGCTCACAACACGGTGACAATACATTTTTCTAATAATTTTTGTCAACTATTTCAGGTCCCGCTGCCTTCGGCAGCGCTTATATAATTCGGCAGAATATTCATTTAACTAACTTCCCGACTAGCTAGACATTTGAAACTTTCAGAATAGTTCAGAACACGGCGAAAATGCAATTTTTAAATATTTTTAACCAACTGCTTCGGGTTCCTGCTGCCGTCGACAGCGTTACCAGTACAAAGCTTGCAATCGATTTTTCACTAATTTCCCGACTAGCTGGACATTTGAAACTTTCGGGATAGTTCAGAACACGGTGAAAATACATTTTTAAATACCTTTAGCCAACTATTTCGGGTTCCTGCTGCCTTCGGAAGCGTTATCAGTACAAAGCTTGCAATCGATTTTCCACTAACTTTCCGACTAGCTAGGCATTTGAAACTTTCAGGATAGCTCAGAACACGGGGGCAATACATTTTTAAAAGCCTTTAGTCAACTGCTTCAGGTCCCTACTGCCTTCGGCAGCATTTATATGATTCAACAGAAATTTTATTTAACTAACGTCCTGACTAGCTAGACATTTGAAACTTTCACAATAGTTCAGAACACGGTGCAAATGCATTTTTTAAATACTTTTAGCCAACTGTTTTGGGTTTCTGCTGCCTTCGGCAGCGTTACCAGTACGAAGCTTGCAATCGATTTTTCACTAAATTTCCGACTAGCTAGATATTTGAAACTTTCAGGATAGCTCAAGGCAATACATTTTTTTAAAATACTTTTAGTCACATGTTTCAGGTCCCTACTGTATTCGGCAGCGTTCATATGATTCAACAGAAAATTTATTTAACTAACTTCCCGAGTAGCTAGACATTTGAAACTTTCGAAATAGTCCAGAATACGGTAAAAATGCTTTTTAAAAATATTTTTATCCAATTGCTTCGGGACCCTGCTGTCTTCGGCAGCGTTTCCAGTACAAAGCTTGCAATCAACTTTTAACTAACTTCCCGGCTACATAGCCATTCGAAACTTTTATGATAGCTCAAAAGACGATAGCAAGGAATTTTTTTATCCAATTACTGGGGTTCCGACTGCCTTCAGTAGCGTTTATATGATTCAACAGAAAATTTAAAAACATGGTTTATAATTTTTTTTTTAATCTTATTATTATTTAATTTATTTATGAAAAATGAGGTTAAAAATAGCTGCTTTAAGTCACTTCAAGTGACT
Organism: Salticus scenicus; assembly: GCA_963930645.1. Taxonomy (NCBI): domain Eukaryota; kingdom Metazoa; phylum Arthropoda; class Arachnida; order Araneae; family Salticidae; genus Salticus; species Salticus scenicus. The sequence goes on from OZ005661.1 coordinate 200,482,651, forward strand.
TAGATCCAGTCACATTCATGTCTTAACTTAAGACATTTTACGTAGCTTAAAATTTAGGACATGATTTCATGTCTGAAAATAAGGACACCCATTTAAGATACTTATATGTCTGAATTTAAGACACCTGAATTTGCAGCGTGACTTTTTTAGCAGGATTTTTTGCAGAAATAGGTAGCATCGGGATGAATTTATTCTTTTTCCAGACTACTGATGAAATGTCTACAGTTGTGGTATATTAGAATGACGAACCTCAATCTAAAACTTTTAAGGATTTTTTTTTTTTTTTATCTGGCAGTTTGCATCTAGGATTTCTGTTTCTTTTGACTGGATGCCCCATTTTGCCAACTGTACCATTAGTGGCAATTCCTTGTAATAGTTATGTGACGAATCGTGGCCCCTTGTCATGAATTTCCGCCTTTTTCATTCATAGTTGAACCTGACACTTGCTGTATTTGTAAGAAAATAATTATTGAAACTTTATTGTTCAATATAACTTAATTAAAGCTCTTCACTGTGGCTTCTCCTTAAATGTATATTAAAACATAAATATTCTATAACTTTGATGCAAAAATAATAAATAACTTGAAATTATCCATATATTTTAACAACATAACGGCGTACAGTGGATCGAAGTATAGGCAGATGCGAACATAGGAAGGTTATGGTATTATTATTATCTATGTATGATGTTTTTTGTCACATTACGATTTAAATGTGTATATATGTATGATAGTAAAAGAGATTCCATGTTTTATTTAACTCTTTATAAGTCCGCGAGAATATTTTCCCCGCCAAATTCGTTATCATTTTATTCAAGTGGCACCATTTTAAAATAATGATTTGTGCGTATCATCTCTCAAGGACAATATCAGTATGAATATTATTTTTATAGTATTGGTGCGAGAAAAAAAAAAAAAAAAAAAGTCATTTGTGGCCATTCTGCTTATGCTAACACAATGGGTTGTGAGAAGTTTGCGATTAACTAAAAGAATAAGTTGTGAAATTTAAAATTAATTTTTTCTAATGAGTTAAATGAGTTTTTTTTATTTACATCAATTTTTATTCATGAAATTAGTTTAATGTGCAATTTGAAGAAAAAATGGCCTTACAGTTTCAGAATTTTCTGCTGCAGATAGGTATTTAGAAACATACCTGATACAGAAACAAATGTTGCAAAAAAGAAGACAATAAAAGAAAATAAATAAAAATTTCGCTAAGAAAATCTATATTTATAGCAAAATTATTTTTTTTTTTTTAATTATAACATCGCTTTCAAATTATTCAATTATATTTTCGATAAATTTTAGATTTCGATAAATGTCCAACTACCGAAAAATGATTTCGACAAATGTCTAACTATCGAATATGACGTTTATTTTGAACTATCACCCACCGTTTTTTAGGGACGGTTCTTTATTTTTATCACTTTTCGGTAATTTTATGGCTATAAATTTAATTTTTAGGAGGGGGGAGGATTGTCTTAGCTGTTAAATATCTTCTGAGGGGCTACAGAGTTAAAAAATTGTAAAACGTCAACATATGCTGCAAGGGGAAAATTTAGGGGGGGGGGGGGTTAGATTTGCCACTGATATTATGTATTACATTTCTTACATTTTTATTAATCTATTATTGATGTTATTTATTAACACTTTATATCCCAAATTATTTTATTTTTGTAAAAATTGTTTGAAACTTTTTTATTATATTTCTTTATGCATGAGAATGATCTCATATTAACACTTTCGCGACCGCATGATTTTAAATTTTTGACAGTAATGTCCGCCTGTGGGCGCTATTCTCTCATGTTACAATATTTCAAAAAAAAAAAAAAAAAAAAAAAATCTGTTTTCACATTTATATTAGAAATGGGTATACATTGTAAATATATTCTTTCTAATCAAAGTGTATGTATCCATAGTATATTTCCTTGTAAAAATGTGAATATTGGTTATATATTTAAAAAACAAATTGCGAAAAAAAAAAAAAAAAAGAATGAAACGCCCATGGTGGAGTTACAGATTTTCAAATGACGTGAATCTACGCTAGCGGTCGCGAAAGTGTTAAATTTAGCTCATAAAAAGTGGACTTTTTATTAGCTTCTGCATGTATAAAAAGAGAGTAGAAGATACGGAAAAAAAATCGATTTCCGGTTTCGCTGAATTCACGTGTTTTCAGCTTAATTTGCGTTTCAATTAACTGAAATTGACTAGTTATTTTTAAAAATATGGATTTATTGCTAGCTTCTGCATGTGTAATAAGCAAGTAGAAGATACGGAAAATTTTTTGATTTAATTTACATGTTTTGAGATTTCGAGTAAAATAAGTAGTCAATTTCAATTAACTGAAATTGAATACATATTTTTTAAAAAGTGGATTTATTAGGACTGAGGGCCTATTAGTCTCAATCTGAGATTTTTGCGTTGTCGATTTCGATAGTTGGACATTTGTCGAAATCTAAAATTTATCGAAAATATAATTGAATAATTTGAAAGCGATGTTATAATTTGAAAACAGAAAAAAAAAAAAAAAACCTAATAGTCCTCCGTTCTAAACTAAATTCTGCTTTTGCCAGGATTTCATCAAAACCTTTATTATTATTATTATTATTATTGAAATAAAAAGAAAAGAAAACTAATAATAATCAGTATCGTTACAAGCGATATCGAAAAAGTTTTTTTTAATAATTTTGAATTAGGAAATAAAAAGTGCGCGTGAAATAATATGAAATAAAAATAAGTAAAAAAATGAATTTAATGATTGAATGATTTTGTTTTTCGGGGGCTGCTCATGCATATAAAAAATGCGTATTAAAACGAGTCGAAGAAGGAAGCGAAGTAAGTATTGAGTTGTATTACGATAAATACGATATATAATATGATACGATATATTAGACCTATCGTCCAGGGTTAGTAGGCATTTTCGTTGAAAGAAATAGTTTGTTCATTCGGTGCAACTTGCACATTAGTCCCGTGAGGTACAACTTTCACATTAGTCCCTTGAGGTACAACTTTCACTTTAGTCCAGTCAGGTACAACTTGCACATTAGTCCCCTTTAAATATATATATAATTTTTTTTTTTGAGAAAACAGGGTTTGAATGTTTGTTCCTCAATTATATAAATTTGTTAAAAGACACTTTAAAACCACGTAGATAGAAAACATTATATTTAACATACTTAATTGCAATTAAAATACATTGTTCCGATTTTTTTTTTTTTTTTTTTTTTTTTTTTTTGTATATAGACCTTGATTAGGCGAATCAGAACTTAAAAGATTGAGACATTTTTTTTTTTTCAGATTAGTGTAATTTGTGCAGTAAAAATTCATTTAAATATTATTTATAAAATATGTTTCTCATAAAACGCTATTCATTGGCATTATTTTGGATGTCACTGTCAGATCTCGAAAAAAAAGTTTTCAGAGCAGTGTTATCCGAATGATCATAAGATTGATTTTAGTTACGTCAGTAAAAAGAAAATTATTCACGAAGATTTGTACCTGTCAAAAATGCCAGCATGCTCCCGATTACTGACTCCCTTTCAGAAGAAAACTCGTCCTCGACGTGATCTGTTAAATGAGATGTTGAATCTTTTGGAGCAAGACGGAGAGTGTCCTTTTGGTTATCTACTGATGTATGATTTCCTATATAAAAATCTTGGATTTATCAATATGATTCAGAAACTGAAGAGAAGAGGAAGAAATAACAGAATAATTCTTCTCTCTCAAGAAAGATCATGCTGTCTGTTTTATGAGAGTGTGCTAGAAACATCTTAACAGGCTACTGAGAAAAAGTTTAGCAATCACTGTTGCTTATTGCTTGTTTACTTCTGAACACATTGTCGGATGCTCTGATCAGGAGGCGTTCCAATATGATTGCTAAAATCGCCCTTCTTGACGACAAAACACCTGCTAACATATCTCGTGGTGTGTCTGAAAAGTGAAAACGATGTGACTTTAAAATTTTGCCAAAACCACATATCCTTCCGATCTTTCACTATGCATTTTTATTCTTTCCTCTGCATTTATAAGAATAAAGTATAAGATTCAGACAAATTGTAGATTTTCGGTTTTCGATGAAGTTACACGTTTTGAGATTTCCCGAACTCAATTTGACCATTTTTGCAAAATATCTGTCTTTTTGAGTTCAAACACTGTGCTTTATGAACCAGTGGGATTAATTTAACCAAATTTGATATTTGGTTGAATCTTGGTTTGACATGATACCGATTAGTTTTTGTGCTGTATCACCCAAATATTTCCACGTTGCGATTTCCTCTCATTTCAGGAAAGGCTCAACATCTACAGCGTACCAAATTTCGAGAAAAAAATTATGCAAAACGCTGCTGATTCGGTTAGAGTGGATATCGATAAACAATATTCGCAGCTGTGTTGCAATTTAATTTCGTTGAGGACAAGGCAATAACTTTGCTTTGCAAAAAAGTGGTCGAGTTTCGTCCACTGGGCGATACTAGTAATAATTAAAAGTCTTTAGTTACGATAAAATTGCTCGTTAACTGCAGATACTTAGTTGAAATTATAAGTAATTATAATTGTAAATGCTTACTCTCAAATGAAATGTAATTCAAGACAAATTAACTGAATAACGTTTTTGCCCAACTCTGGCTCTTGATACAGTCTCTAAACTGAAGAACAGTATACACACACAAACACAAAGAAAAGCCAAAAAAATTTTCTTAATGTGTACACTACCAGTGTAGTTACCCTATTTTATTTTATTGCTTCCCCTCCCCCCTTTTTTTATCCTTTATCTTTTTAATACAACTTTCATATGTGGAAACATTTACACTTTCATAATAATGTTATCCAGTTTCTTCTCACAAAGCCATTTTCTAGTAAATTCAGTTAAAGAATGCCATAGGTTGAAAACAGATGTTTGTGATAAAAAGTAAAAAAAAAAAAAAAAAAAAAACTCGAGAAAAGACGAAATATTTATTCTAGATGCAAAAGTAAGAAATACAATGTTTGTTTTCTTTTTTTCTTTTTTCTTTCTTTATTATTTATTTATTTATTTATTCAATCTGCTCGTGAAAGACTTCCTGATTCTGCAACTCTGACTCCATCTGAAAGAAAGAAAAAAAATTTAAGAAGAAATGTTTATTATGAAAATACTTTTGTCTATCAATTTTTCTATGCACATTTTTAATCATGCAGCATAATCATTTGAAAATGTATTTGAAATTAATCTGTGAATGAAGATGACGTGCGATTGCATGTAATTTAAAAAATTCGGTTAACCAGATTGAATAACTTATCTAGATAAAGACAGTGGCTTCCGGTACAGGGTACCTTCAATGACATTATATTCCATATTTATCTTCAGATAATATCCGCCGAATCAGCATTAAATACAGTAGAGTACCAATTATCTAAGTTAATGTGGACCAAGGCTAACTTAAATAATCGAAAAACTAGGTTAAAGTGAAAATTGTAAATAAAATAAATCGTGTATAGTTTTAAATATATACGAGGGTAACGTTAAAAGTTCTCGCCCTGACACAGAGATTGCGTTCCAATCGGTAAAAATTTGTTTTTACTGTCTGTGTGAACATACCATTAGTTCGTATGACAAGTTTCAACTTGTTCTCTCAAATAGTTTGTTTACACGATTTTTTTTTAAGGAAACATCTTGCGTGTTTTTCATTAAAAGCAGACAAACTTGAATATCGTGATGTCATAAAATTCTTCATTTTTATGGATTAACTCCTAAAGAAATACATCCGAAATTGGGTGCCGCATTCACTGAATGCCGATCAAAAGCAAATGTGTAAACGATATTCGCAGCAATGTTTGGATCGAATCAGTAGGAATTCAACTGTTTTTATGCGGCGATTTCTTGAAATGTATAAGACATAGGTACTCTACTACCATTCCAAGCAGTGGGTGGATGCTGGTGGTTCATCGCCAAAGAAAGCTAAGTCGATCGCATCCGCCGGAAAGGGTCTGGCCAGCGTGTTTTCGGATGCGAAAGGGATCCTGTTAATTGATTACCTTGGAAAAGGCAGAACAATTACAGGCGAATAATACTCGGACCTTCTTGACCAGCTAGATGACAAAATTTGAGAGAAGAGGCCTGGCTTGAAGGAAAAAAATCATCTTTCACTAGGACAATGCATCTTCACACAAGGGTGCTTTGGCGATGAGAAAACTGCGGGATATGTGGTATGACTTACTCAGACGTCCCCTATTCTCCTGATTTGGCAACGTCAGATTTCTATCTTTTCCAAGACATGAAAAAAATTGTTTCAGGAAAGCGTTTTGCGTCCAATGAAAAAGTTAAGAGGGCCGTAGATGAATATTTTCACAGCCTTTTAGACTCTCCCTTCCAAGAAGGAAAATGGATGTTAGAGAAACGCTGGACAAAATGTGTTAAAGTCAAGGGAGAGTATGCAGAAAAATAAAATCATTTTTAGTTCCCCATCATACTATAGGTATGGGGACCTTAGGTAATCGTGAAAATTTTCGACCTCTGTTTTTTTCTCTTTTTTATACGTTTTCCGGTGTGAGGAATCCGAAAATGACAAAATTTGTATGGTGTCTGTCTGTAGGGTGTCTGTTAGTTTGTTAGTCCGTTAGTATGACTGTCTGTGTACACGCTGTCTCAAGAACAAATTGCCGCAGTGAGGTCAAATTAGTTTTAAAATGGTACTTTCGACACTGGCAAGAACCCTATTAAGTTGCAACATTCGAATTAAAAAACTTCGTATGTTTTTTTGAAATTTACGATTTTCCTGACATGGGAGAATGGGGCAAAATTTCACTTAAACTTGCATTAAATGAAAAATATTTGCTGTAAAAATGTCAGACCAGTTTTAAAATATCAGTTTTGATTTCGGAATGAACGTCAGTTACTATAAACATGCTGCCATAAAAATTTCGCCAGTTATTGGATATTTACGAATTTCTTAACATGGCAGAATAGGATTAAATTTCACATAAACCTCAATTTTGAGAGATATTTTTATCGTAAAGATGTCAGACTACTTTTGAAATATTATTTAGGATACTGACATGTATACCATAGAGTATGAATTTTCCAATTTAAAAAATTCGTAAGGTATTTGGAATTTACGATTTACTTAAAATGGCAGAATAAGGCAAAATTGATCATAAACGTCCTATTAAAGGATCATAAATATATCAGACAATTTCAAAATAACATTTATGATACTTGTATAAACCTAATTGACTACAAATACTCTAATAGGAAAATTTCGTAAGTTATTCGAAATTTAAGATTTCATCAACAAAGAAAAATGGGGCAATATTTCATATAAATATGAATTTTAGTGATTGTTGCATTGTAAATAGTATCATGAAAATAAACTACGAAATTGATCCCAATAAAATAAATTAATAGATTAGAATAGGATAAATATATCGAACTGAATGTTGGGTAGCCTATTAGGTGAGGATTTCGTTCGGTGACTGTGTGAAGCGTGTGGTCAAATTCATTTCTCTTAACATGAATATAATATGTCCTGTATAAGAAATTTATGAGAACATACATATGATGGGAAACAGAGCAGAGTCCATCTATGCCAACTAGTTTTATTTTATTTTATTTTATTTTATTTTTATTAAGGCTAAGAAGATTGCTAGTGTTGCTCCTTCTTCTTGCTGTACATAGTACCTGAGTGTTTATGAGATGAAGTTCAGAATTTTTTTCAATTGTTTAAAAAATGAAAAATGTAGAACTAAAATAAATAAATCAAGAAATATATCAAGAAATCTAGAAATATTCGATAGCTTGGTTAAGGGGGAAACTCAGATAATCGGGTTTTACTTCAAACAGAAATAAAATTTCTGTAAATTTCCCTGTATTTTTCATTTATTTATTTACTGTAGACTAACTAAAATTCAGACCACTCTATCGAAATTATTATTTATTTTATTTATTTATGATTTTTACTTGGGATTTTTACGCAAGTAGCTTAATAAATTTGAAATAATTTAGCATCATGTTTCAAATAGTTCCTGAGATGTAGTAAAAGAGAATCAAAAGCAAAAAAAAATTACTTATAAAAAATAATAACATAAAAGTTAAACAAAAGATTGAGTGAATAGTAAATAAGGATGAAAATTTTCCATTTTGTTTCCTTTAAATCAATTTCTATAGTTAAAATTTTTAGAATTGTTTCGAAAGGTCAGTTAATTAATTGAGAATTTTTAAAAATAACTTAAAATTATTGATTATACGCTCAATAGTGATTAATAAAATATTAAATTACTTATACAAATTTTCAAAATTGGGCTCAAATTTGAGTGTGGTACGAAAGTCCCTGACAGAAGGTTTGTATAATCAAAGTTGCGTTTGAAATTAAAGAAATAGGAACTTATAAGCTGATGTTAACTCTTTATAGGTATCCTAAAAGAACTAACGGCCTTATTCACCATTAACTTCAACTCCCGGTTTAACGCAAAAACTTGAAAAGCGTCTAAAGTCAGAGTCAAGCTTTCAAAGAAAATTTAACAAGCTGCTTCTGCCATCTAGTGTCAATGTTTTCATATAATTTCTGATTGGTTATTTTTAGCTAAAAAATCTTAAAATAACAATGCCGCTAGATGGCAGATGCAATGCGTCAGACTTCGCTAAAAAGTTGAACCCTGCCTTTATATGTTTTTTCAGTTTTCACTTTCAACCGGCAGTTGAAGTTATTATGGAATACAGCCGTAAGTATCGAGAAGTTCAGTTAAATCAAAGTGTTATTATTAACTATAGAATAATATACAAATTAAAAAAAATAATTAATTATTTAAAAAAAAAAAAAAAAAAAAAAACTTACTGTACTTTTTTATTTTATTCAAATTATAAACAGTTTTAAATGTGAAGTATTTTAGTTTTAATAGTATAATTTGTAAAAATTTTGCATTAAATTTAAAAGAATTTTATCATATTTGATGATAAGAATGTGCAAAAAATTATTCCAATCTAATCGTCTAAGAAAGCCTTAAGCTTGTAAAAACAAAGTTAGACTAAACCTGACTTATGAGGGATAAAAAAGAAGAAAAAATCGAACATTTCAACAAATTTTTTATTAAACGATCATGTTAATAATAACTTGAGAATAACGAATGTTTCTGCTTGGATTATTTATATTTTGTACACCCTGTAGATTAGGATGTATCGAAAAAAACTTTTTTTTTATATCGAATTTCCAATAGCGCGGAAAAGTTACCTTATTCTATTATTAGTATGTGTGCAAATTTTTGTTGATCTGAGTTAATATCTTCAGTTGCCTCTGGGGTCGTTTATATAAAAATTCGTTAATTTTATCGTTTTTTCATTTTTTTTCTTTTAAATAAGAATTTGGAATCCTTAGTTCCAATAGGGCCGAAAAATTGCCACATTATATCCTTAAAGCGTGTGCATTTTTTATTGATGTGGGTCAAAGGCTTCAGTTGCATCTACGGGTCACTTATGATTTTCCTTCTACACTTCTTCGACTGTAATTCTTTTAATTATGATTATTTCTATTCACTTTTCTTTGTATGGAAAAATTATGCATTTGTGCAAGTGTGCAATGCGTAAATTTGTAAAAAAAAAAAAACACTTAAAATTACGGGCCTTCGCTCTTTTAATTTTTACGGTCACGACCGTTTTTCACCTACAAGACGGCATACTCGTATTTTCTGTTATGTCTTGATACTTTCCGCTATACCACAAAGTTCTTAGCGATCTTTTACCGCTGTTTTTTTTTTTTTTGTTTTTTGTTTTTTTTTTATAATAAACTTCATTAATCATATGTAGCACATATTTTCAAAGGAGTAATAAAAAAATTGATTTATGTATGGAGTGTTATTCAAAATGATAAATCACGGGCAAAACACAGACTGCTAAGAAGCTTGTGGTATAGCGGAAAATATCATGTCATAACAGAAAATACGGGTATGCCCGTCTTGTAGGTAAGAAATGGTTGTGACCGTAAAAATTAAACGGGCGAAGGCCCGTAAATTTACATGTTTTTTTTTAACAATGTGCACATTTTCCCCAAATGCATAATTTGTTCACAAAAAAAAAAAGGAAAAAAAAAAAAAGAAAAAAAAAGGAATAGAAATAATTATAGTTAAAAGAATTACAGTCGTAGAACTGTAGAAGGAAAACCATTAAAATGAGCAACTTTGTCCAGATAAGTGATCCGTAGAGGCAACTGAAGCCTTTGACCCACATCAATAAAAAATTGCGCACGCTCTAAAGATACCCTATGGCAATTTTTAGGCCCTATTGGAACTAAGGATTCCAGTTTCTTATTAATATATATACTAGAAGGAACTCATTTTATTGACCGTAATGTTTCAAAAAACGTCGCATCATTATTTAAATGTATTTCAAGTTAAAACATCCAATATAATTTACGATATTTCACTTAAAAAAAGAAAGTCAGAAAAATGCTTATAATTAGAAATACTATATATGACATCACTTTCTACAAAGTACAGTCAATGTGACGTCAAACTGACTCCAAATAAACAGTTCCTATCTTTCATTTTCTATTTCGTTTAATACTAAGACTACATGTTAGCTGACACGTCCGGCGTTTCCCGGGCCCAAGGTAATAACCTTAAATGAACCTTAAATTTGTATGGTTTTACATCTTTAACTCGATTTTGTTTCATGCACATGTTTCAAATTAATCTATGGATAACGATAAAATTAACGAATTTTTATATAAATGACCCCAGAAGCAGCTGAAGATATTAGCTCAGATGAACAAAATTTTCCACACATACTAACAATAGCATAAGACAACTTTTCCGCACTGTTGGAAATTTGATATCATAAAAAAAAAAAAAAAAAAAAAAAAAATCGATACACCCTACTGTACATATGCAGTAATTATTTCAGGAAATGAAATAATCAGTAAAAAAAAAAAAAAAAAATTACTTACTGAACGTTGAATTATCTGAATCCAGTAAACCTAAAAACAGACATTTTTCGTCAAATTACAATTTTAATTTTTCCAAAGCAGCATACAAATGTTGATAAAATTGAATAAAATTATGCATTGAAAATCAAATAATATTCGTAAAATTAGAAGATGAAATTAGGATATTTGACTTAAATGTAATTAAAGTAATTCCTTAAATTGAATGATTCGTTTAGATATTGAATGCTAGAACTTCTTCGGACCTTAATTTTTATTTTGTTTAATCTGGTAGGACAAAATTTTATCTTTTTACATCTGGTTTACTGAAAATTGATTTAATTGTAGCTTGTCAAAATGTTTCACAGAATGCACATTAGAATGAAGACGCCTGACAACCAGCAGTGGACACTTGTCGATTTTAACAGAGTAAGTTAAACAAAATGTGAATTCAATGAACCAAAAAGTATTTTCTGCTACGTTTAAAGTAGAATTAAATATATATGTATATATATATAATTAAAATGAATGTAAATATATATACACCGAATACCCAAAAATTTGCACACCTGTCTAATATTGTGTAGCTCCTCTGTGAGCATGCAGAAGTGCCACAACACAACGTGGCATGGATTCGACTAATGTCTGAAAGCGTTCTGGAGGTAATCCACACCATAAATCCTGTAGGGCAATCAACAAGGCCATAGGATTGCGATAAGAAAGGATGATCTCTTCTGAAAAGCACGTGGCAAGGCATCCCAGATACGCTGAAAAATGTTCATGAATGGAATATACGCGGCCAGTGGACATATATATATAAAGTAAGAATAGTATTTTTGGTGCCACTCTCTAGCAAATCAAATGTGTGAATTCTCCTGCTGGAATGGCGCAAATCTTTCTGAATGCACAAATGGCATGAATGGTTGCAGGTTATCGCACTGGATGCTTATACATATATTACTTGTCCGAGTCATACCTTGACATATCAGAATTCCTATATCACACCAGCTGCACATTCCGTATAACATGTCAGAGCTTCCGTTAGCGTGAACATTTCTCTGTTGACAGGTAGGATCCATGGATTCACGAGGTTTTTTCCCTACTCGTACACATCCATCGGACAAATATATTTGGAAACGGGACTCGTCAGACCAGACAACGGATTTCCAGTCATCAACAGTCCAGTGACGATGTTGGTGGGCTCAGACGAAGGGTACAGCTTTTTGTCATGCAGTCAACAACAGTACACGACTGAGATAGCTTCGTCTCCAAAAGCCCGTATCAGGGATTGTCGGTTGAAGAGATCGCATACTGGCACTGGACGATGTCCGAGCATTCACATTTGCAGAAATTTGCGAAAGGGTTGCACGTTTATTCTGTTTAATTATTCTCGTCTGTAGTCACTGATCCTGCTCTTTCACGTCCTTTTTTTCTGCAGCAGGAATGTCGGTAATATGATGTTTTACGGGATTCCCGATATTCACGGTACCCTCGTGAAATTGTCGCACACGAAAATCTGAATTTCATTGCTGCCTATAACTCATCTATCGTACAGCAATTATAACGTCATTTTCAATGTTGTTTAAATCTTGATAATCTGCCATTGTAGTATCAGAAATGCTATAACTCCTTTTCCGTACGCCAATTATAACATCATGTCCAACGTCCAAAGACGTTTAAATCTCGTTAATCTGCCATTGTAGCAGCAGTAACGTTATAATCCCTATTTTGAACACCCATTATTACGTTGTAATGATTTCAGCTAAGAATATCCGTTCACTCGGATGAGGAATTAAAAAAAAAAAAAAAAAAATTCAAAAACTTCCAATTTCTAGAATAAATAAATGGAGTAATTGATTACATATATGTGGGTAATAAAATCGTAAATAGGATGATTTGTAAGTCCGTTCGATGATAAAGAATTTCTTAAACATTGTAGAATCCAGGGAAAAACTGGAACCCCTCAAGGTAAACGAATGTTCTTTTCTTTTGTCTATTTTACCACCTGGGTTGTTGCAATATGCCAACAAATGATTTCTTGTATATTAGAAGAAAAGGGATCAGACTCTTAGCACCTCGTAGCAATTTTCTCACGGTCTAGAACGTATACTTCTTATAACGTCATGTTGATCAAAGTTACTGGTGAGTGGGGGGGGGGGGCAGTCGTTATTCAACAATTAAATAGTGATTTTCATTGGTACGACATAAGGAGAACGCGCTGGTCAGAGCAGCAGTCGAACACATCCTGCATCAAGGAAAGTCAGGGCAATACGGACAATTTACGGTCGTGCATTGTCCTGTTTAAATGTTGCGCTACAGAGGCTTCGAATATAGGGCAGAGTGATGGGCCTTAACTCGTCAGAAATGTAATGATCGGTATTCAGAATGACGGGAATGAAAACAAGAGGTGATCAAGAAGTGTATCCAATGGTACGCATGCCACTTCAGGTGGTGACCCACTATGCGGCTACCAAAATTTTGATTACCCTCAAAATTGCATCACTGATATGGGGGCCTTTAATGCGTGATCCACGATGAACCTGGAGGTAGGAATGGCGTGAAATCGCCTTTCAGACAAATTACAATCCTGTTTACAGCATAAAGATTGCCTTATCCGTATTTGACGTTACTGTGAGTAATGCACATTGTCGGTAAGTATTCGACATCATCACACTGTCCATGACCTGCAGTGATGGTATGGGGTCCCATTGGAGCCCGATCTCCGTTAATTCTTGTTCGCATTCCCTGCACTGTAAATAGCGGCAATTAAATTTCTGATGAGTTAAGGCCCGCCCCTCTGCCCTGTATTCGAGGCCTCCGTAGCGCAACAATTAAACAGTATAATGTACGACCGCAAGTTTTCTGTATTGTCCAGAGCTTTCTTGGTACAGGAATTGTTCGTCCGTTTCTCCGGCCGACGCGTTCTCCTGATCTCGCACAATGAAAATGGCTATTTAGTCGTAGAAAAGCGACTGCCCCCCCCACCACTCACCAGTAACTACGATCGAAGAATTGTGGCATCGTCTTGAAGATTCATGAAGTTCTCTACTCGTACATGTCATCCAATTTCTGTCTGATTCAATGCCTAGGCAGGTAAGTGCTGTTATTGCTCCCAGAGGTCGCTGCTTTACGTACTGTTTTCTCGGGATCTATTACTCCAAATTTCCTGAAATTTTATTAAATTGTTCTTCCTACTATAATGTATGTGCCCAATAAATATCATTCTTATATTTGCATTCCTTGGTGTTGAAATTTTAAACAACATCAGTATATTTTTAAAAGTTTCTATTCCAGAAGTTATTACTAGACGTTATTACTAGAAGTTCTGTTCTAGCAGATTTGTTCTAGAAATTATTACTAAAAGCTATATTCTAGAAGTTAAAAGATGCTAAAAATTCAACGAAAAATAAGGTCATGCTACATTTGTATAAGCAGTGTAATCAAAATCTCCTGAAAAAAAAAAAAAAAAAATATATATATATATATATAATGATCTCAAATTTGACAGTGGTTTATGCCTACCATTTTTACTACGTTAAAAAGATGTATTCTAATTATTTAAAATAATAAATAATTTAAATAAATGCATATTAAATTATAAATTATTTAGAAAAGTATAAAATATAAAACTGAAGTATTTCCCCTCTGTTGAAGTTATTGTAAATAAAATGGCCGTAAATGGCCGAAATTTTCTTTATTGAATTATTAATTACGTCATTTATAGCTAAGAATAATTAATTATGATGCATGTTTAATGTCACCGATTAATTATGCGATGTGTTAGTTTAAAAGAATATCTTTTATTTTACTTACCTATCTTTATGCCACCGACCTCTGAAAATAGAAATTTTTAATCACTATACATCTTATACATTTTATTAATAATACATTATTCAAAGTAATATTGAACACAAATTATACATTGAAAATTAATTAATTTAATCCATAAAGATAAGAGAATCTTAAACTTATGTAGAAAAAATCTTCAATAGCAGATGGTAATACAAATTCTAGTCTTTGGGTGATAATATTTAACGACGGATTTTTTTCTACTTTTAAAACATGTAGGGAAAATATTGTAATCAACGATAATTTTAACTGATTTTTCCGATATCTATGTATTGCTGGAATATTTCTACATTTTTGTTATTGTTATAGTAAGTGAACACGATAATGTTTAAATGCTGTATTAAGGTTGTATTAAGCTTAGAATTGGTAGATATGTTAAAAGTCGCCCTGCATGAATTGTAAAGTTTCACAGGAGTGTAGCATTTATAGGTCTTACACCGTGGGACAAGACCGAGTTATTTCTCTTTATAGCCTATGGACTCATATTAATTAAAATGTGTTATCGGATTAAGTTTACATTTGATTTAGGTGAAATTGGATAGGCATATCATGGTTAAATGTATCGGCATGCAATAGTAACAAGAACCACGTAAATTTTCATGTGAGAAGAAATGAGTAGACTTGTTTATATAGTGATGTCATTTACAACTCATGTACATTGCAGTATATAGGTTCAAACTGTTAACAGTCTGTTTAACATTAATAAATTGATAAAACCGAAAAAAAAAACTATTATGCTGTTCTGTTAACACAGCATCATTATAAGAGATTATGTGCGTATTAATAATGATTTATTTTCCTTTATTTTTTCGTGAAACATAAAAGAATTGACACAGTTACATCTTATAGAGTCTCACTATCTGAAGTGCATAAGGCCGTTTAAAAGAGAAGGAAACTGATGTATGTTTTATAATTTTGCTACAACAAGTTCTCTATCGGACATTGCGTGCTCACCATTAACCATGCACGCAAAAATAATTCCGGTATATTACAACCCTGTATAGGACTGGCATATAAACACGTGGAGAAATTCGCAGACTCTATTATGATGATTCTCGTAATTTTTTTCACTAACTTATCAATTGATTTATTTTTCTTAACGTCCGTCAATCAGTAAATGTTGCGAAATACAAAATTAATAACATTTTATTCTAAAAAATAAATAAATAAATAAATAAATAAATAAATAATCATATATTCAGCCAAATAAATTATTGTATTAAAATGTATTTGCCCATGTATACAATTATTTTTTAGGTTCCCGTGATGCACCTTTTGCATGCAGTCGTGCGCGAAAGATTTACATGAACATAAAATTAGCTCAGACATTAAAAAAAAAAAATGTTAAAATAATATACAAATATTTTAAAAGTTGTAAAATATAGATAATACCTTCCTTAACATTTGTTAAAATTTACAAAGTCTAAAAGAAACAATTTCTTTGGTTATCTTAAATAAAATAAGGATTTAATTTTTCCTAATAGTCTTCCCTTTCAAAGCTTATTCAAACCTTGATATATTCAGCCGTATTATTATTATTTTTCAGTTCTAAGACAGATATAAAATTTCACAATAAAAGGAATTGTGAATTGAGTATGAAAAGAATGTAATGCATAAAAAGTTTAAAAAATAAAAGAAATGAAAGGCAAATCCGAAAGCTTACCGTATGTCGTTGGTTCTCCTGATGCGGGGAAAGCATCCCCAAATAATGGGCCTGAAAATATAAAATGACTCATTTTTATCAAATTAAGAGAGATACAATTAAGTTCTTATCACACACACACATACGCATATATATATATATACGTATACACACACATACATATATACTATTCATATATATATATTAAATAGCTAACAATTTTTATATTAAAAAATACTTAGAAATTTACATCTCAGGGACAAACCAGAGTGTTAATTTAGAGGAAAAAATATCGATTAAATAATTTTAATTTTGTCAAAGAGTTTAAATTTTAAACTTCCATAGTAAATATAAAAAAAAAAAAAATGTTTACTTTCTATTTACAATTACATATGCGTTGTAAATATAATAATGTACATAATTCATACTTGTAAATACAGATGAGAATGAAGTATACAAATTTGCTTACTTCATTCACAACTTTATATCTGAAATAAAAATTTAATTTAATTATTAACAAATTACATTAATATTCATTAATTACGTTTTATTTTACGTATGCCTGTAAGTCGGAAGTGAATTATTTTTTAAATAAATTAAATAAACTCACAGAATTCAGAATTCGGTGTATAAAATCCTTTAATAGATAAGAACACACCTCATTGCCAAAACATCAGTGGAAATCACACTGTAAAAAAAAAAAAAAAAAAAAAAAAAAAAAAAGGGGGGGGGACTGCATAATTTGCTGTAAATGTTTCGCAAGCGGAGGAAAAACAGCATTTTATGTTTTTACTGTAATTTGTGAAATCGCCTGCTTTTGTTTTACCTTATCGTGTTATCCATGGCTGCGTGCGCCGTTATTTTGCTATCCTGAGATTTCGACAAAATGAAGCAGAAACTTTAAGCAGGTAAATTTTAATTCGAGTCTTTTGATTTCTGGTAAGTTCTATTTTAATTTTTTTATATTATTTTATTGATATAAATGTATGAAACTTATATACTTCATTCACAAATATCCAGTCATAATTCTTCCATTATTTTATATAACCTATTGCATAATTATTAAGTACGACAGAAATTCTTATCATGAAATATAAACTTTTGTATTATTTGTTGAGATAAAGTACAATATAACTTTTACTTAATCAGATATTTTTTTACCTACTGTATTATTTGTAAAAGTTTATAGATGCGTCTTGTTCTACTTTAAATCCTGTCGTTATTACTCAGAATCGAATCGTCAGTAATCGAAAAAATTAGGGTAATGTTACGAAGGATCCTTTGGAAGGAAATTACAAACATCCACTTAGATAAAATCGCACTTAAAAAATTATAAAACTTCTTTATTGTTACTTTTCTTACTCTATACAAAGAAGTAAAAATAGAGAAAAAGATGCATGCAAACGCAGTCCAGCAGTACAAGTTGAAAAAAAACGACAACTCACCGCTGAAGTAGTTGACGAAAACCAACAGGACAACGAGATGACGGATGGCCTTCATATCTCCAGATTCAAAAATGATATTTCCGATAGTTTGAATCGTCTCAATTCCAGTGCGTGCGTCGCTTTGAATGAGAGAAATGAAACAAGTCACTATCCTTTTCCAAGATAATGACTCAAAGTAATATGACAGTAAAAATCTAACGGCATGCAAAGTAGGTGCAGAGAGATGAATATTACACATTTTTAGTGTCATTTTTTTAAAAGTGTCATCGTCATTCCTTTTGATTTATTCACGGTCTCATCATGGTATGTCATTGCAATTACAATGCATATTCGAATACAGAATACATATTCGAATAGATATGAATCTGTAATATTCACATTACGATATGACATCGCAAAATCATGCGACGCGTATATGTTGTAAACAGTCTCCACCTGTACGTACCCGCTGCATAGTTTAACCTTCAATGTATTTTGTCTCCATGATTACACCATGAAAACGTTCTGTTTTTGATTTGGGAAGCAGAAATTTCGTAAGAATTTTTTTTTTTATTATTCTGTATTCTTTGTTTTAAAGAAAAAGGTTGCTTTAAGGAGCCTTTTCCGTAGTGATTCTCTTTCTAGCATATTGTCTAAAATTAACAAGCCTACAGAATTTTTTTTTTTTTTTTAATCGGTGCAGTAAAGTGTTACACAAAAGCATCTTTCTAACTTTATTATTTCTTAAAAGAAAGCGTTGCAAAGATTGTTAGATTGTTTTTATTTAGCCGTGTGTATTGTGTAATCATTGCATGCGCACTCTATATTGTACTGAAAACATCCTCCCTACATTTAAAGTTTACACTCACCGATTTCCCATCTCATTAATGAGTCGGAACAGCATTGTGGTGTCCAGTAAATGAAAGATTTTTGTTAATTCTGTCTCATTTTAGAAGTTTTTTTTTTTTTTTTTTTTACTTATATTATAATAATCTAACAAATTTTTTTGCTGCTATAATTACATATATTTCCCTTGTTCATAATGACACCTTACAAGTTTCAAACAAACGAATCAGTTATCATACTTCAACATGTATTCTACTCTGGAAAATAATGCCCGACGTTTAAAATATTATGAATATTTGAAAATAAAACAAAATAAATAAATAAATAAATAAATAAAATAGCGCGCTAATTGTTTATTGTACAAAATTTGTTTTTAACACAGAGACATGTGTAAATCACTTCTTTTACAACTTACTATGTTATTGATCTACAATCTACGAGTTGCATTTTAGTTTATTGAGTTACCCTTCATCGATCCGAAAACAAATGAAACTTTCACAACATAGACTACAAAATAATGAGACGGATATAAAATGTTTCTGATTTCAATTAACAGGTCATAAATTTCGAACATACAACGACAAGTAGAAAATTTAACTCATTCGCACATTTGAGGTCTTGGTACGAATCACCTTTTATGCTAAAACAATCATTTATTAACGCAATTAATTATTTATGCACGTATCAAAACAGGTTGATTCAGGCTTTGAGAAAATTTTTTAGCACTGTATCTCAGCTTCTATAGTATACGTATACAAAACTTAATATGTAAAATGAATATTATAAAAAAATATGTTCATTGAATTTGGGCGTGCTTTCCGAAATGATGTAGAGCTGCTCTACTGAGATTCTGCCCACTCACGTAAAGGATATATTCCAGTTTTTATTGTGTATATGTGCATCAAACTTGATATGTGTTATAACAATCATATAAAACTATGCTAATATGAGTGATTATTGCAGGACCATTTTATGTAACTCATTATAGGATTTACACGATTTTTTGAACCATTAGTAATACATTAAAATATTGTACAACGTTACACAATGTAGTACATTAAAATGTTGCAGAAGGTAACATTGTGATGGCTATATACTAGTTTGAACTGTTCTTCAGACTAGAAGTTTATAATGAATGAGGTTTGAAAATATTTAAAATACGGTTATTTCTTAAAATTATTTTTCCCGTTTTTTTTATTACTTGCCTCTTTTGTATTTTGAAAGGGGTAATTTTTCTTGCATGTTTTCCATTCTCCTTGATAAGATCGTATTTGGTTTCATCATGTGTTTTTATTTTCCAATTTTAAACCTTTTTATAAAAATAAAGTCGCATGTTTAACGTGTTTTCCTGTGTTTAAACGGCCCACCAGCGGCCGAGCGGTTCTGCGCTCAAAGCTGGTAGATGGGAGGTGCCGGGTTCGATCCCAGGTCGCGCTCATCGACCTAGCCATTCGGAGTTTTCCGTGGTTTCCTCCGAAACTCGCGTAAATACGGGCTAGGACCCCTTAGAAAGACCCCCACGGAGGGCACTCCCCCTCTAGGCCTAGGACACATCAGGAGTCAATCGGCCTTAAATCCTACAACCAACCAACCTGTGTTTAAACACTGAATATTTTTTATTCAAAGTTCATAGAACCAAGAATGAAAAGAAATATTTATTCCACAAGTAGAAACAAGATGTCCCTTTCCATTCATTTCCATTTATTCTGTACTTCAACTTCTATAATCTGGCCATCTATGTTCAAACCTAAAAGAAACAAAGGCGGTATTCAATTAAGTTATTGAAATTTTAAAATGAAAATAATTTGGCACATTCAATTCAAACCACGTAATACCATCCTTTGAAAGTTTACATATACAGGTGGGTATCATTTAAGTTTTCGAAATAATTAATTCTGATATTTGAATAAAACTTACTTCGCGTAATAATGGAATGTTAGGTGCACAAGTTTGTAAGTGACAGCTATTGGTATTCATTTTATTGGTTTCAGGATGCCGAATATTTAATAAATGCTTTGTTCTGCAAATTGTACTCTTAATCTGGCTTTTGATTTCTTTTCTTTCTTTCTTTGGGTGATAATTTTATAGAGAAGTCGAGAGAAATAGAAATAATGGAGACAGAAATTTCATTTTTATTTATTTTTTTTTTAAGGATAAAAAACAAAAGTTAAGCTTCTGCTTCGATTATTTTCTGAGTAAAAATTAAAATTTTACAATATTTCCTTGTAATTGGATATTTTTGAAGAAATTATTAAAAAAAAAAAAAAAATCCTGTGGTTTATAACACCTATAATTACAAACGACTGTAATTAAAGCTAATACTTGTAAACATGCACTTAAGGAACATTTAAGAATTTAAATAAAAGTAGTAATCCGAGTAACGAATTTGTTTCAGTCACATTTCCTTGAACTTCATAGTTTTACCCTCAAAGTTCGTATTGTAAGTTATAAAATGAAACGGATACATTATCATTTATTATACAATTGTTTAACCAAGCCCTCATTGGTAGAAATAAGTGTAAAAAAGAGACATTTTTCTTATTAGCCAAATTTTTGACATAATTTTGTTTAGTAGAAAAGAAAAAAAAATAATAATGTACAAAATAGAGAAATTATTACTGTTTCTTTTTCTTTTCTTTTCTTTTTCAGGCAATATCGCAGGTAGTTTTTTAAACAAACCGCGCAACTGTTTTATTGTTTTTCATTTTATTAGGAAAACTAAAAAGTATTTTCTAATGATAAATGCTTCTAAATTGTTCTCGTTTTAATTGTTGTAGACATGTGAAAAGAAATACACTGGATGGTTATAATTTAAGTTACTTTGATTAGATATATGTATGTCCTCATGCATTAAGAATGATATAACGCATTACAAAATGCGAAACTTATCTCGGCAGTACCAAATCACCAACGCAACGAGAAAAAAAATGCATCCCCAAGTTTATCTCTCACGTAGAAGCAAAATCCTCAAACTGAGTGGGAATCTAGTAAAAAAAGGAAGCATGTGTATTAAAAATTCCAAAAAATAAAAATAACTAATATGTTGTGGCCACCACAAGACTTTCTTCTATATTTTCCTATACATATTCAATCAGTAACAATATTAAAAAAAAATAATAATAATAATAATAATAATAAAAGATTTTTTTTTTTCCTTTTTTTTTTTTTTTGTGAAAATTATTACATATTCAATCACTAACAATAATTAAAAAAAAAAAATCGATAACTTTGTTTTAAATTATCACAGATTTATGGTTCAACCATTCGTTTTAAAGGTATTGACGAGATCTTTCGAATGATACCCATCTTCAAAATTTAACCCCCCCGGGGGGGTACTTCCCCCCAGGGGGGAACCGATGCCCCCCCTGCACAAATTTTTTTTCCTAGTTAACTACTACTATCATCAATAATTCAAATTAATTTTACAATCACAAGTTTAAAACTAGTATGTTGTGGCCACCACAAGACTTTCTTCTATATTTACCTATACATATTCAATCAGTAAAAATATTTAAAAAAAAAAAAAAAAAGTACGATTTTTTTTTTCTAAGTTTTTTTTTTTTTTGTTAAAAGTGAAAAAAATCGATAACTTTGTTTTAAATTATCACAGATTTATAGTTCAACCATTCGTTTTAAAGGTATTGACGAGACCTTTCGAAAGATACCCATCTTGAAAATTTATCCCCCCCGGGGGGGTACTTCCCCCCCAGGGGGGGAAGCGATGCCCCCCCATGCAGAATTTTTTTTTCCTAGTTACATACTACTATTATCAATAATTCATATTAATTTTACAATCACAAGTTTAAAACAACTCTAATTATGCACATTTATACGAATTTTTGTCCTATGCTGCCATGTTAAAAATTTAGATAAAATGCTATCACAGCGCCAACTGTTGAGCTATTGATCCCCAAACATAATCAGCACCAGTTTATGTCGGGGACCAACTAAATACCAAGTTTGGTTAAATTTCGTTAAAAAAAAAAAAAAAAAAAAAAAAAAAAAAAATTGCGATATTTTTCTAAGTTTTTTTTGTTAAAAGTAAAAAAAATCGATAACTTTGGTTTAAATTATCACAGATTTATCGTTCAACCATTCTTTTTAAAGGTATTGACGAGATCTTTCGAAAGATACCCATCTTGAAATTTTGCCCCCCCGGGTGGGAACTTCCCCCCCGGTGGGGGGGCAACCGATGCCCCCACATGCACAAAAATTTTTCCAAGTTAACTATTACTATTATCAACGAGACCTTTCGAACGATACCCATCTTGAAAATTTACTTCCCCGGGGGGGGATTTTCCCCCCCAGGGGGGGAACCGATGCCCCCCCATGCACAAAATTTTTTTCCTAGCTAACTACTACTATTATCAATAATTCCTATTAATTTTACAATCACAAGTGTAAAATAACTCTCTTTATGCCCATTTATACGGAATTTTGTCCTATGCTGCCATGTTAAAAATTTGCATAAAATGCGATTACAGCGCCACCTGTTGAGCTATTGATCCCCAAATCTAATGGGCACCAGTTCATGTCAGGGTGCAACTAAATACCAAGTTTGGTTAAATTTCATTCATATGTTCGTGAGATACAGCGTCCACAAAAAAATGATACAGACAGACACACAGACACACACACAGACAGACAGACATTTTTTAAAAACTATCAATTCGTGTTCAGGACATCCCAAAACGTGTAGATCCGTCAAAAAACGGAGGTCGAAAATTTTCGCGAATCCAATACTTTCTCTATATTACATATAGAAGAAAGTAAAAATGAGACTCTATCGAAACAATCGGAAGAAAAATTTTCTTGTCACCTGAACGGTTACGGTAACGTCATGTTTGTTAGGGAAATAAAGCGAAGCCGTCAGCATGAAAATGTAAATCTCTCATAAGAATGAAGAGGAGTTTTTTCCAAATTATTTGTGAAATATCGTGAACTATCTCTCTAAATATCGTGGTATTGAAATATCCTCTAAATATCGTCAGATGTTGTTGGAGATGACTCGTCCTAAAAAAAAATGATGAGTGTGTGCAGAAAAAAGGATGATTTTTATGGATGGACAACTCTATTGTCTTAAAAATATAGCATACCTCTACAGTAATAGTGACCTTCAGTTTCGGATCTCGATCAAATTTAATAATAAAATAGCGTCAGATTTCATTTATATCATTTTCCCCCACAAAAAACCGTTTTAAATAAATAAATAAAAATGTTTCTATTTAATATCAAAATTGTTTAATTTTCTATAGATTGTACTACCTAACATAAAACAAGCAGTAACTGATTTCCAAATTTTAAGTAATATGTAGGGGTCAACAGAAAAGTTTCTTCTCTATTTTCGCATACAGATGCCCTCAGTACTAGAAATTTATTTAAATAACTATTTTATTTATTTTTTTCCCCTGATGAACCGAAGCGATTTTTATACCAAAAAAGTATCACTAAATTACTAAGAAAGTCTATTTATGCTGAATGAATTACATCTTTAAAAATGTGTTCTTCCTAAGTTTGTTTTTTATTAAAAATGAAAACTAGGTGGCATAGGTGGACTCTGCTCAGTTCTCCATCATATTTATGTTCTCAGAAATTTCTAGTGCGAGACATATTACTAGTGGATCTGCAGATCAGGAGCCTCAACGTCCTATTTGCATCAGGCATTATTCAATAGGTCATTTTTATTTATTCCTTATTATATAATAGTATATATTGATTCGATCAACTTATTACCAAAATCAAATACATTCCTGAGGGGGGCGGCAGCCCCCCCTCAACCCCCGTTGTATCTCTCTTTGTATACCTATTTGTATATGATATAAAGTGTTACGAAATTGTAAATAATTGCATTTATTTTTGTATAAATTCTTTCAAAGAGGTTTAGTAAGTTGACAAAATGCTAATTTTGTGCCTTTATAGTCGTTTTAGCGTTAAAATAGCCAAATTTTCCTTTAAAAACGCATTAAAAAGCTCCTATAAGGGAAGAAATAAATTTGGCGCCAAATTTGGCGACTATTTCACTCCTTGGCGATTTTTTTGGCGATCTTGGCGAGAAAATCCTTATTAGGGATATACCAAATATGGAAGCTCTAATCTCATTGGCTGATGTGATACGTGAATTTTCCAGAACAGTCTGTTTTCGATAGAAAAGTATAAAAAGAGCATTATTTTCGCCAAGGCGGTCAGTCTCAGATCTATATCAGTTTCGTCAAATGCTTGCTCAATGGGCTCATGAATATGTGTACCAAATTGCAAGTCAATAGCGTTATTTTGGGGGCCGCTATCGCGGTACATACAAATTCTTCCCATAGGCCATAATGGTAAAAAAAACTTTGGCGTGTCCCTGTACACGAACTTACAAATGGAATGCACACCGAAAACTATACAGCTAATTTCGTGGGCATCATGAACATGTGTACAAAATTTCAAGTCAATAGCGTGTTTTTTGCGGCCGCTATCGCATGACAGACAGACAGACAGACGGAATCCAAAATCCTTTTGAGTCTCAACAGAGGGCCTCCATTCACATTTCGACAAAAATTGGAAGTCAATAGCTTGATTTTTGCGGTGGCTATCGCGGTACATACAGATTCTTCCCATAGGCCGTAATCATAAAATATCTTTGGCGTGTCCCTGTACACGAACTACAAATGGAATACACACCTAAAACTATACAGTTGATTCCGTTGGGCTCATGAACACGTGTACCAAATTGCAAGTCAATAGCGTGATTTTTGTGGCCGCTATCGCGGTACATACAATTCCTCCAATAGGCCGTAATGATAAGAAAAACTTTGGCGTGTCCCTGTACACAAATTACATATGGAATACACACCCAAAACTATACAGCAGATTTCGCGGGGCACATGAACACGTGTACCAAATTGCAAGTCAATAGCGTGATTTTTCTGGCCGCTATCGTGGTACATATAAATTTCTCCCATAGGCCGTAATGATAAGAAAAACTTTGGCGTGTCCCTGTATACGAACTACAAATGGAATACATACCAAAAACTATACAGCTGATTTCGTGGGGCTCATGAACATGTGTACCAAATTTCAAGTCAATAGCGCTTTTTGGCGGCCGCTATCGCGCGACAGACAGACAGACAGACACAGCCCAAAACCGTTTTGAGTCTCAACAGAGGGCCTCCACTGACGTCTCGGCAATAATGTTAAAAGAAATCAATTTGACCAAAGCTTCATACAGTGACAGAATGAAATCCCCGCCTAATAGGCTATCCACCGTTCAT
The DNA here is from genome assembly GCA_963930645.1 of Salticus scenicus. NCBI lineage: Eukaryota > Metazoa > Arthropoda > Arachnida > Araneae > Salticidae > Salticus > Salticus scenicus. The sequence goes on from OZ005661.1 coordinate 200,508,547, forward strand.
TTCGATATATTTATCTTATTCTAATCTATTAATTTATTTTATCAGGGTCAATTTCGTTGTTTAGTTTTCATGCTACTATTTCCAATGCAATAATCCTCAAATTCATATTTATATGAAAAATTTACAATTTCGCTATGTTGATAAAATCGTAAATTACGAATAATTTACGAAATTTTCCTATTAGAATATTTGTATTCAATCATGTTCAAACAAATATCATAAACGTAATTTTGAAGTTGTCTAACGTATTTAGGATCCTCAAAATGGAAGTTTATGCTCAATTTTGCTTTATTCTGACATGTTAAATAAATCGTAAATTCCAAATAACTTACGAATTTTTTAAATTGGAAAAATCATAGTCTATGATATCCATGCCAGTATCCTAAATATTATTTCGAAAGTGATTTGACATCTTTACGATGAAAATATCCCTTAAGATTGACGTTTATGTAAAATTTTGCTCTTATTCAGGCATGTTAAGAAATTCGTAAATTTCCAATAACTTACGAAATCTTTATATTGGAAAATTCATAGTCATTAATATTCATGCCAGTGTCCTAAATAATGTTTCAAAAGTAGTCTGACATCTTTACGATGAAAATATCTCTCAAAATTGACGTTTATGTGAAATTTTCTCCTATACTGCCATGTTAAGAAATTCGTAAATTCCCAGTAACTTGCGAAATTTTCAAAGTAGCATATTTATAGATACTGATTTTCATTCCAGCATCAAAACTCATATTTTAAAACTGGTCTGACATTTTTACAATAAAAAGTTTTCATTTAATGCACGTTTAAGTGATTTTTTGTCCTATTCTCCCATGTTAAGAAAATCGTAAATTTCGAATAACTTACGAAGTTTTTAAAATCGAATGTTGCAAATGAATAGGGTTCTTGCCAGTGCCGAAAGTAATATTTTAAAACTGATCTCACCTCTCTGCGACAATTTGTTCTTGAGATATCGTGTACACAGACTAACAAACTAACGGACTGACCCACTAACACACTAACTGACTAACAGACTAACAGACTAACAGACTAACAGACTAACAGACACCCTACAGACAGACACCATAGAAATTTTGTCATTTTCGGATTCCTCACACCTGAAAACGTGTAGAAAAGTCAAAAAACCGAGGTCGAAATTTTTCACAATTACCTAAGTTCCCCATACCTATAGTATGATGGGGAACTAAAAATAATCAGACAACTTTATTTGAAATTTTTAAAATCAAAATTCAATAGAAAAGAAGATTTTGTTTAGTCATATGCATAAAACTTTTAGTAATGTAATTGGAAACTTAAAAGAGTTTATAATTCGCATTAAAGTCGGTCGTTATTTTGCATTATTTTTCTATATGAAAGAGCTATTTCCGTCTCTTAAAATAACTTTTATTTCTTAAATATTACGTTTTATGCATACAAATGAAACTCTCTAAAAATGGAAAGGGAAATTTCTCCCAAATTCAGCCATTTTTCACTCAGTCGACATTTTGAAAGGCAACTTCTCACGTGAGAGAAATTCTCTCAATTCATTCAGCTGTTATGAGCGGCTCAGATTTGAGCCAACTGAAACAAGTTATTTTTGAGAGAAATCGGGCCAGATTGAACCTGTTTGATGTAGGAAAAAATATTAGATTCCTTCCGCCGGAATCGAACGCGGGTCCTTTCTGTAGCAGACGAACGCGCTACCACTACACAACGATTTCGTGTAGTAGGTGGTTGTATAGATGTTCTCAATCATTCTCAAAGGGAGAAAATATTATTTATCAATTTCTACTTGTTTAATGCGTAGCATATTGCTATGGGAAACCCAATAAACTTCCTTAAAATAGCACTATTGATTTAAAATTAAGGAAAAAAATCTTGAAAGTAGAACCTCTATAACAACCCTCTCATTTTAGAAGCTTGCAAATTAATTCTGTATAATTTAGCTCGTTTAGAAAAATAAATTCTTCTGCGCAATGTTACAGAATTTGTTGAATCACTATGAGTTGAAAAAACAGTATGTACTAGTTTCTTAATGCATATTATTTCCGATGTTGAGTTTAATCATAATTAAAGTATTGTAACACATTATTTTTAACGTTTTACATGCATTTTAATAAATTAGTCTCAATGAATATAATAAAAATATTAAATAACTTTAGATATAAATATATTTCTACATTATACAAATACGTTGTTCTTTTGCTGTATATTTCATATATTTCTTGAAGAAAATTTTTTAAAAAGACATCATTGCTCATTTTATGTCTAACACTCGTGATATGAAAACTCTTTCATTTTGTCAGTTTAGTTGTATAAAAAAACATTTGTTATATTTTTACAAAGAAAAAAAAACTTTGATAGTTTACTTTTCTAATCATCGAAAGTCCTCAAAATATTTTTATAGCAATATATTAATTAATTAATTAATTATATCTAAAAAAATAAATTTTATGTGTCATTTAAAATATGATCGTTAGATGGCGCCATCATTACGCAATTTTGTTTAACCGAATGAAAAATAATCGAAATTCGTTCAGAAAGGAGCTGAGAATTTAATCATTATTTTGACTGAAAAGATTTTTCATTAGAAAAGACTGATTTCACTCAAATTTTATTTTTCCTAGATATTCCTCTCAAATTATAGCTAAAAATATTGCGTTCGTTTCTGAGTACACAAATCCGGTCACACATTTTAAGAAAGTAGATTTCGTGTCAGCAAATGATTTGAAAAAAAAAAAAAAAAAAAAAAAAAAAAAACAGTTCATGCGGTCGCCTTTTAAAGGAACAGCAATTATACCTAAGACGAAGGACACTCCAGCACGTGATAATGACCTGCACATAGTTCGTCATGCAGTGAAAATTTTCAAACAAGTTTCGATGACTCAAGGAATGATTTGTCCATAGATAAGATGGCTTGAATCAAAGATGGAATGACTTGACCTTTTTTTCATTTAAATACCTCGAATATAAGTGATTTAAACGCGAGATCATAAAGAATACCTTCGGTGTCGGGAGCCTCGTATCTAACCTCTTCCTTCGATTACTCTTGTCGATCATCTCGAACACATGAAGTGGGCGTGTTACGTCCTCCTCCTGGTGGCCATTGTTTGTTGTCTCATCGGTAATTTCAAATCCTTATATATATATCCAACCTTTTAATTCTGCTGATATTTTCAATAAGAATTAGTTACTTTCACGCAATTGGACTTACAAATATTTTTGAGCCGAATTTTTTAAAACTTAATTTTGGATGATTATTACTGATTCCGTTTTGCCTATACAACTGGAAGATAAAGTAATTATGAAATAGAATTTTTCTTGGTAAAAGTTTAAAGTGCGAATTTCAAAGTACGTCTCTTGTTTAAATTCGGCACAACCAGGTCGTTTGGATCTGTATATTTCTCCTAAAATCTTAATTCGGCATTCTGACTCTGTTCTTTTTTCTGCTGGGATCGGATAAATGGCTTGTATACAGTTATTGAGTGCCAATTTTATAAATTGTTCAGAGGGCTAATTAAAATATATTACAAAATCAATATCTCTACTTAATAATGATAGACCAAGTGCGTATGTTTATCATTTTCACGCAGAAAAGGGTGACCTAAGTCCACAAAAATTGTATATAGTTTTTCTTTTCTTTCTTTTTTTTTTTTTTTAATAGTATCTGATCTTGTACGAAGCTGTATTTTTCATTTTGATTTTCAGTTACCTTATGTTTTGTAAAATCTCTGGTAAATAACAGTATGGTTGTGGGACGATACATATTTATATGTTGTGGAATTAAATCACCATATATGTATCAGTATTAATTAAAAAGTTAATTATAATAATAATCGTAAAAGAATTTATAATTTAAGATTTTTTAAGTTTAAAAGTAAATTATTTTAAATTCAGGCATGAGAAATTTTCAGATTACAAATTTCTAATGGTGTTGTATGTTTTAATATCGGTATGCTTAATTTTTATAAGATAAAATAGGTAACAAATAAATTTAATAAGCAGCAAAAGGTAACTCGAGTAAGATTTTTATTATATTTATTTGTGACTGTAAAAGTTAATAATTAATATTTATTATTAATTTCTTTAGTTTTATTTTTAATCAATTTTATTTCAATTAATATCATTTTAAGTTATATATATATACATAAAGAGTTAAAAAGATTAAAATTAAAACCATTTATATTTATATTTTTTATGAAATAAGAAAAAAAAATCTCCATTTCCCCTCCAATAATATTATGTTTTATGGAAATCTGTTTATGTGATTTAATTTACTGCATTTTACAACTATTTTAATATTTACAATTTTTAATTGATTTATTTCTATCTCAATAAAATAATTTAAGTGTATCACACATCACGTTTTTACAGTGCATTTAAAAAGATTTAGATTCGTACGTAATAATAAAGTATTTTTATTGATATTGTCGTTCAGGGTTTATATGTCCAACTTAAGTTTAAAATGAAATGTTAATTAATATATATATACGAAAAACAAAAGAGATGTATAGTATAGATACTTATTATTACAATTTTGTATTTAATTTATCCTATTTTAATAAATTCATGTATAAAAATTCACTATGGGATGTATCTAATGAAAATAAAGTTTTATTACTAATGATTTGTGTTAAGAACCCCCGAAGGAATTAAAAGCATTGTGGTCTATGAGTGGGTTTTCTATAAACTTTATTTTATTAAATTTATTTTTCATAAATCAAAATGAAATTCATATTTTTTATCGATATTCAGAAAAAAAAATTTTATAATAAAATATAGTGTGATTAGCATTAAGAATCACAGAGACACAAAAAAATATTCATATACATTAAGGATTATAAATAACGTGTTTTTAACACTTTCTAACAATGTTGTGATTATGATTTGAAATAGTCTATCTGTTTATCTTCGTGTCTGTCTGACTAATTGTCCGTCAGTACACGTCTAGCATCGGTAAATATTTTCAGAATGATTTAAAAAGGCTAAATATTTTCCCAGTTCATTACGATATATATATATATATATATTTAAATAATATAAATAACACAACTAATTTGGGTAAAGGGACACCCAAAAGCATCCAAATTCATTGCGTTTTATGAAAGGGCTTTTACGAATGATAATTTAATACTTTTCTATGATATGATTCATAGAAAAATCGACATTTAATATTTATATGCTAAAACAAAAATGTTTATAGAATACAGTATGCTTAACATTTAGGTTTACAAAGCTGCATTAAAATAATCAGATACATTAAGGACTATAACTGGAAAGTCATAGAATTGTACCTTCAGTTGTGTTAAGTGATTTAACACTTTCCAACAAAGTAATTCAGATAATCTTATATCTTATATATATTATAAATGTGAATGTCCGTTTATTTGACTGAGTTTCACGCTAAAACTGCTCGATGGATTTCGATAAAATTTGTTATGGAGATAGCTTATACCCTAACTTAGAAAGTTGGCTGCCTTTTATTCCGAAAAAAAACTTTTTTTCTAATTTTTATGCATAAAATAGCAATTTTGTAAGCTAATAATAGCAAAAAATTAGCCATTTAAATTTTAACCATAATTTAATTGTTGCCAAAAATAAATTTAATTATCCATAATTTAATTGTTGTTGAGTTTATTTTTTTTTCCAACAGGAAAATAAATACATTTATTTAAACGTGAACAATGAAAAATAAAATAAATTATGCATCTCACAAAAATTGACGTCATTTTAAATTTAAAATTTCTTTTACAAAGTGCTAATATAGTTTACGATGCTAAAGTGTGTTGTACTAAAATCAGTGTTATTTATAGATCCTCGGGTGATATATAAATAACACTGATTTATATGGGGTGATTTTTTAAATTGTTGCGTTGAAGTACACCGAACATTTTTCGCCCAAGAGGTTTAATTTAGCAACAGCGATTTTAATCTAGGTAGTTCAAGAAAAATATAAAAGAGGTTTAATTTAGCAACAGCGATTTTAATGTAGGTAGTTCAAGAAAAATGTAAAATTAATAAAGTTGTGTAGCACGATAATGTTTAGTTATTTATTTATTTTTTTATATACCATTCACTACGCTAATTTAACATACAAATAAATGATCTGCTGTGTGTGACTGCACTTGCACGCTGTCGGGCAGAAATATTTGATTAATTCAAATTAATATTTAAATAACTAAATAAAGATATGTTTAATAGAAAGCATAGTCTTGGAGACAAACTTGGCGAGTGGGTGACCAAATTTGGTGAAAAATGATAGTTTAGGGTTCCCGATGTTTCGAAGCTCTCCGACACACGGGAACGTAGACCTTGAGCTTACCAAGGGATTCTCGATGGAATCATCTCCAAGCCCCATCGCCAAAAGTTATAAGTGGGTGTGAGTTGATTTTTGCGAAAGAGTATGTAGTCACTGCGATCCAGAGTTATTCAGAGACCTATTCTGAGTCATTGCACTTTAGGGATTGAGCTCCAAGCAACTGAACATTTTTCGTGACTGAGTGAAAATTTTTGCTCTGGTGTAGTTGATGTTATTTGCTTTACTCCTGTGGAACAAGTGACTATTTTTTAGACTGTCCCAGAACATTCATCGAATAATGACTTATACTGTACGAGTAACAGCTTCAACTGTTTCCAGAATATTCGAAGAATTAACACCAGCTATTGGACTATTTTCGAAAATATTTGTTTTAATAATAGTTTTTTTGTACAGATTCGAGAAGTTCAAAAAATGTTTGATATTGCCAAGGAGGTCCCATACTAAAGCTGTGACGAAAATAGTCGCCAATCGAAATATATTCAGTTACAAAGAAATCATTTAAATATAGTGTCCAGCGAAGCGGGCAAAGCCTGCTAGTATATTATAAATGTGAATGTCCGTTTATTTGACTGAGTTTCACGCTAAAACTGCTCGATGGATTTCGATAAAATTTGTTATGGAGATAGCTTATACCCTAACTTAAAAAGTTGGCTACCTTTTATTCCGAAAAAAAACTTTTTTTTTGTTATTTTTATGCATAAAATAGTAATTTTGTAAGCTAATAATAGCAAAAAATTAGCCATTTAAATTTTAACCATAATTTAATTGTTGCCAAAATTAAATTTAATTATCCATAATTTAATTGTTGTCGAGTTTATTTTTTTTTCCCAACAGGAAAATAAATACATTTATCTAAACTTGAACAATAAAAAATAAAAAATAAATAAATAAATTATGCATCTCAAAAAATTGACGTCATTTTTAATTTAAAATTTCTTTTACAAAGTGCTAATATAATTTACGATGCTAATGTGTGTTGTACTAAAATCAGTTTTATTTATAGTAGATCCTCCTGGGTGATTTTTTAAATTGTTGCGTTGAAGTACACCGAACATTTTTCGCCAAGAGGCTTAATTTAGCATTTTTTAATCTAGGTAGTTCAAGAAAAATATAAAAGAGGTTTAATTTAGCAACAGCAATTTTAATCTAGGTAGTTCAAGAAAAATGTAAAATTTATAAAATACTACAAAACGAAAAAAAAAAAAAAAAAAAAAAACTGAAATAGTAGTCACATAAATGATCTATTTTTATCTGAGTAGATAATTTTATAGAAAAAAAATGCAGTTTTAAAAATAGAAAATTTATTTCATTAAGCACTATTTTAAACCTAAAAACCATTAATAAAATAAACAGAACATGAAGGGTTCTTATATGTTAACGAAAAGGTGTCCGGTAAAACGCTTTCTATTTTTATGCAAGAAATTATACAAAAAAAAAAAAAAAAAAAAAAAAAATCGCTACTATGGCTACAAAAATTCAAAAGCCGCCAAGGGAGAGATTCAATAAAGTTGTGTAGCACGATAATGTTTATTTATTTATTTATTTTTTTATATACCAATCACTACGCTAATTGAACATACAAATAAATGAGCTGCTGTGGGTGACTGCACTTGCACGCTGTCGGGCAGAAATATTTGATTAATTCAAATTAATATTTAAATAACTAAATAAAGATATGTTTAATAGAATAGAAAGCATAGTCTTGGTGAAAAATGATAGTTTAGGGTTCCCGATGTTTCGAAGCTCTCCGACACACGGGATCGTAGACCTTGAGCTTACCAAGGGATTATCGATGGAGTCATCGCCAAGCCCCATCGCCAAAAGATATAAGTAGGTGTGAGTTGATTTTTGCGAAAGAGTATGTAGTCACTGCGATCCAGAGTTATTCAGAGACCTATTCTGAGTCATTGCACTTTAGGGATTGAGCTCTAATCAACTGGACATTTTTCGTGAGTGAGTGAAAATTTTTGCTCTGGTGTAGTTGATGTTATTTGCTTTACTCCTGTGGAACAAGTGACTATTTTTTAGACTGTCCCAGATCATTCATCGAATAATGACTTATACTGTACGAGTAACAGCTTCAACTGTTTCCAGAATATTCGAAGAATTAACACCAGCTATTGGACTATTTTCGAAAATATTTGTTTTAATAGTATATTTTTTTTTTTGTACAGATTCGAGAAGTTCAAAAAAGGTTTGATATTGCCAAGGAGGTCCCATACTAAAGCTGTGACGAAAATAGTCGCCAATCGAAATATATTCAGTTACAAAGAAATCATTTAAATATAGTGTCCAGCGAAGCGGGCAAAGCCTGCTAGTCTGTCAATAAAGAAATTCAGATAATCTATATGTCTGCCTTTCTGTCTGTCCTTTGTTTGATAACGTGAGAAAAGTACATTGAAAGTTAAATTACACAGGCCGACATATAAAATTTTGATTTTATAATTTTGATCTTTATGATTATTCGTGTGCTAAAACCGAAAATGAAGTCAGTTTTTCTCTATCACGTATAGATGTTTGTCAATACAGGGTGCCTACCACTGTAATTTCTTCCATTACTCTTCCACCAATATAACTATATGGTAAGTTTTATAGTATGTTTTCATGATTAATTAATCATGGATACCTGTTGTTGTAATAGCGCAGCACTAGTTTGACGTAAAACCATACTAACCAACCAACCAACCTATTGTTATAATGGTATATGTAAGAAATTGTGTCGATACAGGTCCCTGTATTGACAAAAAATCTGTACGTGATAGAAAAAAATAGTCTGCATTTTCGGCTTCAATCTATCAAAAAACATAATGTTCAGCTAAAATCATCAAGTCAAATTTTGTCAACTTCAATTTTGTAGGTCTGTGTTATATAATGTGTATGTACAGTTGAAAAGTTTTTATAATGTACGCAAATCTTATGATGTGTTTCTCCTTCTGGACATTGAGTTATTTACATAATAAGATATATTTTCTAATAATAAAGAAGATAGTTCATTAAAACCATTAATCTTTTAAATATTTTTTATCCAATTAAATACTCTTCTTTTATAGGTCCCATTTCTGTGAATTCTCTTCTTCAAGATAAAAGTAAGCATTACGATTTGTTTGTTTTCTTACATTTTATGCATTATTAAAATAACAAAGTTATTTTTAATGAAAAATTACCATAATTATATAAATGAAAATTATTCTCAATAATTTAACTTAATGCATGTTAAATTTTGAAGGAAAAAAATAAATGAGCAAAATTCTAGAAAACGTTTCTGCATAAAGTTTTTTCCTTCAGGTAGCTGTCACCATTTATCGTTCATTAAAATTCCTTATGTTGTGCTTTAATTAATCACTCACTTTTGTAACAGGTTTAAAAACAGATAATAATAATAATAAAAACAAATAAATATTTACATTTTTTGTCTTTGTAAATTTATAAGGATTACTTCAATGACATTTTACAGGAAAACAAAACGGACCAGTCTAAATTTCGGTTAACCGATTGTTTATAATTTTGGTTTGTCTATCTCTCCGCCTTCTAATTCCTATAAATATTCATGGATTTACTTGAAATTGATAATGATTGCTCAAGTTTCGTATCAAAGTTCCTTATGGAAATAGGGATAGATATCACCACTGGTTTACGAAGAAAGGAACCCGAAAGAATTCTAAAGTTTTGCATTTTATGAGAGACATAATAATAATAATAATAATAATAATAATAATAATAATATTTTCATTTGGGACAAATCTAAATGATTTATGAAATATAAACGTTCAAAAGAAAAGCAGCTTGAAAAGAATCTATGACTCTCTGTTATTCATATCAGGCTACCAAATGAGACTCAGGAGAAACAAAATAGCGTATATTTTTGATAAATTAAAACAGACATGGAAAAGAAGGAATGTGCGCAGCGTATAGTTTAAACAAGAATCCAAATATTCATTGCTGCTGACGGATAGAAAGTTAAACATCGAAATAAAGGTCATTTTGATCTCTGAGATTGCTCCGGCACATTACAGTGCAGGAATTTGCTAATAAGCAGATGCATGTTTGAGGGCTCTGTTTTTAACATTCATATTTATAAGGTAACTTTCTGTAATATATCGACGACGGTCTACAACTTTAAAAAAGACTTTTTCTTCTACCTCGTACTGTTTTCGAGATAGGAACGTTAACTCTGCTATTTTCCACCAGGTAGCGTTCTAAGAAGTCGCATCTTATAGAGCATCGCCACAATATATACTACTTTTACGATTGTAGCTGCAGTCGTTCAGCAGTTAAAAATATGAAAACGGATTTTTAGATCTTAATGAAATCATAATAAGGCCTATTTCAGTCCAATAACTTTAAAAAGAAAATAAAAATTGTCTTAAAATCGAAGCATCTCTAACGAAGTTATAAGCAAACGAACAACAACAACAAAACACAAGGTTTGATTTGAGAATCTTCTCCTCTGTGAAGTCGGTTAAAAAACGACTGTACGCTAATCGATGTGTCCACTGACAGTGACCGCACTTTAAACTACATAGTATACTTGTCACTTGCTACACTACCAACAACAACAGTACAACATAATTCAAGCGCGTACAGTACAGGAAATTGCGAATAAACAAATGCACGTTTTAAGTGTTCTATTTTTAGCATTCATATCTACAAACTGTGTTTTCGCACTTTCGTTTCTTTCTTCGACTTTTTTAACACTTTTCGTATATTTAAATGAAATAAATTATATTGTTTCCATAAAATAGTATTTTTGACTCCAGTTTTCTTTTTTAGCCATTGGTAAACACTTATACTACGTGGTAGACTTTTTCTTATTATGAAAAATTCGAGATACTTACTGCAAATAGAAGCAATTATTTTTTTTTTAATAAATCGTACTAATGTTATACATGTAATCTTTGAATTACATGCATATACATTCGGCGAGACCTAGCTAACCCTCGACGATAGCCCCAAGGCCCCTAGTTCAGACCCTTTTCCAGCTCCAATGAGTCTTTTCTAGTCTATTTTGACCATGTATTCCTTCCGGTGTTAGACTTATTTTTGGCCCACACCTGTCTTTGCAAGTTTTTTCGTTTTCAGCCCATGCTTTTTTTTTATGATTTTTTCCTTTTTTTTTTTTTTTTTTTTCAATTTTCCTTCATTCTAAAGTGCGGTGGTACCAATTTAACACAATGTTTATACCACAAAAATATTCTTAATAATAAAAACCCGTGCTTCCTGGGGACAATTCTGAAAACCGATGTCATAGATAAAACAATGTATTACAATAAAGAAAGTAAAACTTTATCCTTGTTTCCATGCTTGAATTTTAAATGAATAAAATAATGAAACGAGAACGAAAGATTATGCGCTTCGCATAGATTATTAGTACTTTCAGACTATGTACTCGGTGCATCGTTCAGCTTTCAATGTAATTTGCGTACTTGATAACATAGCGAAAAAAATATAAAAAATCAGACAACTAGACTAACTTAATTTCTCATCACTTTTAAGCACTGTCGGAAAGCGTTAAAAACACTTAACATAAACGGAAATGCAATTCCAGTAATTCCCAATATTAGCAGAAAGTGTGTCTGAGTATTTTAGTGTAGATTGTAGTCCAGAACATATTAACGGTAAACGTATCATATTCCGTAGAAACACACTAATAAGAAGAGTCCATTGTGATTTATGTAGTGGAATTAATTGTAAACATAATTTATGAAATGCCTCTTATAAATGCTTCCCATAAAAGCCTCTCTCCATTGGCATTATTGTATTTCTGTATGATTTTCTGTATTGGTTTTCTGTATATAATTATTGTCTAATGTTATGAGGAATTACGTGTTACATATGCAGATGTATAAAGTTTATACTGACACTAACTGTCTAATTTTCTATTTTCATACGATTTTCTGGATGATACAGATAAGAAAACAAATTTGGTAAATTTCTATTGGTAAATTTCTATTTTAAGGAAAAGAAAAAAAAAACTCTTTTTGAAAACATTTTTAGATTTCCCAAAATTTCTTTAAAATATCGTAAAGCTGCCTTCAAACTCTGGCAAAAGCAGAGCGACAACGGCGGCCTTTTTTTCATATTCCGTTCATGTGGTATTTGAGATGTCGGTCGTTGGAGTTGTCGCTCACAAACCTCCTAGTGCGATAATTGCATGGGGACTTGGGTCATCATTGCATGGGGACATTATCTATCGTGTCGAATCACGCGACTGCACGGGCCGGACTTACGGCTCGAGCTTGGCCTGACCCACTGGCTGGGTTCAGGCCGAATATTTCAATTTTCTCTCGGGCCGGGCCTAGCCTATATTGCAGGCTCGGGCTGGGCCGGGACTGAATGAAATTTTTTCCGGGTCGTCTCGGCCCGAAACTTTTTCTTTATTCTTCGTTAATCAACAAAAAAAGAAAATGATATTCTCCAGTCATTTATTTTACAAAATTTTACAGGGTGGTATGTCACTTTTTTTTTTTTTTGTTAAAAAATGTGTGTAACTGGTGAAAATAATTTTAAGTCTTACCCTACACACTTCCGATGGCATCGAAAAGTTTCTATTCGTCCGGTGGCAACATAAAGTTTCCACCCTTCCGATAGCAACGACTCCTCGAAATGACAGTTCAGCGACCGAGACGCAGAGGAGCGAGAAGGAGGTGATGTGCGGAGCGCGGTGCGAAGTGCAGTGTGCAACTCAGCGCATCAGCACTGCAGGCACTTTCTTTAATATGCCACACAACAAAAACAACTTTCTTTCCCAGTCTTAATCATTTCGGTCCCATTATTTCAAATGACTTTTATATTTTTGTCCAGAACTGTATTAATCAAACGCAAAATAAGAAAAAATTGTGTGTATGCCATATCTGATTATTTTAAATTCAAGTATGTTGAAATGTCCCATACCTTTGTCAATATATAGTTACTTTCTTTTGTAACGAATCGCATTTTAAATTTTGATTATGTGTATAAAATTTTTTATATATAAGGTTATTTTCATTTCGAATTATTTTCTTATATTTTGTTTCTTTTCAGGTGGGACTCATCTTGACAGTGACATTAATGGCTTCCTAGGAGGATAAAATGAATTGTACGATAAATCTCTTGTTATTTCTTGATATGAAATAAAGGCATTGTCTTGTCTCAAATGTGTTTCAATTACAAAATTCTGTTTTCATACACAACACACTGTAATGAATCGCCATAAATCACAAATTTTCACAATGAATGGAATTGGTTAGAAAAAAAAATAAATAAATAAATAACGCATGAAAAAAAAAAAAAAAAAAAAAAAAAAAAAAAAAAGCGAGAAAAAAGTGACAGTAGTAAATGTATTTCAAGGTTTTATACATTTTTAAATATTTTTTTTAAATATTGAAGATCTTGTAATATGGTAATTTTTTACACGCGTCTCGATATATAGCTGTACTAATAAGTGTACCCTGCATTGCCCGGATTAAATGAGAGTTTATAGAACTTAAGAAAAGTTATCAAATGTTCTGGTGATTCAAAAACTAGAGCTAATAAAATTTTGAGACAGTACATGGGGATTCACGGGGCCATTTTTTTAGCACTAAACTTTACACAAACATTTGCCGTTCTTGCTATCCTGACAATACTTTGAAACGCGTAATCAAAGGTAGAATCATCATAAAACGCATATAAGAATCAATTGGCAGCATTCAGTGCTTTATATGTTGTATAAATCTGACATATGGCAGCAGCTTTTATTCGAATATGAGTATTTTCTTCAGTTTCTTCATATAATGGCTACCAAGCTCAAGGATGATGTTTTTCATTTACCCTGTTTAACGGCTAATAACTTCCATTAGGCGTAAGGGCCAACTTTGATTTATCTATTATTATATTTTCTAAATCTTATTCTTTAATTTGGTACTTGGCTTGTCATTTTAGCTTTTTTGTTTTTGTTGTCAAAAAAATAACCAATTAGTTTAATAAAAGTTAAAAATAAATACTTAAAAATTCAGCAAGTCACTCAACCCCCAATTTTAGAGCATCCTATCCAGCGAAAAGCAAAAAAAAAATAATGAGGACAGATGATAATCCTGAAACCTCTTCCACCAGTAAAAAATAAAGGGGAAGTCCTACAGAAGTGGCTAAAGCTGCCTTCAAACTCTGGCAACTTAGAAAGCTGCAAGTCGGTTCTATTGATAGTTCTTTGATGTGGTTTAGGAGATCGACGCTCACAAACCTCCTTGTGCGATAATTGCATGCGGACCTGCCTCTTTTTAAAAAGAGGAATAAAAAGTAATGCCCTACATTGTAAATGTGTGCAAAATTTCAAGGGTCACTTTCGGACAGTGGATAATTTATGACTTTGTTGCTCTACTTCTGATGCCAGAATTTGAAAACAGAACAAATTTTCAGTCACACACATTCTCTCACAAATTTTCAGTCTCCGATGTCATCCATATATGTGTAATTTATTCTTTCTGTTTATGTGATGTTAAAAATGTGTGTTAAAAAAAAAATCGATTCGAATTTCATTCAAATACTAATAACGACAACTTTAATAAAAAATCTAACTCCAGTCTATTTTCTGAGCATTAATTAATTAAATGACATATATATATATATATATATATTGGTATTTTTATTACTAATTAGATCTTCGCGCTTTTCTTTTCAATATTTTACTATATAAGTCTCGTTTTTTTTTTTTTTTTTTTTTTTTTTTTTTTAACTCCTATGTTTATGAACTAGCAGGCTTTGCCCGCTTCGCTGGTCATTAATAATGAAATGATTTCTCAAAATAACATATCAAAATAATAATAATTTAAAAAAAAATCATTGAAATTAGTCAAAATCTAGGTTAACGTTCACGATACCTTCGGTAGCGGTTTTCCCACACGCTACACTTCAAGTCTGGAGAAACAATGCCTTCGGTAGCACCTTGCCTACATTTTACTACCCCTTCCTCGCTGGTAAAGTGAGAAGATTTGAAAATCACATCAAAGTGCATATTAAGTACATTTAATCAAAACCCACACACCAAAATTTGCCATTCAAAGGTAATTTCGAGCACATTTAAGCTTGAAAACGTGTTTTTGCCCCCTTAAGAGGGGGGGGGGGAGGAGTAATTTCACAGAATCTATTTATAGTTCATGTTGCATACACGTACATAACCGACACATTAAAAAATTGAGATCCTGAATTATTTGAGGCAGAGTTATGCTTTAAAACATGTTTTTTAGCCCCACCCCCTGTGTTTTTTTAGCCTCATTCTTAAAGAAAAGAAGGGGGAGGAAAGCACTTTATATTATCAAACACACCTTATATCAGTTAGGTACATGTAACTGACCCAAACATCAAAAAGCTCCTTCCTAAGACAATTTACCGCAGAGTTACGCATGAATACATATATTTTTGCCCCCTCGCCCCCTAAGGGGCGGAAGAGTGTAATTTAACAAAATCGCTTTGTAGTGTGTGTGGAATACGTATAAGCAGTCCACACATCAAAAATTGCCATTCTATGACAATTTTGAACAAAGTTACTTGTGGAAACATGTTTTTTACCCACCAACCCTCAAAAGAAGGGGAGGGGTGATAACACGGAATTTCAAATAATCCCTTTGTAGTTTGTGTGTGTTGATTACGCATAACCAATCGACATATCAAAAAATCGCTTTCCTGAGATAATTTGGAGCAGAGTTACTTTTTAAAACATGTTTTTGCCCCACCCCACCTCCACCCCCCGCCTTTAAAGGGAGGAAAGAGGAAATTTCACGAAATCCCTTTATAATGCTTTATAATGCGTGTTGGGAAAGCATAACCAGCCCACGCATAAAAAATTGCCTAAGATAGTTCAGAGCAGAGTTGCGCATGGAAAAATGATTTCCCCCACCCCATCCCCA
The DNA here is from genome assembly GCA_963930645.1 of Salticus scenicus. Taxonomy (NCBI): domain Eukaryota; kingdom Metazoa; phylum Arthropoda; class Arachnida; order Araneae; family Salticidae; genus Salticus; species Salticus scenicus. The sequence continues at coordinate 200,524,714 of OZ005661.1, forward strand.
AGGGGGATATCGTGGAATTTTACAAAATTCCTTTGCAGTGTGTGTCTTGAATACGCATAACCAATCTATAGATTTTGCCCTCCTCCCCGCTCTTAAAGGGGGAGAGGGAGAAATTTCGTAAAATCCCTTTATAGTGCATGTTGGAAACGCATAAACAACCAACACATAAAATTTAATCTTACCGAGATAATTTGAAGCAAATCTATGCTTGGAAACGTGCTTATTACTCCCCTGCCCTTTAAGGGGTGGGGGAGGGAGAAATTTCGTAAAATCCCTTTATAGTGTGTGTTGGGAACGCATAAACAATTTAAACATAAAATTTAATCTCACTGAGATAATTTGAAGCAAATTTATGCTTGGAAACGTGTTTATCCCCCCCCCCCTTGCACTTAAATGAGGGGAGGGGGAAATTTCGTTAAATCACCTTATAGCGTGTGTTGGGAACGCATAAACAACCCACACATAAAATTTAATCTTACTGAGATAATTTGAAGCAAAGTTATGCTTCGAAACGTGTTTATTCTCCCCTACCTCCAAGGGGGGAGCTTTCGTAAAATCCTGTTACAATGGGTGTTGGAGACACGTTAATAAGCCACACACTAAAATTTGTGACCTCAGCTCCTATAGATTTCCACGGACGAATTTAGAGCTAAAAGAGGGGGTTGAATTTGCCCCCTCATAACTCCCCCCAATATCGAAAATCGGAAAAAAATTAAGAGTAAGATTTTGGAAATATCCTCAAGAAGACTCTTGGCGATTTTCTATACATTCGGGCTATTATTGGTAGAGTTTTACTCGAAAACCCGTATTTTGCTAAATTTGCCTCCGAAAATAGTTTTTACTCCCACCGCCCCCCCTTCCCTTAAAAATCCAAAACTCAAATCGCAGAAAATGCTTTTTTTGCACTCAAGTCTAGTCTCTCTCTCTACAATTTCTTCACCGTGAAGCTATTTGGTGCCGAATTATGCTTATAAGAGGGGTTTTGCCTTCTGCCCCCCAGAGGGATCGGAAGATATTTCGCAAAATCCTGCCTTAATGGGCGTCAGGTTACTAAAACCAACGTGCTCACGAAATCACCAAATCTATTTCCCATAGAATTGCCTCGGCTGTGTTGAATCAGTGAATCAGTGATTTTTCTCTTTAATTCCCAACCCACCCCAAAATGGGTAAAGGGGGGCTTTCACAATATCCTGTTATAATGGGTGTTTTATACACGTAAATAAGCCGCACACTAAAATTTGTGACCTCAACTCCTATAGATTTCCACGGACGAAATTAGCGCTGAAAGGGGGGTTGTGGAATTTGCCCCTCGTAACTCTCCCCCCCAAAAATCGGAAATCGCAAAAAATCAAAAATGAGTTTTTGCAAATACCTTAAAAAAAACGTTTGGCGTTTTTTTTTTTTTTTTTTTTTTAAATCTTTGAGCTATTACTGCTAATATTTTACTCGAAAATCCATATATTGCTGAATTTCCCCCCGAAAATCCTTTTTACCCCCCTCTCCCCCCTTAAAAATCCAAAATTCCAAAATCGCAGAAAATGATTTTTTTGTATTCAAGTCTAGTCCCCCCCCCCACATCTGCAATTTCTTCACCTTGAAGTAATTTGGAGCCGCGTTATGCTTATGAAGGTGTTTTTTCCTTCTGCACCTCCAAAAATCATTTTCGCCCCCTTCCTCCCTTAAAAATCAAAAATTCCAAAATCGCCTCTCTAAAAGACACTCTTAAAAAAAGAAGAAATGTTATTCTAAGAAAAGAGCAGACAGATAAAATATTTATCTGTAACGTGGAAACGGTTTAATTTTTAAAGGGTTGAAAGGAAAATCTTTAAAGAAGATTTTTAACCTCTTCACACCATCTCCGAAATGGTTTCCAATTGAAGCTTCAAATTTAGAGAAATATTTCTTCTTAAGCCATAATTAAGGTACAAGATGAGAATCTTCTGAAATTTAACCCTTAAGGAAGTGATTTTAGAAAGGAATTTCCGAAATTTATTCCTTAAGCATTTCTACGCGCTGTTCGCACGTGTTTTCAATGATTTCCTTTAGAAGCTAGAAATTTAGAAAAATGTCTTCTCTTGCGACCTAATAAAGATTAAAAAAAAGATGAGAATTTTCTTAAATTTAACACCTACATGGGTAAGAGGAATGTCTAGCTTTTCTAGAAAAAATGCAGTGATTTCCAATGTATTTGAAGAAAGCTTGGTCTCTATCAGAACTCAGAATAGGCAATCCCTTTTCAACAGTTGAAATTAATTGGCTCTGCTTTCCATTTTTATTTTATTTTTTAAATTTTTCCCCGAGCGAAGAAATCGTAGAACGACTTCTTGTACTACAATTTGGAATTAAGATTGCCATTTCTTGCTGTTTATTCGATCGCTAGCAAAAAAAAAAAAAAAAAAAAAAGCCGCAACAAAAATCATAATAAAGTGAAGTTGTTTTCCCCATTAAAATGCCCTTCTGCTGTCGAATGGTTTCTAAGAAATCATGTCATTTGCGTACACGACACTACTTCATTTGGGAGGTTTTCTGAACGTAACGTCGTTAACTAACATGTTTTGGAAATTACTTTGATTTTATTCAAGTTAAGACCATTCGTTAATTGGGCGTGCTAATAATGAAATGTTAAAGTTGCATGCTTGAAATAATGGCGAAAATGTAATTTATGAAAAGTTTTTTTTAATCCTACCACTCCTTTTTAATTTAAAAATTTTTAAAACCACTACTTAATGTTCCAAAATATACTTTTAGTCATTCGTAAGATGTTGTTTCATGAAGCTCCTCTTTTTATCTTGTCTCTGTCACTATTTTGCTGTAACACGTATTATTTATGTATATATATATAAAAAAGTTGCCTTAAACTTTTAAAGTCTACTGTTTCCTGCACTTTTATTCTATTGCTAACAACATTCCAGCGTATAATGAATCTATTCAGGCATTTCTTTTGAGATGACATTGACAGCGCCATCTATACGCATATTTTATAAGTACTTTTTCCCTTCACCAAACAAAATTCCATTGTCTCACAATTGTTCTGGTAAAGACTCAAGTAATTTTGGCCGTTAGTTTTAAAATTATAACGTTTTGAAATAGTAACTTTAATTATAATCACTTTGTACAATTAAAATAATTTGCATATCGAATTTTGAAGTATCTAGTTGCATTATTACTACAGAAATCATATAAAAATATGTTTTTCTCACCCCCTCTCATTGCGCACGCACTAGAAATTTGAAACATTATTTACATAACATTATTAACATAATTTATATATTAAATTTGAAGTTTCTAGTTGCATTATTACTATAGAAGTCATATAAAAATATGTTTTTCTCACCCCCTCTCATTGCGCACGCACTAGAAATTTGAAACAGGTACAATAACTTGAACCCGGGTCATGAGAAGTAATTGCGTCAAGTTTGGTTCAAATCGGCTCAGTGTTTCGGTACGGAATGCAAGACCCACACACACATACAAAGACTTTTATTTTTATTAAGATTATGTACGCTCAAGACCTCATAATAATAGTTATAGTAATAATAATAATAATAAGGGTGTTGATTGGTTTCTTTGAAAGATTATTTTCGAAGTAATTATGAAAATATTATTTTTTAATAACACTAGGAGGTTCTGCCTCCTGCTCGCTCCGCTCACCAGCTCCCGGTTCGTTTCAATTATTAATATCTCTGTGAGGCTTTTCACTGAATATGAATATTAATAGTGTATAACACAAGACAAAAGCAGAAAAGTGTTATAGAAATTCCCATATTTAATGTCAAATTGAAGTACATATTATTTAATACCACATGAATTATTTATTTATTTATTTTATTTTATTTTATTTATTTATTTTATTTTATTTATTTATTTATTTTATTTTATTTATTTATTTATTTTATTTATATTTATTTTTAAATTATTTTTAATTTTTATTTATTTATTTATTATTATTATTTTTTTTATTTATTATTATTATTTTTTTTTTTTTTGCTTTTTAAATGAGAAATTGTGCAGTATTTTGTGATGAATTTTTGGTGTAATTGCTTGTTAAATTAAAAAAAAAAAAAATGAAGGGAAAAATGAAAGAAGGAAAAGCAAAAAATCTATTGCTTATAATCTAGAGCCTGTACTTTTTCCAAATACTTATACTTTTCTCTGTTGCCTACACTTTTTAGGTAAGGAATTTTTGTCTTGCCATAAGTAGAAATAGGAAATGTGTCCCAGAAATGTCTAATATCGTAATGTTAAAAAACTATCAATGCGAAATTACAAGATTTATAAACGAGCTTGATTTTGACTCTATTTGGAACAACTTGCATGTTGGTCTACAACTCGATTTGATGAGTTTCTTTTGGTAAAAATGGCGAAATACGATTTTCGAAAGTGATTGCCATGGATTCCAAATGTGAAGAAAGTAAAAAATGTAGTCATAATCCAAGTAATAAAATGACAAACTATTAAATGAGATTTTTTATTTCATTAAAGATACTGTTTTTAAAAAATAACATTTAATGAAAAATACTTTTAATTATTTATGTTTTTGCTTTAAAATATTTTACACTTATCTGTGTGAGATAAAAATGAATTTATCCAATATCTACGAATAAACATATTTATGTGGAATTGTTCACATATCAAAAGAAATCATTTGTCTATAGAAAGAATTTTTTTCCCTCAACTTTAGTAAGTTCATAAAATTATTATACCAAAGATATGTTCAATGAACAGGTAAACATGTTAGATTTTAGTGCTGCATGATTGCGTGTGACTAATTTTACTTTTAAAAGAGACAGGGAAAACTCTGATAATTTCTTCACTAGATTTGTGCAGCAACCCGGAAAAATAAATAAATAAACTTTTAAATTTTTAAAAATGTCACTTTTATTTCCAATTACTTTTCAATTAGCACAGAACTACCAAAACAAATCTTTTATTCTTTTTTTTTTTTTTTTTTTTTTTTTTTTTTACTTGAAATGTAAGATTTAAATTTATATAAAGATTATGAAAAACTGCATAAGTTCTATATAAAATGCACATTTAAATATATAGAAGTTATATTTGCAGCTCTAACCGGCGTTCCTTGAGTTGAAGTAGTACTCATAACTTTTTTTAATTAAAGTAAATAAAAGAAAGTGTGAGATGAAAATAAAATAAAATAAAATATTTTCCAGATGTATGATATTCCAATTGAAAGTTTTGAATATTTTTGAAAGTTTTTTAACTTTTCACCGTATGACAGATGCTTTCTAGCCCGCATTAGACGTGCATCTTCATGTCTCTGCTTTAAGCAAGATTTTGCTTTCATTCTCCTGTAAACAATGTGTTTTGAAGCTTTAATTCTTCTGTGTACAGAAATGTGTAAAAAATTACATAAGTTCTATGTAAACTCTATATTTAAAGCCATCGAAGTTATATTTGTAGCTCTACCCGGCTTTGCTTGAATTAAAGTAGTATTTATAACTTTTTTTTTTTTTTTTTTTTTAAATAAAGAAAATAAAAGAAAGTGCGAGATGAAAATAAAGTAAAATATTTTCCAGCTTTATGACATTCTGATCGAAAGTTTTGAATAAACGGATTCCAGAATTAACCCACAAAGGTGGTAAAACATGTTAACATATCTATAGAACTTCTGTGTAAACAATAGTTTTAGTTTTTCAGGAGCATTGACATGAAAACTTTTAGAAGTTCCCATACAGCAGCATCCAACATCTAATTAACCCTTTTTGGCACAAAAAGAAATATACACGAATAATAAAGCATCAATATAACTTTATTTATATAGTTAAAAATTTTAAATTTATAATGATCTCAATTTTGCTGGATTCATAGACAATTTTTTTTTCCCTTTAATATAAAGTTATATTTCAATTTTATGTTCATGTGTAAATGAATATTTTTCTATTTAATAATGTTAAAATAAGAATTCAGATTTATTTAATACCTTTTAAACCAATTGTCTGATAAAAAAAAAAAAAAAAAAAAAAAAATACAGCATTAGCTATATTTTCTCTCGTTTTCATAGTGATTCGTTGAACAGTGCAACTTTACATACAGTGGACAAAGAAATCTAGAGAAAGATTCACTGACAAACATATATATATATGGATTAAAAAACTTTGTTTTGTCTTAAATGAAAATGTTATTACATTTTCGATGGTATTTTGTCGTGTGTTAATTTTTACATCCCGCTGACTTCGTGTGGTATGAATGAGATAGATTAGGATTACAAAAGAACAAAGTATTATAAAGAATACCTTGTAAAAAATTACTTTTCTCTGCAATTGAATTTCAACACGCATAAAAGAGCGATACCACACCCCACAAAAAAAAAAAAAAAAAAAAAAAAAAAAAAAAACTTTCTTATAGAAAGGATGCTTTAACGTTGTCACCAGTATTCAAACTTCCCGTAAATATTAGGTATCTATTTTTAAAACATTGTTTAGATTGTTTGGAGTGGGGTTGACACCGAAATCAACCTGGGCCTTGGGCCTCATCAGGCCTTAATCGGATTCTGTATATGTCCAACAATACGCGAACAATTTTATCAATCTCAATGAAATCTTTCAGGAACTATCATCATGTGATACAGATTTAGAATGTAAAATTCGAACTTCTTAGTAATATCTGTTTGATGAGTTATGCTGAGTAAGTACACAGAGCAACCGCTCCAAACCTGATCATATTGTGTCGATGAAGGGATTATTAAAAGCATCTAACATATTACCTTTCCATTGTCGAAGGAGAAGATAAATAAAATACAGATAAATAAATATTAATTTTATAAAAAGAAATGCATAATTTGATTTTATTATTATTATTATAATCGTTATCATTATTATTATTTTATGCAGATGCAGTATTTCTTTCTGTTTTAGGAAAGCTAGCGAAGATTCTGGATGATGGTTTTGCAACCTTCGCAGGAAACTTCGAAAGAGTAATTAAATAGAAAAATAAAGAAATCTTGTTTTCCCTATATCTGAAATACATTATTTATCTTGAATTTTTTGTCTTTAATTACTTATCAAATGTGTATAATTATTTTGAGATACGCGCACAACTTTGAAATTCTGTTTCATAATGACTAATGTTATGAAGACGGAAAAATCATGTTAATATTATTTGTATGTATAAACATTTGGCAGTTTTACATGAATTTGATGTGTTATTTATTTGTTATAATGTCTTGAATAAACAATATCAAATAATTGCGCATTATCAACTCAAGAAAAAGAAATATATATACGGAATTTTCAGATTATCTCATACATCTTGCATCAGTATTATTTTTCTGATAAATGAAAATAATTGTAGGCTTTTTATTATTTAGTGTCATCCTGTATATATTTTTAAAAAATCTCAATTTTCTATTCGAGATAATGTGCACTAAGGGACCAAAAAGAAAAAAAAAAGTATCGCACTGCACAAAACTGACTTATACCTGTTTTATTTAAAATAAAAATTCTACATGAAAACTTCTTAATTATAATATAATAATAGAAACGTCCTTACTTGTAAGCATCTATTAAAGTTTTTATCGTGGGCCCTCGCTGTCATCAGGCATGCTTCACTTGGTGTGTTAACGGTCGAAACTAATCAGCTTCGGCTACCTGCTGCTTTTAATTAACTAGGTGTTGCCACTTATTGTCGATATCTAAAAGTGAATTATTTTTGTTACAACTGCGCATGTTTTCAAAAATTTCAACAGATTCATAGTAATAGTTTTCGTAGTTAGCGATTTTTTTTTTAAAAACATTATTGAAGTTTATTCTGATACAATTTCGTTAACGCGGTGGTGGTTTTGTTAAAATTTCTATGAACTTTATGTTCTCTAGTTCTGCTTTTTCTTTTTCTTTTGATCATTCCGATGTAGTAACCTTTTTTATTAACTTTTGTTTCTTTGCTTATTTCATAGATACCAGCAGTTTTTAGACGGGTTCGTTGAAATAAGTTTGGGTTAGGTTTGATAACTTAGGTAAACTATAGTTTCAATTGTGTTGGGTTCTTTTCTTAAAATGGCAATAAACAAAATTCAACGAATCCGTAGCGACAAAGTCTAAATTAATCACCTAAAAACTGCCGGTATCTATGAAGTAAGCTATGAAACGAAAGATAATAAAAAAGATTACTACATCCAAACGACAAAAAAAAAAAAAAAAAAAACTCGCGTTAACGAAGTTATACCTAAATAATGGTAATAAAATAAAATTCGATAATGTTAAAAAACTTGCTAACTACAAAAATTATTACTGTGAAGTTGTGGAAATTTTAAAAAACATGCGCAGTTGCAGCAAAAAAGATCATCTATAGACATCAACAACATATGGTGACACCTAATTAGAAGTAAGAAGGAGGCAGCTGAAGTTGATTAGTTTTCTCGTCAACACACCAAGTAAAGGAGTCAAGTGAAAGTGCACGCCTGATGATGGCGCAGGTCCGCACCGAAAACTTCACTAGAAACTTCCGAGTAAGGCCGTTTATATTATTATGTTGTAAAACTGTCATGTTTACACAATAACAGAGATAAAATGATGCTGTAAACATTACAATCCTCCAATGGACTTCCACATGTGTGAGAAATGCTATGAGGCAGCAGGAATCTGAAGAAAACAAGAACTTCGTTTAAGAAGTTAAACCCTCTTGTCATCCGGAACAAACAGTATGGATTGCCTCTCATTTTGAAACGATACCCCGTTGTTAAATAAAACACCAAAGAAAAATTCTAAAACCTTGGTGGGCCGGGTACAGTGAAACGGAAAAAAATAAGCCGTCTCATAAAGAAGTCGGCTAGTAGTGACAAAGAGGAATCATCCTTATGTTTCTTACTCCAGATCTGAGCAATAATTTTTAGAAAAGAAGATGAAAAGAAGCAGTTGAGTTTGTCTTGTCCGAGTGCACCAGTACCCGTAGACGGAGTGATTTTTCTTCGTACTTGTTACTATCACTTAGCTGAAAGTTTTAATAAATAAAGAGTAAAAATTAAGGAAGCTCAATTTCTTTTAAGAAAAGTTTGCTTCTAATCATTGTGTAATCCTCGACGAGTGGATTAAAATAAATTGTCTCAAAAGAAATTTATTCTAACGTCTAATTTAATAAGACTGGCTAAATACATGTTTCAACAAGATTTATTTTAATCTTTTAATTAATTGATGAAAAATGAATCTTTTTATCATTTCATTAATTGAATGGACCTTATTGTAATCTCAAAGCACTACAGCTTACATAACGTGATGATAGCGGTGAAATGATAAAAGCCCCGCTGAAGCTTAAATAAATTGATAATAGTAATAATAAAAATTATTTTATTGCAATTTTGAACTTTTTGTCCGACTTGACAACATTGGAAGCCTCTGCGATAATCCTCTGTTACGATACGCCCCTTAAACTGGTCAGACAGACATTAGAAATAGTCGCCCAAAGAGCACTGGGACAACAATTCAGTGACGGAGGAGCTAGCTCCTCTACAGGCATCGAAGACTAAAAGGGAAATCTACGAGTTCTCCTCAGTAAGCCAACAAAGTTTTAAGTGTATTCATTGAGAATTAGGTATCAGTAGAATTTTTTCGATTTTAAAGAGTACTCTCTAAAATGTAAAGAGCAATATCTGACTTTAAAAGAGTGGCATGTCACTCTTTGAACATGTCAAAATGGAACCAACCTCTAAAAAGAGTGAAAAGTCTCTTTTCGGAAGAGTGAGATTTTTCACGTACAGAGCCAGAATACTCCGAGTTATTCAAAGAGTTTGACTGTTTATTTTTTCTAAATATATATATCGTATACAATACATGATATCTTTTTTCCTTTTTGCGCTCACTCTAGTTGAACGGCGGAAAAAAAGCAACTTGGATCTGTCGGGATTCGAACCGAGGGCAGCCCCGTGGCAGATGAGTGTTTTACCTCTGTACCAATGAGAACATACATAGATCGCTTAAATTACAGTGTTAAATCATTCACGTAAGAGATTAGTCACATTTATAGATTTTCACTTCATTTACCAAGATTATAAAACTACAGAATTCTAACGAATATTTTAAAATTTAAAATTACAATTATTTTAAATTACTAAAATTAGAATTATTTTAAAATCAGAATGTATACTTGAAAGTAAATTCCCTAAAACAAATAATAATTTTAAAAGCAGCTTAGGGGAAAACAAAAGTTACTTGAGTGGGCACGTTTAAATAAATAGTTAAATATTACAAATCTACAGAGTTTCTTAAAAAACTTAGGAATATAAATCTTGCAGATGATTTTCACTATTAGAAAAATATTATAGCCAACTTCTTGAATATTGAAATGTGTATCAATGAATATAATTAAAATATAAATTTCTACAGATTTTAAGGCGGTAGGCATTAAATATTTGCATTAATATTATCTTTTATACTTTAAATATTTCTGAAGAAATCTATTTGCTTTTTATTTCGAATTTCGATATCTTTCTTATGCTTTTTGATTCTTTACTAATAACACTTCGATTTTGTCAATCGTATGAAAAATTTATATTTACCAAAATATCTTTTAACACAACTTTTTTTCTTTTTTCTTTTTCATTCTTGAATATCTTCAATAAGTCCTTTTATACAAATCGCACGCATGAGATCGTCCAGAAATTGTCTTTCATGTTTCATTTGAAATATGGTTAATAGATGGCGCCAGCAATTTTTCACTCTTCAGAAGGTTGATCTTGCAATAGATGATGACATCACACTTAGGGACAGAGTGACTACACGTCACTCTTTCGTGAAAAGTGAGAAAAGTCACATTTTCAAGAGTGATAATAGTACAGTTTTCTCACTTTAATAGGTGTCAGAATAGTGGTCAATGGTCACTTTTTTAAGGAGTGAGGTTCTCACTCCAGAAATTTTAGAGAGTATGTAAGATACCCGAAATGGAGCAATTATTTATATTCCACGAAATTTTTGCTGGTAATAACTATTAAAGCCAGCAGTACGCTGACTTTATTAATTATATAACTAATTACATATTATAACTATTTTAAAATTTTAACGCGGTATTTTCACGCTTCATTTCTATGGTAAATCTGTTTATTTCGGTTCTTTTAGATTTTACCAAGAACCTTCTATGTATTCGAGACTTGAATAAGTTCTCGCTGTTTCCTAACAGATAGAATTACCAGGACTACGAGCATGTAATTTCAGATGGCAACGCACCTAAAAGGAAGTACTGTCGGTAAGCTTAAGCTTCAGTGTATATTAGTTCACCACAGTATAAACAACAATTTTTTTTTCTTTAATTCTAAAATAAGTCGAGTTTTGTGCCAAGTAAAAATTATTTATAGAAAATTTTATTGCACAAATTTGCAACTGAAGATACAGAATTCTTGTTGTGACTTACGGTGAGCATGCTCTGTCGGAAATGACATGCAGAGACTGATTTCGACGCTTAAAAAATAACGATTTTGATCTTGAAGGCGAAGAACGCTCTGACGCACCGAAAAAGTGTGTAGACGAAGCACTAGAGAAATTATTTAATGAAGACCCATGTCAGACGTTAGCTGAACTTGCAATGAGCATACTGTTAAAAATGGTTTCTCAAAAAGGTGCAAAATTGTCTCAAAATAGCTCCGAAACAATATATACTTAAATTTGAAAATCCCATGTACTCATTTTTTTTAGCATATTGAAAGGCTGAAAAATGGGGTTGACCACTAAGAATCCCAATATTCTCATTTTTGAGCATGATCTAACCTATTTGACAATGAAATAACCATGAAATAATGATAATTGGCATGAAATAACCTAATTGACTGCGAAATACGTACACATGTGCACGAGTCTACAGAATCAGCTGTATATTTTTGGGTGAGTTCGTTGTTTATGGTTCGTGAAAGGGGATACATCAAGGTACTTTTTATCATTACGAACTTTGGAAAGTATTTGTGTGTACCACGATAGCAACAGCAAAATTCACTCGATTGGCTTGCAAATTGGTATGAATGTTTATGAGCTATACATAATTAGTTGTACATTTTTTGGTTTGTATATTATTTGAGGTTTTGTATATAGAGACACACCAAAGTATTTCGTATCATTGCGATATATAGACAGAATTACGTTAAACTGTGTTTACGTCCCATTCGACATCATGAAATCAACAGACATTATTTAGATGCTTTAAAGCACGTTTTCTGTGGAAAAAAGTTTTCATGGACTTAATAATTACCTACTAAACCAAACAAATGAGTTCTGATATTCTTATGTAATCATCCGAATATTTTCGAATTTCGTATAAATATATATTAGTTTCATGGAATTAGTTGTATGATTTTTATTGAGGTATACAATGTTTGTGGCTGATATGCAAGGACAAGAAAAAAGAATTTCGTACTGATGCGGTCTGTAGAAGGCATCTCATTTAAGTGTATTTTGATATACATGGTATCACTGCACTTGACAACAAAGTTAACGTATGTTATTATAATGTTTGAAAGTATATTTCTGTACAAAATAGTTCACGTAGAATTAGTAATTAGTTTAATAAGCTCTATTAAAGTATGCACGTCAATTTTGGTACATTAAACAGTTTCACTAAATTAGCTGCATAGGTTCTTTGGTTCATACAGTTTTTATGGCTCGTGTTCAGCAACACACAGAAGAAGTTCATATCATTACAGACTGAGGACGTCATCTTTTTTAAGTGAAATTAAATATAGATTCTCTCTCTTCAGCATACTACTAGTGCCTTTGCAGATGAGGAGCCTCAACGTTCTATTTGCATCACACAAAACAGATAATTTTTATTTATTCCATATTACATTCTATATGTATGTATATAAATAGAGAGAGAGAGAGACTAAATTAACTCATTAAATAAACAAATCAGTCTCTGACGTAGGTTGCCTACCCCCTCAACACCCTCTCTAACTCTCTTTCTACATCTTTGCACATATACATGTATACACACACACACACACACACACATATATATATATATATATATAGGAGAACATATCCAGTTATGGGCATTGTCTGGTTGTGGACACCCCCCCATATCTTTTAACAAAAAGTAAATATGGTGGATTTGAGTACTGTCAAACATGTATTGTGACAGTACAAAGTTATTGCTCTAACAGCGAACTGAAACGACGCATTTGCTTAGTAAGTGCAAGCATCGAAAAAAATTTTTAATAAAAGCAACACAAATGTAATTTCTGAATGTTTTCAATGTGCTATAAATCGAAGTGAAATAATTAAAAAATGTGAGTGTAATAAATATTCATGCAGTAAATTCAATATATTTTCTGATTCAATATCGAATTAAGCCAAAATTTGGAATGAAAATAGTTTTTTCTGCGATAAAAGTGATTGTCATTCCCAGTTGTGGACACCTTCATGTAACCGGTTGTGGGCATGTAACCGGGCACCCATGTTTCTTTCATTTAAACCGTGCTTTTTACTTTTAAATTATCCAATATGGTCATTTAAAACAATATAACATATTTTATTAAAGCTTTATGTAATTTCAGGCATCTTTAGGATTTTTTAGACATGTCAACCCTGGAAAAGACAATCGATCAAAAAAAAAAAAAAAAAAAAATGCATTTTAAGACGATGGTTAAAGGATTTAGGACATTTAGGATTGCTTAGTATGTACGAAATCCACAAAATTAACTGCCAGAGAATATGGACCTCCTCGCCGCTTCTGTGTCCCTACAGAAGAACCCTAGAAAAGTAAGGGGACTCTACCTGTTAAACTGCTGACCAAGCGCGCTAAAAATAGAAACATTCTCAATCAGGAGATGATGTCGATTTCTGCATCATTTGTTTGGAGCACCTGCTACCATGCCGAACTAGAGCAAATTCAACCAAATGCAACAAGTATGATCGTCTGATTTGAAATGTGTATAAACTGTGCAATTCTAATTGAAGGAGGAAAAAGATGACAAATAAAATTTGAAAAATGACATTTTCTGTTGTTATTTTTGCAGCTGAATCCTTACAAAATAAATAAATTTTATTCTTTTCTGTATTTATGGTGATTTTCTTATTATTTTTTCCATTTTTAGCGGATTTTTAAGGGGTGCCCACAACCGGATACATTTTTTTTTTGATAAAATTTATCCCTTCACAAAATAGGCGATAACATTTTTCTGATTGACGGAATCAATACAGTTGCTTTATCAAACGTTAGCTAAGAGTTCTAGGTTTCTATTGGTATTCATATGTTTCCATAATATTTACTCTACCAAAAGTTATAAGCCAAAAACAAAACTGTGGCCATAACCGGATACATTTCCATATATATATATATATATAACTATATATAATATATGTAGCAACTGATAGTCTTGTAGTAAATCCTTGAAACTCAGAAACACTTGCATCAAATTTCATGCAAAGTTACTGCATATCTCATCGGAATTATTTTGTGTGACCCTGTAAATTAATTACCATTTTTATGTCCACAATTGTACACAGAAAAGACATGTTTTTAACTATTCTAATAACATTTCATTATATTATGTGGTGTGTAACCATACTAAGATACACTTATAAGAAATAACGTCTATAGACCGTAATAGTACGAAATTCTCTTGTGTGTCCCTGAAAACGAGCCACAGTTTTTATACACACTCATAAAAAGAATACACCTAATTAGTTATAACTCATTAATATTACAACCGAATTTGATACTATTTGGATGATTAGAGATGGCCTTTGGCATAGGTTTGGGTGTATACACCTATACATCGCCATATACGTCACCATATACATCACCACACCCATACACAACTATTAGGCTATACATTTTTTTTTTCTTGTGTAAAATGCCTTTTAGCATCTTTAAAATGTATGGTAATTCCATTATACTGAATGCAGCATAAACGTATTAGAGTGCGCTTAAATAAAAATTTGTCCATAGTCCCTAATATAACAAAATTCTTTTGGGTGTCTCCGTAAACGAATCATAAACCAGTAAAAACGATTTAACTTATTCTTTGTTTTTCATGATTTGTCGTTCAAAATTTGACATAATTTGGATGATTATGTGATATTGTCGGAAAAGTTTTGTAAGGTCCTGTACATTAATTATGAAGCCTAAGCACGCAGAAAACATGAGTTTAAGAATCTCAGTATTGTATGCTAATTTTTTGTTGTTGTTGTTGTTGTTCAATGCAGAGTAACGATGTCAAAATATGTTTAGACTAAATTCACCGAATAGACCGTAATAATATGAAAAACTATGATGTGTCCGTGTACACAATCCATAAAAAATGTTTACATGTCAATCGGAGGATTTTTGCAGGCGCTATTGCGGTGCATATACATTTTATACATAGGCCGTAATGTAACCGTTACCGTCCCTGTAAACGAACCAAAACTTAGTATACACCGGTAAAAACTATTCAGCTTTTTTGCGTTTTTCATTGATATTTGTTCCAAATTTAACATAGTTTGGATAATTACATGACATTGTCATAACAATTTTGTAAGGTCCTGAACATTATTTAGAAAGTCTAAGAGTATTATTTAGAAAGTCTAAAGTAATGATGTTAAAATGCGATCAAACGAAATTCGCCCCATAAGCCGTAATGCTGAGAATTTTGGTGTGTCCCTGTACACAGTTTATAAACAAGATAGACATTAAAAATTATACAGGTATTTCTATGCAAATTGTGTTTTGTGTGTCAATTTGCAAGTCAATCGGAGGATTTTTTGCTGTCGCTATTACGGTACATACAAATTCTGCCACTCGGCCGTAAGGATAAGGAAAAATTTGGTGTGTCCCTGTACACGAACTGCAAATGGAATACACACCTAAAATTATACAGCTAATTACGTATGACTCATAAACATGTGTACCAAACTGCAAGTCAATACCATGATTTTCGCGGTCGCTATCGCAGTACACATAAATTCTTTCCATATGCCGTTATGATAAGAAACACTTTGGCGTGTTCCTGTACATGGAACGACAAATGGAATATACACCCAAAACTATACAGCTATTTTTGTTAAGTCCTTGAACATGTGTAACAAATTTCAAGTCAATATCGTAATTTTTGAGGCCGCTATCGCGCGACAGACAGACAAGCACACAGACGGAACCCAAAATCTTTTTGAGTCTCAACAGGGACGCCCCCACTGACGTTTCGGTAACCAGTGAATCTGCAGTTCAGGAGCCTCAACGTCCTATTTACATCACACATTATTCAAGAAGTCATTTTTATTTATTCCTTATAATAATAATTTATATATATATATTGTATATTGATTCGATTGACCTGTTACATAAACAGATACATACCTGAGGGGGTGACAGCCGCCTCAATCCCCCAGATGTATCTCCATTTGTATAACTATGTCTATATCATATATATGCATTCTTAATATCTGACAGTCTTGTATTATTTCTCTGAAATTCATAAATGTTTGTACCAAATTTCATGCAAAATGATTACCTAGCATATCAATATTTTGTGTAACCTTGTAAAATAATTACGGTTTCTATGGACACACTTTTCAACAGAAACACATGCTTTTAAAATTCTAATAAATTTCCATTATATTTAATACGGTGTAACCATGTTAAAATACACTTTTAAGAAATATCGACTATAGATCGTAATAGTACAATATACTTTTATGTATCCCGGAAAAGTATCCATACTTATTATGTACTCCAGGTATAAAATTATGTTTATTTAATTATAATTTATTAAGGTTTCAAATTAGTTTGACATCATTTCGATCATTACAGTACGTCATTGAAATTCTTTTTTGTGGTCCCATAAATTAATTATTTAGTCTGTACATACCCTTTTTTAAGATTAAAATATGCTTTTAAGCATCCTTACAGTGTATGTTGTGTTCAATGCAGCATAAATGCATTAAAATGTGCTTAAATAATAGAAAAAAAAATCGTCCATAGGCTCAAATGTCACGAAATTCTTTTGAGTGTCTCTGTAAACGAACCATAAACGTTGTATACACCAATAAAAAGTATTCAGATAATTCTACGTTTTTCACGAATAATTGTTCGAAATTCGACATAATTCGGACGATTACGCGACATTGACAGAACACTTTTTTAAGACCCTGTACGTTAATTACGTAGCCCAAGAGCACATATTTTCTACAGGAAACATAAATTTAGACATCTCCCTAATACATGCTAGTTTCATTTTGTTAATTGCAAACCCTAACAGCACAAAATGTTCCAGAAACGTAACAATCATATAAATTGAAACATTATAAACATTTCAGAAACGTTTAAAATCGTTCAGATTACTTTCCGGTTAGTTTCAAAAACGTAGAAATGTCCGCGATCGTAACAAAAAAACAATTACGTAACAGAAACGTTACAGTCACTTAACAGTTAAAAAATCAAAAAGGGCGAATGTTTCAGAAAGATATCGGGGTGCATACTTAAATGTGTTGCGTTTTTGAAAGATTGTAAGCTTTTTGCAACATAACTGAAACATTCTGTGCTGTATGGGAAGGAATGATGTTAAAACGCTTTTAAATGAAATTCACTCAATATGCCGTAATGATAAGAAATTTGTCGTGTGCCTGCGTGCAATTCATAAACAATGCAAACATAAAAGATTGTACAGCAAATCTAAACAAAGCCTGAATATATGTGAAAACTTGGTCCATCGGAGGATTTTTCTGCCGCTATTGCGGTATATACAAATTCTGCTCATAAGCCATAATGATAAGAAAACATTTGGTGTGACCCTGTACACGAACTGCAAATGGAATACAATCTTAAACTATAAAGCTAAATCCGTTGGCACATGAACATGTGTACCAAATTACAAGTCAATAGAGTAATTTTTGCGGCCTCTATCGCGGTACATGTAAATTCTTCCCATATGCAGTACCGATAAGAAAAATTTCCTGGCGTCACTGTACACGAACTACAAATAGAATGCACACCAAAAACTATACAGATGATTCATGAACATGTGTACTAAGTTTGAAGTCAAAAGTGTGATTTTTGTGGCAGACAATTGCGTGACAGACAATCACACAGGTACAAAGGCGGAAACCAAAATCTTATCAAACAGGAACGCCTGCATTGATGTTTCGGCAATTACTTATAATAAGAAGGATAATAAAAATAATGAAATAATTATAATATTTACAGTACCATATAAGTTATTTATTTTTAGTAGTTCTGACCAGAAAGTATAGTATACAAAATGCACTTTAAAAAGTTACACCTTTACTACTGCAAGCGCCATCTTAAACCAAGTAGTACGTTAAAAATATATTGAGATCATTATATATTGTTCTAAATTATCTAATAAATGTAATAGTAAAAAAGAGAAGTTTTAAAAGAATAGGTTCTTAATTTTCCAGGCAAGTAATTATACTTCAAAATTTATCGCCAAATAGGGATAAAGTAGCGCCTCCAAGGACGATATATACTAAACCTGCAACGTTAATGGGTCTAGATATTACGAATTTCTCTTTATTCAGTATATATATATATATATATATATATATATATATATATATATATATTCATTTTGTGTGCCTAGTATATCCTTCTTCCAAAACGGTAGCAAATTGTTATTAAATTTTCGAACTTTAAGACAGGTTTTTAACATACTATCTCTATATTAAAAAAAAAAGTTACTGTCACTGGCGTCAATTTTTTTTGTCTGCGACAACATCTTCTAGCGGAGGGCAGGGTCCTTCGCGTCATGAGAGGTATCAATGTGTTCCGAATACTCCAAGGAAGACATTTCAGCTGCTTAGAAATTCCTATCATTTTAATTAAGGAAATTATTAACTAAAAACAACAGGTTTATGAAGGTACTCTATTTGCCCTTTTGAAGAAAGTTTCTCCCTGTGACTTTGTTCTTCTGTCATGAAGTCATTCTACACCGGGAAATTAAAATATGATTGTACGTAAGTAGGTAGGTAGGTTCGATTTAACGTCGCACTAGTACTGCGCTATGGGTAATTGGCGACGGTCTGGGACGCACCCCTAGAGATGTTCTGGTCACATGCCATCCCAATTTTGATCCTTCCCGGAAGGGATCCCCCCCCCCTCTTTAGTGATCCCCAGAGGTATAGTGTGGGTGGGAACATGAAGGACTTTGCAGTCATGACAGAGTTCATGTGCACCAGCCATGATTAGTGTACACAACGGTCTTTGGCCGGCTCAAGTATCGAATCGGCAATCTTCCAATCACGTGCTCGGCGCATTACAGACTAGGGTACCCCGGCCCGAAACCATGGATGTAAAAAGAAAGAAAATAAATATCAACTTTTTTTTTCTCTAATTTTAGAAAATTAATTTTCTTACACGGGAAAATTAAAATATGATCCATGGTTGTAGGTAGGTTGGGCTTGACATCGCACCTTTACTGCGCTATGTATAATTGGCGACAGTCTGGCAAGGGAACTCTTTCAAGTGATAATCACCGATTTTCTTCAAAAAATTACAGAATATAGTTTATGTTGCACTTAATTCACTGGTAAAAAAATTAGCTGCTGAATCGCAACAGGAAAGCCGCAAAAAAATATTAAACTTTATGTTTTGAACGCCAAATACAAAAAAAGTCATCGCCAAATCACATTAACCTTCCTTAAATTATGCCAAAGAGCTTAAGTATTGGAGGATAGTGTTTTCTATCGCTCTAAGGGTTACTGAAGCAAGGAAGCCATCCCCTCTGCGGTGGATAAAAATTAAGATGTCATGTCTCAGGAACATCTCTAAGTGTGAATATAAGACAGTCTTTAATTTCCCACTGCGTAGCGATAGTGCGACGTTAAAGCCCGCCAACACTCAAGATATTTTCTGAAATCTAGAAATTTCTATTTAGAAAAAGTGACGTTATGTTTTATGTTAGATCCAATATTTTCAATTATTTTATGTAATGTTTCAAAATTGCATTTTTTAAAATAATGCAATTTCAATTTCAGAGTTACTTTTACATTACTCCAGCTTATATATAATCTGGAGTAAATTAATGTTTGAAGCTCTCGGCATGTGCATTTATATAAATTTGCAGACGATTTAAAAAATAATCTGATTTATAGGTTGCTTGGCTACGTTTTACGTCGCACTAGTGCTGTGTAATGGGCAATTGGCGACCAATATGAAATATAATATTTGATTGAACATTTAATTATTTGAATAGTTGATTGAAATTAATACTCAAATAAATAAATCAAAATTAAAATATTTAAGATATTTGAGGTTGAGTAGGTTTTAAGTTTTAATTCGCACTACAGCTATGCAAAGGCGACAGTCTGGGACATATTCCTAGAGATGGTCCTTAGATGTGCTATGACAATTTTGATCTTTTACGGAGGGTTTATTTAAAATTGGAAAAATATGTGCATAACTACTACTTTATGGCTTCTTACATTTCTGGCAATTTATTTTATATATGTTTTCGAATAATAATATAAAGAATTTTGTAAAAATATGCATTACAATCTCATAAGGTTGGTTGGGTTTTACGTCACACTAGTGCTGCGCAATAAATTTAATAGGGGATTTTATAGAGTTATTAACTGCGAAATCTTGTTGTTTTAAAAATAATTGTCATGCTGAATGCAGACCCTCTGTGACCGAGTGAGTATGTCACCCTTGCTAATCGCCTTCAAGTGTAAAAGAATGGGTTCGATTCCCCAGCTGACCCAGGGTGTATTTTTTTATTTTTTGTATTTTAATCCGGTTATGTTATATCTGTCCTCATCTCGACGAAATTTACAGGGGTATGGGGCGGGGGATGTCGAGTCAAACATACAAATTAGATGTATATATTAAAAATAAATAACATACAGTCGGTAACAAAAGAGTCCGAACACTAGCAAAAATTCCTATGTAAAAAAAATAAACTTCGTACGGTTTTATTACATAAATCCTTGTCGAATCCTATTCTTAGTCAGTGTAAGAACATGATTCGATAAGGATTTATTTAACAAAACCGTACGAATTGCACTTTTTTTGCATAGGAATTTTTGCTAGTGTTCGGACACTTTTGTTACCGACTGTACGCAGAATGCAATCATTTATCACCTGCATATGTCACCGGATCATCCTCAGAAGCTCATCGTAAACCGTCGCCAATTGCCCATAGTGCAGTACTAGTGCGACGTTAAACCCAATCAACAAACAGGTCGAAAATTAGGGTAGAAACATAAATCGTCTCCAATTGCTCATTGCGTAGCTCTAATGAGATACTGAATCCACACAACTCATAGTTTGTTGAGTTGCTTGTTCGTCGAAGGTTGGTACTGCCCAATAAAATGATCTGACTTATAAGAAAAAAATGTGTTCGGATACAAAATACTTTCACTTTAGTTAAAAAAAAAAAAAAAAAAAAAAAAAAAAAAACAGCTTTGTGTTTTAATATATAATGTTTTATTTTATTTAAAATTATATAAAAGTCTTGATCATATACTTTTTAAATGTCGTTATTAAAAACTTGGTGTTAATGCTCTTGCAGTTGTTATTTACACAGCTTATTTAATTAGAATTTCGACTAAGTAAGTCTCAATCTGGTAAATTATCTGGTTTTTGTTAACTATTCTGAATTCCCAAGTGCTCGACAGCGTATGGAGTTCGTTTGGCTATCAAATAGAAAGAAGAACATCTGCATCTATTAAATCTTCATTGCAATGAAATTCCGAAGAATGCAGTCGCCAAACAGGCGCTTTGCAGACATGCTTGCATGTTTAATAATTTTTTATAGCTTATCTATTGCGACTCAGCAGCTAATACTTTAGGAAGATGCTATTCATGATTTAATCTTATGCCAGAATTTATTTCAAGAAAATCGGCGATTATCACTTCGAAGAGTTTCCTTGTGGGGCGCTCCCCTACGGATGTTCCTGAGACATGCCACCACAATTTTGGTCCTACACGAAGGGGATTGTCCCCCGCTTCAGTGGCCCCCAGAGGTATAATTTTGATGGGAACATGGATGATATTGCGGCCACGACATATTTTACGTGCACCAGCCACCATTAGTTTACACGACGGTCTTTGGCCGGCTCGAGAACCGAACCCGCAATCTTCCAATTACGAAGGGGTACCATGGTCCGGATTTAAGGTTGTAAAAAATTAATGAAAAGGGTCCTATACTAAAGCTGTAATGCAAAATGGTCTAGATATTATGAATTTCTTTCTAATAAAATATATATAAAAATATTATATATTTAAATTTGACATTGAATATAAGGATTTCCATAATAATTTTCTGCATATGTCTTGTAATATGCACTATTAATATTCCTATTCAGTGAAAGAAAACAGCTAATAGGCGGCAGATCTTTGCATGTATTAATAAGTAAAGTGTGTCGGGAAGGGGGAAGGCGAAGTCTCCCTTGGGGGTTGGTGAGCGGAGCAAGCAGGGGGCAGAGCCCCCTAGTTTCATTAAAATAATATAAATAAATAAATAAAGATATATTATTAAGTATAGTATTGTGTATTTCATTGTAGTATCTTATGCCTGTACTTCTAATATACTGTTCGTATTTTGTCTTCAATTATTCACTGTTAATATTCCTATTTAGTGAAAGGCAAAGTTACGAATAGGCGAGTAGATCTCCGCTGGAGTTCATTTGCAAAGCGAGTCGGGAGGAGTGAGGCCTACGTCGAAGATTGAGCAGCAGAGACAACAGGAGCAGAGTCCCCTGGTGTTAAAAGAAAATAGGATTTGCATGCAATGTTTATAGTTAAGGAAAATAAAAGCTATTTTCGATTAATATGCAGCCAGCGTGCAACGTGGTATACTTATGAATGTAAACAGGGGTTATCCATTTCTTTAAAAGATAATATTTTTAAATTCGAAATAATCGTGAATAATAAAGGTTTAATAAAAGCATTATAAAAGTTTTTTGAAATCGTTATTGAAAAAATTATCAATATTCCAGTTTTACAAAGATTTCAAACAGTACCGAATACTTGGTATTCCGTGTTACATGAATCACTATCATGGGAAATAATTCAACTTCAATCGCCTGTTGCTAAAAATAAATGAATAAGAATCAAAGTGCAAACCCAACTTCCCTATTGGAAATGAAAATAGGTTTTTTACTCACTTTGCTGCGTTGTAACGTCCAGATAGACATCAGAAGATGGTGTTTGCTGTTCAAAATAGAAAAGTATCTCGACGACAGTGTGTTAAAATTTATAATTCCTTTACTGTGTCCTTCTCAATGGATGTAAATAATTTAATAACATAAATTACTTATTTCGATGCGTATGGCTATTTCATCTTTTTTTAAGTTTTTTATTACCACTTGTGTGTTTATTCATAATCAATTCCAACTACCACTGATGATACTTGTTTTTTTTGCCCCATTCTTTAATGGCACATTTG
Source organism: Salticus scenicus (assembly GCA_963930645.1). Lineage (NCBI taxonomy): Eukaryota > Metazoa > Arthropoda > Arachnida > Araneae > Salticidae > Salticus > Salticus scenicus. The sequence continues at coordinate 200,548,028 of OZ005661.1, forward strand.
CATGAAGTCCCACTTGTTTTAATAATTGGATTCTTGATAGTTTGTGAGTGAAAACTAACTCAAGTTATTAAACGAAACAAATTCCAGTGAAAATAACACATTTATTTAAGATATAAGTAAAACAGGTTGTTTATACTTCCACTCCAATTCTTTTTCTGGGATTCTTCTAAAGAAAAGTCGCCACCGGTTGAATTACAGATTCCACTTCGTCTAAAAAAATATACAAACGTATTTATCTAAAAACAGCAAAAAGGGCAATTTTAATATGAAATTTTTATACATAAATAAACATTTAAATAAATTTATTACACATAATAATTAAAGAAATTTATTACACATAAAATTACACATTATTACGCATAAAATTATTTAAATAAATTTATTACACATATTAAATAAATTTATTACACATAAAGGAATTGTTGTTTAATGTCAGTATTGCCCATAGATAGTATCTTATATCCTACGTAAAGTGCTGCCATATCTGGCGGATTTTTTAATCAATAATTATCAATAATTTTTACTTGTAACGATTGCCTGATCACTTTAAAGATTGACAGTGTTCTGTGTATAAAAAATATCACCTCTGAAAATTACGTGTGATTATTGAATAAAAAATCCGCCAGATATGGCAGCACTGGTTACGTAATCCTATATATATATAGTAATTTAGGATAAGAGAATGAAATGGAAATGCTATAACAGAGATTTTTTTTGAGTGTATCATAAGTATTAATAAACGATATACTGGTTAATTTCATGCACTGTAAAAAAAAAAAAAAAAGTGACATTTAGACTACCTGTACTAGCAGCAGTTAGATTAGTATATACACTGGTTCTCATAACTATAAGCACACCCGTTTTTCTACATTAACTAAACACTCAACACTATTATTAAAACAAATATATTTTTTATTAATTTGAATTTCATAAATAGACGATATTTATGAAGTTTTATCGTTTTTCTATCTTAAAACACTTTAAATACGGTCAAAAAAATTATTTTTCAGGTGTTCACAATTATAAAGACAGCTCGAATTTTAGTAATTTTTTTTCAGTTAGTTATTAATTAAATTAATATTTTATGGGGTCTCTTTTTAGGGTGAAACAGTCAGACATTCTCTCTGGTATATATATATTTATATCTAATATTCAGGTTTCAATACCATTTCATACAGCATAGATGATATTCTGAATACATTTAAACTATTTAAAATTGCTTTCCACTTGCATGCATTTTACTAATATAATAAGTTAAGGTTTTTAAACTTTTAGGCCACGAGGAAGGCAATAATATAGAAGTTTCTTTCTTCAAACTATTTCCTATTGCTCTAGAAGTAGAGAAAAAATGTAAGTATTGTTGAAAAAAAATCCCCCCCCCCCTTTCGTTCCCACTCTTCTCTAAAATCTAACAAAATCTGGGAATTACACGTTTAAAAATTTGCGGATATTCTCTTGATGTTCATAATAACACTGGTCTACAGTGGTTCGATAACAACGGTGAAATTATTATTTTTATTATTAATTCCAATTTTTATTTAACTATCTGCAAGTAAAAAGGTACCAACACGTCAGATTCTTCTGTTAGAGTATCCGAAAATTGCAATTTTCACGATTTTTTATCATTTTCACAGCATCTCAGGTGGTAACCCCTACTGCTGGCAACCAAGAGTCATGGCAACTCAGAGTCCCGGCAACCATGTTTGTTCCGTTGTTTTGTTTAAGTATCAGAAATTAGCAAATTTCACTATTTTTTTTATAATTTTTACAATACAGTCGACGGCAAAAGTATCCGAGCACTAGCCAATAATTCCGATGTCAAAAAAGTACATTTAGTACTATTTTGTTAAATAAATCCTTGTCGAATCATGTTCTTAGACTGACTAAGAACATGACTCGACAAAGATTTATTTGACAAAGCAGTATTAAATGTACTTTTTTAGACAGGGATTATCGCTAGCGACCAGATACTTTTGCTAACTACTGTATCACACATGGTAACTTTTCATGCTATCAACCCTGCCTCATGTCCATCCTCGCTGCCGGCAACCCTAATTGGCAATCCTGTATTCGTATCATATATATATATATATATATTTCTGGTATTCTAGTTAACAGATATTCTTTGTTAAGTATGATTGTGCTGTTTTATAGTTAACGTTTCATGTTCAAAATAGCAAGTTTTCAATGTAGAACTTGTAAAATTGTACACCGATAAGTTTTGTGCATTTGTGAACTATTCGTATTAAAATCACAAGATAGACATTTAACACAAGACGTAAAAAAGCCTATTTTTTGTATTTTGGTTTTAAAATAACAAATAATAACAATTCAATCATTTTGTGTATTTTCCGTGTTTTTATGTTCTACTTAGTCTACAATATGTATATTACCGCCATCTTAACAGTATTCCATGCAAAATTAATAATATTGATAGTAATAATGCATGTCTTCTAAAGGCTTTTGTACATTGCTTCCAGTTCAGATTAATTAATCATAACAATAAAACTGTACGTGTTACAGATTTTTCACTATTATTTTTTAATTCTGCACTACAAAATTAGTTGAAAATAGTTAATTTCATTTCTGTTACCCCCCCCCCTTTTTTTTTTAGTGCTAGAGGCCTATTTCAGTCGGTACAGTTGTCGAATTTTTATAATACACTCTTAATAGTGCTAAGGGCCTATTTCAGTCGGTTTATTGAATGGGGATTTATTGAATGAAGTCCCCCCAAGGCATAACTTTGACATGAGTCCCCCCCAAGGTACCCCTATTTCAGTCGGTACAGCGTTGTCGAATTTTTATAATACACTCTTAATAGTGCTAAGGGCCTATTTCAGTCGGTTTATTGAATCGGGATTTATTGAATGAAGTCCCCCCAAGGCACAACTTTGACATGAGTCCCCCCCAGGCCCAACTTTGACATGAGTCCCCCCCCAGGCCCAACTTTGACATGAGTCCCCCCCAAGGCCCAACTTTGACATGAGTCCCCCCAGGCCCAACTTTGACATGAGTCCCCCCAAGGCCCAACTTTGACATGAGTCCACCCCAAGGTACAACTTTGACATGAGTCCCCCCCCCCCAAAAAAAAAAGGGAAAAAATGTTGTTTTGCGGCTATCCAGAACAGCTGCCCAGAGCACCATATATCCACCTTTAAAATGCCCAGTTCATGCCCCATTTGGTTAACCAAGGATAAAATGTTTTTCATCCGATAGTGGACCACCTTCCAATGTGCCTAAAAGTACAAATTAGATTTAATACTTAGATTTGTTTTAGTTAAATTTATAGATACAAATATAATGTAAAGCTTTAATATACCATAGTAATAACTATCTTAAAAAATTACAAAATAAATAAAAATAACAATAAATTTCTAAAAAGAATAAATATTTGAATAGTAATATAATAATTAGTAATATCTAAATTTATTAATTATTTGAATTATAATGCATTAATAAATGAAAAAAACATTTAATTTAATAAATAGTAGAAATAATTTATCATTATTGTTGTTTTTAGAGATCACATACATGTGAGAAGTAAAAGAAGTAGCTTAATATATCTTAGTTCATCTTATCCTATAAATATAATGTAAATTAATTATATCTCAAAATATTTAAAACAATATTAAATATATGAATAGTAGCATAATATTTATTAATATCTGAATAAAAAAATATTGATTTATATAATATTAATAAAAGAATAAAAAACAACTATTTTAACTTAATAAATTTTCTTACTGAGATTTGATTTCTTATTTGTTTATTTTATTTTAATTTTGTTTATTTTATTTCATGGAAATGCTTGAATTATGTTATTTAAACTAGAATAGTATAGGAAACTAATTTTAGAGAAATAAAAAAAAGTAATTTATATTAATATAATATAAACAAAAGAGGCTGGTCCACTGTACAAGGGCACGGTGGTCCACTTTGCGAGTGCTCATATTTTATTTTTTCATTGATAATGTATTGGAAATAATGTTATATAAAAATTAAGACATGTCAAGAATGGCTTAGAAATTGTTTGCTATTTTTTTGAAGTACATTGCTTAAAAAACATTGAAAAAAACATTAAAAAAAAATTAAGAATGTAAAAATGGTGCAGTGAGCCCCTGTCTCCTCTATATATATTATATGAATAGATAGAAAGATAAAGTTATTTAATTTTATATGTATATATATGCATAAGTATACCAGATGCCCTACAAATCTGAGGACATTTAAAAAATTTCTGAAAAATGAAGAAATTGGTGGAATTGAATGCTCTAGACATTATTAACCACCCGGTATATGTACATATACTAATGTTTGCGGAAACTGTAATATCATAAAGGAAGTGTCAAAAATTAATGAAATTCAATGCACAAGCGGCTGGTGTTGGTACAAATAAATGGTTAAATTTTCATGGCAAAAAATAAATAAATAAGTAAAATGATAACAAGCGTCCGAAATCTGTATTTTGTGTAACCAATACGCACTGTAATAAGATGGCATAGAGTTAAACAGATACTGAATGTCTGCCTGGAGATGAGTATTTCATACTATTTGTATGCATACTCAAAGTTCATCCATAGATGCTGCAAGACGTTAATTTTACGAACGAATAACCGACAAGCGAAATCCTAAACATGTTCAATAGATGACATATCCGACAAATAAACAGATCAAGGAAAGCCGTATGTTTTCTGCAGAAAAGAAATCTTGTACATTCCTTGCAATATGTGGTCAGACATTATCCTGTCGAAAGAAAGCTCCAGGTATGTCCTGAAAGAAGGGGACGACTTCGGGCTACAGCATGTTATCAATGTACTTTATGGTATTAAGATTACCTATAACTCGCAGTAGCTGAGATCGTCCATGATATGCAGTCGCACCCTGGATATAACTCCATATGTTCACCCACTATGGCATTCGATAGCGCACTGCGGAAGGCAGCAGCACCATCATAGCGTCTAACACATATACAGCCATTACCCTACCACAAACTAAAGTGGGATTTGTCAGAAAGTACCGCTTGTTTTCAATATGCATGCAAATCTCTACGTCCATGAGCCGTTTGCAGCCACAGGCATCGATGGTTTTGCGTTAGAATGATCCTTTAAAAAAGATATTTTGAAAGCAGCTCACTGTGCAGCAGATGTCGACGAATGGATGAAGCAGACATTGGTGCACCTGTAGAAGTGGACCAAAGAGCTGCCAACTGTTTGGATGAAGCTGTACGGTCCGTCAGCGCCATGTGGATCAGATGCCTATCATCGAACGATCAACTGCTCTTCCGGCTTTAGCATCCGGATTTCCGAGCTGTCTGATTCTCGTTGGACGACTGCGTCCACTCACATCTCTGTGTTGCTGTCACGTAGCACAAAGCCAGTATTTCACGATAGGAAAATCTCTTTATGAATGCCAAGGATTTTCCCTGTTCAAATTGCGTAAGTTGTTGAAATATTACCTTATTTTGTAGAAAGGGCTATGTTACGTCTCACGTAACGTTTACAATTATTAGATAACCAAAGACTATTTTCCCAATAGACTATTACCCCGCTACAGCCCTCTATTTATAGGGTTTCAACAGCAGTTCAAATTTCGATGCTCAACCCACGCCTGCTTAAGGACTCTGAAATGTCATCAAGAATAATCATTTGCTTAATACACTATAATTTGCATTTCATTTCAATTTAGTCGCAACTTCCCTTCATAGTGTTTCAGTTTTCACAACCATGATTGTATATAAAGAAATATTCAATCGTTATTATTTTCAGGTATCAATAAGTGAATTGAATTATCTATTTTAAAAAATAGTTTCATGCTACTTACCTCCGGAAGGATCTGGGCCTAAGATATCTGAAAATAGACATTTTGCATGAATATATAATTTTCTTTAATAGCCTACAAATATTCAACAATGAAATAGTAATCATACTTTAGCAAATCAGTATTAGGATTTTATTCATAATATATTTTAATTTTTTATAAACTCACATTAAATGTTTTACTTTTATTTTTGGGTCATAAAATACAAAATGTTTTAATGAGTGGTTTCGCAACTATTCATTAGCCACGCGTAATATATCCGATATACTTAAAAATTTTTTGAAGGTAGTTTAGCAAAGAATGTCATTCAGAAAAAAAATCACATTACATCGTGATTACTGTTATATATTAAAATATTATAGATAATTCATGATGCATTATGTTTGGTAGAATTAAGGGAGAATGATGGTATTTGCAAAGACTTATGTAACTCCTTTTTAAATGATTAGTATTAACAGAATTCTATATCTCTCCGTGTTATATTTTGCTTTTTAAATTTTTTGTTAGGTTAATTCCTATTTTGATAATAATCAGAATTTTTTTTTTTTTTTTAAGGACTGTTCAGATCATAGTAATTAAATTTCCTGAATTCTAAGAAGTCAACAGTTACGCTAGAAGCGCACAGTGATGGACATTGAAATGCAGTGTGGTTGGAATATTTTATGTAAATGTTAGAACGTAGCGAAAGAAATAGTGGTTGTTGGAAAAGGAATAAATAAAACAACTCTTCTTCTGAGTCAACTGAATGGAAGATTATTAGCAATACCTGTGACATTTTTGCAGTTATTATTACAACTCTTACTATACTAATAAATTTAATGTAATTATATTTCTTTATGGATGCTTTCACAATTGTAAAATTTCAAAACTAATTTCAACTTTTATGTATTTGGTCATGTACTAAAATTTATTTTAGTACATGGACGATTATACCCTGGACAATATATTTAACGCCCCAGCCCCATCGTTCCCGCTCTTCGATGTCTTTTTCTAGTCAACTTTATCCTTTTATTACTTCCGGTGTGAGCCCCCCCCCTTTTTTTTTTTTTTTACACTCTTGACATTGTGAGTTTTTTTAGTTTTCGTCCCATGCTATTTCTATGGGTTTGTAGCTTTTTTCTCCTCTTTTTCTACATACTAATGTGCGGTGTGTAAAAAAAAAAAAAGGCTCACACCGGAAGTAATAAAAGGACAAAATTGACTACAAAAAGACATCGAAGAGCGGGAACGAGGGGGGGCTGGGGCGTTAACTATATCGTCCAAGGTTAATACGTCTCGCCTGTAGGGCGGGACCACTGCACTTTAAAATGTTGTTTAAAAAAAAATTCACACCGGAAGTAATAAAAGGACAAAATTGACTAGAAAAAGACATCGACGGGCGGGCTGGGGCATTAAATATATCGTCCAGGGTTAATACGACTCGCCTAGCATAAGACTCGGCGGTGGTGGGGGTGGATTGGCGGGAACCAGCGCATTTTAAAATGTTGAAAACGAGGGGAAAAAAGCTAAAAACCCATGGAAATAGCATGGGATAAAAATAAATTTCCTTATAAGGAAAATAATACTTACAACTACTAAAGTCGGTCCCATCTTCAGGAAAGCAATTAACAAAGAGGTGATCTAAAAGAAAAAGAATAGTAAGTAAATAAATTTCAGCTTGGGGTTCTCGTGTACGTATCTCAGTACGTTGAGCTAATAAATTATGAAAATGAAATCCCGTTAACGATTGGACAGTTAATTTGTTTTTACTAAAATTGATATTATTTTACAACATATTTAATATTTTTTTAAATTCTGATTGCAGTATGTTGCATCTAATTTAATACGACTAGTTTCATAAAAAATAGCTTTTCATTTTTTATAATATCTTGCATGTTATAGTAAAAAAAAAAAAAAAAAAAAAAAGGGAAATTTTTTTAGAAATATTTATATTTCCATTGGTATAAATTAGTCTCATACAAATAAGTTCAGACAATTAAATAAAAGCTTATTATTACATGCTACAACTAGAACGCTATTTCAAGTATTGCCTGCAATAGAGTTTATCAGAATTTTTTTTTTCATCACAGGGTCATCAGAATTTTTTTCTTTAATTTTTTACTGATCTCTTTTATATTGTCGGAGCAAAACATTCGACTAATATATGAAGTATAATATCTGTACTGATGACTATAAAGGATTTAAATCCAAAAATGTCGATTTTCAGTTTGTACACAGTCAGACTCAGAAAAAAATTCTCTATCGATTGGTATAAAGGATTTAAATCCATGTCATTTAGTCTTTGAGAAAATCCATTGGTAAAAAAAGATTAAAGTCAGAAATTTAGCATTAATCTTTGGTATAAAATATGTAATTCAATTTTTTCCTTTGTTAAATGAAGGTTGACAATCACTGAATGGTATAAAGGCTATAAATCAACATATTTTCCTAATCGATTCTTCTGATTAGTTTTTAGTTAGTTTAACTTTATTTTTCGTCTCCTGAAAAATCAAAAATATGGTCTTAAATCCTTTATACGTATCAGTACAGATATGTTCTCTGTACTCCTGAAGTTTCAAGATATTTTGTCAAGAACTTTTTGTATTACTTTTAAAATCACCTGAAACAAAAAGTATCAGGTCATTTAATAAAAGGCAGTATATATATATATACTATATATAAGGACAATTTTTCATCTCAATTTTATCAGCATTATTTTCTGTTGGAGAGAATAAAAAAATGAACAAACGTAAACATAGTACCTGAAGCCTTTGTTTTCCGAATATACCAATGTTTTTTCAATATTTAAAAATAAAATTTTCTATATCACTTATATTTTCAATATATTTAATAACTAGTTGATGAGTATTCTTTAAACAGTAGATATTATAATCCTTAATAGTTAATAAATAAGTTTGATTTAAAATATTAAAAAAGTGTTTTGTTCGTGTTATGATAACAGCTACTGCATGCTATAGTAACATAAATATAAGGTATACGTAGAAATTTTCTTATCAGTAATGAGTTATGCAAATAGGGAGTTGAGAGTCTTGGACAGCTAGATTTTACTCGGACGTATTTTTCCCCTACAACTTATGTAAATCTAAAGAAAAATCTGCATATATGATTACAGATTCCCATAAAATATTGTAAATAAATTGGTGAGGCATGACAGGTGAGTACTTATTTGAGAAGAGTTTTAATATCTCTACGTATCACAAAACACGGAGAAGTGGAAATAGAGAAAGTGAAATAAAATTGAGTGTAAATGCTACTAAGCCAAGCAAGGGGAATAAAGAAAACCACTCACCACTGATGTAACTGAATAAAACCAAGACAGCAACGATATAAGAAACTAGCTTCATGTTCAAAGCTTCGAGGATCCTCTGACAGATTCAAGATTTTTTTGTTATGTGTTCAAGAATACCTGGAATGTCTATTATATATGGTATATAGCTTACGTCACATGCGTTTGAGGTATGTTTCACTTTGCATTAGAAAACGGAAAGTCACCGGCTATCTTTGAGAAAAAATCGACGACGTAATCTAGCAGATGAATTCCAACTGCATATGGAAAAGGTTGCAGCGTGAGATCCGTATCACACTTTCTTAGTATCATTCTTCCAAATTGTAATTGTTTTACAGTTTAAACAACAACATCACTCATGACAATGCTAAAAAAATTCACGCGTTTTTTCCTTCCCAATCATTCCGCCATTTCCAATTATTCGCGGAACGTTTCTGACATCTTCGGAGGTTTTTTAGATTTCCATTTATTAAAATGTTATTGTGAATAGATCTAATCTCTGATTTTTAAAGAACATACGCTGAAACGCTTCGTGTATCCTTAAAAAATATCAATGCAAATACAGATACATGATATCACTACACATATTAGGCTTCTTTGGCAATGAAATCTGTTGAGTAAACATAAAATTTATAAAGATATATTCCTTAGTATTTGAAATGTAAGTCTGAACTTATTTTAGTATATATTTATATTGTTTACATTTCCGAATATTAGAATAATAATAATAATAAAAACACTCTAAAACAAATAAAGGAATAAGAATAGCCACCAAAAAAAGTATAGCTAACTCCCAGACAATAAAAATTGTTTCTTATGCTTTATTACCATATCTGACTTTATAAAATGTCATTGCAAAATACTGATTTTAGCGTTTTTTTTTTTTTTAATATACTCTATAAAAAAAAAATTAATTAAAATAAATTGATAATGTATAATCTATAAGTTAATTTATTGAATTTTTTTCATAATAATAAATCGGAAATAATTTTAATATTTTTTTTATTTAAAATTATCAAGTAATTTAAAAATAATATGTGTCTCTTACGTGACTTACTTTTACCCTGGAATTTAATTGCCAAAACGTCAGTGGAGGCCCTCTGTTGAGACTCAAAGCGGTTTTGGGCTGTGTCTCTCTGTCTGTCGCGCGATAGCGGCCGCAAAAATAGCGCTATTGACTTGAAATTTGGTACACATGTTCATGAGCCCCACGAAATCAGCTGTATAGTTTTGGGTGTGTATTCCATTTGTAATTCGTGTACAGGGACACGCCAAAGGTTTTCTTATCCTTACGACCTATGGGAGGAACTTGTATGTACCGCGATAGCGGCCATAAAAATCACGCTATTGACTTGCAATTTGGTACGCATGTTCATGAGCCCAACGGAATCAGCTGTATTGTTTTAGGTGTGTATTGCATTTGTAGTTCGTGTACAAGGACACGCCAAAAATTTTCTATCATTACGGCCTATGGGAAGAATCTGTATATACCGCGATAGTCACCGCAAATATCAAGCTATTGACTTCCAATTTTTGCCGAAACGTCAATGGAAGCCCTCTGTTAAGACTCAAAAGGATTTTGGGTTCCGTCTGTCCATCTGTCTGTCTGTCTGTCGCGCGATAGCGCCTGCAAAAATAGCGCTATTGACTTGAAATTTGGTACACATGTTCATGAGCCCCACGAAATAAGCTGTATAGTTTTTGGTATGTATTCCATTTGTAGTTCGTATACAGGGACACGCCAAAGTTTTTGTTATCGTTACAGCCTATGGGAGAAATTTGTATGTATCGCGATAGCGGCCACAAAAATAACGCTATTGACTTGCAATTTGTTACACGCGTTGATGTGTCCCACGAAATAAGCTGTATAGTTTTGATTGTGCATTCCATTTGTTATTCGTGTACAGGGACACGCCAAAGTTTTTCTTATCATTACGGCCTATGGGAGGAATTTGTATGTACCGCGATAGCGGCCACAAAAATCACGCTATTGACTTGCAATTTGGTACGCATGTTCATGAGCCCAACGGAATCAGCTGTATGCTTTTAGGTATGTATTGCATTTATAGTTCGTGTACAGGGACACGCCAAAGATTTTCTATCATTACGGCCTATCAGAAGAATTTGTAAGTACCGCAATAGCGGCCGCAAAAATCCTTCGATTGACTTGCAAATTGGCGCACACATTCCAGCTTTGCATATAAGTAGCTGTATAATTTTTTTTTTTTTTTGGCTATATTTTTTATAAACTGTGTAGAGAGACATGCCAAAATTCTTAACATTACGGCGTATGGGGGGAATTTCGTTTAAACGCATTTTAATATCATTACTTTGCAATGAAGAAAATGAAACTAGCGTACGTGAGTAAAATGCTTAAACTTATGTTGTTTGAAGAAAATATGTGCTCTTAAGCTTTCTAATTAATGTACAGGACCTTACAAAAGTGTTCTGACAATGTCACATAGTCATCCAAACGATGTTAAATTTGGAACAATTATTAATTTTAAACGCAAAATAAGCTGAATAGTTTTTACTGGTGTATACAATGTTTATGGTTCGTTCACAAAGACACACGAAAGAATTTCGTAACATTAGAGCCTATGGACAAATTTTTAATTTAAGCGCGCACTTTAATGCGTTTATGCTGAATTGAACTTAATAAAGTTAACATACATTATAAAGATGCTTAAAATCATGTTTACTCTTTAAAAAGGTTGTGTATAGACTAAATAATTTATGGGACCACACAAAATAATTTCGAGTATGTACTGTAATCATCCAAATGATGCCAAATCAGTTTGAAAAATTAATGAGTTATAATTAATTAGGTTTTTTTCTTATTATTGGCGTTTATAATACCTGTGGCTATTTTTCTGGGATACATAAGGGAATTTCGTACTATTACAGTCTATAGCCGGTATTTCTTAAAAGTGTATTTTAACATGGTTACACCCCATCAAATATAATGAAATTTTATTACAATTTTAAAAGCATGCTTTCCTGTTGAAAATTGTAGGCGTAGAATTGATAATTACTTGAAAGGTTACGCAAAATATTTCCGATATGCTATGTAATTTTTTTTGCATGAAATTTGATAGTTATGGAATTTGGTATTTATGAATTTCAGGGAAATAATACAAGACCGTAAGAATACATATTGTTGCGTACTTGGGGGTTCGTAAGTTGTCCGAGAATGAAAGGCGAAACTTGCAAAAATTCAGTGATTTATTCACAGAAAGATCCAGAAAAATACAGGCCTATAAACCAAGTATCAGCTTCAATTCAACCAGTATACATAGCTTAAACAACAGCAAAACAACAGTACAAACTGTTTATCAATAACACTTAAAGCAAGTCTCACTCAAAGCGGCTCAAAGCAAAGCAAGAATTTGACGAAACTGACACAGATCTGTGAATGGCCGCCTTGGCTAAGAAAATGCTCCTTTTATACTTTTCTATCGAACACAGACTAGAAAATTCTCGTATCTCATCAGCCAATGAGATTAGAGCTTTCATATATCCCTAATAAAGATTTCCTCGCCAAGGTCGCCAAAAAATCGCCAAGGAAGGAATCAGTCGCCAAATTTGGCGCCAAATCCATTTCTTTCCTTATTGGAGCTTTTTAATGCGTTTTTAAAGGAAAATTAGGCTATTTTAACGCTAAAACGACTAGAAATGCACAAAATTAGCATTTTATCGACTACTAAGCCTCTTTGAAAGAATTTATACAAAAATAAATGCAATTATTTACAATTCCGTAACACATTATATGATATACAAATAGTTATAGAAAGAGGGAAACAGCAGGGGGGGGGAGGGTACAGCAGGAATGTGTCTGATTTTGGTAATAAGTCAATCGAATCAATATATACTATAATATAATAAGGAATAAATAAAAATGACCTATTGAATAATGTCTGATGCAAATAGGACGTTGAGGCTCCTGATCTGCAGATCCACTAGTAGTATAGATATATTGCATATTTAGTCTTAAGATAAATAATGTAAGATGGTAAAGTTCAATGTACTTTTTAAATGATCTGAAACAGGTTCAGGAACAGATTTGTTTGACATGTGATTTTATTATAAACAAACTCAAGTTAAGAGTGTAAACACGTGCCATTATTGTAATAAAATTAAAACACTTTAAAAACACGTTAAAAATACATTTATTAAAAAGATAAAAACTTCCAAAGCTTTACGCCTCAGATAAAATGAGGCATCATCAGGGAATTATTTTTACACACTACAGAGCAGTTATATATACTTTTGTAACATATGGTCAACTGTTAAGTCCTTATAAAAAATATACATTCAACTGGAAGTTATGCATAGAGGCTGGAACTATTACAGGGTAATGAGGTGTTACACTTGGAGGCTGGAGCTATTGCAGGATGAGGGTGTGCTACAAATGGAGGTTGGAACTATTGCAGGATGCGAAAGTGCTACACTTGAAGGCTGGAACTATTGTAGGAAGGAGAGGTGCTACACTTGGAGGCAGAAACTATATTAGGATAAAGAAGTTCTATACTTGGAGTCTGGAACTATTGCAGGATGCGTAGGTGCTACACTTGAAGGCTAGGACTATTGTTGGAAGAGGAGGTACTATACTTGGAGGCTGGAGCTATTGCAGGATTAAGAGGTGTTACACTTGGGGGTTAGAACTATTGCAGGAAGAGAAGGTGCTACACTTGGAGACTGGGATTATTGCAGGGTGACGAGGTGCTACACTTGGAGGTTTGAACAGTTGTAGATTTGAAAGACTGGTAGTCAATAGAATGTAGAAACATCAGAGTGCAAATGTAGGAAATGAATTTATTGTAGGTGTTTTGAAGAGTCACATGAGGCTATTGAAGAGTAAAACTATACGGAACTGGAAAGAACAAGCTATTAGTTATTTTATAATATGGTGCCAGATTATTGGCAAAATTGCAGCATCTTTTGAATTTATTGAATTTTTATGTTTAATTATATTAATAACTTCACAAAGATGCAGTTCTTGGATCGTAGGAGGGGCTGAAATAATTTTGACTTTATCCCACGTAGAAGTAGCGTTAGGGTTATCATAAATAAAATCAACTAAAGTAGAAATTTTCCTTCCTTTATATTACGCTTATGTTCTTGAATTCGTTTTGTTAAAGTTCGCTTAGTTTGTCCGATGTAACAGAAAAGTTCTGTGTTATTTTCAATGGTTCAAAATACTTAGGACAAGAACATCAACAATTTCGTGAAATAACAAAAAGATTATATCACCAAGTCAGGTCACATGAAGTCCAGTTGACGTAGAACTGTCATATTGTAAAAATGATCAGCATCAAATAATCTCATTATAGAAAACAATAATTCCTAAGTAGATACTGTAGAAATCTCTAGAAGAGCAAAGTCTGGAAGCCATATCGAAATAACCATTGAAAATAACCCACATTTGCACGCTGACCTTTCTACAATCTCTTGAATACCAGTCTTCCAATTCTACAACTGTTCCAACCTCCAAGTGTAGCACCTCGTCACCCTGCAATAATCCCAGTCTCCAAGCGTAGCACCTTCTCTTCCTGCAATAGTTCCAACCTCCAAGTGTAACACCTCCTCATCCTGCAATAGCTCCAGCCCCCAAGTATAGCACCTCCTCTTCCTACAACAGTCCTAGCCTTCAAGTGTAAACCTACGTATCCTGCAATAGTTCCAGACTCCAAGTATAGCACTTCTTTATCCTAAAATAGTTTCTGCCTATAAGTGTAGCACCTCTCCTTCCTACAATAGTTCCAGCCTCCAAGTGTAGCACCTCCGCATCCTGCAATAGTTCCAACCTCCAAGTGTAGCACACCCTCATCCTGCAATAGCTCCAGCCTCCAAGTGTAACACCTCATTACCCTGTAATAGTTCCAGCCTCTATGTATAACTTCCAGTTGAATGTATATATTTTTATAAGGACTTAACTGTTGAACATATGGTACAAAAGTATATATAACTGCTCTGCAGTGTGTAAAAATAATTCCCTGATGATGCATTATTTTATCTGAGGTGAAAAGCTTTCGAAGTTTTTATTTTTTTAATAAATGTATTTTTAATGTGTTTTTAAAATATTTTAATTTTATTATATGATTTTATGTGAGAAAGGCTATCGCCCCCTTCATGCCTAGTTCAATTAAAGTTCATACATTTATTAATATTTTATTTATTTATTTATTTTTAATCAAGGCTGTTGTTAATTTATATTCAAACTTGCCAATCTTGAGGAAATTTTTCAAGTAGCAACCTATTACAAACTTCAAACTATCAAATTTGAATTTTCAGTAGTTATTTGCTTTCAAGTTATGCTGATTACAGGTATACATACAGATAAACTACTAAAAAACGGACTTTTGTAATGGCGCCTCAAAATGTGATATTATACAAAAGCATTGAAAATATAACTTCAAATAATACTTTGTTTGCAGTATAGTTAAGAACAGCTACTCGTGATTCTTTTTAAAAACTGCTTTTTAACATTTAAAGATTTTATTTATTTATTTATTTATTTATTTATTATTGTTATTATTATTTTTAAGATATAGGAAATCGAAATAATCTTAAAATAAATAGGATATTCATCTATATGTTAGTTAGTTGGACAGTTTATGAGTTTGTGCATTTGGATTCTGTAGACATTATTGATGTTTAGGAAGTATTACATGAACGAATGAATATACAAAGGTAAAACTAATTTAAAAATATTACAAAGTATTATACACGATATTGGCAAAAAACTGTTTTGATTTTCGTATTGTCATTCACATTTAAAAACTTGCATGAACGTGTCTCCTAAGATTCATTTTTATTGTAAATGTATCGTACCACTTTTAAATTATCATTTAGGATACTTAAATGAACATCATTGGCTATGGACATTGTACTTTTAAAATTTCGTAAATTACTCAAATTTAAAGTTTTACACACGTGAAAATAGGTCAAAATTTCGAATTATAAGTTGATGTGTTTGTAAAGAAATCTTAAATGATTTTTATGAAGTGCAATATAAATAACATTCTAAATTGATTATTTTTTAAAAAAATTTAGTAATTAGAATGTTAATTTCCTTTTCAATACCATTAACAATAATGCTTTGAATTGAAAGATTTTCTTTTAATCTGCTGCATATTTTACTCATCTAATAAATAAGAAAATGTTGTTGAATTTTAATTATACACATTCATTTTTTAATTTATGCCTTTAATTTGATATGTAATTAAGTCAATTCTTTTATTTCATCGATTCATCGCAATTTCTTCAACAAAAACAATGAAAGACAGACAGTAACCCGACGACAGGATTATAAACGCGAGAGCAACATCGGTGAGAGTCAACTTCCTTAGACTGTCTTCTTCTGGATTATTCAATAAACGTGGTAAACGCGTAAAAATGGTCTATCATTAATAAATTTGAAATAAATACCTGTTGCCATAAGTCTGTGCACAAAATAGTTCAACACCTCTTTACAACAGAAGTTTTTCCGAAAATTCGTAGCAGCCAAAGTGTCTAGAAAACGGTCTTCGGAAACATATTTTGTCGGTACAAAGACTTGAGCAGCGTTTGAACCCGTAAGTTAAACAAGTTTTTCCTTACTCTTTCCTTGAACAAAATCTACATAAAAATTTATTTTTTTTTTAATTTATTCTTTTTAAGATCATTTGCAATAGTTTTAAAACTTTCCAGTTCTGAATCTAAGATTTGCTTATAAATACCTGATGACGGTGGAGCTAATCAATGATATTTTCCCTTTTCTACAGATTCTGCCACGTCTTTTATAGAAGTGACGTTTGGAATGGCGAGGAAAGACGAGAATACGGAGTTGTATGCGAGACAGAGGAACATAGCCCCCACCATCCACGCGTAGACGAGCATGTTCTCTGATGTAGATGAAGTCCTGGAAGTAGAATTTTGCCTTATTAAGATTGCCAGAACTTGAAGGAGAATTTTGCCAAGGGAATATTTCCGTGTCAGCGTGGCATAATACGCCAAGGACATCGCCATCAATGCTGTGAGTATGGCTGTCCAAAGCGGCAGTGAAAGTGTTTGAAAAATACCGAACACCAACGGCTCGTATTTTAGTTTTTCCATGACGAATGTTGAAGAAAAAATTTTCATTGGGCACCCATAGTCGACAAACTGTGACGTTTTTTCATTCATAACATGTGATGCAACTGCAGTATCTATTTCTGATCGATTTATATACACTATCAATCCCCTCAAAGTTCCGTTAAGAAGCAGTTTATTTATTTGAGTTGTGGAATAAACGCCAACTTTATGGAATGTTTTTGATTCTGCAGTGTGGTAGTTTCTAAGGGTATATGCTAAGCGACCACGAAAATTGGTTTTGCTTAAAAGGTAATATTTCATTTGCTCGCTAAAATTTTTGGATGACAAAATGTTCTTTGTCCCTAAAAGTCCGAGATTTACTATTGGACGATCTCCCATTACTCTTCATGAAATGCTTTAGGGGAAACACATTTGCTTGAAATATATTATTAAATATGTATCCACCGCAAAAGTTTTAACAGAATATCACTTTTCAATTTAAAATAATCTTTTTTTTTTTTTTTTTTTTTTTTTTTTTTTAAATGAAAGTATTGTTACATTGCACTGTGACACTGTAATATTAATTGCAATATACCGATTCCCCATACTTCTCACAAACCTTTACAAAAACAGAAATGTAAGAATCTTTATCCCTAGAAGTCTAAACAATAATCTAAACCTTAAACAACTTAGATAACTTCCTTTTAATATTATTTTGTACAAAAATGTAGTGCTAAAAGCATTTTTTTTCCATTTAGCGGACAATCTTATGAAAATAATTACATAATCTTGAGATTTTCAAGATTTGCTTTTAGCTACTTTTTTCTAAAATAAAATATTAACGGTAAAAAAAAAACTTTTCTGAGATTAAATGTTTATTTGTATGTACAAGATTTAATTTTAAAAGAAATAAGAAACTGTTTTACTTTCAAATGTAGTGCGGGGCATCTTCTAGTGTAGGGTATCTTTCGGTTATAATTGTTTTTAAATAACTTTTTTATGCTGCGGGATGCCTTGTGGAGTTTGCGCTCCTGCAAACTCCATCTTAACTTAAATACTTAGATTACTAAGAGAACACAAGACTTTAAATAACAATAACTAAAGTTTATTTGAGCAGATTAATGGGAGGGCGGCCTGGTAAATTTATATAGCTCAGCCAGCGTTTTACTTAATCAAAATATATGAATCAACAAATTAAGTAGATAACTTTAAATATCTCACCCCAGCAGATAGTCGAAAGGTGTAGAGGCGGTCACACTCGTACTCCAACTACGGCTTCACTATGGGACAGAGGATTCCCTTTTATCCCAGCTTGAACTTCCGAAAACTAGTGGACACTCACCAACACTCAACACTACTTAACTTCACACAACTAAATCTCCTCTACTCCACTTTCGATATTCACCAAAATAAGAATCAGCACACTCGCTATAATATCCTCCAACAACCACTATACGATCCTCCAACATCCTCCTTTCACTACATTTCAATCCGTACTTTTAAAAATCACTTCTGATTTAACTAATATTCAAAATCTAAGTCTTTTAATGCAGCATCCTGCCGACACAAAACTAGCTCGACCTCAACCGTCACCGAGTTACTGGCGACGGAGTGATTTTAACCGTCCCCACTTCCTACTTTGCTGGACCCAGCTTAATTGAAACAACTGTGGTGACGTTCTAACGTCTCAACCTCATAGTCCCCCTCCTAGAAAAAAAGTTTAGTCGTGAAAATCCCCAACGGGTTTGAACGAGTAAATTTAAAGAGCTTCATTCCACCTCTAACTATCTCAAATCTCTGAAGTGTGAGTGCAGCCGTCAGTTAAATTTTAATTGGGTGGGAAAAACTTAAAAATTTGTTAAGTCCCTGAGCGGAAAACTCGGGGACGCAAAAAAGTAATTTAAAATTTTAAATAAAAGGCGTTTGTTTACCCCGAGAAACTCTGGGACTGACTGAGCTAAAACCAGGCTTACAGTAGGATGAACAAACGTCTCCCTGTTAGGCCAGGAAGGCAATATATTAAATTTAACTTGATCTTGGCTTTACAATCATCTTTCTGTTAATCCAGAAAGGAATAAACATAATTTTAAACTTTTAACATTGAGGAAATCATTTTATTGAACATAAAATCTTGAACTTTAATTATCCATCGAAAGACCAGCCTAGGTCCAGAATCATCCTTCGAAACGTAGAAGAGGAACATCTTCATCCCTCAGAGCCAGTCTAGGCTTAACCCACATCAGCTGGTCAACGTACTTGAGAAAAAATTCATTCAGCAACGTCAGTCATCAGAATAACATTTTCTACATCAGATTAGAGCATCAAAGCTATTTCTAAAATGGAAACTTTTTTTAAAGTATAAATCAAAAAATAGACTTAAACTACAATTTGTAGATAGATCAACGAGACAAATTGTCTCTGAATACATAAAATAGTTTATATACAATCACTTTTTCCGCAGCATGCGAAACGACAAAAAATTTATTTGTTAGTGATGTTAGTTTAAAGTTACGCGTGATTTATGCATATAGCCAAAAAAAAATTTCCCCACTTATACACATAGATATATATACATATATAGATAGATAACTTTTAGTGGAATACAAATGTTATAACAATAAAAAAATATTCATTTTATACACTTATCAAAGTTCATTTTAGTTATATATACAAATACAATATGTATAGAAATACGAAAAAAAGGGGGGGGGGAATATTTACAAAGGTTAAAAAAACAGTTTTATATTACCCATTCTGCAGGCGATGGCTACAAAATAAAAGAATTTAATATACATGCATAAAATATATTAAGAAAGAACGAAAATGTGGACATTTGAAGCATAAACATGATTTTCGAAATGAAAGTTCATGTACCAATTTAAATTTTACAGTTTTTCTTTTTAGAAAGTCCTGCTCTTTCATACAAAAATAAGAAGTCCGAAAGGCTTCAAGGTATGTCTTACATTTTGGTACAGCTCTGACAAACAAATACTTGAGAAAAAACAAAATAAAGAACGATACGACCTCACCCAGGGTTTCCGCTGTAAGAAAATTAGCATTAAACATGAGAGTCCTGCTGGTCATTGCACTGGCCGCAGAAATCGCAGGGCTGGAGGCTTGCAGCAGGAGGTCAGGCGTTGCGAGGTCACATTCCTGGGCTGCGATCGAACCCGGCACGCTGTCACTGTCCGTAGCATCAGTGGACGATTCCGCTCCATCTCTACTCATGAGTGTTGATGTCTTGGAAGGCTTACGAGCTTGGAAAGAATTTATATTTTTAGTTGAAATTACTACATTTGCTTTTAAATTATCTAGCAGTTTACGAGAAGCACTGGTAGGAGAATGTAAACTATGTTGAAGACAGTTTAACCGGTCATTTTCATTGCGAGCCTTTTCATTTAAACTAGAAGATTCTGTCGGCTTGACATGTAGAAAACTTAAATGCCCTTTTTCATTACTTTCATTTAAATTAGCTGCTCGCTTATGAAAAGCATCGTTGTTTAAACTGCTATTTTCTGTTACTTGTACGACAACATTTTCATTTAAATCAGCTAGTGGTTTGGGAGAAGGACCGCTATTTAACCTTCCGCTTTCTTTTAACCCAGTTTCTGTGAAATTAGATAACTCCCCGGATTTGATCGGTCGAGTATTTGAAAATGATTTAGCATTAGAAATAGCCAATTTTGCCGACTTGACAGTTTTAGAACTGAAATGTAGTTTGTCAGGAAATGCATGAATACTAATAGATAAATCTGTTGGTTGAACAGAATGAAAACAAGAGTTTGATGGCTTTAATAAAGATTTAGTACCAACATTAATTTTAACATCATTTTCTGCGAAAATTTTTCCTGTTACCCGAGATAAATTTCCGGACTCGACCGGTTTAGCATTTGTATGAGATTTATCAATAAAAATAGCAGAATCTGCCGACGATTTGATAGTTTGAGAATTAAACTGTAATTTATTATGAGGTGCATTTACATTACTAGAAAGATCTCTTGACTTAACAGTTTGAAAACATTTATTGGTGAAAGGATTAGCCGCTACATTTAATAAACTTTCATTCTTCTCTAAATTTGAAGGAAACTGAGAGTTTGGATTGTAAACGCATTGAGAAGAATTTAAATGCTGCAAGTTGACTGAAGAAATAGAAAGAGAATTTAAACATATAGATTGTACTTTGGTATTATTAGAGTTCATTGGATCCTGTGCAACATTTTCAGATTGATTTAAGTCACTGGGTCTTGCTTGTGAAAAGTTAGCTTGTTGCGGATGATTGAAATTAACATTTTGAGGGGGGGCGAAATTTTCTCGCTGTTCATTTTGAACATTGACGGGTTCTTGCCAGCGATTAGACTTATCCGCCTGTTTAATAGCGTGACGTGCTTGATATTTATCGAGAATTTGAAAAAGAGTATCAACAGATGCGGTTGGCTTTAACTCGAGGTAATCTTGAATTGGCACCGTTAACAGCGGATTAACAATATCAAATATTTCTAAAAAAGATAAATTCAGATCGAGTTGTTTAATTAAATCGAGCTTACGCAGGAAAAAGGTTGTCGGTTTATCAAATACAGACATTTTATATGTATAGAGTTCCTGCCTTAATCTTGCTCTATCGGCACTTAAGGAAAAGGTGTTTATAATTTTGATCTTTAACTCTTCATAGGTGGGATTTTGACCCAAAGAATGACAGGCTATTAGGTCAAGCCACATTTTAGGTTCTCCTTTTAAGGAGTATTTTAACCATTTACATCGATCAGAAATATCTATATGACATACATGAAAATATCGCTCAAGTTCATCAAAAAATTCGAGTACATTGTTTGAGCCAGTAAAATAAACCCGAGCGGGGGGGGGGGGTGTCGAATTGGTTTGGGCGCCACTGTGGAGTTTGCGCTCCTGCAAACTCCATCTTAACTTAAATACTTAGATTACTAAGAGAACACAAGACTTTAAATAACAATAACTAAAGTTTATTTGAGCAGATTAATGGGAGGGCGGCCTGGTAAATTTATATAGCTCAGCCAGCGTTTTACTTAATCAAAATATATGAATCAACAAATTAAGTAGATAACTTTAAATATCTCACCTCAGCAGATAGTCGAAAGGTGTAGAGACGGTCACACTCGTACTCCAACTACGGCTTCACTATGGGACAGAGGATTCCCTTCTATCCCAGCTTGAACTTCCGAAAACTAGTGGACACTCACCAACACTCAACACTACTTAACTTCACACAACTAAATCTCCTCTACTCCACTTTCGATATTCACCAAAATAAGAATCAGCACACTCGCTATAATAGCCTCCAACAACCACTATACGATCCTCCAACATCCTCCTTTCACTACATTTCAATACGTACTTTTAAAAATCACTTCTGATTTAACTAATATTCAAAATCTAAGTCTTTTAATGCAGCACCCTGCCGACACAAAACTAGCTCGACCTCAACTGTCACCGAGTCACTGGCGACGGAGTGATTTTAACCGTCCCCACTTCCTACTTTGCTGGACCCAGCTTAATTGAAACAACTGTGGTGACGTTCTAACGTCTCAACCTCACAACCTTCCGCCACGGGTTATATACGCGAAATTACGGTATCTGTTTTTTGAGTTTCACATGTTTATTTTGTTGCAATACGTCATGCACTGCCATGCTGAAGAACAATTCCTTTTTGACATTTTACCTGGTCCTCGATTTTTAAGTAATTCTCACAATCGTTTTAGGGTTTCATGATAAGGAGATACATTAATCTTTGCACCTTTCGGCAAAAAAATCTGTTTGCATCAAACATTCTCTGTCGAAAAACAGTAACTCTTTTCCAGCAGGTGAAAAATCTGAAACTTTGTACATTACTGTTTTATTACATATTTCATACAACTTACGGTAAGTTTCAGCGTTGTTACACCTCCCTCCCCAAAATAAAAATACCACTGTGCATATTTCTAAATTGAAAGCCCTGTGCAGCTACCGAAACTCCTTTATATGACTTTTATCTGACGCTATGTATCGATACAGATGTGACGACTGAAATGTTGCGACAAAGTTTCATCATTTCTTAAGAAGGAGTGAAACTTAATTTTTTGACTGGCTCACGTATAAGATTAATTTTTACCAGTTTTCTCTTTCTAATCATAAACAAAATGTTTTTTAAGGTGTCATCAAGGAGGGGAAATACATTAAACTTAAAACGATCTATGAATTATGTATGGTTGTAAACTGTTTGTAATCTAGACGATGATTCTCCATTTTTCTGTTATGTTATGAATGAGATTGTGATTAAATCAGAAAAATGATGAATACAAATTAAAAGAATGACACTAAACATATGGATACGCAGTAATATTATGCTTAAATCAAAAGAAATGACGAATGCACATTGAAAGAATGACACTAAAAAAACGGGATATGGATCTTTATCTGCGCCTGTTTCATCTGTCGGTGGAACTTGTATTGTCTTAAATCATTCCCTCAAAGAAAAGAGTTGTCTTTTTGCTTCTAAGAGCGACGCATAGATAAAATTTAAATTATTCAAACTGTTAAAAAAAAAGAAACATACAGGGGTGTTTTAAACATCTTTCTAAAAGTCCTAAGTCCATTTGTGTTAAGTATAAATAGGAGCTGGGAACATGAAGCTCGTCTTTTATCTCGTTATGCTGTTGGTTTCACTGAACTACCTCAGTAGTGAGTTGTATCGTTTTATTCAACCTTTTGTACTAAATTGCATTTACATTATGTTAAAAGTCACTTGAAAATGCCATTTAGGGATCACGGTAATGGAATAATTTTGTGAATTACTCTTACCAGCCACAGACATTTTTATGCTATATATATATATCTGTTTCTGTATAATTTATAAGAAACTATAGCAATTTTAACGTTAATCTGATGCATCGATACTTTTTGTGCAGCCCTATAAACTAATGGCCTCTTCCCACCTGACGTCAGAGGTCACATGATAGAGGAAAAACAAATAGCAGACGAAGTCTTGTTTATCTATAGCGATTGCTGAAAAAACATATTTTTTATTCTTATTTTTGATCAATCGTATTTAATCTCAGTTATTTTTTTATACATCATCATTTTTAATCCATTTTATATCATTATTCATCATCTTTTGTTTGCCGTATACATTTACAATCATCATTTAGTTTATGTTTGTTATTGATGTTCATGAAGAACATGTTAAATACTCTCATTATTGGTACTTAAATCAGTGACAGCGCAATATCGTACTGCGTAAATCCATTTAGAACAGTAACTAAGTTAATTAACTTGTAACACCTTTATGCAATTAAATTAAATGAAAACATTTCAAAATTTCAAATTATAATCCATAAACATTCCACAAGAACAAGCTATCATTCATTATTAGATCAGTTAATGTAACAGTTACACTAGAACATACAAAAATCGATTCTTACAGTTGAAAATAAATAAACACATAAAGTGTTTTTAAAAAATTATTAAATTTACAAATACAACTATTCTACTGTTTACAAATGCACAATATTACTTTTATTACATTTTATATTAAATATTAACATTTTTGTTCTTAAGAACAATATTTAATTGAATTCGATTCTCAGAATTCGATTATTCGTATACCTCTATCACATGATTGAGCAGACGAAACTGGAAAGAGTCCATTGCTGACTCTACGCCTACCATTTTCTACAGAAAACATGTTTTCTAGTATTCCAGTATGTATTCTAGTATTAGTTATGTATTCTAGCATTATTGTATTAATTCCATTATGTCGAATTTAGCTAGATAATATAAATGGTCCGAAATTCTTTTGGTTTATATCCAAGTCACAAACTGTATTGACACACTCTCTCCCTCTCTCTCTCAGTCACACACACAAATAAATAAATAAAAAACCTGTTAATTTTATGCAGTTCATAAATATTTGTGTCAAATTTGATTTCAATTGGATCATTCAATAACATGTCAGAATTAATTTTCACTTTCCTCTAAATTAATTTATGTTAGTGCAATGCATGTCTATTATATCTATCTATATATATATTAGAAACTACAGCTGTCGCTGAAAATTAAATTATCGCATTTACGATGTAAGTTTTCATATATATATATACACACATATATTTGTGTGCCAGTTTACATCAATTTAGCTGAATCCAGTGTTTCTAGGGAAATAATGTTATACTTCTTATACTTCACCACTTTAGAAGAATTTTCTAAAAAATGACGAAATTAGCCTAAAAAGTTCTAAAACTATTGATTCAGCTGAATTCAGCAAGTATTTCGTACAGCGAACTAGGTGTACTTGGTTTAGCATGAATTTTTTGTGAAACACAGAGCTTCAGTTTTGACAGTGTATATAAGTGTGCAGGAAATGCATTAATTTGTTCTAGAAAGTAGTTATGCTAGACTAATTTCATTAAGTTCAAACGTTTACGAAATTGATACTCAATGGAATATGGAATATATGGAAACGTAATGATTAAAAATATGAAATTGAATCAAATTAATAACTGAACCAAACTGAGTGAATTAAGTCGTCAATATTATTAAGAAAGTGTTCAGCAATTATACTTTTAATTTTTAATATCATGATTATACATTTTACAATGTTGTGTTAAAATTACATCCAAGGAAAAACTTAAACTTATCGGACTATACAACATAAGCCTGGCAGTAAATTTTCCGCTGGTGTCAAAATTTCAATTTCTTTTTATGTAATTTACGTGAATAATATGTAAGAATTTCCTTTTCACAGTATATATTTAGCATACTATCACTAATCCTTCCTATTGTGCAAAAACAACTAAACCAAGATTCATTTAAATTAAAATTCAATTTCAGTTTTTGTGCTTCAGTGAATAACTAAAACGATACCCATAGTTTCACCAAATTTGAAAGTGTTTTAAAAAACATATCAATTAAAGTCGTAAATCTATCCCATTTTCACTTGAATCTAGAAACATAAAACACGTCTATTGCATTGTGACATCTACTTCAAGGGCGAGTTAATTCTTTTTACCCAATCTGCTTGGTTTAAAACCATTTAAGTTAAATCATTACTTTTATTTGTTATTTTACATCATATATTTTTTTACATAACCACGTTTTGCAAAGTATAAAGATAATAAAGAAGGTTTTAAATAAATACCTATCGCATCAAAATGCAATCAATTATTTTTCTGATCCGTGTATTAAATGAAGGTTAAATGGGGGTAAGTGTAAAAATGCAATGGCATACTTCGATTTTTTAGTTGTTATTACACTCACATTTCTGAAAATGTTTAGGCATAAACTACAACTAAACTATCTTTGACAACTACTACAACTGCTATTTTTCACAACTACTACAACTACTATCTTTGACAAAATAAGATAATTTTTAATTTAACAATGTGCCACTTAATGAAAAATACGGAAGTTGTATGTTCGTGCTTCCATCACCCAATGGCTTGGGACAAGGGTCACCTCGGCCTATCATAACCATAAAAGTTACATTAAGAGGTATTTTATTCTTTTACCATATAGGGAAATTTTCAGGGGAATATGGGTTTATATGAATTTTTAAATTATTTCAAATCTCGTTACAGAATCGGAATTTTACTGCACGCTTCCAATTAGCACTTTACATCTTAAACGATTCAACAATCGAACAAAATCATCGAACAATTCAAGATATCAGGTTTCATTAGAAATTGAAAAGAAAAACTGAATATAAAAGTAAAAGATATATAAATGATACACTTGAAATTCGAACAAGTATAAATACCATGCTTATACTCCCTCGAGAAACAAAAGTCCTCTTTTAAGTATAACCTCGAGGGAAAACATAAATGACACATGTGAATTCCTTCGAACAAGTATAAATACCATGAACAAACTCACTCGAAAAGCAAAAGTCCTAGGTGAAGTGTAACATCGAGTGAAAAACCGAAAAGTTTCAGAACTAGAGAAAATAAGAAGTTATATTTAAAATCTACAAACAAATCTTAGTTTCGTACCGAAAACTGTGAACTTGACAAAGACGGAAACTGCGAAGCTCCGAAATTTTAAAGGGGCATTCAGTCGAAATACACTACTGGCCATTAAAATTGTAAAATTAGGAAAGAATGAAAGTAACAGAATGATATTTATTCAACACATACTTTATAGCAAAAAGAACATTAAATTAAAATCTCATGAAATTTTACGGTATATATCCGGAGAAATCAATACATAAAGCTGCGACCTCTGGCAGCAATAACAGCATAAACATTGAATCCAACATCAATTGGAGGACAAGTGCGAGTACAGATCTCCACGCAGATTCAACAGGATGTCAATGATGACCGGATTAGTGGCGTCACAGTCTCTTGGAAACATTTAACAAACGTTTTTAGTTGCGCTAGTTCAGAAAAATGCGCTGCGTAGAGCAACAGCCAAGCCCATTCTGTATCAAGGAATGTCCAAATAACACAGGCAACATGTGGTCCCGCATTTCCAAGCTTAAATATTGCGTTACAGTAGCCACGAATATAAGAAAAAGTAGCAAAAGCTACTCATGGGCATGTAACACTAAATATTTTTTATTTATTTGGTAACATTTGTGAGTTCAAGAGGGTTTTTTCACACACACACACACAAAAAAATAGAACTTTTGCAATGTGGGTTAAATAATTAGATCTCCAAATTAAATACGTGGCACGGGAAAAACCCTTTATGAAATTTCAACTATGGAAAATATCTAAAATCTAGCTCATTCTTTCGCTGATAATTTGCTTAACTCCTACTATGTTCAAATAATTTATGAAAGAAACTATTGAAAAACTTCCATTTTTGAAAAAAGGAGTTTTTTTTTTTTTTTTTTTTAAAGCTTAAGGTCCTTTTTTAAGCTCCCATTAACGTTATTTCCCGAAAATTCTAGATGAAATGAGTGAAGAACAAGAAGTACTATTTCATCAATATATCAAAGAAAGATAGAGAAGGCTTCAGGGACGACAGAATAGTAACATATTAGCAAGATCGTTATTGAATGCTGCATACAAAATTCCCTCCTATCAAGGGATTTTCTACGAAAAGTTTTTTTACATTTTAATCCTGCCTTAGACGCGCACACACACACAATATATATATATATATATATATATATATATGTCGAGAAAAGTGCATTTGTCAGGTATAGCAAAGTGCTACAATTAAAACTCGCACTTTGCGGGTAAAATGTGAATGTGCTGTTTTAGGAATCAAGTCGACTAGTAGAGTTTGTTCTCATCCTAAATTGAAATTGTAATTCACGATATGCAAATATTTTGGAAAGTAAGATAGATAAAAGGAGAAGGAAGATTGTTTCGGGGTTAGTTAGTTGGAAGGGTGTTAGTTGAAGAGTTAGTTGGAAGGAGAGTAAGTTAGTGAGTTGGAGGAGTGAGTTGTAGCGGATATAGTTGGATGTAAGTCGAGTAGATAGCTGTGTCAGGGAATCCTCCTGCTATCGAAAGGTTACTGAGCCGCGAGGGTGATTGAAGTTAAATGTAGTAGTTAAAATTATTTTTGGTTAATTAAGTAAATTTAAGGTATTTAAGAAGGCTGCCCATTTAAACGTATAAAGATATTAAATCCAATCAAAGTCCAACGCCCGCCTTTTTGTTTAAGCTCAAATAAAAGCTCCAATTATTTTATATATCTTACTCTGTCATTTCTTCATAGACTTCATTAAGTATTTCAGTTAAAGCTTCAAGTTAAAGTTAAGTTAAATGAGGATGGCGAAGTCGAATTCTCCACATTGGCGCCCAACTTTGCTCGAATCCCCCCCCCCGAGCAAGTCTTTTTTGATGGCACCACTAGCGTGCTGCAATTTTTTGAGCAGATTGAATTTTTTTCCATTTTCATAAAATCGAGGTTGAAAAAAAATATTCTTAGTTAGCCTATTCCTTAGAAGGAGAACCGAGACAGTGGCATAGGTTAATCACCTGCCATTCGCTTGGCTCAAATCCAACCTATGAGGACTTAAAAAGTTGGATTATTAGTCTTTTTGCCACTCGGGATGACAGACTAAGAATGCAACATGACCGTTCCCTACCCCCTCACGAGCGTCAGTGGGAAGCAGTAATAAAACCAGTGGAAAAAACACCACAAGTTATTCAGTCGCAAGAAGCAAGCTCTAATTATTTAAACCAGCCTAACACTGGAGATGAAAACTGTATTTTTAGTGACAAAAGTCAAACGCAAGTTAAAATAAGTGTAGTTGCTGAAACCATTCAACCGAGTGAAAGTGTAAAACCAGTAAATGATGCGGTTAATCCTGGTAAACCGCCTTTAGATGTGAGCTGTGCATCTATACAGCCGACACAGTCAAATATTTCAAATCCGAACGTGAACTTAAATTGTCAAAATAACACGCCGCTAAAAGTAAAAGAAAATAAAATTAAGATAACTGTAGTTGCTGAAACCGTTCAACCGAGTGAAAGTATAAAATCATTAGATGTTGCGGCTAATCCTTCCACCAATGCCTCAGATTTAAGTTCTAAAACAGTCAAGTCGCCCGATTCGTTTATTTTCACAGAAAATATGGTAAAAGAAAATGCGAACTTCCACTTAAATGGTCAAAATGACACGCCGCCTAAAGTAAACGAGAAAGAGGTTATTTTAACGAATGTAATTTCAAAAGGGCAATTGACCTCTTGTGAGGTTTCAACACCGTCTACCAGCCCTGCATTCGACAGTATGGAGCGAAAGCAACCCCCTCCTGGAACTATGAACAGTGAAAAGGCTCCGGGTGTAACATCCCCCTCCTGAGAGTGACCAGGCATCAGGTTCGAACACTGCTCAGGACAGCAACCTTGCAACGTCTGACCTGCATCGACAAGCAACAACTCCACAGGCCTGTCTGAACCGCATCTCCGATTTTGCTGATATCAAGGAATCAATCTGTCAGGTGCTATGGTTTTATATTTTTTCATTGTAAACTGTATTTCTATCACAGCAATTATGAAATTTTCGACACGTAGAACTTTCATTTGGACTTTCAGCCATGATCTCAAAGAGATGAACTTTTTAAAATATCACAAGTCAAAATTTAAACTTTTAGCATGAACTTTCAAACTCCTGAAATTTCATGTATTTACATGTCATAAATTTTTTTCTGTTATATAATATATTCATGTATGTACGTTAATGTTTTTTTTTTATTCCTAGCCAACGACGGCAGTTTTTGGTAAAAACCTTTTTGAACATTCGTATATAAACTTTCCCTCTCTTTAGTTTTGTGAATGATCTATATATCTGTACTGAAATGTTTTCTGTTTTAGCCATCACCTGCAGCGATTAGTACGATAAAATTATTCCTTACCTTTGTATATAGATTTTCTCTCTAGTTTTTGAAATGATGTATATGTATATACTATAATGCTTTTTTATTTCCTAGCCAACGCCGGCAGTTTTGAAAAAACTTTTTTTCAACATTTGTATATATTCATTATTTATATTTCTCTAAATGTCTTATAAATTGTATAACATGAAATTTTTAAGTGTATAAACATTCTTTTCTGTAGTTTTGTAAATGTAATGTAAATGTGTATGTACGTGAATTTTTTTCTTTCTCAGCGATCAACTGCAGTTTTGCAAAATTTTGTATCCTTATCTATGTTTTTCTAAATGTCGTAAATTGTATAAAATGAATATTTCTTATTTTTAACTCTTGAATTTTCACTAAGAGTTCTATGTATGTATATATTAGTATGGGGTAAAAAGAGAATTTTTTTAAGCTATTTTGCATGTAAATTCGCGTTTAACGACTAACCTTATTAATCAACTAACAATTTAGTTTTCCCGTATGCAAATAGCTAGCTGGAATATTGCTGTCTATACAATTACTGTCATTTATTTATCTACAAACTGTAGTGTACCTTCTTTTTGATTGATACCGTAAAATGAGTTTTTGTATTGTAGAAGTTATCTGATGACTCTAAATCCAAAGTACAATCTGTTTTCAACAAATGTTACTTTTCCAATGAAGACTGATAATTTTTGGAACTGTGCCAGTGTTTTTCTTTGCTGAAAGTCGAAGATGCTTTTTTGGGAGCGTGCCAACAGAGTATCTCTTTCAAGATTCATCTGACGGTGGAAAACTGGAATTCTTTTTTTTCTGATTCCCTTTCAAGTATTTTTCCTAGCTGATGATCTGGGTCAAGACTGACCTGCAGATGGATAAAGAAATAACAAGTTTTTTGTCAATAAAATTATGTTACAAGTTAAATGGAACAATGATCGCACTTTCTGTTTACGCGATCCCTTTTGTACTAAAATTTTTTAATTAATGCCATTTTTCTCCTTTCCATGTAAGGAAAGATGACTGTATTTCCCCGCTGTAAATACGTTGGACTTTAAATAAGTTTAAACTAAGTTAGGGCATGGAGTTTCTGCCATAAAGCACCTCAGATAGAGCTAAAAAAGTATTTTTATCATAAATCCTTCCTGAGTGGGCAGTTTTAAGCTCGTCCGTCTTACTTTTTTTTTCCTTATTACATTTTAAATGCAAATAGTTATTCTTGGGCAGTTTACTTTAAGTTTCCCCCCTCTTTTTTTCTTTTTCTAAAGTATTATGTAGTTGAAATTTAAGCAGTAAGTCACTGCAACTAATTTTTATTTGCATAGTAATACATTAAAATTTTCACGGGTAAAAACCCGTTGGGGACTTTTACGTAAATTTTTTTTCTTTTGGGAAGGAACTGTCAGGTATAGCAAAGTGCTACAATTAAAACTCGCACTTTGCGGGTAAAATGTGAATGTACTGTTTTAGGATTCAAGTCGACTAGTAGAGTTAGTTCTCATCCTAAATTGAAATTGTAATTCACGATATGCAAATATTTTGGAAAGTAAGATAGATAAAAGGAGAAGGAAGATTGTTTCGGGGTTAGTTAGTTGGAAGGGTGTTAGTTGGAGAGTTAGTCGGAAGGAGAGTAAGTTAGTGAGTTGGAGGAGTGAGTTGTAGCGGATATAGTTGGATGTAAGTCGAGTAGATAGCTGTGTCAGGGAATCCTCCTGCTATCGAAAGGTTACTGAGCCGCGAGGGTGATTGAAGTTAAATGTAGTAGTTAAAATTATTTTTGGTTAATTAAGTAAATTTAAGGTATTTAAGAAGGCTGCCCATTTAAACGTATAAAGATATTAAATCCAATCAAAGTCCAACGCCCGCCTTTTTGTTTAAGCTCAAATAAAAGCTCCAATTATTTTATATATCTGACTCTGTCATTTCTTCATAGACTTCATTAAGTATTTCAGTTACAGCTTCAAGTTAACGTTAAGTTAAATGAGGATGGCGAAGTCTAATTCTCCACACATTTACCTATCATGAGTTGAAATTTGGAAAATTTGCAGCTCGTGAAAATTCATAATGTTAACGCAAAGTAGCCTGAAAATCTCATTTTAATTATCAGGAAAAATATAATAGATTTTCATTAAACATAGCTAAGAATCCCCCCAGATTAAACTCGCATTGAAAATAAAGAAATTGCACTGGAATTGATCTCAACATTTACAAGCTTCCGCGTCAAACCAAAACAGGCATATCGATGGCCAAAAACTTTAAACTTATAATATTCCCTTTTTTTTGCTCGGGGGTTAAAAAAAATAGAGAGATGTTTGTTTTGATTTATATTCCTCCCAGTATTTATGCAAATCTATCATTAAAAGTTTTCTTGTCTTCAAAATGGATGTAAGAGAAATTCTACAAAACTCAGTTTTGCCTCACCATCTGCTATTTTTTTTTTAAAGGTGATCCAATCAAATCGGATTTTCATAAGTTCTTTTTGATGAAATACGTTCATTTAAACCATAATTCTATTCTAGTGTATCAAGAATACTATCTCATTTACAATGCACTATTTATATTATGAAAAATTGTAGTTTATTTATGTAAAAGTACAAACTTTATATTCACGAAAAATATCTATTTTCAGATGCCGGCTTGCTTATTTCGAATTCAAGTAAGTAAATTAGAAATATTTTTAAAAACTAAATGATTAGACAGTAATATGAACATGTATCTAAATTATAATTTCGTCGAATACACTAATTAGGTATAATTTCAAAAATCTATATATTATTTTTAATGGCTTTGAAGTCTATAAAAACGAATAATAGTTACATGAGAATACAAGCAAAAGAGAAAGCCTTCAAAAAATCTCATGTGGAAACAGACACTGTCATAGACATTGTGAAATTTCTGTCCAAATAGAGTTCTTGCTTTCCTGCGAGTGCCTGTCTTTAACAAGAAAGAAAATCCATACGTTTACCAACACTGCATACCCATTAGACTGTAACATTGATGAATACTACCCCATGATAAACATTCTATTTTTTTTTTTTTTTTTTTTTTTTTTTTTTTGTAATCACATTTTGCTAACAGGCTACGCTTGCATCGCTGGTTACTATATTTGAAAGATTTTTCAAGATAATTGAATCACTGTTTATTTTTTTTTTTTATATCACATTATTAAAAAAAAAAAAAAATTACCTATATTGAAATCGCCCGAAACCTTGCTTCGAGTACCTGCCGTCGGCAATGCATCGAGCCCAGGTTACCACTGCCTGTAGAAAGGTCTATTTCGGGTATTTATAGGCGAAAAGTAGATTTGCTATTATTTAGGAACTAAAATTTCAAAGAAGACTGTATCTGAATGTCTATTAAATATTTTAGTTTCATTGTTCAGTAGCAAAATTTCATTATTTGCGTGAATATATACATATATATATATTCTTTTTTTTTCTGTCAAAAACAATGAATTGGAAAACTTTTTTGGCAACAATTTAAATTAAAACTAATATTTAATTGGCTAATTTTCATGCTATAATATAAAAATTATTTTCATATTTTAATTAATTACAAAAAATCTACCGACTAAACTACAGACCAACGTAAGAAATCCTTCATACTTACATTCAAATGAAAAGATTACTTTTTTTTAACGTGACACAGAAACACTATGGCAAAATAAAATTTCAATGAAAAAGAACTTCTAATTAAAAAAAAAAACTAATCAAAAATCCGAAAATCGGGCTTCGAAGTGCATCAGACGAGGTCATTAAGAACCACCATTTAAATTTGTGTAGCTCTGCGATCAGCCGTTTTTCTCGGACAAACATACACAATGACACACGCACACACACAATCATCTTATTTTTCTAAAAAACTTCTTATAATTGAAAAGAAAGAAAGAAAGAAAGAAATGTATTAAGAAAAGAATATTAAGGATTTATTTTTTTAAAAAATTAAAAAATTCTCTAGGGGTGCCATACGTTAAAATAAATGCAAGCTGCAAATTTCTATACAAATATATATTTATTTAGTATAGATACTGTCGTTATTTGTTAGACTGTTCAGCGGTCTAAATCATATTGTTCATTGTGTATCCCCATAATTCATTTGTATGCATCCGATGAACAGTGACAGATCAACACCTGATTGCTAGTGATCAGCCGCACATCATCCTTTACGTCAGCCAAGTTTTCATAAAACAGATTCAAGATTATCACACTTCCTTGTAAACGAACAACCACCATAACTTTAAAAAAAGTCTAATCGCTTCATTTCATTCAAAGATCTTTCAATTTAATAAATTTCATTACAATTTCAGAAACACGTTCAGTAATTTATGATAGAGCAGCCCTGATTTGCTCAGTAAGTAATTAAATGTAGTTACAATTAGAATCACGTTTATTTTACTGACAACAGTCGTGGTGCAGTAATCCAAATGATTTAGATTACTTTTACGCAAAGTATAATTCAATCAACATTTAATGAAATATTAAAGTCACTTTCAATTACATTATACAAAAGTATAGAACGTCTATAAATTAACTTTCACTATTTGGAGATACCTAAAACAAATCGAATGAACCAAATGAAGCTAAATTTCCTTTTCAGAATGTGAAAGACATGTAAAAATGGTTTTCTCTGAAAAAAAAAAAATCATTATTAAATATCGCCAACAGATATATTTGTCGCTGATCTAATGTATAGATATAAACTTCTATAAACTAAGTAAAGTATGCAATTCTCTAGTGTTTATGTATTTTACAGATGTTTAAAATGAAATAAGTCAATGTTTTTAAATAAATGCACTGAAAATGGATCTTGTGGAGTTTTATTTAAGTTCGGATAAAAATACATTTGAAAATTTTGAGTTCACGTCATCGAAAAATGTGTATGAAGTGGTCTAACATGCAAGAAAAGCATCACATCTCTGTCTCAAAATTGATCCACATTAGAGGCAAATTTATCAGGTTTATTGTAGTTTAATTAATACTTCATCATTGATTTATCTCAATTTTTTTGTTTTGAGCTGTGTTACTTTTCTTGCTGGGGTGTAAAGCATACTTAAATCGAATGAAGTAGAATAACTCAATCACATCAATTGAGCAGCTATAATCGCATAAAGTAACCTTGGCACTACATCACTTTGTGTTTAATTTATATTTTTCGTAGTTCAAAAATCAATGCTTAGCTATTGACTAGAATTTTTCCAAGGAAATGTCTATTTAAACATTACATTTACAAATATACAGCTTTTAATTTTTTTCTAATGACTTTTGTCATTTGAAACTTAGCTTTCCTCATTTGAATTTTTCGTATACCTGGTCGCGTTAAAAAGATTATGCTTTTTAAATATAGTGCTACTTGTATATTATATGGCATAGAAAGTAGCTCATTGGGAATTATTTTGTAACTGGCAGTATAAAGCAAGTTAGGTGGAAGTATAATACAAAGATCTGATAAAAAATTTAAACACCCCTGTACTGAAACATGTATATATATATATATATATATATATGTATATATAACACTCCCTCGAGAAAATAACATATGTTCTTTTTAATATGCTTTGTGATCGTTAAGAATAGTGTAATAAGCAAAAGAGGTGATGCGAGAGACAATAAGCTATCATTCGGATCAGCATTTTATCTGAATTACTCTGTTCAGATTTTCCAAATGTTTAAAAATATTTTTGGAATAGAAATAAAATGGAGCTATACTTCATTGGCACAACTGTTTCTAAATATGTTTTCAGTGATTATTTTTCTAAAGCTCAAAAATGCATGTTGAAAAATCTGTCTACTTTTCTTTTTTCTTTTTTTTTTTTTTTTTTTTTTTTTTTTTTTTTGAAGAAACATGTATAAAAACTTTACTTTAAAGAAATTTAATTCGATAACTACGCAATTTCTTTTATTACAGGTTTCGGTTTAGGAAGAAGCGACTTCAGTGGATGACGCGAAAAATGAACATTTAAGAGCCACGTCATCCGAAAGAACATTTAAATGTGCAATGTAAAAGAAATTGTGTTTTAAGAATAAATATTACATTCATCAAATAAAAATGTTCTGTAACTGAAATTTACAATCATTGACATCAGTGATAATTAATAAATGACTGACAAAGGAACGGAATAATCGAGGAAATATAAACGAAAACAATTAACATTTAATTACACAATTTTATATTGCAAGAAATAAATCATGTTATACACACAATTCAAATGAAAATTATTACAGAAACGTGACTCCATTAAAGTAAAATTAAATTACGTTCAACCATTTTTTGGAATCAAATATTTCTAAACAACATAGTTATAAAACACGTTTCTAAAGAACTCTTCAACACACAAAATTAGAGACGAAATGATAAAAGAATATTTTTTACAAAGTTGATAAATCAGTATTTTTATAATACAATATCTGGAATAATGTTATTTTCATTTTAGAAGAGTATCACATTTCTTGGAGAATAAACGCATTTATTTATTTCCTATCTGTTTTGCGGGCTCTTATCACGGGCATTTTATTATTATTCACAATATATTACCGCTGAAATGTCCGCGGATGCCTCTGTGAAGACTCAAAAAGATTTTGGGTCCTGTCTGTGCGATTGCGACCATAAAAATCAGGCTACTGACTTACAATTTGGATCACATGTGCATGAGCTAAACAGACTTAGCAGTATAGTTTCGATTGTTTGTTTTATTTGTAATTCATGTACACGCATACATCAAGTTTTTCTTATCACTACGGCCTATGGACAAAATTTGCATGTACCGCAATAGCGGCATAAAAAATCCTCCGATTGACTCTAAAATTCGTACACACGTTCAGGCTTTGTATAGAAATAGGAGTATTTTTTATGTCTTTATTAATAAATGAACAGGATCTTACAAAAATTTTCCGACAATGTCACGCATTCATCCAAATTATGTCAAATTTCGAACAAATATTTATAAAAAACATAGAATCAGTTGAATAGTTTTTACTGATGAATGCAATGTTTCTGGTTCGTTTAACGACACACACTTATTTTACTGTGCGACGCAAGATAAATCCGATATGTTCTGCAATTATTTTACATGAAATTTCGTAAAAGTATTTATGAGTTAGAAGGATTTAATACAAGGCTGTCTGTCAATAGGAATATATATATATATATATATATATATATATATATATAATGGAGAAGCAAAATGATATCCAAAGAACTCGCCATGTCGGTATAGCAACCCAAAGTTCGATCTGCGTTGTGAAGACCGCAGTACCAAGATATCATGAAATCATTATCTATTTACAAAATTTGATTTTTTTTATTGCTCTTATAAGCAGCATATCGATAAAAATCTTTGAAGAAAGTGGAATGAGTTGATTCAAAGTGATACACGATGAGGAATTCCAGTTTATTATTTCGAGATAGACATCGAAAAAAAAGAAAGCCATCATATTATCTTCTTGAAAATGATACTTATTAGGTATAATAATAAACATACCTCTTAATAGCACGAGGGAATAAAGTAAAAATTAATTATTTTTAGGATTTTGCATATGCATGTTGTCAGCATGAAAAAAAAAAAAAAAAAAAAAAAAAAAACTTCTCACTGTATTTCGCCAAATCTCCTTAGCGTCAAAAACTAATTTGGATGAATACCTATTAATTTTTTTGTATGGTAAACCTAAAGAAGAGATAAAAGATTGGCCAATAATTAAATTACGTCATATGATATCATTAAATCCCCCCAGGTTATCCAGAAATAGACGAACTGCGCGAAATCTATTGATAAAAATATTAAAAGTAATTTCGAGGTATTTTATGATTCAGTGGAAATTTTCCCCCCATTTGTAGACCGGATGTAAAACAGCAGAATGATTTTAAAGTACTTAATAAAAATAAATGGATTTTTCTTTCTTTTATATTTTTTATTTAATGATTACTTGGTGAAAGGTTACGGTTTAGAGTACTAGAAACAATAAATTATACGAAATTACAGATTAATGAAAAATAAATAAAATAAAATAGATTAAGCGAATTGAAGTAAAATATATTAGATTCTTTTGTAATAGCCGATATATAATGCTTGCTTGCATTTTAAATAAATAAAAAATAATAATATAATATATTTTAGATTTGCATTATTTTTATTTTATTTTAATAAGAGTATTATGGTGTTTTCAACATCACATATTCCTCCCCGTCGACCGAAAAATAAGGGGTACAACTGTTACATATTATATGATATAACAACAAAGCAAAAAATAAATAAATAAATAAAATAAAATAAGTAAAATAAATAAAATAAAATAAATAAATAAATTAAATTAAATCAAATTATCTCCCATCTTGTAAAATAGATTGATTAAAGAAAAAAAAAAAAGAATGTCTTTCAGTACAAATAGAATACGTACATTATCAAAGTATAAATACAAAATGTAATATGCATACTTAAAAAGGGTAATATTTTTATACAATAATAAAATACAAATACAGAAAATAAGGATATTACATTGTGACATGATATAATGTTGTATGGCCATAGATCTATGTACACAATAGCCTTTAGAATATATCCACAAACAAAATGAGCTCTAATCTTTTGATTTAAACTTATAATAATTCAGTCAGAATATATTTTCTTAGTTCATGGCAAGAGGTTGACTTCAATAAATTTTACTAGTTCATGCATGGAGAGAGAGAAAATTTGTCGCGTTCATTTCAGTTCATATAGGTCAAGAATTTCTGATTATAAGTACCTATTCCAAATTCATAAATAACTTCAATATGAAACATTATGACAAAATAAAAACCATTATATATTACTAAATATGTATATAGTGAACCTTTGACATCCAATAAAATGCCTAAATAAAAATTTAAACAAAAAAAAAAACGTTTCTTAACATTAGAAGCTTTTTATTGTGGAGTCCGGAAAAGCATAAAATAAAAATTTATTCTTGCAAAGACATAATAATCAAAATATTTTAAAAAGCTATCGAGACCAATATTCTTAGTCATTAGTTTCTACTTAAGTATTTGTTAAACCATATATTTCAAAGGTCTCGAAAGCTTATTAAAATATTTTGAATATTTAAAAATTTTCATCTTTTGCAAAAGTGAAATATCTATATTTTTCTCTAAAATTTTCTTAGTGTTGAAAATTTCATTCGTATATAGCAAGTCTTTGCAAGAATAAAATTTTATTTTGTGCTTTTCAGGGCTCCACAATAAAAAGCTTATATTGTTAAAAAATGTTTTTTTACTTAAATTTTTATTTTCTGCTTTTTAGTTATTAAAATAAATAAATAAATAAATAAATAAAAAATTCTTACGATAATGTGTTGACTTAGAAAATATTTTCTTTTATCAAATGACACCTTTTCTATTAATTATCTGCAAAAATTAACACATCAGACCTTGGAGAATGGAACACAAGACACGCTCTAACCAAAAAACAAAGAACAGTAAAGAAAAGTCGTAGAACATGCTAAAAGATTTCAACTACTTATACAAAATGAATATTGTTCTCGAATGCTTTTTAAAATATTTTGAATATTTAAAAATTTTTAGTTCTTGTAAATTGAAATATTTATATTTTTCATTAAATATTTAATTTTTTTGTGTTTCAACAATTTCCGTATTTTTGAAACTTTTAATTTTTATAGCATATCCTTGCAAGAATACTTTTTTAATGCTTTTCAGGGCTACACAATAAAAACTTCCAGGTTTTTTTTTTTTTTTTTCCTTTTTAATTGCATTTTAATTCTTGTGCGTTTTAGCAACTAAAAGAAGCTTCTTAAAAAAATTAATCAAAAATTTTTAGGATAGTGTGTAGACAACGAAGGAGGTGATACAAGTATACCGCTCTTCTTAAGAAGAGCGGTATGTAAAATAAATGTTAAAATATTTATTTCAATATTTCACATATTTCCTGTTAATTATATGCAATAAAGCAACACATTGGTCTTGGAACTTAAAACCATTGTGTTAGCAACATGACGCTCTATCCAATTCAGATAAGAAATGACGAAAACAGGTGCTAATATTTACGTTAAAGCGGAGGCGTTTTGTTTTTTAGTGTGACACGAAAGCATGATGACAAAATCCAATTTCAACAAAAAGCTTCTAAAAAAATATTTATTTATGTATTTTTTACTTAAAACTTTTTATTTTGTGCTTTTCAATATTTAAAATAGCTTGTACCTAAAAAAAAAAAAAAAAAAAAAAAAATAAGTAGATAATTGTAATTGAAGTGTAATTGAAATAAAGGTATATGCGCGATATACAATGATTTCTCTTTTAAAGAATGTGAGACAATAATTAAATAATTGAATGAATTATTATGAATATTTTCTTTCTTGAGCATTAATATTTTAGAACAGGATTTCTAAAATAATTTGGAAGTTTTTCTGACAACCTGTTTTTTGAGATTTCCTCGTAAATTGTTTTTAATTCAAGATCATTAGTTTGTCCGCACAGAAATGTTTGGTCTGAAATTTCTAGCAATGGGTCTATCAAGTTTGAATTTCCCGAAATCATATAATTAAGGTATTCTGTTTTGATTATCGTTATTAATGTTATCATTGCTGTTAATTTCGAGTCTGTTTTCATCTTCATCAACATCAACAATTGGTAATGGCTGTATGACATCAATTAAATTTAGATTATCTTTGAGTTCTTCTTGATTGTTTTCAAAATTACAACGTGATAGATAATCCGCTAAGATGTTTAAATTTCTGGGAGTATGTTTGAAAACGTACGTATATTCGGATAAGTGCATTAAGCATCAGGTGGTAATGACAGCGGGATTGGTAGTTTTCTTATATTTTTCAAGGGGAGCACTACATGACAAAATTACGAACTCTCGATTATATAAATAGTATTTGAAGGCGGTCACAATTTTATGAATTGTCATGAGTTACAATTTCAGTGAAAGGTGTTTCTTTTCGGAAGGTTTTAAAGATTGTGAAAAGTGTGGTTTAGGAAGTAATTTACCATAAAATTTTTCCGTAAATTCTCTTGAGATGGACGCGTCAGTGTTCACATAGAAAGTTTTTTCCCAATCTGGGAGGGACCGCGGTAGTCGGTAGACGGCGCAGTCGGTAGAGCACCGGCCTCGTAATTGGAAGATTGCGGGTTCGGTACTCGAGCCGGCCAAAGACCGTCGTGTTACACTAATTGTGGCTGGTGCACGTAAAATCTGTCGTGGCCGCAATGTGCTCCATGTTCCCATCAAAAATTATACCTCTGGGGGTCACCGAAGCGGGAGAGCCATCCCTTCCGTGGAGGATCAAATTGCGATGGCATGTCTCCGGGCCAACTCTAGTGGTGAGGTTGCACATCGGCGCCAATTGCACATCGGCGCAGCACTAGTGTGACGTAAAAACCCAACCAACCAACCCAATATGGATGTCGAACCATTGGGGGAAGAAAGAATAATTTTTGAATGTTTTGAAAAATACTCTGATGTGTTTTTCTCCATCTGAATGTTGTTCTGGGTGTTCTGGTGTTCATCAATATAAAATACAATAATATAAATATATAAATGTATATAAATAAATAAATACATACATGGACAAACTTGTCAAGTCTGGTTAAATTACCAGCGTTTCGTTGCCCTCATGTGTTTTGGGATTAAATTTTCATCTGTTTTTGATTATTTTGCTTATATATATACATATATATATATATATATTCGGTTAATTTTTTTAAAGATATTGTTTCTCTATTTAATTGAAGATTTCTGCTCAACATTAATGGAGGAAACATGTATTAGAAATGACAACGAATCATGAGTGTTTTGTAAGATGCCTCGAATTTATTAAACATACAAAGTATATTTTACAGTAAATGTGCAAGAAAAATACACCCAGAACATTGTGCAAAATTATATATACATATTTAATTGTTTTCAAAATTTACTAGATATCAGACCTTTTAACACTTTGACTGCCAAGCCAAAATTACAAATGTTCACCACGGGGCTAAAGCATTTTTTTGTGTAATTTGTATTTAGTTTAACACAAAACTATGTATAAAAACAATATTTTTCAATCTGACAAATTTTCCAACACATGGGGAGATTTTCATCCTGAATACCAAAAATGACAGCCAACGCAACCCACGAAAGTTAGTGTAAATTCTTCCATGAGTGGCCATAGCTGACTTATTTTGGCATCTATCACTAAAACATATGAGCTTATGCCACAACACTAGGAAAATGTGTTGAATTGTTGTTAGGTGTTGCAGTAGTTAACGCATGGGTTGCATATCGACGTGTAACAAAATCAAAAATGAAAAT
Organism: Salticus scenicus; assembly: GCA_963930645.1. NCBI lineage: Eukaryota > Metazoa > Arthropoda > Arachnida > Araneae > Salticidae > Salticus > Salticus scenicus. The sequence continues at coordinate 200,590,763 of OZ005661.1, forward strand.
TCGTAAATTTAGGGAGAGCTTGGTTTTTCAGCTGCTTGGTATGGCTAGCGACCCCGATCGTAATGAGCAAACAAGTAAAAAAGCGCAGCACCTGATTGATAGGGTTCATGAAAATGGTAAAGACTTGCGACGTAAATGCTATATCAACATTTCTAAGACAGAGGGTCGTGAACAAGCCAGAAAAAAAGCAAAGCTAACTTTCACATACGGTGACAATTATCCTGACCAGCCTCAAATGTGTCATAATTGCTTCAGTGCCAAACACTGAATGTAACTTTATCCTTACATAAAGGAAATAACATGTATTTATATATATTTTTATTTTCACAAACTGTAAATATATGTATTTACACTGTATATATATATTTACCACACATTCTATATATATACATCTTTTTTTGTTGTTGTTGCATGTTACAAATATTTCCTTTTTCACAAAACTTAGCTCATAGAATCGGCGCATATATCAATTAGCACAAACCATGTATACTTAATACTTTGCAGGAAACCCAACAACCAAACTCAAATACGATTTTCATGTAACTGATATAGTTTTTGATAGCCAAGGCCTGAAGTGTTGAAACACCATGGCTATCATATCTGATAGAAAGTCTCAACGGAAACATCACTGGCAATATGATAGCCACAATATGATAGGCAATATGATAGCCACAACATGATAGGCAATATGATAGCCATAAATATGATAGCCATGGCAGTCAAAGTGTTAAACCTCTTCTGTTATCATCTAAAAGTTATCCACCAGCTATAAATGTTTAACAAAGTCATTCTCTTCCAATAATAGTTGAAGGCGATGATAGGTTTGTCAAATATGTAAAATTTTACAAATAAAATTATAATAATAATAATAAATAAATGCAAAAAAAATCTATTAACTCGGGATAATTTTTAACTGCATTTCTTTTTTTCCTTCTGTTGCATTCATTTTCCTTTCAAACGATTCATTGCTACTTCCCCCCAAAAAACTGTAAATGATAGGAAATAGCCAGCTATCGGGAATAAGAATGCGGGCGCGACATCCGCGAGAGTGAGTTTTCTTAAGATTGTATTTTCCTCAGGGAGATTCAGTGACACTCGTAGTCCTTTTAGAAATGTAGCATCTTTATGATATTTGAAGTAGAGACCTGAAGCCATGAGTCTGTGAACAAAAGTATCGAACAATGTCTTTTAACAGAAATCTTTTCGCATGTACACAGCAGCCATATCTTCGAGAAAATAATCATCCGAAACATATTTTGTCCCTGCAAATCTATCAGTAAGGTCGGTATCAAACACCAAAGCGAGCTTTTTCTTTTTATTTTGTCCAAAAATAAAGTCATCCACAACATCACCTTTACTTAAATTATTCATTTGAATGTCATTTCCGATTATTTTTAAATTTTCATCTTCTGATCTTAGCATATGTTTTTCTATACGCGTGGTCGGTACAGCTACACAGTGATATTCACCGTTTCTCACTGCGTGCGCCAACTGTGACAAGTCTTTAATGGGTGTGACGGGCGGAATCGCGAGAAAAGACAAAAATACGGAATCGTAAGCGAGGCAAATGAACATCACCCCCACGACCCATGAATACACCAGCAAGTTTTCTGCCGCAGATGTTATTCTCAGTACAGAACTCTGCCTTAAAAGAACTGTAAGAAGTTGGAGTAGAATCTTGTCCAGGGAATATTTCCGTCGTAGTGTGGCGCAGTACACCAGGAACATCGCAAGAAAAGCCAGTAGAACAGCCACCCAAAGCGGCAGAGAAAATGTTTCAAGGATACCGAACATTATGGGTTCGTATTTCGGTTTATCAGTAAGGAATGTAGATGAATAAAGTCTAAAAGGATAAGAGAAATCGACAAAATTTGCAGCTCTATCATTTATAATAAGTACTTGAACTGCAATATCCACTTCTGATTGGTTTATGTATTTAATCAATCCCTGTAAAGTACCATTAGGAAGAAGATTATCTGGTTTACTGGTAAAAAAACATTCAACGTCAGTAAATGTTTTGGTATATGTAGTAAGATATTCTATAAGCGTATACGCTACACAACCATATAAATGAGATCCATTTAACATGTAATATTGTACCAGGTCAATACCACTTGATATCATCTTCCCCTCACCCAGATATCCAATACTTACCCACTTTTCAGTTTCCATTAATTCTTGTTAAAATGTATTGTGAACAACACATAAAAACTTACATACTTAAAAATAATATATATTGAATTGTTGCCTTTTTCACTACTTACATTTTACATTTCACATTTTTCTTATTACTATATGACGTAATCAGTACTTTTGAGGATGGATGAATGGATGGATGGTTGGGTTTTACGTCGCACTAGTGCTGCACAGATGGGCAATGGGCGACGGTCTGGGACACACTCCTAGAGGTGGTCCGGAGACATGCCATCACAATTTTGATCCTCCACGGAAGGGATGGCTCTCCCTCTTCGGTGACCCCCAGAGGTATAATTTTTGATGGGAACATGGAGGAGATTGTGGCCACGACAGATTTTACGTGCACCGGATACCATTAGTGTACACGACCGTCTTTGGCCGGCTCGAGTACCGAACCCGCAATCTTCAGTAATTTTGAGAAATATTTTCAGAATACTTACAGGACTGTGTTCTTACAAATGCGTACTAGAAAACAATTGTCATCTGTGTTTATAAGAAAAGAAATAAATCTTATGTATTTTTGAGAAAATTACAACATTCCAGATTATTTTTCTACAATATAAAAAAACAAAATTAATGCCCTTCTGTCACTTAACCGACGTTTCCCTTTCTCTTAACTGGATTCAGTATCATATGAGATTCAGTAGTATCTTCTCATATGAGTTTACACTCTAAACATATTTTTCGAAGAGATGTATTCAGAAAAAATGAATTTTTTAGATAAAAAAAGTTTACTTTTAATTTCTTAGATTTCATGACTCGTCAGCTGGTGGTTTTATTAAAATTGATAAATATTTTGTATTGACATTTAAATTTTCAAATTACAGAGTTCATGTTTCATTCAATCCCTTCAGTTAATTTTAATTTATAAATCAGATTTAAATAATCTGATATTTAAAATAACAAGTTTTGCAATTTAAAGTGGAATTTCTAAAGTGAAATTTTGTGTATGAACATTTTTCAAATTCCATTATTATTCAATCCCCTTAAAAGAGTTGTGTGGCAATAAATCAGATATTACGTAAGTTTAAAAAAGAAAAAAAAGTCACATTTTTCTTTATTTCCTTTCTTTTTCTTTTTTTTTTTTATAATTTAAATGAGTAGAGACAAATGAAATTCATGAAAGTTTTCTTCGAATGTTATTCATAAATTAAAGTATTTACAGCCGAGGTACATTTTAGCAGTCTTTCATCATTAAAGTTACCTTGCGAAACATTATAATTTTCAGCAAAATATCAAAATTGCTTAAATTGATGTAATAATATCTTTAGGTACTGATAATACAACTGGTGTTAAAATTTTTATGGTTTATAAGTATTTTGCTCTGAACTTGTAATTTTTATAGCATCTGGCATAACATGGCACAAGCTAACTTTGTTACACATTCATAGGAAATTACATTCATTCCAGCATTATTATGATACATGTTTTAATATAGGTAAAGATTAACAAGTGCCTTCAAAATTCGTCAATCATTTAAGAGTGATCAATGTTTGAATGATATTCAGCACCAAGAAACCTAAGAATTAATTTCAAACAAATGTTTAACAAGTTACCGCAATACACTGTGTTTTTGTCTATATCAGCAACTAATTGCCAGTTACTGGTAAGAGTCGCATTTATAGGTATAAAAATATCAACACAAATTTGTATTTAGTACTTATTATAACCACAATAAGCTAAATCTTGTAAATGCGTTTTATGTACACTTGCTAAATTTACTACAAAGCATAAAATTAATACTTTAAAGAACATACAAAGCCGTGTAAAATGAAGTCATAAGAATTTTCCTTATATGGATCAACGTCTCACAGATTTGCCTGAAAAAAATATGCAAAATAATACAAGTATATCTTTACACTCTAAGCTCATGAAATATTACCTACGTTGTATATGGTGAATTTTCAGAGTACCTTCCTGCAATGAGTCCAGAATTTTACTACGGAGCATAATGATACTTCTTCGAAAAAAATCCTTCATAAAAATATCTCAGTTTCATCAATGAACTCATTTTAAACAGGCATTCAACTTGCTGACATACGACCACAATCCAGTATAAAAGTATTTTACACATACTTCGTAACCTAGCTACAAAATATAATGTTTCTACCTTAAAATGACGTCATAAAGACTTTACTTATGAAGACCACAGTGTGGCAGAATTGCACTCAACTACGGAAATCATCAAAAATAATACAACGCCACTGTAGAAACTGATAAACTATTTGAAACTCATTAAAGAATGTAGGTAACAATTCTCTAAATAAAGCTTCAGCTTACCTCAAATGACTGTAAAATTATAAACAACTCATAATCATAAACAACTTTGACCATATATTTGGGTAGACGCACGTTAAAATTCTGTATTATACTTCACTTTCGCTATTTTATTTATTTATTTATTTATTTAATGAATACTAACAGTAAATTTGCTGTATGTTTCTAAATAGTCTATTAAAATTCCTTACTAGTTTCAAGAAACCAAATACATGAAACAATAGGGAAGACCCTTTCAATAATAATTACATGAAAATGGTTTTCAAATGGTTTCTATTTTAAATCCAAACATTTATTGTTCCAAATTTGTTTAAAGTTATGTAAATGATTTTTGAAGTCTGACATTTACCAACGAATTGTTGTATTTTAAAAGGTTTTTCTTATACTTAAAGAATCCAAGCAAAAGTAATTACTTTTTTTTTTTTTTTTTTTTGGAAATATAAACATGTTAAACAGCTCGTGTTCACTTCTCATTTCGAAAACAACTAAAATTATGTAAATGTGACTTTTGAATATATATTATTCAGTACATACAATGTTTTTTAAAACAAAATCCCTGCTGTTCTGTCAGATATTTTTATGTTCACTGAATACAAATTTAACTAAAACAGTTTTTCAGTTGTTTGAAAATATCAAAGATAATGATTGTTTTTGTTTAAACATAATAGGGTTACTACTGTTTCCAGAATATGTTTTTTAGCAGCATGTGACATTTTAAATATTGCCTCTGTAATATGATTACAAGGAAAATTCTGTAAATTTTATGTTTTTTCTCCAAATATTAAAATGTAAACTGTAATATTCATTTCTTTTTAAATTTGTTTGCAATTATGTACATGAAACTTTTAAAATCTCTCGTTTACCAGAAACGTAATTACTTTTTTGCAAATATAAATACTATATTATATAGTGCGTGTCCGCTTGTTGTTTTGAAAATAACTACAATTATACAAATGTGACTTTTTAATATCTAGTACATAATATATTTTATAAATCAAAATCTAATGTGGTTTTTTTTCCCTTCATGGAACACAAGTTTAATTAGAATGGTAAATTATTCTGATTTAAAAATCTGTATTTAAAAGTTAAAAATAAACCTTAAAATAGGTTGTGCGTGACAGCCATTTTTAAACGATATTTTATTTCGCAAATTATGTCGGAAAATTAGTAAATTTCGTGACCAGGCTGACATTAACCGTTTCACAGCAGTAATTTTCTAGAGCAAAATTTACTTCTGAATGGCATTTTTTGAAACTCAAAATATATCGGAATACATGAAAGGGATATGCTTTAAATTGTTGTAATTATAATTTACAACAATATGTTTTCTGTAATCACTGATTACTGTTTATAGATGTACAGTTACACAGAATGAAATATCATAAAGTTCTCACAGATGATTAAAAATTTCCAATTTATATCGTTTAGCCTTAGTCAGTAATTTACTTGTTTTCATGATGACATCCTAAAAGCGTGTAGTTTTTATTTATCAGGGAACAAAAGTCGCAAAAATTGTTTTTATACCTTTTTTATTTTGAAGAAAATTATGTAATATATTACTTTTCTAAAGGCCTAATATACTAAATTCTTTAAAGTATATTATCTAAAAAACAGGAAGTCTATAAAAAAATAATTTATTTTTGCTATTCTGTAAAGAGCTTCACATAAAAATTTTAAAACATAGAAATGGAACCAGTACCAAAAAAATATTAGTTATCATTCAAAATAATATAAACAAATTCAAAATTGACATAAAGTGAAATTGTAAATTGTGCCTAAATGTATAAAATAAATTTCTTCACTAGACAACATAAACACTACTTGTGATGTGTTGTCATGCTTCCAGTATGTGTTACGAAACAGATATTCAAGACACGTTTTTTAGCACTTAATTTGTCCTGGGAAATTTATGAGAGCTCCTGTCACAAAGTTTGGTGCTTGGATTGTTTATATGTGTCTGACCCCTGAAGTAACGGGATTTATTGAAATCCCCCTTTTCCCCTGGGAGTCAAGAAGCGAAAAAACGTTTGTAAGTATAACCCGGTCCCAAATTACTTCACAGTTCCTCCAGAAGAGTCTCTCCTCCTCTATGGATAAGAGTGAACTCCAGAAATCCAATAATTTTTTTTTTTTTTTTTTTTTTTTTTTTTTTTTGTCGTAAAAAATTACGCCATCACAATGAAAGTACTAAAATGATCCGCTGCTCGCGACAATTGATGCTTCAAGTAGGATAGGTTCAAGTATTCGACTTCGATTAATCGTCGAAAATAGTGTGATTAGGATAATGTTAAGACTGAACCTTTCAAAGAAAAAAAAATTACGCCATCACAATGAAAGTACTAAAATGATCCGCTTCTCGTGACAAATGTTTCTTTCAAGTAGGGCGGATTCAAGTATTCGACTTTGATTAATCGTCAAAAATAGTGTGATTAGGATAATGTTAAGACCGAACCTTTGAAAGAAAAATTACGCCATCACAATGAAAGTACTAAAATGATCCGCTTCTCGTGACAATTGTTCCTTCCAAGTAGGACGGGTTCAAGTATTCGACTTCGATTAATCGTCGAAAATAGTGTGATTAGGATAATGTTAAGACTGAACCTTTGAAAGAAAAATTACGTCATCACAATGAAAGTACTAAAATGATCCGCTTCTCGTGACAAATGTTCCTTCCAAGTAGTACGGGTTCAAGTGTTCGACTTCGATTAACCGTCGAAAATAGTGTGATTAGGATAATGTTAAGACTGAACCTTTGAAAGAAAAATTACGCCATCACAATGAAAGCACTAAAATGATCCGCTTCTCGTGGCAAAAGCTCTTTTCAAGTAGGATGGGTTCAAGTGTTCGACATCGATTAATCGTCGAAAATAAAGTGATTAGGATAATGTTAAGACTGAACCTTTGAAAGAAAAATTATAAACATCCATTTAGATTAGATCGCATTTAGTTATTTTTGAAAAATATTTATTTATACTCCTTTTACACCGTACAAGAAAGTAAAATTAGATAAAAGGCTGATGAATACAACGCAATCTAGTACAAAAAGTTGAACAAAATGTCAACAATTCATCGCTGAAGTAGTTGAAGAAAACCAACAGGACAACGAAATAACGAAAGAAGTTCATATCCTCAGGTTCAAATGGTATTCAACACTAAATGTTTGAAGACTTTTGGAAAAGTACTTACAACAGCGAAGGCTCGCTTTCTTCTTTTACTTTTTCAGTAGCTTAAATCGTCTGAATTCTAGTGTATGTATCGCTTTGAAACAAAAGAAGCAAGTCATTCCCTTTTTTCTTACAACAGTACGGATCCCACTGGCATACAAAACATGTGCATAGAGGTCTGTATCACACAATTTTTGCTGTCATTCTTTTAAAAAGCTATTGTTATTTTTTTCTGATTTAATCGCAAAATCATTAATGACTTCGAAAAAAGGAAGAACCATTGCATAGCAAATCTTTAAAACTGAACTTTTAATTTAAATTATTTATCAAATAAAAACCAGAAACAGATTAATTCTATTAAATAATAGGAAAGCATTCGTAATAAAATAATTTTAGTTTCGTTTTATGATATTGCATAATAATACACTTAGAATATTCTAGTTTTTTTTAAATGCTAAAAATTTGTTATTTTTGTTTTCTAAGCACAAATAAACAACTGTTTTCTTGATATGCATTGTAGAACTCGATCCAATAAGTGTTCAAATAATATTCCCCAGATGTAAGGATTACGCAACGTAGTATTCCAAAAAATGTGAAAATTAAACAGTAAAAAATGCAACAATAAAATAATCTATTTTCAAGAGAATATTAGTTTTTGTGTTGCTCGCAATACGTTTTTATCAATAGTCAATGGATTCCGAAAAGCAGGTAATTATTGGGTATAAGGGTGCTTGGAATATTTTATCAACAGATATTGACAGGATAAGCTATTACCTGTTGAATGCAAGTCATTTCGAGGGTCGAATAGCGTATACGCTTGGAGAATATCTTACTACATTTTCGAAAACATTCACTGACGTTGAATTTAATTTCATTTCTACATCAAATAATCTTCTGCCCGATGGTACATTAACGGGATTAGTTAAATACGTAAATCATTCGATTACGGATATTGCTGTTCAAGTCCTTACTATAAATGATAAAATCTTTTTGTAAAAAAATAGAACCGACTCCAAAAAGGAACTACTATTCAAACAAATAAAAATGAAAGAAAATTGGCAGAAAATGGAACTGTAAATTGCGCCTAAAAGTATAAAATAATTTCCTTCGCCAAACAACCTATAACACTACAATTAATCATAACTTTTGAAGTCGGTGCAAAATTAAATAAAATTAAATTAGTTTTTAAAGGTTTGTCTTTAGACCGGTAGCAACAAATGCTATTGTTTCGACTGATCCATTTTCATGTTTCCTTTATTATTTTATCACTGTATACAATTGGTCCATTAGTAGCATCTACAAAGAACAGTGAACATTCTTCACAATGCGGTATTTATGTTTCTACGAAGTTAGAGTTTCCTTTGCAAATTTGGTATAAGTTTGATGGCTTTTGGATTTGAGGATCAAAACGTAAGGCAAAAATATACACGCAAGATGTATACTTTCATAATATATATTGTACGATGTGTTGTTTGATATTTTTGATTTATCTCTTGATATACCTTATGAAAATAATCATGATATCCCAAAGAAATTAAATATGTTTGCCAGATAATTGTGCGATTTTTCTTTCACCAAGGACGTCAGATACCAGCATCTTCTCCAACTTTTGCTGCTTACGAAATCTTATTTGTTTTCTTGAATCAAATTAGTTCTCGGTTGCGTTTTGCAGGTAACAGTGTCAGATATGTATTTTGAATGGGATTTGATTTTTGTATTGAACAAAGGTATCAATTTTTATTTAATTTTGCGCCGACTTCAAAAGTTATGATTAATTGTAGTGTTATAGGTTGTTTGGCGAAGGAAATTATTTTATACTTTTAGGCGCAATTTACAGTTCCATTTTCTGCCAATTTTCTTCCATTTTTATTTGTTTGAATAGTAGTTCCTTTTTGGAGTCGGTTCTATTTTTTTACAAAAAGATTTTATTTTTCTCTTTTCAGTGAAAACTTATTTATATAGCAGAGCATCAGAAGACGTTCGACGGATGTTTCACAAATCATAAGTTCCAAGAAAAGTGACATTACTCAAAAAAATGGTTTATGTCACTGAAAAATACATGAAATGCACCTAATGTGAAAAAAAAAAGTTACATCTCCATCTAGAAAGTTATCCACTCGAGAGACAGTTGTGCCAGTTTTATTATAGTCAAGTTATTTTTAAGTTGATTTTTTTCAAATGCTGCATTTTTAAGTTGTGTTACTTTTCTTGCCTTTATCGGATATGAGCAAAAAACTATCTATTGAATGAACATACGTTAAATTAAAAAGTCTTTAGAAATGTAAAGGACGGATACGCTGTATTCGTAACCGAAAAATCTGTTAGGCATATATATCGTACTTTACATTGAATACGTTTCACCCGCTGCGCTGGAAATTGAGCAGCGTAAAGTTCAAATAAAGAGCAAAATATGCATTGCAGCTGACGGACAGAAGTTTCAACATCGACACTTACATACTGCTTTTACCATTGTAGCTGCATGCGTTCAGCAGTTAGGGTGAGAACAGATTTTCGTGAGTATTCTGTAATTTGTTTATATCTTAATGAAATCATAATGAAACCTATTTCAGGCCAAGATCATTACGGCAACAAAAATTATTAAAATTGAATCATCTCTTACAAAGTTATAAGCTAAAATATTTCAACAACAACAACGAGAAACATGGTTTGCTTTGAGAACCTCTTCCTTTCTGAAGTCGGTTTAAAACGTCTATGCGTTAATCGAGATAGGAGCGCTAATTCCGCTGTTTTTCACCAGATGGTGCTTTATTTTCTTTAGATTGTAAAGAAGTTATAATGGGGCCTACTTCAGACCAAGATCTCTACAACAAAACAAAAAGTATCAATTAACCGTATTTTGAACTATATAGCGTATGTCTCAGCAGCTACGCTACAACGTGAGCAATGTAACTCAAGTATGTATAGTCTAAAAAATTGCGAACAAAAAAATGCACGTTTTTAGCCTTGTATTTTTAGCGTCAATGTCAAAACTATCTTTTCGTACTAAATCGATGATGCTCTGCAATTTTATAATTCACTTTTTCCCCCTGTCTTGAACCGTTTCCGAGATAGGAACTTTAGTATGAATATCTAAACTATCTTTTTGTACTAAATCGGTGATACCCTTCAGCTTTGTAATTCTTTTTTTCTGTAGAACCGTTTTCGAGATAGGAACACTAACTCCGCTATTTTCCACCAGGTGGCGCTGCAAGCGGTTTAACCTTGTACAGCATGGCCACTTTGCTATACTTACATACCATTTTTATCACTATAGCTGCAGTCGTTTAGCAGTTAAAAGAGTTGGGACTGATTTTTTGGGCACCCTGTATTTTCTTTAGATCGTAAAGATATTACAATGGGACCTATTGTAGACCAAGACCTTTTCAACAAACAAAAAGTATCAAAATCGGAGCATCCGTTCAGAAGTTATGAGCTAACAAACATAAAAAAAACATACGGTTTGAATTGAGAACCTTCCTTCTTTTCTTGAAGTCGGTTAAAAAAGCCTCAAAGTTTGTCGATTTTGCTTATCCATTCAAACTTTATCCTACCACATTCATTACTGATAAACCAGAATACGAACCCTTGATGTTCGGTATTCTTAAGACTTTTTCACTGCAACTTTGGATCGCTATCCTGCTGGCATTCGTTGCGATGTTCCTGGTGTATTACGCCACGCTGAGGTGGAAATATTCACTGGACAAAATTCTGCTTCACGTCCTAGCAGTTCTTTTAAGACAGAGTTCTGTTCTCAGAATTTCATCGACAGTAGAGAAATTATCGGTGTATTATTGGGTGGTATGGGCGATGTTTCTCTGCCTCGCATATGATTCTGTATTTTTGTCTTTCCTCGCGATTCCGCCCGTCACCCCCATTAAAGATGTGCCACAGTTGGCGCAAGCTGTAAAAAGTGGTAAGTATCACTGTATATCTATACCATACTCTGGACTCGAAAAAGGCCTGCTAAGATCAGAAGATGAAAATTTAAAAATAATCGGAAATGATATCCAAAATAATAACTTAAGTAAAGGAAGTATTCTTATAGACTTTTTTTATGGAAAGAACAGAAAGGAAAACCTCATTTTAGTGTTGGATTCTGGCATTATTGATACTGTTGCAGGAATAAAATATGTTTCGGAAGACCGTTTTCTTGAAGACATGGCGGCCATGTTCATACGAAAAGACTTCTGTTGCAAGAAAGTGATCGATACTTTTGTTCACAGACTGATGGCTTCGGGTCTGTACTTCAAATATGAAAGTGATGCTTTTTTTTTTTAAGAGGATTAATACTCTTACTGAATCATCCGGAAGAAAATTCAATTTTAAGAAGACTTACTCTCACAGATGTTGCGCCCGCATTTTTATTCCTGATAGCGGGTTATTTACTATCATTTACGGTTCTTGTCGGAGAAGTAGCAATGAATCATTGGCAGAAAGTGATCTGCATGAAAAAGAACAAAAAAGAATGCAGTTAAAAATTATCTTGTTTGACGTGGTATCTTTTGCATTCGTTTTATAAACTGTTATTTTTAAAATTCTATTGACCTGACAGATCTATTCTTACTTACAATCCTCGCTGAACGAGATCAATTTTGCTAAGAATTTCCTCCTTTGTGTTAAATAACTAACAAGTAAATTTCAATTAAAACAAGAAAGGGTTTGGAATGTTTTAATGTGTGATTAGTTTTTAAACTAATTAAATAAGTTATAATCATGCAAAAATTTATTTGTGTACATTTGTTACTCGCTTCATGAAAAATGTTTTTAGTGTGTTTATTAAATTTAAGTTATTTTGCAAAAATTCGTGACTCGTTATCCTTTTTAATGTATGTTTTCTTTATTAATGTTCAACAGAAGTATGACTTTGTAACAATTTTTAGAAAATATTAACAGATCTATTGTATGCACATTATTTAACTATTTCAATTTGCGATTCAAAAATGAATAATTTTTCTTTTTGATTGCGCATTCAGAAAATACGAAAATATATTTAAAAAAAAAAAAAACGTCCAACTGCGATCAACAAAGATATAATTGATAATAAAGTAAAAATAATGAAACAAATTCTATTGTATTTTTCTCACATGCTTTCGTGTCTTAATATGGTGCATCTGTTTGTTCAAAAATATAAATACTTCGGTTGATGGTTTTAAATAACGAAGGTTGAAGCCTTTAAAATAATTGAAAATTTTTGCTTGCTGATATCGATATACAAGTGAAAGTCTCCATAATCTAATAGATCTAAAGATCAACAGCCTCAACGTCCCATTTGCATTAGTCACTAACAAGCAGATCATTTTTATTTATTGCATATCATTTAAAATCTATATATATATATATATATATATATATATAAACATACTAGATTTGATTAACTAGCTACATAATCAGATACATTTCAGAAATAGGAGGGATGCTCCCATCAAACCCCGTTGTAAGCATTTGTCTATATCTATCTGCATATGTGTATACATAAATTTCTTTGTAATTCATAAATACTTATACCACAATGTTCATACACATACCACAATGCTCATACCACAAATGATTGCATAACGTATTGGAATTCTTTTGTGTAGCTCTGTAAACTAATTTATAATTCTGCGTCAACCATTTACTACATTAAACATGAAGAAAGTTTTACACATTTTGTCTGCAAATATCTAATTTTATTTCTATATAATTTGTATATTAAAATAAAAAGTTTTGGTTTAAAACTTCTTCTCTCTGTATGGGTGTTCCTTTATATTGTTGCTTTTTGGATTAGAACTTCGTTGTATTTTTGTAGTTTTCTGGATTTATCAGTCGTAATGCAAATTTATCCAGTAATTCTTTTCTGCTACATTATATGCATGTTTTTCCTGCTTTTCGCCAAACTATTGTCAAACTATGGTGCACAACCCACCGTTTATTTACGTAGCCTGGTTTCTGAAACATATACACATACACACGTTTTTTCTCTAGTAAATTAATTGATACTGCATTTGCTCATATATGGAGATATGGTATTATATTTTTCGCATTTATCAAATTCTTTTACATGAAGTTAATACATAATAAAAATAATAATTGTAATTTTAAAAATACAATTTGCTTTCTTTTCCTTTATTTGCTTTAACTTGATAGAATTTGTCTTGTATACACTTTGTAACATGTCTTTGACTTTACACAAAAGTTATCATTCAATATTTATAAATTTTTATTGTAGTAGTAAAATGCTTCCCCATGCTTGTTATATATTCATTTCTTTATTTATAGGTAAAATAAAATATGTTTATGTCAATATAATTAAAGCACTGGTTCTAGATACTTAAAGTCCATTTTTTTCCCAAATAAATAAGTATGATTCTGTAATAATGGAGTATTTTATGCGGATAACACCATCTTAAAAAACAAACACAATTAATTATTTTTGAAACACTTTATTAGACTTCACAATGTTTTTGTACACACACAAGAATTATTTACATTTCACATTAATGTTGAATGTTTTTGTTTAGTATACGCAGGGTGGTTGAGAAATTTACATGGAAGTTAAGAACACGACAACTAGTAAGAATCATATAAAACATATTACTGCATGCACAATCCAGACACACAAGAGGGCGTTAAATCTGCTTAGGGATGCTGGCTAATATGAAGCGACGACAAGTATAGTTTTGGTGCATGAGCGCAAACAAGAATAAATCGTAAACTCTAAGGCCCACCACACACTGAAGAGACATAAGACTATGTTTGATGCGACATGCGACACACGCATGTTCTAAACAGTTTTCAGGAGATGAAGTTGTATTTAGAGCATGCGCGTGTCGCATGTCGCTTCAAACTTTGTCTCGGCCCACCAGCGGCCGAGCGGTTCTGCGCTCAAAGCTGGTAGATGGGAGGTGCCGGGTTCGATCCCAGGTCGCGCTCATCGACCTAGCCGTTCGGAGTTTTCCGTGGTTTCCTCCGAAACTCGCGTAAATACGGGCTAGGACCCCTTAGAAAGACCCCCACGGAGGGCATTCCCCCCCTTGGCATAGGACACATCAGGAGTCAATCGGCCTTAAATCCTACAACCAACCAACCAATCAAACTTTGTCTCATGTCTCGTCAGTGTACGGCGGGCCTAATAGAGAAGTGGTGTATATGCATCTCGTTCACGGGGCAACTAATTTCAGTAGAACAGCTACTATGAAACTAAAGCTATCGGTCTCTGCTTGCTGCCCTCGACAGTGAACGGAGACAATGAACGGTCATTATTTTGCTAAAGTCCTTGATGGTACTGCTAAATGACGTACCGCTCCATATACACAAATACTGTATTACTATTGATTAAATCAAAATAAAAATGTAAATAAAAATCCCTTTTAGTTCAGCTGTGTTTGAGTGTAACTGAATAGCAATTTATTCTATCGAATACAAATTTTTGAATTTACACGATACTTGTGTGGAGTTTTCTTATATGTTGCGCAAAACATTTGGCTATAAAATCATCCAAATGAAATTTCGCTAAAGTTTGCGCGTGCGTAGTTAAAAATTATTTACTAAAATGTTCATATCTTATTAGATGCTTAAAATTTTTGCATTCTGTTTTCAGTATGTTGTGTCTAATGTAGTATGCCAAGTTCTGAAAATAGTTTAGGAATAGGTTTAATATCTTGCTTGTTATAACTAAAAAAAATAGCAATCTATTTTTGCTTTTTTTTTTTTTTTTTTTTTTTTTTTTAAAGAATTCATTTCATTTTCATGAATATATGTAGTAATATGATAAAAAAATATACAAGCAAAAACAAAGAACCTCATAATCGCATGATGTGGTCATATCGCATTTCAAACATTACTTTTTACAGGATAATTCCAAACATTTTCCTTTTTGTTTGAATTTTCGTTGGTTCCCCTTTTATTTTCGGAGCAAAACTTTGACTGAAATATATGAGGCATAACATGTCTTCACACTCCTAAAGTTTCAAGATTCACCAACATCTATACCGTCATATCATATGTATACATTTTCAGCTCGATCGAATAAAGCTTGCAATCTTTAAATATTTCCAACCTTAAAAAAAAAAAAAAAAAAAAAAATTCAAAAGATGAAAAATACCGTAATTTCTGGTAGATAACCCGCAGATAAGATGTGTCATTTCTCCACCAGAAATTTTATTTAATAGAGAAATCTATACATTTTCGAAGGAAGAGCTCGTTCAAATATAAATTTATTTATCAATTGAAATTTCTGGTGCAAAACTGGATTATATAACCTGCGTAGTATCTACCAGAAATTACGGTACTAAAATAAAATAATCATGATACATAGATCAAGTTATATCAGCAAACAAACTGGATCACGGCTTCGTCACAAATAGATGTCTTCATCAGCCGGTCATAAATGCACAATTCACGTCAGAGGGGATAACTACATCATAAGCTGTATCAGGATAACTTCTGGAATTTGGCGATAACCTTGAGTAGTCATGAATTTTTGTAGAGTTTCAAGAAAGGAAAATTAAAAAAAAAACAGCTGGATCGTCATAAGATCAGTGAGATCAGAAAGAATATCAAGCTTTATTTATGTAACGGATTTTAAATGGAATACAGTTTATGTAAGTAGGTTTAAATAATTTTCTCATAGATAAATTTCATGTAATAGTTTGTATAAATTATGTAAAATTTATACAATATTCTCGCTTGTATATGTATATATATATATATATATATATATATATTAAATTGTATTAAAGCATAGAATCACTTTCCAAAATAATGAAGGATCATGTTGGATGAATCATGAGATATTGATCATCAGATGCATCAATTTCTCCATTGTCGCAGTTTTCTATCTTTTTAGTATTCTTTTACTTCTCAGTCTTATGTAACCTCATTTCTGATAATTCAACAGGAGTATCTTTTTCCGAAAATCCTTTGGAACATTCTTCACACACATATATATATTTTTATCTTCTGTATATAAGTGAAGATGATTTTTCAGATCTATTCATTTCTCAAAACCGGAGGGTAATTGAATACATTCGTCCCCACTTAATCGGGCTGTGAGGTTAAAGTGGACATCATCACTATCTTAACCTCAATAAACTAAGTATAAGTAACCAATAAATTAATGAGCACGAGACAATTGATTAAAATAAAAATAAGAGTTTATTCAATCTTGAACTGGGTGGATTTACCTCAATCAAACTGACTAAAGAACTTTAGAAAATATACATAAGAAATACTTTAGATAATTTTAAATATCTCATCACAGAAGACATCAGAAGATTAGCGACGGGTGCACTCTTTCCACTAGTTGATGGGAACTCCAAACTAACCCTTCCCAACCGGATGGTTTTCTATTCACTTTATTTAACACTACCGCACTTCTACACACATCAAACTAATTAGCTCCAATAGCACTAGACCTTAACTATGCGACAATAACTTAATTCAGCCACTGCCCCTAAAATATAGTGTATCTAGACATCAGAATGATCTACACTACACCAGAAAACACCACCACACTTTACGAAAGTAACCCTTATACTTCCTTCAATTAACATCCCGTTTCTTCACTTCAACCAAACTTTAAAGGCGCTTCAAATTCGCCTATACTTCTCAACCTACTACTTCCGTTGCAGCGCTATGCTGACACAAAACAATTGGTGACCTATTACAGTCTCAACCTCAAAGGGTAACAGATAATCGAATACCCCGCTTATAAGAATATAAAGTTTTCGAACCAATTTGTGAAGTCTGCGTGTTGTCTGACTCCATCTTAATTAATTAATAGATAACTAAATAAATAATAGAAGAGCACGAGACATGATACAAATAAAGCTTTTATTTGAACTTAAATCAGGGAGGATTTTTTTTTTCCCGAACTCAATCAAATAATTAAATAAACGAATAATTTAGAGAAACATAAATTGTTCTTCTCACCCAATAGAAATAGGAGAAACTCGAATAATACTGCTCTCAGTTGACTCGCTGAACTACGCCAAACGCTCGCTTAAAATTGTCGGCAGGTTTCCTTTTGTCCAGCAAATCTTTTACGCAAGTTCTACTCTATCTACACACCGTAATCTTTCACTATTCGTCAAATCAACAATCTCCACTATCTAATAACTTAACACTAGTATAAAGATCTATCTTCATCAGCACCTTAACTCAACCGCCTCCAATTACTTCACTTACCAAAACTTCAAAACCTGCTCGTATCCATTTACACTCCACAACTTTTTTCCTCCGTTGCAGCTCTATGCTGACGCAAATTCCTTCCAACTTAATCTGAAAGTTCGCCGACCTTTTGCGTCGACCTTCCTAATCTCCCTTCTATTGCGTCATGGGAGTCGCTGGATCCAGCTCAATTTTAAAACTGTGGCTACCTTCCATTGTCACAACCTTACAAATTTTTCCCCATAGAAGTAATGTTAAATTTCCTCGTTTAAATAAATATTTTTTACAATGCCACCTCACTTAATCGCATAAACACTGAAAATTTCTTCAATAAAATTCCTCTATTTCTGGGCAAATTTTTCTTCTCATTGTCAAAAAAAATTTTCGTTCTTCTTTAAAAAAGTTTACATAACTAAGGCATGCCCTTTAAACATGAGACGGTATTCCTGACGAGGTGATAAATCAAATTTATAAAATAAGCAACTGATGATGAAATTGGAAAGTAAAACACTAATGGTCTCCAGGAATTAGAAATCACAAATTTTGCAAGTTTTCAGATGATTGAAATACAACTTTATGAACTCGTAGATGTGGATAAAGAAGGAAAAGAAGAAAGAAAAGAAGAGTTTAATCTTTTAATAAAACCTTTAAATGAAAGTGATAAAAAAGAACAATCACGTCTGCTCCAACTATAGGTGAAGTCGAAAAATCCTTTTATATTATTCACCGTCGTTGTGAGTCTAATAGAAGCGATTATGATTTGCTTATGTGCTTTAGAAAATGAAGTCGAAAAATGTTTAGTTATGTCTATGTGAAAATAATGAATCATAACTGTTTCTTTTCTTTTTTTTTTTAATAAAATATTAAGTCTACTATATTTTATATTTATTCCAGCATCAATTGCATTTATAAAGTACTATAATATTTTACCTTAGTAAAAGTTTAGTTAAATCTATACAAATAAAGAAAAGTGTCTGCGCTCTGGTGCTCACATTACTAATCTAAGAGCTACAAAATTTGGCAGATAGGTACCTGGGAACACTGTAGGTGTGCACCTCATCGAGATTTTTTTTCTGTTTCGAATTTGAATTTTTTTTTAATTAATTTTGTTTTCGATTTTAAATATTGATTTCTATGTTTCATTTTTCTATTCTTCTATTTCAATTATTTGCGTATATTAACAACGGCTATTAAGCTTTTTATTTATTTATCTAATTAATTCATTAATTTGAAGGCGAAATATTTTTCTTTCTTTTTTTAATTTAATGTATTTCTTGAAAATCAAATGGTAATGCCATACAAAAAATTGTTATGTATATGTATATTTTTACAGTGGATTAACTTTTTATTTTTCATTTGTTTTTAATTAATTCCTTTGAAAGAAAAATTATTATTATTATTATCATTATTATTATTATTTATAGTATTTATTGAGAACAAAATGACAGTATATAGTAGAAAGGATTTAATTCGTTAAAATTGAAGTTTAAATTATTATTTTTTATTATTATTTAGTTCCTTTTAAAAGAAAATCTACTTTTTATTTTATTTATTATATTGCTCAGAATCATATGGTAACACAGTGTAAAGGGGGAGGACTATAAAATATATGTATTAAAATTAAAATATTTAATAGATGCTGAGATACAATCAACTTTAAAATCATAGTTCTTAAATAACAGGAAATCCACTGTTGTCGATAAATACCCAAATTGAAGTGCCCCAGAAAAACATTTTAATGGCAGTAGTAACTTGGACCTGATGCAGTGCAGGCGGGAGAAGAGCTGCCGTAGGCAGCGCGTTCCTCAAGGAAAGTTTAGAGCGATTTCAATGTAGGTAATTTTTGTTTAGTTTTATATTTGTATTGTGATATAAAAAAATAAATAGTGATTCAATTTTTTTTGAAAATTCATTAAAATATAGTGACCAGCGAAGTGGTCATAGCCTGCTAGTATTTAAATCGTTCATCTTTTCATGTAAGCATAAAATACTTACAGTTAAACGTGTAATTGCGTTTCTACTCTTCCCCGCATAATCGAATACCCCGCTTTATCGAATTAATATAGTTGGAACGGTAGATTTACTGAAATGCAAAAAAAAGTAACCCTACTCCATACCAAAATTAGATGACTATAGTGATTGATGATCATTTTTCCCCACGGTGCTGCCTGTACCCTCGTTGGTCCTATCTGTTGTCTTCCAAGAATTGATTTGATTTATTGCTGTCGATTTGAGACGCTCTCCGTTTTCCAAGACGTGTTGTATGTATTCTTTTGTTGGCCTATTTCTTTCTTTTCTTTCTTTTTTTTTTTTCTTTTTTTTTTTTTTTTTTTATCTTTCCATTTCCAGCAGGCATGCCTAGAGATTTAAATGAGACAGAAAAACTCAAGTACTTTTATTTTTAACAAAAAATATTTAATGTGTTATTTCTTTTATTATTATTATTATTATTATTATTTTAGATTTCATCGTTTTTGAAAAGTGATTTTTAATCTTAAGATTTCCTTATTAAAGTCATGTATTTTTATATTTATTTTGTTATATGAACAAGTGTCTTACGTATAAACAAAACACACGTATTCCGTTAAAATATATTGCTTGAAAAATATATACCTTCGTTTGAATATATTTAAGACTTAATATTAATAAATTAATGAATAAATATAGCTATTCAAATAAATGAATAAAATAAGCATAAATAAAAAGTACATTATAGAGGTTTTTCTCTTCATAAAGAAGTCGAACTAGTTTTAAAGTAGCATCAGTTTTTACATTTTGTGATTTCAAAATGAAATATTAAAAACTTACAAAATCCTTTGTAGTATATCCCCCCCCTCTTTTTTTTTAACAAAAATTATTTTAACTGTTGTGAATTTTTTTATTAATGTAAAGACTAAGTAAAAAAAAAAAAAAAGAGCATTAGCTAATGAGTAATTTGCAAAACAAATTTTCTCGTAGAATTAATTACATGAAATTTGGATGCCAGAAGTAAAGATAGGTAAAATGTCGGCCGAACCTCTTAATATTACATAACGAGGCAAAATTTGACATAAATGTACGTTATGAGAAATATTTTATCACAAATAAGTTACAGTAGTTTAAAATATATAATTTTTGATATCGGCGTGAACGTCAATAAGTACCAACATTCCATTTTAAAAACTTTGAAAATAATTTAAAATTTTTCATAACGTGAAAAAACATGATACTGTTTCACATAAATTTGGATTACTAGAATGAATGTATTTGAAAAAGACACAAAATCGCATAAAATATTAGTATAAAATATTGGCATCAGTATAATTACACGGTAAATTGGCCGAGAGGTTCAGCTCTTGAAACTGGTGTACAAGTGCCGGGTTCGATCCCTTGTTATACTTGTCGACCAAGCCATTCGGAGTTTTCCATGGTTTTCACCCAAGCTTGTATAGGCTAGAAAGACTGTACAGCGCTGGTGCCGAGGTTTTTGGAACGAGAAGAATAAATCTCTCAGTTGAAAATTTCGAAAAAAGTCTGTTACGAAATGTAAATAACAAACATTAGTGATGTAATGTGTGAAAATATACCCAATTGAAAGATTCTGCAATCAGTATTTTTTTTTTCTTTCTTTCTTTCTTTTTTTTTTTTTTTTTTTTTTTTTTTTTTTATTATTAGTAGTATTTTTACTTAAACTAGTCTATTTCATGTTTTGCTTTGTTTAAGTGGATAATAAAGTATTGTCAATACACATTTCTTTTTCCTTTAGAAAGAAATATTCTAATGCGAAAACCATATTTTTATGTAATAACTATAATAGCAATAAAAAGAACTTAAAATTAAATTAAATAAGAAAATAACATAAAATAAGATAAATAATAATCTATATATATAAAAGAAGACTTCCTGAGTGAGGGGGTGATCTATCAACGCCCAGACCAAACCCCTGGACCTAGAAGCATGAAATTTTGTGACAATGTTCTTTCCATGACGTAGGCATCCACTAAGAAGCGATTTTACAAAATTTGCCCCCCAAGGGGGGGAGGGGGGGAAAAACGTGATTTCACAAAATCCTTCATATCTCAAACAAAAAAAACAGATATCCGTAAAATTTTTGCTTTAAAATATAGCTAACACAAACTTCTAAAAACCAATTTCTGGAATTTTCAAAATTCGGTCCCCAAGGGGGGCGGGGGGGCAAAACGTGATTTCACATGCGTAAAAACGTGATTTCGCACAATCCTATATATCTCAAACAAAAAAATAGATATGCGTGAAATTTTTGCTCTAAAATATAGCTAATGCAAATATCTAAAAACCAATTTCTGGAATTTTAGAAATTCAGCCCCGAGGTGGGGCAGCAGGGGGGGGAGAGGGGGGGGGGCAAAAAATAAAAAGAGAGTTAGATCGTTCAAAATTGGTATATAGAGGTTTTCGATACCTGCAAATCGATTTCGGATATTTTCGAATTTATAAAATTATTAGGAGGTGCGGGAAGGGGGGGGGCGGCAAGGGGGGGCTATGGGGCAAAAACAAATAGAAATACAGTTAGGCCGTTCAAAATTGGTACAGTTAGGTTTTAGATGCCTGCAAGTCGAATGGGGATATTTTCGAAAGTGTAAAGTTATTAGGAGGGCCGGGAAAGGGGGAGGGGAGAGGGGGGAGGGGGGCAAAAAAATAAAAATAGAGTTAGATCGTTCAAAACTGGTATATAGATGTTTTCGATACTTACAAATCGATTGCGGATACTTTCGAATTTTTAAAATTATTAGGTGGGGCGGGAAGGGGGGGGCGGTAAGGGGGGGGCTATGGTAAAAAACAAATAGAAATACAGTTAGGCCGTTCAAAATTGGTACAGTTAGGTTTTAGATGCCTGCAAGTCGAATGGGGATATTTTCGAAAGTGTAAAGTTATTAGGAGGGCCGGGAAAGGGGGAGGGGAGGGGGAGGAGGGGGGCAAAAAAATAAAAATAGAGTTAGATCGCTCAAAATTCGTATATAGATGTTTTCGATACTTACAAATCGATTGCGGATACTTTCGAATTTTTAAAATTATTAGGTGGGGCGGGAAGGGGGGGCGGTAAGGGGGGGGGGCTATGGTAAAAAACAAATAGAAATACAGTTAGGCCGTTCAAAATCGGTACAGATAGGTTTTAGAGGCCTGCAAGTCGAATGGGGATTTTTTTGAAAGTATAAAGTTATTAGGAGGGCCGGGAAGGGGGGGGGCAGAGGGGCAAAAAAAGAAAAGAAAATAGAGTTAGATCATTCAAAATTGGTACATAGAGGTTTCCAATACCTACAATTCGATTGCGGATATTTTCGAATTTTTAAAATTATTGGGAGGGCGGGAAGGGGGGGGAGTAGAGTGGTAAAAAAATAAAAATAGAGATATATCGTTCAAAACTGGTGCATAGAGGTTTTTGATACTTACAAATCGATTGCGGATATTTCAAATTTGTAAAATTATTAGGATAGACAGGAGGGGGGGGGGGGCGGGGGCGAAGTGGGAAAATAATAGAAATAAGAGTTAGAGCATTTTGGGAATTTTTTCCGAAGGCAGTGAGAACCCGGTGCGACATTTTTCCTACTCAGATTTTGTTTCTCTTTTTTTTTTCATGTGATAAAAATTAATGCAATTTTGAGAATTCATTATAGTGATTCATTTAAAAATAGGGACCAGCGAAGCGGGCGTTGCCTGCTAGTAATTAATAAATGAATTTAAATATATGTATAGATATATGTCTATAATGGCTCTTTACACACTTAAATATTTTTTCCTATTTAAAACTTTAACACTCAATTAAAACAACAACAATAATAATAATAACAATTGAAATTTTAAAAATATTTTCAGTTTTCTATCAGTAGCATTGTATATATATATATAAAGAATAAACAAGCTTGTATAGAAAGAAAAATGTGTACACATTGTTTGGAAAAAGTATTGAAAATGCACTTATTTTTACGAAATTTCTTTTAAAGAAATAAATGTTTTAAGGATTTTAGCTTCTAATTTTAACTATCCGGGAAGAAAAAAAAAAAAAAAAAGAATGAAAGCTGTACCTTTTTATTCCACGCTCGTTTAAACGGACGACTAAACAATTTGAGATTTTTCTTCCAATGAGCAATTTATGTACCTCTTGTGAATTTAACAATTATTTTCTATTTAATAAGTTATTTATTATTAAATTATATGTTATTTAAACTTATTATTAACGTTTTAATTTTCGAGATTAAAAAGAAAATGTAAAGAAAATGAAGCACGATATATGCGGGTTTCGTGGAACTCATTTAAATACAATTTGTGCAAGGATCATAGAAATAAAACGATCAATACTTGTAAACGACGGATGTGGAAACGATAGATCGGGGTTTCACTTTAATTGTGTCGTGATTCTGAGCGATGTTCCATTTTCTATAACTTGAAACGACGTCTCATAATTTAAAATGATTTTTATCGAATAATCTAATATTCGGCATAATCTGAACGTGACATGGAGCATAAAATCAATATGCAAATGGCGTGCATCATAACCAATCAGGATAATACAACAAAGAATGGATTGGTTACAACAATTTGAAAATTTATATAAGAATATCTCATTTGTCCAGTAGGTAGTCAGGCAAGAAACCTAATTGCAGTTTCGGCGTATGAATTCCCAGCTTGTGGGAGTGTGTCGAATATTTTAATGCTTAAAAGTCGTGTTGTACGTAGGGACTTTCATGGTGCAAAATCGTTAATACAGTGTTTGAAAATTAATATTTAAACTTCTTTTGTCATGATATATCTTTAGATTTATTTACTTTAGCTACATTTGCTTCCAAACCGCTGAACTGTTGAATTTACATGTAATTTGTGGTTCAATATTGGATTTACATACATGTAATTATTCTGTGAATACTGAAAATTAATGATATTAGAAATCAACCATAATCTTTTGAGAAATTTAGAATTCCGTTTAAAGAATATATTATTTTGTATTTAAATATAGCTTTAATAGATCGTGAGGAATCAAAGTGAAAATTTTTAACATAATAATATATATTTAGCTAAAGTTAATAGAAACTGCCCCTCGAACAAAAATTTTGGTGTACCTTTAGAATATATTATCCATCATCATTTTTTGACAAAAAAGTATTATTTATAAAGTTATAGGCTTACGAGTGTTTTTCCTTGTGTTTTAAGCACTTAAAACCTACAGTACAGAACTTTGTGATTTTTATCCCGAATATTCTAATAAAACTTGAAGTGATGTCTAATTTTTTACAACGAATTTTAGTAAATTATTTCTTGTTGAATATAAACTCAAAATAAATTTGATTAGAAAATCCATATGCTGATAAAACTCATTATATCCGCTCAGGATACAACAGCCACAAATCATCTGATTCTTCTAATGTTTGATCGATAATAATTTTATTTCATTTTTATGAACGTATTTTAAAACCTAACATTGTGAAACATAAGATATGCATAATGGAATTATTTTCATATGATTGATATGTGTCACGAAATCTAAACTTTTGCCTTTAAATTTTCTTACAAAATTATGTCTAGAAACAGAATGCAATTCTGTTTTTATTGAAATGAAAAAAGGAAAAAAAAAGTTATTAGTTGTATAAAAATGGATGCGATAAGGATACTTCAGAACAAAATATATATAAACCACAAAAATTATCACCAGCTGTATATTCTTAAACGTCTCAAAATATTATTACAAGCGTTTATGTAATATTGAATTTTTGTCGTAATCATAATATTTCGCAAGATAACTTTAATTATGAAAAGCTTCCAAAATGTACCTCGACTGTAAATACATTAATGTAAAAATTCAATAATTAGTAGATACATTAATTATCTTCAAAATAAGTTAGTAGCTTTGAATAAACAAAGTTAATAAATTTGTTTCTATTCAGTTAAAAAAAAAAAAAAAAAAAAATGATTTCTGTAGCCTCAAATTATATTTGATTTATTTACCACAAAATTTGAATGAATAATGAATGAAGTAAATGTTGAAAGGAAAATGAACACTCAAACTTTAAAACATGAATGTTAATACAAGATATTTATCAATGACTAATGAAACTAGTAACAGCCTAATCCTGTTAAGAGATAATAATATATCAGTTAAATGATAGAAAAATCTTAGTTTTGTTTTAGATATTGTAGACTAATACATTCAGAATGTCTTATTTTTCCCTAAAAAGCTTAAGATGTATTTCTTTTATCTTTTAAACACATATAACAATTGTTTATCATAGGATATTCAAATACGAGCATTTTTAGAAAAAAAGTACCATAAGTATTCTAATAATATTCCTCAAAATTTGTTTATGCAACAAAGTAATAAAAAAAAGTAAAAAACCAACGGGGAAAAACGTAATAGTACAATATTTTTCATTCAAATGAATAATTGTGTGTTGTTCATAACATGTTTTATTGAGAACTAATGGAAACTGAAAAGTGGGTAAGTATCGGATATCTAGGTGAGTCGCAGATTTTATCAAATGAAGATATTGATTGGATAGACTATTACTTGTTGAATGCCAGCCATAGCGATGGTAGAATAGCGTATGCGCTTGGAGAATATCTTACAACGTATTCAAAAATATTCACTGATGTTGAAGTTGCTTTTACTAATATACCAGATAGAACTCTTCCCAATGGCACTTTGCGGGGATTGATAAAACTTATAAATGAATCAGAAGTTGATATTGCCATTCGTCAACTTACCATAAACGAAAATTCCTCAAAGTTCGTCGATTTTGCTTATCCTTTCAGACTGTATCCTCAAACATTCATCACTCAAAAACCGAAATATGAACCCTTAATGTTTGGTATTCTTCAAACTTTTTCATTGTCACTCTGGATAGCTATTTTATCAGCATTCATTATGTTGTCCCTCGTGTATTATTTCACACTAAGACGGAAGTATTCTTTGGATAAGATTCTGCTCCAACTTCTTGCAGTTCTATTAAGGCAGAGTTCTATTTTCAAAATTTCCTCGATGGCGGAGAACTTTTTGGTGTATTCGTGGGTCGTGGGAGCGATGTTCATTTGCTTGGCATACGATTCCGTATTCTTGTCTTTTCTCGCGATTCCACCCATCACACCCATTAAAGATGTGCCGCAGTTGGCTCAAGCTATAAAAAATGGTAAATATCACTGTATTTCTATGCCATTCTCTGGAATTGAAAGAGTTATGCTTGTATCTGGAGATGAAAATTTGATAACAATCGGAAATGATATTAAAAACAATAATTTAAGTCGAACGGATATCGTAACAGATTTTTTATTCGGAAAGAATGGGGAGAGCAAACTTGCTTTAGTGGGGACTTCTTTCTTCATTGTTAATTTTGCAGCTTTCAAATATGCTTCAGAAGAGCGTTTTCTGGAAGATGTGGCTGCCATGTTCATGCGAAAAGACTTCTGTTGCAAGAAGTTGATCGATACTTTTGTGCACAGGCTGATGGCGTCGGGTCTATACTTCAAATATGAAAATGATGCTTCATTTTTAGGAGGATTACCAATCTTATTGAATCCACCGGAGGAAAATTCAGCACTAAGACGTCTCACTCTCACAGATGTCGCACCAGCATTCTTATTTCTGTTAACGGGTTATTTCCTATCATTTACTGCTCTTGTGGGAGAAGTAATGATGAATCGTTGGAAAAATAAAAAATGAATTGCATGAAAAAGAAGAAAAAAAAAAAAAAAAAAAAAAAAAAAAAGAAATGCAATTAAAAAATAACCTTGTTAATGAGATATCTACTGTATTTTTTTTTTTTTTTTTTTTTTTTTTTTTATCAAATTGTATGGATATAGGAGTCACACTCGCTGTCTTTTTTTAGGGCATTTTAGAGGAGGAGAAATTTCCGCTTTTTTTTACTACCACTATCTTTATTCAAAAATCTCTATGCAGATTGATCGCGACATTTTACTATGAATATACCATAAAAATTTCTGCAAGAAAATACTGGTTGTGAAAAAAGAAAAGAAAATATTTCATCCTTGGAAGTATTATTGCCAACTTAGCACATTTAGCTACCGAAAAAATTTAATAGAAGTATTTATTTTATATAATCAGTGACCTGCTCACTGATAAAGTACGATAATGTACAATAAAAATTTTATAAAAATGTTCCGGTAGCCAAAAGGTGCTAATGGGTAATTATACTTGGAAGTGCCCTAAAAAATGTCGGAGAATGATACCCTTGCGAATATGACCAATCGGTCCCCATCTATTACCTCCACTGAACAAGATTAGCTTATATATATATAAATATGTTTAACTTTTTGAAAGGTAATAAAAGGCAGATTATTCTGAATTTGGCCCAAGAGAGATTTGAATTATTTTAACGTGGAGTTAACCTTTAAAGCCCGTAAAAAAAAAAAAAAAAAAGTTATAATCTTGTATGAAGTTATTGTCATTTTTGTCTGATGTGCGCCTCATTTCTAATATGTTTTGTCGATTTATTAAATTTTAGTAGTCTCACAAAATATCTTTGATTCATCATCCATTCTAGTGAGCACTTTCTTCGTTAATGTTCATGAGAAGCCTTACTTAAATATCCAAAACTTTTTAGGAAATATTAGGCGAAATACAACTGTTTTATTTAAAACTATTCCAATTAGTTGATTCAAAACTCAATCATATTTCTGAATACTCCATTGCACATAATAATAATAATAATAATTATAGTAGTAATAATAATAGTAGTAATAATAATAAAAACAATACAAAAACATAATGAACGCAATGAAGAAACGTTAATGTTAAACCTGCAATAAAGATAATGAAGCAAATTTTAGAGTATTTTTTGCATAGCTTTTATGTTTTAACCCCTTAACAATGTTGTAATTTTCAAGAAAGAGGTAAAAAAAAAAGTTCCTGTTTGCTATTCAAGAAAATTGTATAAAATAAAGTGTATTAACAATACCTGTATCCTTTTAATTTTTGGAATTTTTTTTTAGCTTGAAATGAAGAAAATTTAATTTACAGAAAAACCAACAATCAGAGTTATTATGACTGAACATTTAATTTACAGTAAGTAAAAAACATAAAAGATGTATATTTTAAACATTCAAACAGAATTTTATGAAAAGAATTTTACGTATAATACAACACTATATGCACATACTATTCTGAGATTCGCTATCCGAACTTTCATAAATATCACTTATTTCCGGATTCAGGTGCATTTATACTAAAATAAGAATGCGAGACACTTTGTGAATCTGACTCCATAATGTATACAATATTAAAAAAAATATTTTAACCCCGAGCACAAAACCACCTGCATTCCAAAGGCTAAATAAACCAAGATATTAAGAATATGTATTACAAATATTTAAAATTAGATATTCCTGACATCTACCTTAAAATAAACCAATTATCTCCAATTATATTTTAATAATCTGCTACATTGATCTAGAGTGTAAAACAAGAACTAAAAAAAAATTTCTGGTATCAGAAATAGTTTGTTTTGAAATCCATTTAGTGCGTTACTTTTGAACACTCCAGCCCGGAAATATCACGAGCATGAGAAATAGAGAGTGAAACTTCACCCCCATTGTGAAGGCGTTCCTCCACATATATGAGTTTTAATTACAGTTTTAAATATATGTAATAATTAATTACTAAATTTTCAACAAATTAAATGTCTAATAAAATATCTAACGAAATTCTAAATTATCTTTCATATTTAATCGCATTTGTCTCTATAAATAAATATCTTAATTCTAATGATATTTTATCTGTTAATCTATTAAAATAAATCTGTTAAGAACAAAAAACGTAGTCTTTAAAATTAATAATTGATTTCTGCTATTCGCCTTTTTAAATAACGTCTCTCAGAATTCTAATCTCTCCTAAATCATTTAATAAATCAAAATAGAAAAAATATTATTTTCATCTATTAATCGTTGTGTATACATAATTATATTTCATTCTTTTAAATTGTGTAAATTTATTTATTAGAAATTAAATGAAGCAATAAATTTCCGTTGTAATATCATTAAGGGGTAATTTATATTTTTAAGTAACAGGATGCGGTAATAAATCGTAGTCTTTCTGTCTCGCTTATGCAAACGATATTTTGGCGATAAAATTTGGCATAATGATTGGCATAAACTTTTATAACGAACTCTCTAAATTCAAAATATTTGTATTAATTTATTCGAGAGACAAAGGGGATGTAATTGGCTTTGAGTTTGGCGCTATTTTAAAAAGATTGGCGTTATTGAGCAGTTGGATCGTGGTTACGAGGTTGAGAACTTCAGAATTCGCTCCTAAACTACTGCTTAAACAACACGCGATCACGTAGCTCTCTCTCTCACCTCTACCTTTAGCATTCTCGTAACTTACGGTCTATATGTACTTCTACCATTAAAAAGAACTGTTGACTGCTTTATGAAATCTCTCCAAAATAAAAATATTACTATTATTTATTACTCAGTCTGTGTTACTTTCTCGCCCATCTATATCTTTTACAGCAGAATGGACCTGGACAATAAATTGGAACTTTCTACAGTGGAATCCCAGAATTCTACTATATACCCATCATTTTCACGAGAGCCAAGAAGGATGGTGCTAATGTGAAAGGTCTTGGTGCATCCAACTTTATAGAAATGCGACGAATGTGAAAAATCAAGTGACACTTGAATAAAAATACTACGAAATAAAAAGACAGATTGGATTAGAGAAAAATATGAGAAAAAGTCATATTTCATGCATTTTAAAAACGAAACATTTATCACACCATGCATAAAATTTTTCATTGTGATAGAATAGAAATCTCTTCCCTGGTCGGTGGAGCAATATTCTCCATTCCCATTCTTGAACAGATTGCAGCAACCGCGATATTACTCACTTGCCATAAACATCGATAATTTCAGGATAAATTTAACTGCAATTTAAGCGTTTTCCTACTTTAAAAGAAAAAAAAACTGGAAAAAATCTGCTGAAAACTCGAAGGTAAATCGAACATTTTTTTCCTAAGTTTTTTTTAAGACATTTTAAAGTCACCACATAATTTTCTTCTATATAATTTTATACAAAATTTATTCAATACAAATTATTTATTAAATAATCAAATTATTTTCCATTATAAATGCAGACGATTTTTTTCTGGCTGAATTATATTATCACTAAATGCTGAAAGATGTTCATTTTTTGCAAATCATTTTTTTTTTTTTTTGCAAGTTTTTATCGTTAAAAGTTAAAAAAATCGATAACTTTGTTTTAAATTATCGCAGATCTATAGTTCAACCATTCGTGTTAAAGGTATTGACGAGATCTTTCGAAAGATACCCATATTGAAAACTTACTCCCCCCGGGTAAGGGGGAGAAAACGATGCTTCCACACGCACAATTTTTTTTTACTAGTTAGCTACTACTGTTATCAATAATTCATATTAATTTTACAATCACACGATTAAAATAACTCTCATTATATACAATTATACGAAATTTTGTCCTATACTGACATGTTAAAAATTTAGAAGAAAATGTGATCACAGCGCCACCTGTTGAGCAATTGTTCCCCAAATCGAAACAGCACCATTTTATGTCAGGGTCCAACTAAATGCCAAGTTTGGTTAAATTTCGTTCATTGGTTTGTGAGATACAGTGTCCACAAAATTTGTGATACACTCAGACTGACAGACAGACATTTTCTAAAAACAGTCAAATCGTGTTCATAACCTCCCAAAACGTGTAAATCCATCGATAACTGCAGTTCAAAAATTTTCACGAATCCAATACTTTCTCTATATACACATATAGAAGAAAGTAAAAAGCCTGTTCTATTTACCTTAAGTTTTTCTGCAGTTTTTAAAATTCTGCAAAATTTCAGAAAATTTCTTTTTTTTTTTTTTTTTTTTTTTTTTTTAAGAATTTGTGCCATCTACGTTTTTTTACGTTTTTTTAAGTTCTGCAATATTGCCGAGAAATAAATAAATAAAAACTTTTAAAAATGTTATTTCAATTACCTTCAATTTAGCTGCAGTTTTTTAAAATCTACGAAAATTTTGTGAAAAGATTTCAGTAGAAAATATTTCAATTACCTTTAGATTTTTGTTTCTTCTTCTTCAGTTTTTAAAATTCTACAAAGTTTATGTGAAAAATAACGTTAAAATAACTTGCATTAATTACTTCCAGGTTTTCAAATTCTGAAAAATTTCAGTGAAAAACCTCAAGAAATTTTGCACATTTAAACAAAATAAAATAGTTCTCTATTCTAAAAATAAATTATTGCCACTGCTGTTTTTCGATTTATCAGTGTCTTTTTCCTTTTCTTGATTTATACAGTAAAAACTGTGACACAAAGAAATTGAATTTATTAATTTCAAGCATTTATGTGATACATTCAAGCAAGTTATTTTGGTGTTTGAGATTTAATACTTCATAAAACCTATTATTGACTATTGTAACTAGAATTGAAAATATAATAATATTATACTTTTAAAAGATTAACGAACACGCTTTTATAGAAATGTGAACTAAAAAGCACAAAATATCTATCTTAGTATTAAAATGCAGGGTAAGAGAAAAACGTGTGAGTGACACACCATAATATTTACATACAATTAAATCTTTAATTAAAATTATTTAGAATTAAACAAAAAACCATTTTTAAAAATTCTCTCCTGACTGGGCTCGAACGGTAGACCATTAGGTTCGTAGCGCGGAGCTTTACCTCACAGCCACAGCGTTCAAGTAGGGATTTTTTTTTTTTACAATATAGGTTTTTTGTTTGTTCCTAGAGCGGTTACAATAATACATTGATACATACAAACATACATACAAACATACAGACATACATACAGGTGAAGCTAATAAAAGCGTGTTAAAAATAGGGGTCTGGGTTATCTACAGTCATAATTGAACATCTTTATGTTAATGTCTTTAAAATAGAGTGAACGAGGAGCGTGCATAATTCGCGTGTCAATAATTTCTTACAATTTTCTACCACCAAGTAAATTTTAAGAGATCAAACAAAAATTACATGTGCTATCATCATCTGAGAAATTTTAAGAGTTTCTTTAAGAAGCTTAACAGTTCTGCGGAATCGGAACTACTAAAAACATGTCGACACTCACTCCAGCTTCTGTTAAACAATTAATATGGGGAGGGGGTATTTTATTTAAAATTTACAAAACTGACTTTGTTACTATATACATTATTAACTACTTAGTTATATTACAATTTATTGACCTATCAATTATAAATAAATATAGGGAAGGATTTGTTTGTGGTATTTGTCGTGTGTTACATGGAAAATCTTTATATGCGCATACTTAGAAAATTTTGAAAAAAAATTATAAAAGACTCTTCTTCTTAAGTTATACATGTTTATTTTAAAAAATAAATAAATAAGTAAATTATAGTGGGCAGAATCTGTATAGATTGTAAAATAGTAATGAAAATATCCTTTTCTTGGAAATTTGTCGCTGATTGTCAAAACAAGGAAATTTGAAAGAAAAGTGCTTCTTTTTAAGATGTTTAAGAATAAACACATTTTTCTTTACTCTCTATGCTGAAATAATTTAAGTAAGATCAATTCCAATAAACACCTTTATAACTACAGATTTGTCATCTGTATAGTTTATAGATGTGTAAATTAAAATTAAAGTATCGTATATTAACAAACTTTGTTAACTACGGAAAACTTAAAATTTATTTGGATTTCCGTGTTAGCTTAAAAGAAAACATTATATAATATTTTTTAATAGCACAATAAATTAAAAAGAACATAACAGTTTACGCATAAGTAGTGATAGGAATCAATTATAAGAATGCTTTTTTGAGTGTTCATGTGGAAAATCAGTTAAGATCTTCTGGTTTAGAAAAAAAAAAAAAAAAAACTTGTTGGCATAGGTGTACTCTGCTCAGTTCCCCACAAAATATTTGTTCACATAAATTTCCACTTATATTATAATAAAATATTTTTTTAAAAATTTAATTTGACCGATCGTTCCACACAGGGATTGAGTGAAATATTTTACCTAAAACGTTACCCACCGTTCAGATCGGTTCATTTACCTTATCCTGATATGTTAATTAATTTTATTGAGGTTGCTTTCATACTTCAGTTTTCCTGCGATTCTATATTATTTCCAATGCAATGATCCGCATAATGCAAGCTTACACATTTCTGTATTCTGCTATGTTAAGGAAAATTTAAATTTTGAATAAGCTACAATATTTTCAAATTAGAAAATCCGTAGTCAATGATTTTCATGCTAATATCCTAAATGATATTTTAAAAGTGGTCTGACATCTTTACAATAAAAATATTCCTTCAAACGAATGCTTATGTGGCATTTTGCCCTATTCTGCCATGTTAAATATTCCCAAATTTCAAATACTTACGAAGTTTTCAAAGTAGTATTTTCATAATCAATTTTGTTTATGCTGATATTTTAAAACTGCTCAGTGGCAATAAATATTCCTTTCAATGCACGTTTAAGCGAAAATTTGGTTTACGATTTTTTTTAAATCGTAAATTTCGAATAATTTACGAAGATTTCTAATTAGAATGTTGCAAATCAATAAGGTCCTTTTCAGTGTCATGCGTGATAGTTTAAAATTGGACTGAAATTTATTGAGATATCGTGTACATAGTCCAACATACTAACAGTCTAACACACTAACACACTGACACCCTACAGACGGACATTAAGTCTTTCAACATTCTTTGTTATCTGTGTTAGTTTTTTCGCTGCATTATAGAGTTATAAATTTAAGTATTTTTACGGCGGGGTGCGATCCTATGTAGAAGTTTTAATTAATAAAAAATTTAGTTAGTAAAGATTAAAATATTATTACGCACCCCGCCGTAAAAATACTTTAAATTATAACTTTATAACGCAGCGAAAAAAACTAACACAGATAACAAAGAATGTTGAAAGAGATTAGGATTTATTAGAAAGGAACATGCAGTGTTTTTGGCAGATCTTCATTAAACTAGGCATTGAGTACCCGGGATTCAATAGCGGCGGCGAAATTTGATACCAATCTTTTTTTTTTTTTGGCTGCTTAAGAAAGGTAAGTGTTTTTGCTAGGCGGGGGGACTTTTACAATAGTATTGTTTTTATGAGATTATTTAGTTTGTACATACATTTTTTTCAGAGTAAACATGATTTTAAGCATCCTTACAGTGTATGCTGTGTTCACTGCAGCATAAATGCATTAAAATGTGCTTAATAACAGAAAAAACTATCTCCATAGGCTCTAATGTCACGAAATTCTTTTGAGTGTCTCTGTAAACGAACCATAAGCGTTGTATACACCAGTAAAAACTACACTACTGGCCATTAAAATTGCTACACCAAAAAGGAATGATAATAACGGAATGAAATTTGTTGGACGCATACATTATAGTAGGAAGAACTGTTGATTAAATTTTCAGGAAATTTGGAGTAATATGTACTGAGAAAACAGTGCATAAAGCAACGACCTCTGTGAGCAATAACAGCACATATCTACCTAGGCATTGAATCGAACAGCGATTGGAGGGCATGTATGGGTAGAGCACTTCATGACGTTTTAACACGATGCCACAATTCATCGATAGAAGTTACTGGTGAGTGGTGGGGGCTTAGTCGCTTTTCAACGATTAAACAGTCATTTTCATTGGTGCGAGATCAGGAGACCACGCTGGCCAGAGCAACAATCGATCACATTCTGTATCAAAGAAGGTCCGGACAATACAAACAACTTGCGGTCGTGCCTTGTCTTGCTTAAATTTTGCGCTATGGAGGCCTCGAATACAGGGCAGAGGGGCGGGCCTTAACTCATGAGAAATTTAATGGCCGCTGTTCAGAGTGCCAGGAATACGAACATGAAGTAATCGAGACGTGTATCCAATGGGAACCCATAACATCATTACAAATGATGGGCAGTATGATGATGTCGAATCCCAGCTGGCAATGTGCATTATTCATAATGCCGTTAAATACGGATAAGGCAATTATGATGCTGTAAACAGGATTGTGATTTGTCTGAAAAGTGACTTCACGCCATTCCTGTTTCCAGGTTCATCGTTGATCACACATTAATGGCGCCCATATCAGTGATGCAGTTTTGAGGGTAATCAGAATTTTGGTAGCCGCATACTGAGTCACCACCTGGATTGATGGTATGTGGTACCATTGAATACACGTCCCGGTCAATTCTTGTTTTCATTCCCGCCACTCTGAATACCAGCCATTACATTTCTGATGAGTTAAGGCCCATCACTCTGCCCCATGTTCAAAGCCTCCGAAGCGCAAAATTTAAGCAAGATAATGCACGACCGCAAGTTGTTTGTATTGTACGGACCTTTTATGATACAGAATATGATCGACTGTTGCTCTGGGAAGCGCGTTCTCCTGATCTCGCACCAATGAAAATGACTGTTTAATCGTTGAAAAGCGACTAACCCCCACCACTCACCAGTGACTTTGATCGATGAATTGTGACATCGTGTTAAAACTTCATGAAGTGCTCTACCCGCACATGTCATCCAATTGCTGTTCGATTCAATGCCTAGGCAGATATGTGCTGTTATTGCTCACAGAGGTCGCTGCTTTATGTACTGTTTTCTCAGTACATATTGCTCCAAATTTCCTGAAATTTTAATCAATTGTTCTTCCTACTATAATGTATGTGTCCAACAAATTTCATTCCGTTATTATCATTCCTTCTTGGTGTAGCAATTTTAATGACCAGTAGTATATTTAGCTTATTCTACATTTTACATGAAATAATTGTTCGAAATTCGGCATAATTCGGACGATTACGTGGCATTGACAGAACACTTTTTTTAAAGTCCTGTACATTAATTACGAAGTCTAAGAGCACATATTTTTACAGGAAACATAAGTTGAAACATCTCCCTTATGCATGTTAATTTCCTTTTGTGGATTGCAAAGTAATGATGTTAAAACGCCTTAGTGAACAAACATTGCAGCACCCAAAATTAGAGGTAACATTATTTAATACCAATTAATTAAGACGTTCATATGACAAATATGAGCCTGCCTATGTTAGTCAGTTTTTAATAAGGATCAACAAAACATATATCTGTGAACAGAACTTTTAGATTAAATGAAAACTCTCATGAAAAAATAAATAAATAAATAATCATCTTTGTGCTCAAGATTAGATTATTATAATTGTAAAACTTCAAGATTGTTAAATTATAAAGAAGGACAATTAAATTGTTATGAGATGGACATTATTAAGATGACTAAAATAATGAATGTACGCTTTAAGTATTTGGCGACTAATTGGATTCACTCCAAGGGGTGGTGCAAGGTTATTGCAAGAATTTGTAACTCAAAAATTATGAAAATCTAGTATAGATTTTTATCAAACTTTTGTATATTCTTCTTTATACAGTTAAACAAAATATGAGATGTATAACCTATCATGAAGTAATATTTGTATTTACGTATATTTTAAATTTTCTATATTTAAATCCAGGGAAGATCAAAATTGTGATGGCATATCTCCGGACCACTCTTAGGATTTTTTGTACCACACTGTTGCCAACTGCGCATAGCGTAGCAATAGTACAACGTAAAATTCTAATAAATTAAATTGAAAAGGCTTAAATTTAAAAGAAATGGAAATTTCAGAAAGGAAACATTTTGATATAAATTTGACTATTAAAAATTTTTTAACATTATAAAAACTGCGTATCGAAAAAGTGAACGCGCAAACATTTTTTTTTTTTTTTTAAATAATTAAAATAAGATTGCCAAAAATCTTTCTAAAGAAATAGACCAGCTTCAGTATAGAACCCTTTGACGAAGTTTGAATGATGGCACCGATGTAGCTCGAACGTTTCACGCTAAAATCTTTATTTACACAATTTTGCCATTGTCATATTAATTCATCGCCAAAAATTGACAACAAAAGTTTAATAGCCGCAGAGGAGCTCCTAACAAGGACGGGGGTCCTCTCAAAGGAGCTGCCAACGAAATTTCAAGAAATGAATACAATTATTGATGCTAGGAATTAAAACAGTTACTACATACCTTTATATGGAAGATAAGATTAAAATAAGTTCTGTCCTACTAAATTAATTCTGTTTAGTACAGAATTTTATATCTCTTACTTCCAAAACAAAAATAGCTTTCGATTTATAATTTTTTTTTCTTTTAGGCAACAACAGCTTCGTAAATGAATATGTCTATCGATTAATTGATTCCATGAGTCACTTCTAAATAGAATGAAAGTATTCATAGTTCCACCCATGCAGTGTATAAAAATATATTTATTTTGCAAAGTTTTATGTTTATTGACATTATTTAAAAAATGCACTCATTTCAAATAAACAGCACACCTAAATTAAAAAAAAAAAAAATCTAGCGATTGCTCACACATTTTTCTCTTACTGTACATCATTACAGACATTATTAAACTTTAAGATAGAAGATAACACATCAATATATGAAACTTTACAAAGTGATTTAAGTAAGAGCTCATAGTTGCTTTACAAACAGTTTTATTCGAGATATTTCTCTGTAAAATAGGCATCAACCAAACTTGAAAATTATCGCTACATTAAAAAAACAATGAGAGCTGTGATTAAATTTTAAAAGGAATCAAGTTATTCATAGAACTTCAGCCAGCACCACTCTGTAAAATTTATTCAACTTGTTTTAAGTATTTCCTTTGCTACGCACCACAGAATTTACTGAACTTTCAACTTGTTTCAAATTTGTTACTTTTGCTTATGTGTATTGTTCAGAAAATAATACTTGAACCAGAAGGAAGTATTGAACATCAGGATTAAGTTAAACGACTGTTGTTAAAGAGCTTTAAGCTTCATTTACATTACTTTTCTGATGTCGCAATCTAGAATCGATCATGCAGAGCATTTCGTACAGGACCATGAAGTATCATCCATAAACAGCATTTCGCTATTTTATTTTATTTATTTACTTATTTACTTATTTATTATTATTATTTAAGAAGACCTTGAAATACTTTCCAGTGAGTGGTGCAAAATTTCTTTCTCTCTCTCTCTCTCTTTTTTTTTTTTTTTTTGACTTACTTAACTGATAATTTAAAACATTAGTGCAGTGTAGTTCCACTACGAGCAAAAAGCAACTGTTTCGGTACAATAGCAGCGATTGCACTATTCTTTTAATTTATTGAACGCAAATGTTTTGTAACTTCCAGCACCAAAATTTTTGAAACAAATTTTTTAAACGAATCGACCTTCCATATATTTATCCTTGGATACTGCGAGTAATGGGACTGAATAATCCTCGATGTAGTGAATTCATCGCAGCACGTATATTCTGGAAAAGCTCATTTGTCATCGCCTGGTTGCTAATTTGAACTTTAAATAATTCTGCCTCGAGAATTTTTTTTACATTTTAACGAAGGTTGAAGCTATGTGCCCGATTGAAGGCCGTTTGATTGTGATTCTCTCTTGCAGATGTATTTCGATTTTTTGATATACTTACGTATATATTAATTTCCTTTTAAATAATAAACTGTTCTGTAATAAGGCAAATTAAACTCCGCTATTCCTAATCCGTAGATACAATAGTTTTTTTTTTTTTTTTTTTTTTTTTTTTTAAATTCAGTTTCGTCATTATTAAAACCCGAGTCTCATTACTCTCAGACAAAAAATGTGTCGTCACCCTTTACGGTAGACTACCTCGATTTTTGAGGTGTTTAAAAATACGTAAAGTAGGAATATCGTGTCAAAAATGAGGCTGGAATACTAAATAAAATCTCCATGTTCGATTTATGTTGCATCCTACTTTTTCATTGGCTTAATATTTATGGAACTTAATATTTCGCATTCATACTGGGTGTAAAAATGCTAAAGCAACGATCGTTGGAGAAGGAGTGAAAATGGCTTGTTAAAAATGCTTAAAAGAATTATCCTCAACAGTGTAGGACTGTTTTTTGATAGTACATGAATCTGTAACGAGAAAAGATTCGGGATAATCATAACATGTTATTTTATTTTTATGTACATGTGGGTGTATGTGCATAATGTCTAAAAATTTTTGATATTACAAATTCAAGTAAAATGAAATATTTATTTCAGATACAAAGAAAAAGTAATAATAATAATTAAAAAAATAAATACATAAAAAGGCATGTGATGGAATGGAACATTCATTTCCCACCGACTTGCGCAAGTAAGACTTCTTTCCCTGTAAGTAAAAGAAACTGCATTTATCAAATTGTTTTCTGTGAGATAAAATTTCAAAATGAAGTGCAAAATGATTTTTTTAAGCAATTTTTTAATACATCGATTCAATAGATCAAACACAATCCATTTTAATTTGTTGATTTTCATATTTATTGCACAAAATTATCAAGCATTATTAATCATTATAAAAACA
Source organism: Salticus scenicus (assembly GCA_963930645.1). Lineage (NCBI taxonomy): Eukaryota > Metazoa > Arthropoda > Arachnida > Araneae > Salticidae > Salticus > Salticus scenicus. Next base: position 200,630,890 of record OZ005661.1, read on the forward strand.
TTTTAGGATTTTTAAAAAGAACCTATCCGAATAATAAAATTTTCTGTAGCACACTCAATTCACTTATTCGCTCTATCTACAAAAAAAAAAAAAAAAAAAAAGAAAGAAAGAAAGAAAAAAAAAGTTAATACTTTCCCGACCGCATGTTTTTGTCTTTTTCACAGTAAGGCCCGCCTGTAAGCGTTCGTCTCCCCAGTTACTATATTTTTGTTGCAACATCAGTGCCTTCCCCCCATTTTCCCCTCTGTCTCTTCGCCACTTGTCGCGACAGTGGGAATGCTTTTTATTTTTATTTTTTATTCTCTTTTGGTTTCATTAGAATAAGATGCACTTTCGAGAGTGCAGAGTTAAAAAAGATGTAGACTAGATAAGAAGGGCACTTTTACGGTGTCTTAAAATTTATTATTTTGATTAAAGAAGGAGAAAACTGAATATTTTGAATATATAGAAAATTATTCATTATGTGAAGTAGAAATAATCTGAAGAATGTTAATTAATCGGCAAATTTTGTACATATTTTTATTGTAAATAGAAACATAATCATCTTCTGATTAAAAGCTTAGAAAAGAAACAACAACTTATTATTTTGTGTCATCGGTACTCAGTGCTAACTCTCTACGTTTCCAGTTGGCCGTGAACAGAAGAAAGGTGAGTACCTTTTCGATAATTAGTTGATGAATAATAATGAATGTGATTTTTAATTAAAAGATATTTATCGCTAGTTATAAACTAATTTTAAAACCCCCCTAGAATACAAGATTATATTAAATTAGTGGCGCCCCAGAACAGGGACGGCCGACTTGGATTTCCTTCTCCAACATCGAAATAAATAAATATAAATGTTATTTGAATTGAATATTTGAAAATTTGTTCTTTTGATGATGTTATAAATAAAGAGAAAAGTTTTGGTTTCAAAGTAAAAGTTTCGTTTTCATTTACATTTGAAATAAATAATAAATGATATTTATATTGTTGGTTTTGTTCTTGAAATTTGTTCCTTTGATAAAAATGAAATGAAAGAATATTTTTAGTTTTGGTTTGTGCATTACTTTGTGTTTTGAATTATTGCATTATATATTAATATGATGAATGCATAACTTTGAAATGTTTTTGTTTAATAAACAACTTTGACAAGAAATTTTATTTGATAATTGATCAAATAATACTAATTTTAGAGATTTGTTATTTATAATTAGCATAATGAGTGTAATTCAAAAACAAAAAAGAAGTGTTCTTAGAGAGCGAATCACAAAGTTAATAAATAAAATCGAAGGCAGGTTATTAGAAATTGATGTTGGAAAAGAAGAGTTAGAACAATATTTAGAAGAATTGAATTTAAAAGATAGGGAACTGAATTCATTAGATGACGAGATACAGAAAAATATCAAAGTAGAAGAGGTTGAAGAGAAAGTTTTAAAATGCGATGAATATAATTCAAATATTTTGATTTGGAAAACTAAAGTAAAAAGTAAAATGATTAAAATAAAAAATAGTAGTAATTCTAACATTTTATCGACTAGCCCCATAATAGAAGGTAATAGAACACCAAAATTAGATCAAGGTTATATTAATCTTCCTCGATTAAATATTGATAGATTTAGCGGTGATCCAACGGATTTTCAGAGGTTTATTGATCAATTTGAAGCAGCAATCGATAGGAATCCAGTTTTATCAAACATTGATAAATTTAATTATTTGAGATCCTATTTAATTGGTACAGCTTCTGATGCTATAAAAGGTTTCACGCAGATCGATTTGGAAAAAAAACATTACTAATTAATTCCCATTTAAATAAATTACTAAATCTATGTCCTGTAAAAAAATCCAACGATATATTTGCCCTAAGAAAATTACTGGACACATGTCAGACAGAAATAAGAAATCTAGAATCCCTAGGGATAAAAGAAGAAAATCACAGCACGTTATTTTGCCCAATTTTCATAAAACTTTTACCAGTAGACATAGTTTCAGAAATAACGAAAAAATACGGCGATGATGATCAGTGGAAAGTTTCAGAAATGATTGTGTGATGTTTCGAACCACACAAACAGAGTAGACGGAAAGTCTACGATTTTGACACTATTGAACAAAAAAATAGCCGCCTGTTTACGCCCCTGACAGGTGTTGCACTTCCCGGAGAAATGTTGGAAGAAGGATTGCCGGCGACAGATTTCTCTGCCCTGGCGCTACAAGTTGGCAAATGAGAGATGAACGGCTCACCTCCTTCTAAATACTATTGGAGATCTAAAGGACAATTTCACCCCCCTCCAGAAACCGAGTCTTCTTGGGAAGAGAGAGAAGAGAGTGAAATGAATTAAGTGTGTACGAGCTGAGGCTCGGAGCTTTTTCTTCAATATCATAAACATTGCCTTGTAAAGGCAGGCGATATTATTTGTGCATAAATCTAACGAGTTGAGAACTCTCACTACTTGTGAACTCTATCACCTTTTTCACTGTTGAACCTAAATTATTGTTAAGCTATTTAACCGAGAGTACGCTTTAGTGTATTTTAAAAATAAATAATTTGTATTTCTTAAAGTTGTGATAGTCTCAATGTCAAGCTACCTGATCGGAGACGTCACAATTGAAATTTTAAAAACAGAAGTTGTTAGTCGCGAAAAAGCTACTGCACTAATTTCAAATGCCCAACACTCGGAACATATTTCCACCACATCAAATAAGAAAGAAGGTTATGAATCACCAAAAATAATCAAAATTCGTCCCTCAACTGCAGCTGGCCTCTATAATAATAATTCAGGCAATAAACGACATTTCTGTAATTTTTGTAATAGCGAAAAACATTTATTACAGGACTGCAAAGAATTCAAATCTAAACAAATCAATGAAAAAAAAGATTTTTTGATGAAACGTGGTCATTGTTTTGTTTGTTTCTCTAAAGGTCATTTGGCAAAAATTGCCGCTGCTTTGTAAAATGCAGTATTTGTTCTCGCCGTCATTTCGATATAATGTGTCCAGAAAATAATTCCGAAAAACAAGTTACAAACGAAAATACTGCCTTGTCCAATAAAACTTGCAATCAAGAAGTGTTACTCCAAACTTTAACGCTAAGGTTAATCATTAAAGATAAAGAATACATTATCCGAGCATTAATTGATTCAGGATCTCAGAAATCTTACTTAAAGAAAGAAATAATAAAAAAAATTGATTATACATCTACAGGGCAAGAAAAATTAAATCATAGTTTGTTTGGTGGGTTACAACAAACATCTGATCATTTACGGTATAGAATACATTTAAGTGATTTACATAAAAACTATTTGTGTAATTTTGAAGTTCTTGATCAAGAAAAAGTTTGCGCAGAAGTACCTAAATTACGAAATGGGCCATGGATTAACAAAGCAAGAAGGCGGGGAACTCAATTTTCAGATTATGAGAACTCAACAAAATTTAGAAGAAATATAAATAGAGAAATTGATTTGTTAATTGGTGCAGATGTATGTGGGAAACTTTTTACAGGGAAAAGTAAATTACTCTCGAAGGGTTTAGTAGCCTTTGAAACAAAATTAGTTTGGAAATTGATGGGTAAAACTGAAGAATTTAGTTCCAACGATAGTACAAATGTTGTTTTATCTCTTCATGTGGCCAGTGCACAGATTTCAGATCTTTGGTCCCTGAATACTTTAGGAATTTTGGATTCAGGAAATAAGAGCACGAGAGAAGAATTAGACATAGCTGCTGAAGAATATTTTAACCAAAATATTAAAACTGTTAAAAACGGCAGATATGAAGTAAGCCTTCCATGGATTGAAGGCCATCCTCCACTACCTAGCTGTAGACCAATTGCTGAGCGAAGATTGAAGAATTGCGTGGAATCATTGAAGAAATCTGGAAGATTAGAAGCTTACGAAGCAGTTTTTGACGAATGGCTTGCAGAAGAAATCATTGAAGAAGTTGAGCCATACAGTGATAATCTAAATGAACATTTTCTGCCCCACAGAGCAGTTATTAAAGAAAATTCCACAACTAAAATTCGTCCAGTTTTTGATGAGTCAGCAAGAGAAAAGGGTTCTCCTTCTATTAATGATTGTTTAAGGAAATGGTCCCAATTTAATCGAACTAATTCCCTCTGTAATTAACAGATTTCGCTTTAAGAAAATTGGGGTAATTTCAGGTATTCGTAAAGCGTTCCTACAAATTCAGCTCAGCGAAGTAGACCGACCGTATCTTAGATTCCTGTGGTGGGAGGAGGGTGATCCTTCAAATATTAAGATTTTTCAACATAGAAGAGTAGTATTCGGCCTTACTTGTAGTCCCTACTTGTTAGGAGCAACTCTAAAGTACCACTTGCAACAGGTTAACGATGAACTAAATGAAACTGCTGATAAACTAGCAGAATCTTTTTGCGCGGACAATTGCGTCACATGTGTAAAAAGTGCCAAAAAACTGGAAAAATTTATTTCGGAGTCTAAATATATCCTTAGTACTGCAAAATTTGATCTAAGAGGGTGGGAGCATAATATTATCAATCCAACAGAAGAAAATTCTACTCCTCCAAGAAAAGAAATGTTCCAGTTTTGGGATTATTGTGGGATTTAAACAATGATTCACTAAGTATAGACTTGCGAGAAAATCACGAAGAAATCAAGACAGTTACCAAAAGACAAATATTGTCAGTAGCCCATAAAGTATTCGACCCCATCGGATATAGTTGTCCAGGAACCTTAGCACCAAAAATTTTACTTTAAGAATGTTGGCAACTAAAAGTGAGTTGGGATTCTGAATTACCTGAATGTGTTGGGAAAAAATTTGAGAAATGGAAATGGGGACTACATAAGTTGAATGACGTTGCTATTCCAAGACTCCTTGTACCTGATCCGCAGTATACGGAAATGAGTCTTCATGTATTCTGCGATGCAAGCAAAGCAGCCTATGCAACTTGCATTTTTTTAAGAGCAGAAAATTTTAATTCCATTACCTGCCAACTTGTGTAAGCCAGATCTCGGGTAGCCCCATTGAAGTCAGTCACCATTCCCAGGCTAGAACTTCTTGCCTGTACCGTAGGAGCAAGACTAGCGCAAAGTGTAAAAACACTTTTAAGACAGCCGAGTATTCCAACACATTTTTGGACAGATTCATCAAATGCTCCATTTTGGATAAAAAGAAATGAAAATTGGGCACCTTTTTTACTTCCTTATACAAAGTATAAGGAAGTATAGTAATCCCGATTTGCGAAATGGATTTTGTATTTCACATTGCTCGAAAACGAATGATCGCTGAATGTTGCCAATTTATACATGTGACTGTCATGATGTCTAGTTGCACACATGCAAGTGTCGTCTTAACACGAGCTCTCGTTTTGGAGATATAAGAGATTTTACACGATTTTTCGTGACGTCTGTATGTGTGTGTGTGTGTGTGTGTGTGTGTGTGTGTGTGTATGTCGCATAACTCAAAAACGGTTGGACGTAGAAAGTTGCGAATTGGTACATAGGTTTGTTATAACATCTAGTTGCGCACCTCCCTTTTTGGACTTTGTATGATTTTCCGTTTTGGAGATATTTAGGAAAATTAGGTTCATAATGACAAAAATACATAGGTTTTGGCCATAATGTATCAAAAAACGATAATAACTCAAAAACGGTTAAGACAAATCTTGCAATTTAACTGACTTCCAGACTAGCAAGACATTTGAAACTTTCAGAAAAGCTCAGAACACGTTGACAATGCATTTTTTAAATATTTTTAGGCAACTTTTTCCGATACCTGCTGTCTTCAGCAGCCTTTATGCTATTCAACAGAAAATTTATTTAACTAACTTCCCGACTAGCTAGACATTTGAAACTTTCAGACTATATCATAACACGGTGAAAATGCATTTTTTAAATACTTTTAGCCAACTGTGTAGGATCCCTGCTGCCTTCGGCAGCGTTACCAGTACAAATCTTAGAATCGATTTTTAACTAACTTCCCGACTAGCTAGACATTGGAAACTTTCAGACTAGATCAGAACACGGTGAAAATGCATTTTTTAATACTTTTAGCCAACTGTGTAGGACCCCTGCTGCCTTCGGCAGCGTTAACAGTACAAATCTTGGAATCGGTTTTTAACTAACTTCCCGACTAGCTAGACATTTGAAACTTTCAGACTAGATCAGAACACGATGAAAATGCATTTTTTTAATACTTTTAGCCAACTGTGTAGGATCCCTGATGCCTTCGGCAGCGTTACCAGTACAAATCTTGGAATCGATTTTTAACTAACTTCCCGACTAGCGAGACATTTGAAACTTTCAGACTAGATCAGAACACGGTGAAAATGCATTTTTAAATACTTTTAGCCAACTGTGTAGGACCCCTGCTGCCTTCGGCAGCGTTAACAGTACAAATCTTGGAATCGATTTTTAACTAACTTTCCGACTAGCTAGACATTTGAAACTTTCAGACTAGATCAGAACACGGTGAAAATGCATTTTTTTAATACTTTTAGCCAACTGTGTAGGATCCCTGCTGCCTTCGGCAGCGTTACCAGTACAAATCTTAGAATCGATTTTTAACTAACTTCCCGACTAGCTAGACATTGGAAACTTTCAGACTAGATCAGAACACGGTGAAAATACATTTTTTAATACTTTTAGCCAACTGTGTAGGACCCCTGCTGCCTTCGGCAGCGTTAACAGTACAAATCTTGGAATCGGTTTTTAACTAACTTCCCGACTAGCTAGACAGTTGAAACTTTCAGACTAGATCAGAACACGATGAAAATGCATTTTTTAATACTTTTAGCCAACTGTGTAGGATCCCTGATGCCTTCGGCAGCGTTACCAGTACAAATCTTGGAATCGATTTTTAACTAACTTCCCGATTAGCTAGACATTTGAAACTTTCAGACTAGATCAGAACACGGTGAAAATGCATTTTTTTAATACTTTTAGCCAACTGTGTAGGATCGCTACTGCCTTCGGCAGCGTTACCAGTACAAATCTTGGAATCGATTTATAACTAACTTCCCGACTAGCTAGACATTTAAAACTTCCGGAAAAGCTCAGAACACTGTGACCATACATTTTAAAAATATTTTTAGCCAATTATTTCGGGTCACTGCTGCCTTCGGCAGCGTTTATATGGTTCAACAGAAAACTAATTTAACTAACTTCCCGACTAGCTAGACATTTGAAACTTTCAGAATAGTTCAGAACACGGGGGATATGCATCTTTTTAATACTTTTAGACAAATTTTTCAGGTCCCTGCTGCCTTCGGCAGCATTTATATGGTTCAACAGAAAATTTATTTAAGTAACTTCCCGACTAGCTAGACATTTGAAACTTTCAGAATAGTTCAGAACATGGTGAAAATGCCTTTTTTAAATACTTTTAGCCAATTTTTTCGGGTCTCTGCTGCCTTCGTCAGCGTTACCAGTACAAATCTTGCAATCGGTTTTTAACTAAATTTCAGAAAAGCGCAGAACACGATGGTAATTCATTTTTTTTAAATATTTTTAGCCAACTGTTTCGGGTCCAATGTCAACGTTTTTTAACGTTATGTATATTTCTAAAAGTGTATAAGGAAGTCATGTGGTGCCCACATCAGATTTTTTTTTTTTAATAATAGAGTGCAAGAAATTAGATCCCTCAGCCATCCAGAGAAGTGGAAATACGTACCAGGGAGGCTCAATCCTGCCGATTTGCCATCAAGGGGCTGTACTGCTGAATTTCTCTTAAAATCCCGATGGTGGGAAGGACCTTCTTGGTTAAGAAAATCTTCAGAATTTTGGCCTAACGAAGTTTTAGAACCTGATTTAAATGTAATAGAATCAGAGAGAAGAAAAACAATAGTTTCTTCAACCAATGTATCATCGGTAAACATAGACTTTTACGAGAAATGTTCCTCGTATAAAAAGATGTTAAAGGTCACAGCATGGATGCTCAGATTTAAAGAAAATGTTAAAAGGCCTAAAGAAGCAAGAGTAATGACCAATTTAACAGTTGAAGGAATTGAAAAGGCTGAACTTACGATTATGAAGTTTGTTCAGAATCAAGATTTAAATTTTAAGAAAAACTTATCCTCTTTGCGTACATTTGTTGATGAAATGGGAGTCATCAGAGTTCAAACTAGAATATCAATGCGAAAAGATTCAGAAAATTTTAGATATCCAGTAGTTTTGCCAGCGAACCATAACGTAACCTATAGAATTATTGAAAATGAACATACAGAAATGAATCATGCAGGAATACAAATTCTTATGTCAGCAATTCGAGAGAAATTCTGGATAATAAGATGCAGGAAGACCATTAGAAAGATTCTGCATAGATGTGTCCAGTGTCAGAGATTCTCTTCGAAAGCTGCTGAAGTGCTGAGTTCACCTCTGCCTGAAGATAGAGTGAGAGAAGCTGGTGTTTTTGAAATTACTGGAACAGATCTTTATGGACCGCTATTCTTAAAAGATGACAGCAAATGTTGGGTAGTTCTGTATACATGTGCAGTTTTTCGAGCTATCCACCTAGAATTGACGACTTCCTTGACAACAGAGAATTTCATACAGACCTTGAGAAGATTCATTTCACGTAGAGGACGACCACGTATCATCTACAGTGATAATGGAACCAACTTAGTTGCGACAAGAAAAGAATTGAATTCTGTGGATTGGGCACAGATTGAAGAATTTGCCACTATAAAAAGAATAAAATGAAACTTAACCCTCCGGCCTCTCCGTGGTGGGGTGGATTTTGGGAGAGATTGATTCGCATTATCAAATCAATGTTGAAAAGAGTTTTAGGAAAAGCCCATTTGAACTATGAAGAGTTATACACCACCATTTGCGACACAGAAAGTATGGTGAAATCACGACCACTTACATATGTATCTGAGGATACTGAAGATTTAACACCTCTAACACCTGAAATGTTTTTGAAAGATCTCCGTGAAACTGGAGTACCTGACTTGGATTTTATAGAAAGAAATAACCTGAAGAAAAGATTTGAATACCGACAAAAACTAAAAGACGATCTTCGCAAGAGATTTAGAACTGAATATTTGGGATCTCTTCGTGAATTTAACAATGTGAAGAAACCTCCTAACAGCAATATTAAAATTGGAGATTTAGTTTTAGTGCAAAATGACAACTTGAAACGCATTCAGTGGCCATTGGCCAAAGTGGTGGAACTCGATCCTGGTAAAGATGGACAATTTCGTCTTTCCAAACTGAAAACCATGAATGGTGAAATGCTACGACCACTACAGAGAATTTGCCCTTTAGAACTTAGTGATACAATTGTACCCAAGAAACAAATTCAGACTTCCAGAGTTGGTAGAACTATTAAACCAATGAATCAAACCAGACATTGATATAAATATATAAACTGACTGTCAAACTTTCAGTCCAAAATGACTTGAACATTTTTTCTGAACTATTTTTATATTTTTCTTTATTATTATAATTTTGTCATTATTATACTAAGAATATTTTAGAATGTAAACAGTTTTCCTTTTTCTTTAATATTTTGTTGAGCATGTACAGAATCTTTCCATGCTCAAGGTGGGAGGATGTTGCAACATCAGTGCCTTCCCCCCATTTTCCCCTCTGTCTCTTCGCCACTTGTCGCGAAAGTGGGAATGCTTTTTATTTTTATTTTTTATTCTCTTTTGGTTTCATTAGAATAAGATGCACTTTCGAGAGTGCAGTGTTAAAAAAAGATGTAGACTAGATAAGAAGGGCACTTTTACGGTGTCTTAAAATTTATTATTCTGATTAAAGAAGGAGAAAACTGAATATTTTGAATATATAGAAAATTATTCATTATGTGAAGTAGAAATAATCTGAAGAATGTTAATTAATCGTCAAATTTTGTACATATTGTCATTGTAAATAGAAACATAATCATCTTCTGATTAAAAGCTTAGAAAAGAAACAACAACTTATTATTTTGTGTTATCGGTACTCAGTGCTAACTCTCTACGTTTCCAGTCGGCCGTGAACAGAAGAAAGGGTGAGTACCTTTTCGATAATTAGTTGATGAATAATAATGAATGTGATTTTTAATTAAAAGATATTTATCGCTAGTTATAAACTAATTTAAAAATAACCCTAGAATACAAGATTATATTAAAATTTTAGACCAGCGTTCCTGTATTCACACTTATATTACAATTGGATATGCATTATAGCTATACTCTTTCTAATCAAAGCTTTTATATCCGTAGTATATTGATAGTACAAATATGAATATTGGGTATATTTTAAAGAAATAAATAACATACGAATTGCGAAAGAAACGCCCACTGGTGGAGTCAGAGATTTTCAAATGACGTGAATCTACATCAGCGGTCGCGAAAGAGTTAAAGAATCTTTTTGATAATAAAAGGCCAAGCTTCCGGGAAAAACGATAAAAAAAAAAAAAAAACTACAAAAAGGTACTGAAGTTAAAAGAGTAAAGTTTTAGTTCCCCATCATACTATAGGTATGGAGAACTTTGGTAATCGTGAAAAATTTCGACCTCGGTTTTTTGACTTTTTTATACGTTTTCAGGTGTGAGGAATCCGAAAATGACAAAATTTGTATGGTGTCTGTCTGTAGGATGTCTGTTAGTCCGTTAGTTTGTTAGCCTCTTTACACGATATCTCACGAACAAATAATCACAGAGAGGTCAGATCAGTTTTAAAATATTACTTTCGATACTGACAAGAACCCTATTTATTTGGAAAATTTGAATTAAAAATCTTCGCAAGTTATTAGAAATTTACGATTTTCTTAACATGGGAGAATAGGACAGAAATTCACTTAAACGTGCACTAAATAAAAACCTTTTACTGTAAAAATGTCAGACCAGTTTTAAAATATCGATTTGGATGCCGGAATGAACATCAGTAACTATAAATAGGCTACTTTGAAAATTTCGCAAGTTATTGGAAATTTACGAATTTCTTCACATGGCAGTAGAGGGCAAAATTTCACATAAACGTCAATTTTGAGCGATATTTTCATGGTAAAGATGTCAGACTACTTTTGAAATATTATTTAGAACACTGGCATGAATATTAATGACTAGGAATTTTCCAATATAAAAATTTCGTAAGTTATTGGAAATTTACGAATTTCTTAACATAGCAGAATAGAGCAAAATCTCACATAAACGTCAATCTTGAGGGATATTTTCATCGTAAAGATGTCAAACCACTTTCGAAATATTATTTAGGATACTGACATGAATATCATAGACTATGATTTTTCCAATTTAAAAAAATCGTAAGTTATTTGGAATTTACGATTTACTTAACATGTCAGAATAAGGCAAAATTGAGCATAAACTTCCATTTTGAGGATCCTAAATACATTAGACAACTTCAAAGTTACATTTATGATATTTGTTTGAACATGATTGAATACAAATATTCTAATAGGAAAATTTCGTAAATTATTCGTAATTTACGATTTTATCAACATAGCGAACTTGTAAATTTTTCATATAAATATGCATTTTGAGGATTGCTGCATTGGAAATAGTAGCATGAAAACTAAACAACGGAATTGACCCTGATAAAATAAATTAATAGATTAGAATAAGGTAAATATATCAAAGTGAACGGTGGATAGCGTATTAGGCGGGGATTTCATTCTGTCACTGTATCAAGCTTTGGTCATATTCCTTTCTTTTAACATGATTATAATATGTCTCGCACTAGAAATTTGTGAGAACATAAATATGATGGGGAACTGAGCAGAGTCCACCTATGCCAACTAGTTATCCTTGGTTTCGGGGAAAGATTTTATTAACGGAAGAAAGATGCTTTAGCTGAAAAATTACGTCTAAATTACAATTTTGTATTTAGAAAAAAATTATTTATGTACAGATAATTAAAAAAATAAAATATATAAAAACAAAATAAAATAAATTAAATAAATTAAATTAAATTAAAAATAAAAATAAATAAATAAAAATAAATAAATAAATAAAAATAAAATAAATAAATAAATAAATAAAATATTTTAAACAGTGAAAGTAACTCTATATAAAGAGCGCTAACTCCTTATTTGGCAGTTTTTTTCTTTCCGGCCGCCACAATATACAGCAAACACATGTTAAAACAAAAAAGCCTAATTTAAAAGAAAACATAAAGAAAAAAAGTTTAAATGTTTATATAATAAAAAAAATTAATATCAACAAAATTACTGATAATAAAATAAATTGGAAAAAAAAAATCTACGGTGTCTACCAATAAGTATTTGTACACTTTCGAATTTAGACGTTTTCTCAAATATCTATAAAAATTCTTTAGGAATTATCTTGAAGCTTTGGTAGTGTAAAGAACATGTAATGCTCATAAATTTAAGGCAAAATTTGTGTTTTCAAAGGAAAAGGGGACCACTAAAAATTAAACAAAAAAAAAATGTTTGGATCACCCTGTAAAAAGTAATACTTGAAATGCATTTTGGCTGTAGCATGTGATTAAGAGGACTTTTCTCATTATCTGTATAAATTTTTAAGCGGCTACCACATATATTCATGGAGATATAACGGTTTTTTAAAGCACTGAAAAAAAAAAGGAATTTTCAGAAAATTTAGCATATTTCATTAGACACAGCACACTTTAATCAGAAAGAAATTTTTTTAAATACCTTACGAAATAGGAGCCTTTTCACTAAATTATTGTCTACGCATGCGCAAACTTTAAAAGAAATTTCATTTGCATAATTTGATAGCCAAGTGTATTAAGCTACTTATATGAAAACTCCAAACAAATATCGTGTAAAGCTAAAGAGTTATGAGTGATAGAAGGACCCAGGTAGCACATAACGTTATTATAAAGTTGCAAATAAGTCTGAACAGTGATAAATTAGTTATAAAAACGTTATGTGCTATGGGGGAATGGATGTTCAGTTTTTCTAAAAAAAAAAGATGATGATAGGGGGTTTTATCAATATTTATTTACAAACAGCGAATACTGTATTGTCATTCGGCATTGATTGAATCAAAATAAAATGTGAGTAAAACCCCTTATAGTTTAGCTTCTATTGTTAGAGAACTAAAATTCTGTTTATTCTGTCTTCTGCCTTCAAGTATCTTAATATAGGTTAATTCGATAATTTTTAATGCACTACAAGCGAGTTAAAATGTGCTTAAACAAAAATCTCTCAATCGACTCTAATATCTCGAAGTTCGATATTGTGAAGATATTGCGAGTTCCTGTAAATAAGCCATAAAGATTACACACACCAAGAAAAAATATTCAATTTGTTCTATGTAGCTCATGAAAAATTGTTAGAAATGTGACATTATTTGGAAGATGACATGACATTGTCGGAACAGTTTTGTAAAATCTCCAACATTAATTATTAATGTAAGCACATATTTTCTACAGAAGTACACAACCTACAAACAGAATACACACCCTAAACTATACAGCTAATTCTGTGTGGCTTACGCACGTGTAAACAAACTTGTGAGACAGAAAATCCAGAATCAAATAACATCTGACCAAGACAGGGAATGTGATCGTAAACTTATTAGAGCCTTGGGAAAATGTCTTGGTTTTCATACGAATACTACAACTGCGTATCATCCACGAGCCAATGATTCGATTGAACGCCAGCAGAGGTCATTAAAAGCTAACCTGAAATGCCCCCTTCTAGAAGAAAAATCATGGCTGGAAGCATTGCCTTTCGTTCTTTTAGGCATAAGATCTGCCGTCAAGGAAGACTTAAGCGCAGTTTCCACTGCGGTTGGTTGGAGGTTGTTTCGAGCGGCGCTATCCTTTGATGTGGTCAAGCGGTTGAAGGTGGTTCGACGGGTTGGAGAAGTCCCTGGCCCTAACTCCCAGCTGAGATAATTGAGGGGCCAAAGGCAGCTATCTTTGTCAATTTTGCATGCTTTCCTTTGAAGTAACTGAGCAATCTGATATAAAAAGGTTACAACTGATGACAAGACATTTGGCTTTCTGTGTCGGGAGCGTGATTAAGGGTTTTTTGAACCTCGAAGTTTCAACCCTAGTGAAAACCAGCCTTTAGGTTGCTCATCTGTAGAACTTGTATACGGAATCCCCTTGGCGCTATCTGGAGAATTTATTTCAGCAACACCTCCTACGAAACAGTTCAAATTTTCCCCAAACCTTCAGAAAATAATAAGAGATATGAAGCCACGACCTAAAACAACCCATGGAGACAGAACAGTGTTTGTTTCTAAACAACTGCACTGTTAAAAATGTCTATAAATTTAATGTAAATATTTATCCAGAGTCTCTGTAAATTTACAGTATTCCTTAGGTAAAAGGGACTAATCGAGTTTTTCAATCTTTATTCTGTATTTTTACCTAATTTTATAATTTATTTTTTTTAAGTAAAATTAAAAATGACTGCTTCTACTTTAGAAAAAGCATTCTAAGTCACAAATATATTCTCACAAATAATTAATTAAATTAATATTAGTCATTAACATGAATGTATAAAATGAGTTTTTTAATAGCACCGTTTATTTTTCTCTGTAATTTTACGTAAGATTTAAGATAATAGATTACACAGAGATTTCTGTTGAAATTTTTAACAGTATGTGTAACTATTCCCATGTATTCCTGCACAATAACGTCAATAGCTCTTCACTACAGTCTGTCTATCTTAGACCATACCCTGTAAAGTATTTTTATTTTGAAATCCAGGAAAAAGTCAAAAGAATTTCAATCGACAGATTAAAGCCGTGTTTTCTGTTAAAGGAAAAATATATTCCTTTCCGAGAACAACATCCCACGAACACTGAGCATACTGAAACGCTTGTCTCAGCAGGAAAGCAGGATCACCAAAACAGACAGACGTGTCAAATTTCCCAGTCACTTAAAGGATTATGGCTGGGATTGCGGTGCCTCGCTCAACACTATCTTACGCACAAACTCTGTCTTAAGATGTAAACAAAACGCAAGTCGTATTTCAGTGACTCACTATCTTACGACAACCTCAGAGCTATCTTAAGTCGAATCGTAACTCGATGCGCGCGCAATCACAACATAGCTCGCTCTGCGTCTCCCATTGGCTGGCTGGCTTTCTCTTACGAGGACACGCGGAGGACTTACGCTTGAGGCACTGCAATACCAAGTTAAGATCGTTCTTAACCACGCCTATCTAAGAAAGTTCGTAACATTTAAGATAAGACTTAAGAACGAGGCACCGCAATCCCAGCCTATCTTCTGTAACCATTTTAACTGGGTAGGGGGGGTGTAGTGACGCTTTGATCACATCGATTAATAGTATCGTTCGGCAGGTTTCAGTTTAAGTTTGCTAAGACTGTGTGGCAACTGTAGGACTTTTAGAGCAATGAAAATAATAATTGATACTTTGTTTGTGCTTAAAAAAAGTGTAACGAAATATTGTATTTAAGCATGGAAAAATTATTGCAAATAGTAAAATATTAATTCTTGTGGATTCAAAAGCGTTATCATCATTTACTGAAACAACACCACGCTTCCCTCTGCATTACAGAAATGGTCACAGTACGTAATCTTTAATTTCCTTCCTCACTATTTCTCCGTCTGTGAGACTTTCAGTTTCTGTAACTTATGTCAAGGACATATTTTATTATAAAATATCTCAGCTTGTTCACTGACTTTATTACAATCCTCTAAACAGATCCTCTAAACGGTCAGTATCTATATATGTACGCGAGTTAGTGTCGGTCGATTAAGGCATTTGCCTCCGTCATGTTGTGTGTAAATAATTAAGGATCATACATGGAACATGCTATATTGCAAGCTGTATACAATGATTTCTAAATAATCACGTAAGGAATAACATTGGAATAATAAATGTTTCTTTTTGGACAAGCTATATTTTTAATCCTGTATATAGATATATTGTAATTATTTTAGTCAATGAAATAGTTAATTAAAAAAAAAAAAGAAAAATCATTTTACTTACCGCGCGTTGAGTTTGTAGAATCTAGAAAACCTAAAAAAAAAAAAAAAAAAAAAAAAAATCCTTGATAAAAAGTTTGTAGTTTTACATAAATAAAAATAACAAAAATTTATATATGATATTGGATACCTAAGAATTTTCGTAGTGTTACTAGATGAAATTATAATTTTTGCTTAAAACGTAATTAAAGCAATTCTTTTGAATTGAAGAATTCATTTAGGCCGGGAGATCTATAACGTTTTGTCAGAAAGAAAAAAAAAAATAATAAGTAGATTGTGGGACAAAACTTTGTCTTTCAACATTTGTTTTAACAAAAATTGTTTTGGTTTTAGCATCTATATGATATTTATCTAACGTGGACCAGATGAGATTATATTTTGTAGAAACGATACGATAATAATATAATGAATAAAATACGCGAGGATAAAAGATATTTATAAATGGACAATATTTAAACACGCGGACTCAGCGCAATGATCTAATAAGAAAAGAATGAAGACATTTGTCTGATGAGATAATTTTACGTTTTACCAGTTGTTTCTTCAGAATCTTTGCAAGCGTCATTTAAAAGATAGCAATATTTTAAAAATATGCAATACTTTTTTTTTTTTAATAAAAATATCTACCAAAATAAATAAATGAAAAGTCATCGGTAACAGAGCGTCAAAAAGTTAAAATGCGTCATGGGGGTCCTATACCAAAGTTGTACTGTCTGTGGAAGTATGAAAACTGGGTCGTCAACTATGAAATTTTTTATGCAACCTTACTTTCAATTATTTTGCTTTCACTGTCGCACAATATTAATTTGGTTTTAATAATAATTTGGCTTCTGGTAAATCAAAATTTTAATTGGGTGGTGAAATTTGTATAATATTTCTGAGCTTAAAATTTTAAAGGTAAATAAGAAAAGAGATAAAGTGCGAAAATTTCGCATGGGCTTGCTAGTGCAAAATAATCTGACAACCTGCTTTACTAAGCGGTTGGAAAATGTTATATTGCACTGATAACTCGGGTGGATTATGATTCGGATGGGTGCTATGTTGCACGATTACAGGTATCAAATAACTACGTGTCATGCAGTCTGCACAAGTGTTTAGATAAGAACTTAAAACAAGCAGTCGACTTTATATTTGCATTTTAATTGATAGAATGAGTTTAAAGGTATTTTACACCCTAATACAAAATTCTAGACATTTTTTGTCGTTGCTTTATGGAAATATGGAGCAAAACATTACACATCTGTGCATAATTATATAGTTGTACAACACGCAGAAATTGGGAATTATATACTTTATATTTTGAGTAATAAACAAACATCAAGACAGCATCGTCTAAAAAATTTAACCAGTGTGCGTAATTTTCATATTAACAGTAAAAAATATAAGGATTTGATTATGTAAGCTTACGAGCTAAAGACACATAAGTTTGATAAGCCCTGGATTTCCTTTTCCCACAACCCCTGGTTTAAAATTTTTTGCATCTCATTTCTAAAGGTTATTAGAGGGTCTCAATTTTCAGTAAGACAATATCCTCACAACGAAAATGCTCAAATGCAATTTTAAAGCCTTATCTGTTAACCTACGCATCACCGTGTGTTGCAAAATAGCAGGAAGTACTTTATTAAATATTAAGCGTGCCGGAAATTTTATAATTATTTTAATTGAAGTGAAAATATTATTATCTTCACGAGCTTTCAAGTCAGTCCCATTTCCAATTTAATTACAGATCAGTTAGTGTATATATATATATATACACACACACTAAATGACTAAAAAAGAAAAAAAAAAAAGCCTCACTATAGAAAGTATTATTTGCAAGCAATTTATTTTTCATTTTTAATGTTGTATACATACACTGCGTAAAAAAAGTAGAAGGACAATTGATTTTTGTAGATTATTTTCTGTATTTTTATCCGGGCTTTTAGATTTTTATACAGATTTTGTGTAACAAAGTTTTCTTTAATTTCACGTAAAAATGAAATTTCTACTATTAATGCTAATTAGTGGATTGTAAAATCTAGATCCATGATTTTGAGAGTGGTAAAAAATTACAAGGACACTTTTCAAAATTTGTTATTTGGTGGATTGTGCACAAGTAAAAAAGTAAATATTGAATTTTCTTTGAGTGCTTTTGATGAGGAAAACATATTTTGTTAAAAATTGCAATGTTATTTTCTTTGCAGACTGCCTAGAAGAATACTTTAAAATTATTTCCAAAAAGAGCAGATTGTTCCATATAAAATTAGTGTTAAAGGTTACACATATTGTTCGTATACTGCCCGTCAGCCCGAATACACTTTCTAACATTATCAGAAAGTCAGATAGAAATAGGAAAAGAAAGATAACTGGTTTGAATAAAAAGTTAATGCTTTGTGATGAAAGAAAACTTGCTCATGAGCTTAAAAAGGGCAGTGGTAGTATCGCAAAGGCCCCAAATCAAGCAGGACTTACTCGTGTGTCAAGGCAAACAGTTTACGACTACGTAACAAGATCCAAATAATTCATTTTCCAAGAGTGGAAGCATCATCCAAAGTGGAAAAAAAAAACACAGATTGATTACCGTTATCATGCGTTAAAAAACACGTATCATGGACCTCAGATGGGATTTTTGTAATATTTTCAGACTAAAAGAAGTTTAATATAGACGATTTAGATGGTTACCGATAATACTGGCATTGTCTGAAGAATGTAGAAGAATTTTATTCAACTCCATAAATGAGGAGGGGGGATTGATGATCTAATAATCAATTGGGTATGAAAGAAGAACAAGTCTGATCTTTTTCAGTGGTACGCAGAAACATACAGGCTATATTGAAGTGTTGAATTCTGAGTTCCTTCCTTATGGCTCTGAATTAGGAGGAGAAGAGTGGATGCTTCAACAAGATGAAGCTGCCGTTTACATACCCATAGAGTTACAAAAAATTTTGCTGCAAATAATGCGCAGGTTTTAACTAAGTCAGCTAAAAGCCCAGATCATAACAAAGTGGAAAATATCTTATCAATGCTTGGTCGTCAAGTATATGCTAGTGAGAAAATGTTTAAGTTCCTTACTGATCTTCGAGTAGCTTTGAACAGCTCATAGGCTAATTTTTGCCAAACAGGAATCCAATCTTTGTAGGATTCGCAACCAAATAGAATATTCAAAGTCATAAAAGCCAATGGGAAGAGTATTCCTCATTAAAATTGCTTGTATTTTATATTTTGTATTACTGTCCTTCTACTTTTGTTACAGAGTTAAAAGATGTAGAAACTAATTTTGTTGTCATTAATAATTTATTTTTGGAAATCGTGGTAATGATACTGATATTTTCTTGCTAAATGATCTGCAAAATGTTACACATAAAAATAATTTCATTAAAAATAAAAGATACCCTTTATTTTTAAAAATATCTAGTGTCCTTCTACTTTTTTTTTACACAGTGTATATATACTATATACGCTAAGAGACAAAGAAAAAAGCCGCACGATAAAAAAATATTATGCCTTTTTTATTTGCAATAACTTCAAAGCTAACTATTGAAACAAATGAAACTGTTATTTTTAAATGACGCCAAACAGATAAAATGATACCTTTCAATTTTGTAATTTATTGTCTTACACTGTATGAAGCTCGCAATAAAAATCTACACTAAACTTTTTTTAAAAACATAATATAGTGAATATATGCTTCATAATCTATTACAATTTATTATGTAAATCTTCATTCAGAAAAATCTAGTTTAGAGATTTTTTTTTTTTCCTGAAGGAATTGAGTCGCAAACATCCATTTAGAAAAACTTTATCTTCTTAACCCTGCATCAGAAAACAAATGGAAGGTCTTACCTCCTTCTTCAGGGAGACAACTCACAATAATGTGACCTGGAAAACATGCAAATTAAAAATGAATAAAAATATCAAATCGAAACGAATGGTGAAATTCAATTACGTCGCAAACACTTACATTGTAATAAAAGAACTGAATGATTTAACGTTCACAAACATCAAACCGTCTCAATTATATATATATTAAAAACAAAAACTATTTTATTTACGAGACAAAACTTTAGTTAACATACATTTAAAAACAAAATACACATTTAAAAACATTTAAAATTTAGACGTTTCGAAACCCGTCCAGGTTTCCTCATCAGTATCACTACAACATAATTTGCAAGCATTACATGAATACACAAGAAATTTATGGAAGTACAAAATATTGAAGAGACAGTGCGCATGCTTCATTGATAGTGTAGAGATGGCTGGCAGTGTGCCAACTCTCAATGAAAATACGTGATTTATAATTATCATAGCCAGAATTTAGAATTTTTATATTATCGAAGTCGGGAATACGGTCAGTTTCTATTGAATGGATTACAATTTTAGAATTTTGGTTGCAATTTTTATATGACCGTCTGTGCTCCTGTAGTCTAATTCTTGCCGTATGGCCAGTTTCACCTTTATAAACATTTCTATCGGAATTAAAGTCGCTTCTTTTAACAGTGTATATTTTCATTTGAATGATCATTTTGACTAACTTAATTTCTTTGAAGTCACAGATAAATTTAATTTTTTCTCATTGCACAGTGAAAAAAATAAAGGAGCAAAAATACTTAAACATAATAAAAAATTGTGTCAAATTTAGGTATGTAACATACTTAAAAAATCTCGGAAACAAATATTTTCAAATTTTTAAATCCCTGAGCAAACTGGCAAGCTCAAAAATTGTTATGAATCGCTTCGTGAATCGCATTAAACCAAACATTGGTAGAGACTGAGCGATTTTGCGGTTAATGCTGATAGATGGGATTTGCCGGGTTCGATACTAGGTTGTGCTCATAGACCTAGCCATTCCATGTTTTACGTGATTTCCTCCGAAGCTTGCGTAAATACGGGCTAGGGCCCCTTAGAAAGACCCTCGGGGCATTCCACTTACAGGCCTAGGACACATGCGTAGTCAAACGGCCTCTAACCCTGCAACCAAACAACCAGTCAACGAACCTAAACATTCATTTTCATTCATGTATTCTTCTGCAAACCAGTATGAAACCGCCCGAAAATATAGTTCTAGAGACTTGAGGGAGTAAATTTTGTGTTTGAATTTTTCTCTATTTAAATCTGTAAAAACTCTATTAAAGAACTTTTTTTAGTTTATCCGATATATATTAAATTATAAAATGCACAGATATTAATCAGGAAATATGCGATATTTCACAAATGAGACAAGAATGTTTTCCTTCTGAAATGAATATGGGCATTTACTCATTTTTGGGAACTTCATTTTTAACAGAGCATTCTTTTGATTGTGAGCACCCTTTTTCGGTCAAATCATTCATTTCCCCTCTGTTTAATCCCCTCCTTCACACCAAGAATAAAAATTTACTCCCTTTTTCTATCAATAGATTACTGTAGCTATGAAGTTAACAGGCAACTACGACGTTAGCATGGAAAACTTTGTTTTTTAACATTAAGAAGACTATATTAAAAACACTTTAAACACACATAAAATTAAATTTTATTTAAAAGATGTTGACAAAATTTATTCGAAGCTTTTCGCTTTAATAGCAAAGCATCATCAGGGATTTTTATTATTCGTTTACAATGAGCAATTTTTAATTTTTTTTTTCTTTTCACAGTCAACAGTTAAGTCTTTTAATAATAGTCTTTTATTGGACAGACTAAGAAGACTTTAAATAAAAGAATACAAGAACATATACGAAATATCAATGAAAGAAATAGTTCTACTCTAGTCGACTTCATTTATGCCAACGCAAACGCTAACCCTACATGGGATAAAGCCAAAATTATTACAGCACCATCTACTATCCAAAAACTTTACATTTCCGAAGCTATTAAACTATTAATATAAACATCTGATGTGGGCACCACATGACTTCCTTATACACTTTTAGAAATATACATAATGTTAAAAAACGTTGTCACTGGACCCGAAACAGTTGGCTAAAAATATTTTAAAAAATGAATTATCACCGTGTTCTGAGCTTTTCTGAAAGTTAGTTAAAAACCGATGCAAGATTTCTACTGGTAACGCTGACGAAGGCAGCAGGGACCCGAAAAAATTGGCTAAAAGTATTTAAAAAATGCATTTTCACCGTGTTCTGAACTATTCTGAAAGTTTCAAATGTCTAGCTAGTCGGGAAGTTAGTTAAACAAATTTTCTGTTGAACCATATAAACGCTGTCGAAGGCAGCAGTCACATGAAACAATTGGGTAAAAATATTTTTAAAAATGCATTGTCACCGTGTTTTGAGTTTTTCCAGAAGTTTTAAATGTCTAGCTAGCCGGGAAGTTAGTTAAAAATAGATTGCAAGATATGCACTGGTAACGCTGCCGAAGACAGCAGGGACCTTAGCAGTTGGCTAAAAGTATTAAAAAAATGCATTTTCACCGTGTTCTGATCTAGTCTGAAAGTTTCAAATGTCTAGCTAGTCGAGAAGTTAGTTAAATAAATTTTCTGTTGAATCACATAAACGCTGCTGAAGGCAGCAGGTATTAGAAAGAGTTGGCTAAAAATATTTTTAAAATGCATTGTCAACGTATTCTGAACTTTTCTGAAAGTTTCAAATGTCTAGCTAGTCGGGAAGTCAGTTAAATTGCAAGATTTGTCCAAACCATTTTTGAGTTACTACCGTTTTTTGATACCGCCATTATGAGCCTAATTTTCCTAAATATCTCCAAAACGGAAAATCATACAAAGTCCAAAAAGGGAGGTGCACAACTAGATGTTATAACAAACCTATGTACCAATTCGCAGCTTTCTACGTCCAACCGTTTTTGAGTTATGCGACATACTCACACACACACACACACACACACACACACACTTAGACACACATACATACAGACGTCACGAAAAATCGTGTAAAGTCCCTTACATCTCTAAAACGAAAGCTCGTGTTAAGACGACACTTTCAGGTATACAACTAGACATCATGACAGTCACACGTATAAATTGGCAACATTCAGCGCTGATTCGTTTTCGAGCAATGTGAAATGCAAAATCCATTTCGCAAATCGGGATTACTATACTTGCTTATACTTTGTATAAGGAAGTAAATAAATGCAAATATACAATAATTTCCAAAGAAGCTGCAATTTTGCCAATAATTTCGCACAATATTATAAAATAGATAATAGTTTATTTCTGCTAATTCGTGATGGTTTTTCTCCTACAATAGCCTCGTGTGATATTTCAATAGTTCCAGCTTCTCTTATTTTTCTTAGCTCCTTGATCCAACCTTTAGCGGACTTCAAATTGACTTTGCTGATATTCACGTTATTAAAAGACTTAACTGTTGACTGTGGAAAGAAAATAACATTTAAAAACTGCTCATTGGAAACGAATAATAGAAATCCCTGATGATGTTTTACTATTAAAGCGAAAAGCTTCGGATGATTTTTTTTTTTTAGATCTTTTAAATAAAATTTAATTTTGCGTGTGTTTAAAGTGTTTTTAATATACTTAACAAATGACACGTGTTCAATTTAACTCTTTTTTTTTTTTAGAGATAATTTATATTAAGAAGACTCTTTAGTTTAATCAATCCATTCTAACCAAGGGTGAATTAAGTGTTCTCAAGTGTTATATCAATACATTATTGTAGCTGTGACACTATTGTAACTATGACGATAGATTTAGACTCGGGAATCTTGGCCTTTTATTAATAAGGAAATTATTCTCAACCGTGTCATTCTGTTTATAAGGCTATTTTTCATTATACAACCGTAAATCTTAAAAAAAGATTCCAGTTCAAATGTTTCAAGTGAAGAAAAAAAAAAAAAAAAAAAAAAAAACTTCAAAATTTAAGTTAGACATATTGGGGATGCACTTACACTGTTTTATCTTACCTTACATAATTATCACGGCAATTCATAGGGATAAGAGGTACTACTATACTCTGGCCAGGGTTTAAACTGCCATTAGTTTTTTTAGCATTTTGCTAAAAAGTATCATATTTTGCTAAAACAAGTCGGTCAGAATTTCGCTAAAAAGCTAAAACTGGATAACTGTATAAAATATCTCTATATAATAACTCAGATTTTTTTTTTTTTTTTTTTTTTTTTTTGTAATATTTGCAGGCAAAAACTACGAAAGGACTGAAATTTTTGGGAATCCTTATTTATATAGTAATTTGGATTTATTTTTAATTTTCAATGATTGAATTTAAATGCAAAAATATTTAAAAGTATGTTAGAATTCAGAATTTGCTTCATAGAAGCATTTTCAGCACTAGTATTTCACGATTATCTACCACAACACTTTAATTGATTTTTAAATTGCTTTTTCATTTTACACATATGATATGAATACCTCTTTTTCTATTGATAAAATCAAACCAGTTTCCCTGACTCATATTTTTAAAGTCACAAATATGGATGCTTGGTTAAAATCATCAATGAACAAAAGGAATAGAAAACAAAACTGAGGATAACAAAGCTAAGTAAAAGAAATCAATGGTATCCAAAGAATTAACTTCCGAAAAAGCTAAAATAGTGCTTGCCTATTTTCGCTAAAATGCTAAAGTAATTTTTTTGCGAGGTTAAACCCTGACTCTGACATATCTAAAGTGTTTTAACAGAACAGTTGGAAATAGTTTTAGAAACAAATTTTATTATTTTAATTTTTTTCAAGATGAATTATCGTCTAAGGTACTGTTTGAATACAGTAGCGACATCCATAAAATAAATAAAGGTGGATATAGTAAATTATTGAAAAACGTAAATTAATTTTTTAAATGAATTAGCTCACATTATAAGGGATTTCCATTGAAAAAAAAAAGGTAATTACAATTTGAACCAAAATCAAAAAAAAAATTTCATAGTTTACAGTGCTGCAGTTAAATTGTCTGCACTAAGTTTTTAAGCCTGAGGGAGATGCCTTCTATTCCTCGAACTTTTATAAATTATATATTGCACCTAAAAAAAGTTAGAAGTATTATGACTTATTCAAATTTGTTTACAATCAATCAGAAAAATTTCACCCACACTTTTATTTGAAAAATATTCGAATTTTAATCGTTCTTTATTTATGCTTGCAGAAAATACTGCATTTAAATTTAGCTTAGTAAAATAATGTCATAATCCAACATGAAACAGAGCTAAATGTAAAAACACCCAGAACAGAACCAGACTTGAAATTTTAGTCATTTCCAACTGTAAACGAAGGATGGATGATTTTCATGCATTTCTTTCTCCCAACGGGACTGGCAATCAGAGAAATGCTTTACAAATACAAATTTAAAAAAAATAATAAACAAGAAGAAAAGATACCAGATTGTTATTATTTTCAATTTTAAATATAAATTTTTTGCTGCGGCTGCGTTTTCATTCGAAGCCGTTGTTTATAAAGCAGATTGACTATGCTACAATTCTAGGCTTGGGTGATGTGCTCTTCATGAAGACAATTTAAGTAATGCTGGCCCGCAATCATGAAATTTCAGATACAACCATTTAAAATTGCGACTAGGCACACAAGAGCAAGCTGGGTATGAAACTGTCATCTCACATGTAACAGATATGTAAGCAGTATATTTTATCCACTTGAATTCAGAATGGAATAACTCATTGCAAAATTCTAAACTTACCTCCGTAAAAGAAAAGAATCAATGCAACGAGAAACAAGCACATCTCCAACGTCATCTTTTACAATCGAATCGAGATCCCCGAAGAATAACTGTGAGACTGGAAGAAGAAGAATAGTGTATTACGTGAGTTTCTCTTAAAGAGCTTCTCCCGTTAGAGCTCATATCGGAAGATCTGCAAAATAACATTACTTTGTCACATGGTTCAATTGCGATAATGTCGTGTTCTCCACTGTAAAAAAATAACTGTTACCAGCAGCAAGAAACTCTCTGTGATTGGAGAAGATAATTATTTTCTCCAATCACAGAGAGTTTCTTGCAGCTGGTAATAGTTATTTTTTTACAGTGTTCATAGGAAAAACAATAACAAAACCGTCAGCATGAATGTGCAACTCTCTGATGTAGAAGGATGAGAAGATATGTCCAAATGAATATTGTTCTGAATACTGTGAGATGGGATCGAATAGGACACGTCATAAAACGTCTGCTTAGCGTGTGCAGAAAGAAAAATTAATGGTTGACAACCCTATAGTCTCAAAAACCCGGAAAAATGTATTGTAACGGTGACTTTATGTTTCGTATGCAACACATAATTGTGATATAAGATTCTCATACTATGAAGTCAACAGACCTTTCCTGGAATGAATTAGACTGATTGCTGAGAACTAATAGCTTACTAGCTTTTCCCAGTGCAGAAAACTAAATGCTGAAAAATGAAAAACCCCTCGGATCAGGAACGTTTTATGTTACAAAAACATGCCATTTTCAGGAACCTACTCCTAACTTATAAAAGCCAGGAATGTATCTTATATATAAAAATAAATTTGACAACATTTTTTTACATAGTTCATATCGAGTTGTCAGGTTAGTTGTATTTTCTGTGATACGACTTATAAATATATTGATGGGAGTAGGACCCCCATTTTATGCGCAGGGACACAAATAAAAATTGTTAATTATTTATTACTAATTATTACAAAAATTAGTGCCTTTGTTATGAAATTTTAAATTAAGTCGAGTGACAGAAACATCGTGAAAAGTTTAACTTTTAAACTTTTTCTGTTAAACTGATGCTGTTATTGAAATGTAAATAATTAAATTCACAGATCTATTTAGCTATATACCTAAAATGAGCAGTAAGAAAATTGTAGATTTAAAATATTTTGGAACTCGTTAGGAGACATTAGAAATAAGTCTCCATTTTGCATTATTTTTCCCCACGAAAGAGGCCTTTCCACCTCTGAGCTTACTTACTATCCATTAGAGACACGTTCTACGGAAATAAATGACAGATTTCGTGGTATTAAATTATTTGAGAAGCGATGGAATTTGAATGCGGTCGTTGTTTAAACCAAAAACAAAGGCGATTACACGTAAAACAAATGACATTCCACTAAGTGATACTGATCTTTTTGGCACACAGTTCGAATGTAGTAGACTTTTCTGTTACCTTTGATGAGAAAACGGATGACTTGCCCATTACCGGGATGACTTGCTTTTAAAGGAGATGACTCGTTCATTTTTTTATTCAAGTATCACGAACGCAAGTGATTTATTTAAGCAGGAAAACTTATTTGATATCTTGTGAGCCTCGTTCCTTCTTGACATAATCTTGCGCCGAGTACTATCGTCTTCACTTCAAAGTTTCAAGACATGAAGAGGGTGCATCGCCTCGTTGTCCTGATGACATTTATCAGCTGTTGATTTGAAATTCTTTTCATTCAGCTTCTCGATTCTGTTGAATATTATATGAGCTGATTTCTTTTTCTCGCCCAACTACGCTTAAAGATGGTGGTGTTTTAAGGCGAATTACTGAAAACAGAGTTTTTGTTTACATTACTATTGTAATGAATACTGCTGCATGAAATGTAGTTTTTCATGTTAAAAATCTTAAGTGAAAATTTTGAAACAATAAGCAGAGATTATTAGTATTAAAAATGTCTTCGTGACGACCTTCTTAGGTACATATGAGTGACTTTCCAATATTGGAAATCGGGATAATTCTCAATGCCTTCTCATCCCTCCTCTTTCTCCCCACTCATCTAAATCGAACTACAAGACACCGGAAAACACGGAATTGTCATTTATAGGAATAAATTAGAGCTGATTATGAATAAAATATTTAATTAATATATTGTTACTATTAGTTAACTCTCCTTGTTATTAATATTGTATAGAATTCGTAGCACATTACAATGTAGCAATCTTAGGAAAATTTATTAACTGTTTTTGAAATGCCTGTGAATTTGTCCATTATCTCAAAGTTTGCGTTACATTTTAACAAAAATCTAATTTATAAAGAAAAAATAAATCTATATTAATAAGATCAGACCTTTGTCTGTAAATTTGTCGGAATCGAAAAATTTTGCGATATCTTCACGTTTCATACCCCATGAAAGCCGAAAATGACTTCAGAAAATTTTGCCTGTGTGTGTGTATGTGTGTCATCGTGTCTGTATGTCACTTTTTTTTGTCCGGGCATCACTTGAGAACGGCTGGACGGAATTCAACGACACTGGGCAGGAATTTAGGTCTCTACCCAACTTAAAATTATATCTATCTACTTTTCAGAAATCCCCCCCCGTTTCCCCCATGGGGGGGGAGTAAAAGACTGAAACACGTTTGTCCGGGCATCACTCGAGAACGGCTGAACGGAATTCAACGGCGCTTAGCAGACACGTAGGTCTTCACCCAACTTAAAATTATATCTGTAGAAATTTTCAAAATTATGATTAGTGTTTAAATTGTGGGTAAAAAACGCCTGCGCATGCGCCATAAATATTTTTTTACTAAAACGCTTTGAATGGAAAAATAAAATATAAAAATAAATTTTTAAGATAAAGACTTTTTTATTCGCGTGATTCGCACTACAAATTATGAAAAGATTGAAATGAAGTGTTGCTATCTAAATTCCATACTTTAGTTAATTAAAAAAAATCTAATTGTCGTATCAAAAAACTGTTTACACCCCAGGATACAGAAAAATCACCCCTTACATTTGGTACTGAATTTGTAACGATAGGTCTGATATTTCTAATTTATTTTTCCCTTTTTCCGTTGTCACTTAAATTTCATACTTTAGTTATTTTAAAAAAATCTAATTGTCGCATCGGAAAACTGTTTGCACCCCTAGATTTAGAAAAATCACCTTTTTTATATGGTATCAAATTTATAAATATAGGTCTGATATTTCTAATTTATTTTACCCTTTTTCCGTTTTCAACCCAAATTCGGTAGAAGGTTTTATATTTATATATATTTTTATTTTACAGAAATAAAATGAAATATTTTTAATTTCACGTGAATAATAATAAAAATTAGAGAGAAAAATACCAACAAAAGATGGTGATTTTTTTTAAATCAGGAATTTGTATGTGGATAAATATTTTAATAGAGATATTTGGCATTAGTTTAATATTTTCATTTCATTAAGCAGTACTTTTCTTTCCTGCAGTAAAACAAAATTTTTTGTTGTTATTATGTACCTTAGGAGGTTTTTTATGTTCTCCCCTTAATTGTAAATGATTATAATTTGGATTTTATTAAGATTTTTTATTTTTATTTTGTAAATATCAGAAAACAGTTTTTATTTTATTTTATTTATTTATTTGTGTATGGAACAGCTTTAGTATTGGATCCCTTTGGCAAAATTTGAAATTCGGCATCGAAGTAGCTCGGACGTTTCTCACCAAGATCTTTAATTGCACAATTGAGATAGCCAATTCAGTTCATCGCAAAAATGGCTTAAAATATTTAAAGTCACCAAAGGGGTCCCATGCTAAAGCTGTGCTTTTTGTATTTATTTATTTATAATATTTTCTATTAAAGACTTCTTGTGGTCACGAAATTTGGTGCGTAAATTGTTTGTATGCATACGGCACTTATTGTAACTGGATTTCACGAAATTCGAAATCCCTCCCCTTCCCCCCTTCTCGGAGTCGGAGGGCAATCATGTGTAAAAACATGTTTTTCCGTTTGAATTTCGCTTTGAATTATCTTAGAATGGCGAATTTCGGTGTGTGAATATTGATTAAGTGTACGCATTATTCACATTAGTAGGATTTTGCAAAACTTCGTACTCACCCGCTGAGGAAGGGGAAGTAAGAAGTGGGTAAGTTGCTGCCGAAGGCAGTGGGGACCCAGACTCCTCACGTTGCGAGCTAGAAAACCTCTACCAATCACAGCGAGAACTTAGGCTTTTATTAAAGATATGGGATTTTGAAAACTCATTTAAGTTTAATGTCCAGCGAAGCGGGCAAAGCCTGCTAGTAAATAAATAAAATTAGTAGCATTAAACAACAATTTTTTTAAAAAATATTTTTTCATAAATATTTTTTATACAGTTTCATAAGTATTCACAAACATGCATGTTTCTTTCAGTTAACATTTCTATTTTCTTTTTTTCAGACCATTTTGTGAATCGCCGTCCTCAAAGTCCTTCTAATAATAGTGGAATTATTAATGGTATTCATGTATTTGGTTGTAAGTATTTTGAAAAAAATTTTCATTGATTTTTGAATTGTCAACATTTCCATCTGTTATGGTACTGAGGGAAACAAAACTCATTACATCAATCTTATTTGCGTTCAATTATAAAATAAAAGTCACCACAGCATTAGGTAAATTCTTGTTATGAAATAGTATTCATTTCAGTCGCTCTTCATTTTGTTGTATATTACACACTTAGGGTGAAAATTAGAACATTTCATTACAAATACGCAGAAAAACCAAGGCAGTTTTTGAGAATGTTATTTTAAAGGAAAATTTTTACGATGGGTAAAAAAAAAACAAAAATGTATAAATTCATCATTTTTACTTTCCGAATGTGCATTATGTAAGGAAAGTATTGTAATCCTGATAAAATTCGGCGATGAGATTTTGGCATATTTACACCGTGACCAATAAGTTCTCATACACTTTCAAATTTTTATTACAATAACACAAAATATGTCATACTGAAACTTTTTGAATCAAATTAAAGTAGCAATCATTGAGTATCTTTACAATAAACGTTTTGGAATAATTCCGCCTTTTAATTTTTAAAGAGCTTAAGTATCTTTTCAAATCCATCACATGCGGTACGCACGGCTTCCATTGACATTTCCTGCTATATCTTCTGAATTACATTTTTAAATTTGCTCAAATCGGTGATTTTATAGTTATTCAGTTGGGAGAGCATATATGACCACACAAAATAATCAAGCGGGTTCAGATCGGGGAGTTGGGGGTCATTCGTTCTTGGCAAAAAGTCAGCTAAATTTTGACTGCACTACTCCTGAACCAAACGTGCGGTATGAGATGGGGCACCATCTTGTTGGAATCAAAAATATTTCGCCCCATATATAATCTGGACATTTGGGAGTAAAACTTTTTCCAAACCCTCAGTTTTATAATATTGGGCATTAATTTTTACTCCCTTGTCAATGAAGACTAACGGGAGTTTTCTTCTTTTGAAAATAGCTGCCCAAACCGTCAGAGACCAAGCATTTTGATAACGCGGAACGTAATGCTAGCTCTCAGAGATGTTATCAATAGAAACTGACCATACCCTGTAATTTTGGGGATTGAGACTTTGCCGTAAAATGAATAGTTTCTCGTCTGAAAAGACAAATTCATCCCCAGCGTGCCAAGCAAGAGTTTTTCCCACCCTTTGCTTCCTTTTCATATTAGCAGACTCCGAAACTCCGTAAATTTTACGTTTTCTATAAGCCTTGCATCCAAGGTCTATTTTTAGGATGTTTAACATTGATCCCTTCGATATTTTGAGCTCTCATGGTATTTTTCTAGCAGATCTTTGTCCGTTTTGTCGTATCTTTCCCCTGACCCTTTACACAGCCTCTTTTGCCCACCTCGGTCTGCCAGATCTTTTTCTGTCATCGACAGAGGACGTCTGATTATACCTTCTGATAGTTCTGTAACTAAAATCTCTTTTCAGCCCCAGGGCTTTCAAGTCTCTGAAAATTTCCCCGGCTGCTCTCTTTTGATGAATTTATTTATCACAATTTCTTCTTTCTACCTAGGCTTAAAAAAATTATAATTAGTACAACATTTACACTTGCAATAGCCTTATACCTTACACTAAATTGCCTGCAAAATAAATGGAACTATAATAACACATATGTGCAACTTTTTAACGTGCTTCAAAAGTTGTATGAGAACTTATTGGTCACGGTGTATACGAATTCTCTTCAGTGTTTTTTAGCTGTTTTCACGGTGTGTGTGTGACAAAAATTTTGTGGCAACTGTATCTCCGGAACTACTGCTCAGAATTGTATATAAGTTTATACGTAAATGCACCTTGACCTATATTAGTGCCTATCAAATTTTGGTGTGAACCGCTCAAAACCTGGCGCTGCTATACATCGATTTCTGAAATTTAAGGGGAGGATATATCTCAGCTTGTATTGTGTATAATTAAACAAAACTTGATATGTAACAAGGTCATTATGAGAGATTATGCTGATTCAATTTGAATTCTTATTCGTTAACTGGTGGCGCTGCTGTACACGTGTAAAGCGATTTTCGCAATTTAAGGGAAGGGCTATACCTCAGGAACTACAGCACACAATTACATGCACATTTAATTGTAGATGCACCTTGACATAAATTAGTACCTGTCAACTTTTGATATCAACTGTTCAATAGTGGCGCTGCTACAAAGCGAATTTTGCACTTTAAGGAAAGGCTATATCTCACGTTCTATTGCATATAATCAAACAAAACTTGAAATGTGAGAAGGCCATTATGAGACATTACACTGATTCAGGTTGGATGCTTATAGGCCAATAGATAGCGCAGCTATACTGCAGAGTTTCTTGATAAAGGAAATGCCATATCTCTCGCATATAGCTGTACGAAACTTGATATGTGAGATAAGTACTATAAAAACGCATTTTTAAGATGTTATTTATAGACAATAAAACTTTCTTTCTTTGGATATTTAGTATTAGCTTTCTGGAAGATGAAAATCATTTGCATTCATCATGTTAGATGATTTTATTAAATAATAGTTTTAATAATTTATTTGCCCATAGTGAATTTGTATAGGAAAATATCGAAGAAAGTCTTGTGAGGGCCAAAACATACTAGTTTTTTTATTTGTTGCAAGAAACAGAGAAAGGTTCAATTAGATATTTCACCAACTGAAGCTGAAGATTAAATTAATTCGTTACAAGCAGAAGAAAGAAATTACAAAATGACTTGATTTTAAATGCTATAAATAATTTAGAATCGTTCTTTAAAAAGATGGGAATTGTATTAAATTTTGAGAGATAATATCTGTACTGATAAGTATAAAGGATTTAAGTCCAAAAATATCGATTTTAAGTTAAGTACATAGTCAGACTCAGAAAAAAATTCTCTATCGATTGGTATAAAGGATTTAAATCCATGTCATTTAGTCTTTGAGAAAATCCATTGGTAAAAAAAGACTCAAGTCAGAAATTTAGCATTAATCTTTGGTATAAAATATTTAATTCAATTTTTCCCTTTATTAAATGAAGATTGACAATCACTGAATGGTATAAAGCGTATAAAGGATTTAAGTCCAAAAATGTCGATTTTAAGTTAAGTACATAGTCAGACTCAGAAAAAAATTCTCTATCGATTGGTATAAAGGATTTAAATCCATGTCATTTAGTCTTTGAGAAAATCCATTGGTAAAAAAAGACTCAAGTCAGAAATTTAGCATTAATCTTTGGTATAAAATATTTAATTCAATTTTTCCCTTTATTAAATGAAGATTGACAATCACTGAATGGTATAAAGCGTATGAACCAACCTAATCCCTTTTTCCTAATCGATTCTGCTCATTAGATTTTAGTTAGTTTAACTTTATTTTTCGTCTTCTGAAAAATCAAGAATATGGACTTAAATCCTTTATACTTATCAGTACAGATATATAAATTTTAATATGTGATTTTCGATTTCACATATACCGCGACTGCGGCAGCAAAACTCACGCTAATTTGATACACACGTTTATCAGCCACATGGAATTAGCTGTATGGTTTTGAATGTGTATTCCATTTGTAGTTCGTGTACAGGGACACGACAAATTTTTTTTATCATTACGGCCTATGGGTAGAATTTGTATCTACAGCGATTGCGGCCGCAAAAATCACGCTATTGACTTACACATGCTTATGAGCCACACCGAATTAGATGTATAGTTTTGAGTGTGCATTCCGTTTGTAGTTCGTGTACAGAGACACACTAAAATTTTTCCTATCATTATGGATTATCCGCAGAATTTGTAAAGTTATTAGGAGGGCCGAGAAGGTGGATAGGCGGAGGGGCAAAAAAAAAAATAAAATAGAGTTAGATCATTCAAAATTGGTACATAGAGGTTTTTGATACCTACAAATCGATTGTGGATATTTTCAAATTTTTAAAATTATTGGGAGGGGCAAAAAAATAAAAATAGAGATAGATCGTTCAAAACTGGTGCATAGAGGTTTTTGATACTTACAAATCGATCGCGGATATTTTCGAATTTGTAAAATTATTAGGATAGACGGGAGGGGGGGGGGGTCGAAAAGGGAAAATAATAGAAATAAGAGTTAGAGCATTTTGGGATTTTTTTTCGAAGGCAGTGAGAACCCGATGCAACATTTTTCCTAATCAGATTTTTTTTTTTCTTTTTTTTTTCACGTGATAAAAATTTATGCAATTTTGAGAATTCAGTAATTATAGCGATTCATTTAAAAATAGGGACCAGCGAAGCGGGCGTTGCCTGCTAGTACATTATAAAAATGCTTTAAAGCATGTTTACTCTAGGAAAAATAATATGTGTAGTCTAAATAATTTATTTACGGAACCACTTAAAAAAGTTCCGATGATGTACTGTAATCATTCAAATGATGTCAAATTAGGTTGAAGTATTAATGAGTTATAATTACTTAAATAGGTGTATTATTTTTGTATAGGCGTATTTAGTGTATATAATTATTGAGTCTCCTTTTCGGAGATACATAAAAGGATTTCGTGCTATTACGGTCACTAGTCGGTATTTTTTAAAAGTGTATTTTAACATGGTTACACCCTGTCAAACATAATGAAATTTTATTAGAATTTTAAAAGAATGTTTTTCAGTGGGAAAATGTGGACCATAGAATTGGTAATTTATTTTCAGGGTTACACAATATAATTCCGATATTTTATGTAATCATTTTGTATGGAATTTTGTTCAAGTATTTATGAATTACAGGTAATTAGTACAAGACAATCAGTTATTTGGAATACAGATTGTTATTTACAGATTCTTATAGAAAAAGAGGCACAGCAGGGGATGAGAGGGGCGGCATCCCCCATCAGAAACGTTTCTCTTTATGTAGTAAGTCAATCGTATCAATATATACACAAAGGGACAAAAAAAAAAAAAAAAAAAAGCCCTACATGGATAATTTCCTTTTCACTTTCTACAGCAGCCAATTTTATCGTTTAAAAAGCAAATTTTTGAACAGTTTTTGTTGCGTCGTCCTCCACGAACATTATAGGATTGTTCGAAGTGTTAAAAACAAAACTTGATTGACTGGGAAATTGTAATTTTAGAAAGTTTTTCAAAAAGGGCAAGGAGAAGGCCATTAACGATGCCACAAAAAGTATTAATTTTAGAATGAAAATTAAAAAATATTTTAATTACTGAGATGGCAAAATAATTAAATGTTAACGAAATGTTGGTATGATGGTTTTTAAAAAGATATAAAATCTTTTGGCTTTTTAACTGTAAATTTGACTTTAGGCGACCACGTTGCTCATCCAAGTGGGGATGACCGCAAGTTAAAAAGCAAATCTTTAAAAAATCGGTTTGTATCATGTTGAAAACTTAGAAAAGATTTAAAAAAAAAAAGCATTTAGCAAAATAATTTCTACAAAAACAGTGCAGCAACAGTTAAACAAAGTTGGTTAAAAACTAGAAGATCTAAAGAAAAATCCATTATTAAGGATAAGA
The DNA here is from genome assembly GCA_963930645.1 of Salticus scenicus. Classification (NCBI taxonomy): domain Eukaryota; kingdom Metazoa; phylum Arthropoda; class Arachnida; order Araneae; family Salticidae; genus Salticus; species Salticus scenicus. The sequence goes on from OZ005661.1 coordinate 200,666,270, forward strand.
ATTATAAGTAACAAGTGACCAAAAAATTAAAAACAGATATCAGTTAACTATTTGGCTGAACTGGTTTTCTCTGATGAGTCAAGTTTTATTTCAACCTGATGAACAAAACTTGTAGGACGGCGACAATGTACCGACTTTATGAAAATTGCTCTCTTAAAACAGTGACACATTCTCCGTAAATTATAGTCTGCGGTACATAATTTTTCAAGGCGTCGAGCAAATTTTCATGCTCAATGGATCAAATAACTGGAAATAAAACACGGTGGTTATAAAAAGGGTGCCTGACCAACTACTTTGTACTTATCTCAGACTTTTCCGCAAACAGTATTTCAAGATGGTAATGCACCTTGCTACATGTTGTCTGTGGTATGTTTATTTGATTATAATCTCTAAATTACCTATCCTTTCCCATGAGCACCTATAATTCTATAAGAAATCATATTTTTACTTTAAGGTAAAACTCACAAAGAATATCGTAGAATTTCTTCTTTAACAGACCAGCAATTAGTCCTAATCTCAATCTGCTTGAGAACGTTTAGTCTATAAAAAGGCGAGCAGACAGGGGTAAGGATTCGAAAGTTGCAGTCAATATTTTTTAGTTCCTTTATTTTTCGGTGAAAACAAACAGAAATATTTGTTTGTAAACAAGTATTAAAGACCACTTAATATAACGCCAAAAATAATGTAAAAGAATTCAGGGGAGTTACGGCAAGTGATGTGGAACGATATTATTTTGAAGATACATAATGAATTTATGTATTGACTGTCAAGAACAGGAATCTTGCAAAATGAAAGCTTCAGTGCACAACGCAATCTTTAATATTAAGTGAGTGGCATTTGAAAACAACAATAATGTCTCACAGCTAGAGTAATAACGAAGTTAGAAGCTACAGTTCGTAGTTTCTTGCCAGGCTCTTAAAAAATTGTTGAATTCGCTAATATTTTTACAGAGATTTTCCAGGCGATTCTCCATCTTCATATTATCTTTAAAAGAATGAAATTTTTGCAGGCAATTCAGACTTGAAAACGATTTCAAAAATATTTGATTTTAATAATAATGAGTACGTGCAAATAGGTCATTCTTTCTAATTCTAAAAATATTAACATGAAACCCTTAAAAACAGATATCTATCTATATATCACAAAGAATATAGTTGAAGGTAATGATATTCTTCTAATTCTAAAATTATTAAAATACACTGGTTTCGAAGATTAAAAAAAAAAAAAAAAAAAAAAAAAACTGCAACTTTTTTAAAAGCATATGCATATTAATAATAATCACTCATGTTCCGCCAGATATCTTTTTTTCCGTTCAAAGAATACTGATTTATTAATGAAAATTTCCCTCCCTATTTATGTATATATGTATGTGTGTGTGTTGTGTGTACATTATATACACATATTACACTCACTAATATTTACATATATTTAACATAACAATGTTTCGTGTCTCTACGTGCAGAATAATAACTATTTTCTTTTTCTCGCTTTTTTTTTTCTTTGGGGGGGGGGGGGGGGAGGGGTTGAAGGTACGTGGAACATAATGCATATATTTTATGTTATGTCTCACTGCTCTGTATTTTGAAAGTCAAACTAATATTATGTTTATCGTATTTTTTCAAATTCCTAATAAATTAGTTATAAAAAAAATTGCTTGCTCACATTCCCATAATAATAACAGAATTTTAGGAAAATAGCTACAAAAAACAATGTAAAACCTAGATTCTAATAACATGTACATACTAATAGTTTACAAATGCAAAAACTTTTATTTCAAATCTAACTATATATCATATTATATTTTACTTTTTGATATTTAAAATGAGTAAATGAATTATGTAAATGAAACTCTGCCATTCACATTGCAGAAGTATTACATGCGAAAGTAATTATATTTTCCTTTGACACTAAACAAGTTAAATTGTCCACTTGTTGGTTTGAAAATGAACTACAATTATACAGATGTGATATTTGAAAAAAATTCATTTAGTACAAATATTTTTTATTGAATCAGAATCAACCGCGTTTTGTCTCAAATATTATTTTAGGTTCATGAAATACAGATTTAATGAGAAGCGTTAATCCCTTGGACATTTCTGGTATATTTTGAATAACAACACTTGAATTATATACAGAATGTTTTTAACAGCGTTTAAAGGTTTATTACAATATTTTCAGCAAAACTGTTGCCACCTACATAAAAAAAATCAGGCTTTTGTGTGTAAATCTCATAGAATAATATATATATATATATATATGTGTGTGTGTGTGTGTGTGTGTGTTGCTGTAAATGTCCGAAATTGGACAATGTCTACATTCACCGGTGAATGTCGACATTCACATAGTCGTTTTGTGTATGTCCGAAATATTCAATTACCTTCTTATATATTTGAACTATCACCGGTGTATGTCGAAAATCACATACATTCTCTGGTGGAGATCGAAACAAGAAGCCGATGTCGATGGACAGGCTACAGTCTGACGCCAAATCATTTCTTCTGGCGAGATTAAGGTCCTGTGTCTCGGGAGGGCGTAACTCGGTTACGGAAGCACGTAACTCGGTTCCGCAGCAATCACTATCACGCATTTTAAAACAAAAAGAAAGTCACTGGACATCCCCACCTCGCTGTGTATGAATCTGAAAACGATCGTAACTCAGTTTCGCGGCAATCACTATCACGCATGTTAAAACCAAAACAAATCCTTGGACACCCCCAACTCGCTGTGCATGAATCTGAAAACGCACGTAACTCGGTTCAGCGGCAATCACTATCACGCATGCTAAAACCAAAGGAACATCACTGGATACCCCTGCTTCGCTGTGCTTGAATCTAAGAAAGCACGTAACTCGATTACAATAACTTTCTCCTATTTTGACATACATCATATTATGTTTTAATAATAAAGTATGATTTAAAAACGTTATTTTCTGTACCCAGTTAGAATGTACTGTCGCCTTTCCGTCGACATCGGTATCTCGTTTCGACCTCCCCCAGAGTATATCTGTGATTCTCGACATACACTGGTGATAGACCGAATATAAGAAGATAACTAAATAATTCGGACATACACAAAGCGACTATGGGAATGTTGACATTCTCCAGACTTTGGTGTTTCACGGTTACATATATATATAAACCTTTAGAGCTATAATGACGTCAAATTTACCCAGCAAGTATAATTTTTCACAAAGTTTTATTTCAATTTTAATATTTACGCATGAATTTCTTTTCATTAAAAAAAAAATTAAATAAATAAATAAAACCAACTCGTAGACTTTTTTGACAACAATTGAAAATTAAAATAAATTATATGTTTCTGTCTAAAAAAAGGGTTTCTTTAACTTTTTCGGTACTGACCGTTTCGATACTCATTATTATGAATTTTGTTTTCCTTCTCTTAAAAAAAAAAAGATTTTGAAGAAATTCTGGCAAAAGCAGAATTTAGTTTAGTACGGAGGACTAACAGTTTTTTTTTTTTTTTTTTTCAAATTATAACATCGTTTTTAAATTATTTAATTATATTATTTTCGTTACATTTTATATTTCGATGAATGTCCAACCATCGTAAAATTAGCGACAACTAATTATCCGTAGATTGAGACTAATAGTCCTCCATCCTAAAATAAATAAATAAAATAAAAATAAAAGATATATAAATTACAACTATTTCAAATTAAGATAAATACGAAAGAATCTCATAAATTACACATAATGTATTAATAAAAATTAAAAATTTTGTTTACAGTAGAAAAGAAATAAAATAAAATAAATAAAACTTTCAGTATAATGTCATATATATATGAAAATATTTATTTACACGCAAATTCCTGATTAATAAGTGTGCAAATTTTCGTCCCGTAATACCATAATTAAGTATTTTTTCCCTGATTTTTATTATTATTCACAAGAAATTAAAAATGTTTTATTTTATTCGGGGGAAAAAGTAAACGTATATTTTATTTGTTTATCCAGCATCAAAGATTTTTTTTTTTTCCTTTTAAAGTTAAAATGGGGTTTTTACTCTTTGGGGGGTTTAAAAATGGGGTTTTTACTATTTTTGAATTCAGTTTTCCAATTAAATTAAAAAATACGGTATTAGCTAGATTTTATTCAGATGAATAAGTGTACCACTTTTCGTAGCCATCAGTTGAACGGCGTAGTTTTGTATAGCGAACTAAAAATCCAGACATAGGAACAATCAACTTTATATATGTAGAAAATAAAATGCTTAAAATTTCAAACCGTATATAATTTAGATTAAATAAAATAGTACATTGAATTATATAGTGTAAGTGGGCCTAATTTTGTCCTCTTCCCTAATTTCGCCTACTTTATTTCTTGTTTAACCTTGGTTGGCACCACCTATAATGCAAGGCAAAAAAAGCGGGAGATACAAGTAGTTTCATTCTTTTAGACTTATACATGACTCATTCATCTTTATTTCTCACACGTCTCACGTATTTTGTGTTGATAAAATGCTAATAGTAGCATAATTATGAGCCTTCGGATGTTCAGTTCAATTTACGAGAACTGAAGCTCCGCCATGTTGGAAGTAGCATGTAGTAGTAGGTCCCAGTTTTGTCCCCTATACGGCGAAAATTTTATGGTAATTGATCAACCATCATCAAGTGGCCATGTTCAGCAAACTGCTGCTGCCAAGAAACCTAAAGACGTCAAGTGATCACATCGTCGACTTTTAAAAGAAGATATTTAGCAACTTATTTCCTGATGTTTAAAAGCCTAATATTTCTTTCAGATATTCTTCAATTAATTACTTTGTACATTTCTTTGTACATTTATTCATTATGAAATAATTTTTGATTCATAAATAAGATCTCATTTTATTGGATTTTTTGAGGGGACGAAATGAATGAGATTAAAATGATATATTTATATTTTTAGGTATCAACCCAAAAAGAAATGAACTCGCTTTTTCAAGAAATGGATCCAGATGGATTAAACAACAAATAAAATAGATATACTGAGGCTGTAAGAAGATAAAGAACATGGACAAACACCTTAATGTGTAATCAAAGATATGCAAGCAATTTTCTGTGTGTTTTCCATAGATATTATTATGCGTATGTGTTTTAGGTGGAGTTGCAAGTATTAGGTGGAGTTGCAGTTATGTCTCTGCAAGAGGTTGAAAATGGACAAACTGTATAATAGGTGGATAATAGGTGGTACTGTTGATGAGAATGTTATTGTGAATATAATGTTATTGTATATATTATTATTCTTATTATTATTATTATCATCATATATTTTCGTTGCTAATTAGGATATAATATTGTAATTAATATTACACATTAATAATTAAAATAACCTGGTGCATCACTCACACGACTTTCTCTTACTCTACATTTCAATACTATAAGGAATGATTGCTTATCAAATCGTAATATCAAAAACGTAAGATAATAATCTCCAATCAACTTTAAAAAAAAAAAAAAAAAAAACATAAAATAGGTTCAAGAACAGTTTTATTTAATATATAATTCTGTGTGAGTGTGGACTGTCGCTCCCTTCAACCCCCCATTAAATTAGAGTGCATACATTTACGAAAAAACAAATCAAGGCTATTAATTTGCCTTCAAACTTGTCACTCTTGATCAAGTTTTTAAAGCAGCAACCTAATACGGAATTTAAAATACCAAATTTGAATATCTTGCGAATATTTGTTTTTAAAATATGCTGATAACAGATATACATACAGATAAACTACTAAAAATTGGACTTTCGTAATTAGTAACCCTCAAAACGTGATATTATACAAAAACCGAGAGTTGGAAGTGTAATAATATATATATAATTAGTTATTAAATTTGTATTAATCAGCATTATTTAATATAGTTACACTAAATTGTGTGAAATACGCTAAATGTATAAAATTTCTCAGTTTGAAAGCAAAAATATTTAACACAATATGAGAAGTCTCTGGTAAGAAATTGTGATTTTAGTTTCTAACTGCGTTATTGTAACACTCAGATATTTTTAAATATTGATGAAATTGTGTTGTGTGAGTATAAATTTTTGTAATGTCAGGTATCTGAACTATTTTTTAGTTGCATCTGCAAATACACAAATTTGTTTTCCAGAATATGCCTTGAAAGTAATTTTAAATTAATTTGGAGCAACTGAACTAAATTTTTAGAAATACTTGCGTGAATACTTATTGAATGCCGCATAAAACTGGACTTATTTGCGGCAAAGTTCTTGTACGCACATTCATAGGCATGTGTGTTTGAAAATATGCATAAGCACATTTTAATTTCGAAATTCAACTCTCAATTTGTAACATCCAATTACAAAGAATATATTTATCACTTTAATTATAATAACTTTATTCTTATAGGATAGGATAAATAATAAGAAAGTCTTTTTAAATTAAATGCAGCTACTTTCTAAATCAAAATATTTATTTAACATAGAAATTTTTGGTGAGGTTTTCAAATCCCATTCATTAGAACAAATGTTGATAGGGGTATTTTAGGAGCCATTTACCTTATTTTAGGAGACAGTGTTTAGCCTTTTCAATGTTACATGCAAGCGAAAGTAGTTTGATGCAGTTATTAATATCTCTCTCAATACAATTTGAAATAACTTAAGAATGAATCGATTGCAACATACAGTCGGTAACAAAAGTGTCCGAACACTAGCAAAAATTCTTATCTGAAAAAAATACACTTCGTACAGTTCTGTTAAATAAATCCTTGTCGATTCCTGTTCTTAGTCAGTCTAAAAACATGATTCGACAAGGATTTATTTAACAAAACCGTATGAAGTGTACTTTTTTTACATAGGAATTTTTGCTAGTGTTCGGACACTTTTGTTACCGACTGTAAGTACTATTGATGAAAATTCTAAATGTGCTAAGTTTTTCTTACAGTACCCGAATTTCAACCACGTTCCTTTCTTTTTTAGAGCCAAATGGGTACAAAGCATTTTATAATAGTCTAAAAGAAAGCTATTTATCTCTAAGCAAGACATTTATACCATAAAAGATCAAAAATAGAAAAATAATGAATCCAAATTAGAAAATGAAATCATTAGATGATATTCAAGTTTCAAACGACAAGCTTTATTCACATAATTTCTAATTTCATATACGAGATTATTAAAGACTAAACTCTGAAACAAATAGATCGAAATCTTATTCCTTGTTTTTAATGTTATAAGTGACCGAAAGTTTGTGAAATTCAAGTTTTAATTTTAGGTGCAAGAGAATGATAATTTTTATTTTTTTTCCCAGGGGGAAAAAAAAAAAAATATATATATATAATATTATTTTTTAATATCATTTTTAAAAATCTTTAAAAGTATTTAAAGGGACATAGCCAAATGTCTGTAAGCGAAACAAGGCAACAATTTATGGTTTTCGGAAATCGTGAACGAAACCGATTTCGAAAAGCTGTAAGTCTACAAGGTAAAAGAAATAAAAAATGCCCATTCGTAAAGGTACCTGACATAATGAAGAAAGTTCAGAACAGAGATTTGAATTTTTCGACGAAGTACGTAAGAAGTTTTTCTTCGCAATTCAATTTATAATATAGGATTCCAAAAATGTTAAAGAAGCTTAATATGCATTTTTAGAGAGAGTGTGTTATTCAGAAATTGGAAATGTCTCATTTTCAAAGAAATGTGGCCTCCACACTTCTTTGAAAGTGAGACGATATCGCACAAATACGCATGATTTGTAGAATCTGGCCCCCAATTTTCGTCTTTTGACTATTTTTTATACTTACATTAATTATTACATTATATATACATGAAATATAAGGGATATGAAATATAAGAAATAAAAAGAAGTAAGAATTAAATTAACATTTTCAGAGTTTCAGGGTATTCTGGTTATATTTCAAAGTAATATTGAAAAAATAAATTAAAGGAGATTTCATATTAAGCTGTAAGATTAAAAGCATAAAAAATAATGAACGCAAAGTGCAATCGCGATCATGTGAAATAAATAAGTTAATCATTTAAGTATTTTGATGTCTGGAAATAGCTTTATAATTGGCCTAGGAATTAATTTAATAAGCAATAAGCGCAGAACACATACAAAGCAATAAATAATATTTAATGAGCAATTAAAAAATATCTGGGCGCCGAAAAGATTCAATTTAAAAGAATAAGAGATTTATGATTCTTCATTAAGGCTTGATTATTTTATGTCAAAATAGAGCCATAAATGATTTTAATTAACTTGGCTAAGTTTGGCAAGATAGGGCGCCGACGGGAGTTGCGATGTCTGCGGGGTGCAAAATATAACCAATGGAAAATAATGAAGGGGCAGGAAAAGATGTTAGTTTCGAATAACATAACCAATTAAATGAAATGGGTTGGGTTTTAGAAATACGCCAAGTTACGCCAAAAATTACGGGTACAAAACACGAAACTCGAAAAATTGGAGAGAGCTTTTTAGAGATCTTTGAACTATCAGCTGCTAAGAACTAACTAGTACGCCGGCCTCGGGGCCCGGCCCCGAGGTCCGGAAATAACACGGCGATTTTCGATAATAACGTCCAGCAAAACCCCGTACTCCATTGCCTTCAACCACCTTCAGTCATGCCTTGGAATTAATAAAGTCAATGAAAGCTAACTACTGAGTGATTATTGTGCCTAGACTGCAAGTGTGCAATTCAATGACTCTAGAATCGGGTGTAATACTCCTAGAACACCCGCAGAGCTCCACAGCAAGATTAGGACAATAACTAATTATTTTACAGAAGCCAGTATTGGATTATCTCGCGGGACAATAAAGAGCAAGTAAACTTCGTTTTTTAATTCCTCTTGGATCGGGACGCTGTTTTGCCAATCTAATAGTTTGAAGATGAGAAGCGGCCTCATACTCCGAATTTTCATCGAAGTAACGCGCAAAAGCTAACAACGAGATTTTTTTTTTTTCTCATCTGATTTGAGGACCGAAAAACGAACTACGTTTTGCCTCATTTTTATACCCGGTAACGATTATACTTGCGACGGATAAAGCTTTTTCTATGTAGAAAGCAAATGGACATTGTCTGCAAGAAAATTAGCGTTAATTAATTGTGCTTATGAACTGCAAATGCAACCAGCACAAACTTTCTTCAACTGAGATTTATCATTGATTAATTGCGTTTATGAACTGCAAATTCAACCAACACAAACTTTTTTCAGCTAATTGAGTGAGCCGAAATGAAACGACGCCTGTTGCTCTGCAGTTTTAAAAGATCTAAAGGAGAGGAGCGCATTTTTGAAGAACACTTGCCATCCCTAGAAATGCCTTCCCCCCTGCGCCGAAGTCAATTTGATAGAGGTTCGTTTCCACTACGGCGAAAAAAGGAGCAGGCCTCCCGATGTCTTGACGGATGATTACCGCGAGCCGAGAAGGAGAATATTGCGTCGACGTATTCCGTATTTTCGTAAACAGAAGTGAGTGAGTCATGGAATGAATAAAGAAACTCAAAAGCGCCGATAGTGTTTTTTTTTCTATCTCTCCTTCCTATGGGATTATCGGTGTTCTATTAGTAAGTGAAATGAGCGAAGGATGAAGAAAAATTTTTCCTCAGCTTTTAGTTCATAAAAATGCGTAAGATTTGCATAATAAAAATAAATAGGTATAGAATCACCAATAAATATTATTTTTTGGACATTGACAGACTGTAAGTACATTTTACAATTTATTCTTTTTTGATGTCAAGAAAAATAATTAAAAGGGACATTAAAAAAAAAAAAAAAAAAAAAAAGAAAGAATTTTTTCTGATGATATTTAAAAGTATTATTTTAGTATTGATATTTCTCATTATTTTATAAGTATGCATGGGTATTTATTATTGATATTATTCTTTATTATGTTTATAAATCATAACATCGTTTTCAGTTGATTTATTTTTAAAGGTTAAATAATTAAAATGAATAAATCGTATATAATTTGTTCAATCATTATAATATTTGCGCTTATTACTGTATTATATTTGTATACCCATAACGTATTATTTCTTAATGTATGATAATACATTTTTACTAGTTCAATATGATATGTGCTGAAAAAAAAAAAAAAAAAAAATTACATTAGGATATTACTGTGAAATAATTATTTTCTTCATAAAGTTGATAATCGTCCTCAATTATGATTTTTTAATAATTTTGAAAGCATTAATATTGTTGTTTATAATGGGATGTATTTGATATTTAAGGTCACAGAATTTTGAAGTTACTTAAAAGCAATAACTAATAAAATAAAATAAATAAATAAAAATGAACTAAAACTTCATTTTGTTTACAAATAATGATATTTTTTTTTTTTAATTTAATTTTTGGGCTGTTAAGGGATCTAGCACTTCAGAGGCATGAATATGGTGCACCGAATTATAAGAAAAGAGTATGAGATGGTGGTTTTCGAAATAGCCTTCAGTGAAGCTATGAAGTAAAAAGAATTAATGTTTAATTTTAAATTCATTTTGGAGTTAATTCCTTTTAATGTAGTAACCTTACCTACATCTCACATTTTAATTTGTTTACCAAATAATGATCATTTTTCATTAATTCCAATGCTTATATAATTATAGTAATTCTTCCAGTTGTCCTTAATTTCAAATGCTTAATCATTTATATTTCAACTCCCTAGAATTATGATGGGTCCGCCCTAGTCAATTAGAGAACTTCTGGTGTAAATTTTTAACAAGCAGATCAAGTTAAATCTTTACCTTATGGAAAAATATTTTTTAGTATGCTCTTTTTATTTTGCTGAATTATGTGTTAATTACTCAATATATTTTCAAATATTTATTACATTTACATTTTTATATTTATTTGTGTTTACTGATTTTTATATTTTTTAGATTGATTTTTTCTATGTGGTCATTCTCAGTATATTTTTGATACACTTTTTATTTTGAATATTTATCTTTTTAATTTCACTTATATTATATTGCTTATATAATTTTACGTTACTACGCATCACTAGTGAAGAGGCTACCTACGTGCAATTAATACTCATCATTCTCACAGGGAAAAATTAAAGAGTGGTCTTACACCACTAAATAAAAAATAAAATTAAAATGTGGTTTTACCCCACAATAAAATAAAATAATCGTAGTGCACTACCCTTAATCTCGGAGAAAGTAGGAGTACTTTAAATTTTCTGAGGTAAAATGACTAATTGGGATAAAATACTTTGATTTATGCAGAACCTAGATCATGGTATAAATAACCTTAAGTTAAGACCTCATATATAGAAAAACCAATTAAGTACTCTTCAAAATCTTCTCCATGAAGTCATATGAGATTTTAACTCATATTTTTAAACTCGTCCCTGTGTAGAATTAATACCAGAAAAGACTGTAGCCCATTAAAAATCTTGAATTTCAAATAAAATGTTTATGATTGATTTCTTTCTATAATTTTATGGTATGTAAATATTGTTATAAGTCAGTAGAGTGAAAATTTCATATTTTTCTATTAATATACAAGTAAAATTCGGGCTAAAATTCCATTTTATTTGGATCGATCATGGTTATTGTGTAGGTGTTCGGGCACAAAGACAAGAAATCTGACAAAAATTACATTGGCCTTAACTTAACATCCAGATTTTACAGCCATGAGATCTAAATAATTAGTTATTTAGAACAGCCTTTAGTTTCTTACTTGTTTCTACTGACACGAATAAGTCTTATTTGGTTGCATTAATTATAACTATATTTGATTTTTAGTCTTAATCATGTACAGAAGTATTATTATTATTATTATTGTTGTTTTATTATTTAAATATATTGAATGAAAATCATAGGGTGATTATAAAAATTTTGAAGGGTTGGAGTTAAACACTTTCAAAAGCCACCAGGCAATAAATTGTTGCTAGGTCGTTATCTTGAATGATAAACTTTAATCTTTCATTCAGAGCAAGTGTTCAAAGCCACTGCAGAAATTCTAAAATCTGTAGTCGTTACAATAATGACACTTACCTTGATATCTTAAGCAGGGGAATCAGTCACCAAGGAAGCCACTGCAGAAATCTTACAATCTGTAGTTGCTACAACGATGATACTCACCTGATTAACTAAATAATTACCTATGATTAAACATAAACTGTTTTTCTATATTTTTGATATTTTTAGGTGGAATATTTTTACACATAATTGCATTTTATCTTTTTGAAAATATTCTATAATTATCATATTATATCATTATTATATTCTTTATTGTGTTCATATCTTGCTGCGTGTACCTATGTCTTTAATAATTATTTTAGGTTATATGATATATGTGTTACCCATTGAAATACCCATGCATAGTGAATATTTTAGTAATCTTCTCTATTAATATTGAATAATGTATCTTGTATCTACAACATACAAGCCAAGTATGCTGTGTATTTTTTTATAAGTAGATAATTATTAAACGTGCAGAACTTCATAGCACAAAAAGACTCAACAGGACTCATATGTTGGTCTAAAATTATGTCTTTGAAGATCGTACGCCTTTTCTTTCAAGAGGAACTCTTTTACACATGGCCATACTTTATATTATGTTAATCTTATACTTATTTAATTATGTAGTAGTTATATTGGACATTACTTCAGGAATGACCAGTTAACATTCAACATTTATTTTCAGTATCATTCAAGTGTATATTTTTTTTTTCTGCTCTGTGTTCAATTATATTCCATTTCTTTATTCATATTTACTAAGTATATAGTGTTCATTTAAAATTCATATTACTGTGTGTTTTTCTTATATTATATTAGATTTTCTTTAGTATAATTATATTATGTTTTGTATCACTTAAGTTAGAAAATTTAAAAATAAATGTTCACAATGTTTTCATATTGGCCACCAACATGATGGTGAGGATTGTAAACCCTTTGTATCAGTCCAAGGCAATGGAGAGATTTTTGCGATAATTCATGAATATTTTTTTTTTCTTCTTCAATAAACAAGTTAATAATCCTTGGAAAATTTTGTTTACCTACCAGGTAAGATCCCACATTCTTGAACGCAAGAATGGGGGACCTTTCTTGGACGGGGGGGATATGAAATATAAGGGATATGAAATATAAGAAATAAAAAGAAGTAAGAATTAAATTAACATTTTCAGAGTTTCAGGGTATTCTGGTTATATTTCAAAGTAATATTGAAAAAATAAATTAAAGGAGATTTCATATTAAGCTGTAAGATTAAAAGCATAAAAAATAATGAACGCAAAGTGCAATCGCGATCATGTGAAATAAATAAGTTAATCATTTAAGTATTTTGATGTCTGGAAATAGCTTTATAATTGGCCTAGGAATTAATTTAATAAGCAATAAGCGCAGAACACATACAAAGCAATAAATAATATTTAATGAGCAATTAAAAAATATCTGGGCGCCGAAAAGATTCAATTTAAAAGAATAAGAGATTTATGATTCTTCATTAAGGCTTGATTATTTTATGTCAAAATAGAGCCATAAATGATTTTAATTAACTTGGCTAAGTTTGGCAAGATAGGGCGCCGACGGGAGTTGCGATGTCTGCGGGGTGCAAAATATAACCAATGGAAAATAATGAAGGGGCAGGAAAAGATGTTAGTTTCGAATAACATAACCAATTAAATGAAATGGGTTGGGTTTTAGAAATACGCCAAGTTACGCCAAAAATTACGGGTACAAAACACGAAACTCGAAAAATTGGAGAGAGCTTTTTAGAGATCTTTGAACTATCAGCTGCTAAGAACTAACTAGTACGCCGGCCTCGGGGCCCGGCCCCGAGGTCCGGAAATAACACGGCGATTTTCGATAATAACGTCCAGCAAAACCCCGTACTCCATTGCCTTCAACCACCTTCAGTCATGCCTTGGAATTAATAAAGTCAATGAAAGCTAACTACTGAGTGATTATTGTGCCTAGACTGCAAGTGTGCAATTCAATGACTCTAGAATCGGGTGTAATACTCCTAGAACACCCGCAGAGCTCCACAGCAATATTATGGCTATAACTAATTATATTACATACATTATTTATTACATTATATATACATTAATTTTGAGATTTAAGAAATAATCACTCAAACATAAAAAAAAATCGTTTAAAACTGGTAAAACGTATTCCGTAAGTATCCGAGAAAATCGACAAACTTTTAATATTTATTCTTTCATCAACTTCTTTCTTTCCTTTTTTTTTTTTTTTTTTTTTTTTTAACTCTTTAAAATATTCTCTCTTTAATTTTAGTTGAACTTAAAACTTCATTCATATGCGATTTTTTTTTCTACGGTTTCCACAACTTTTTCCTTATCCAGCTTTTAAGCTAAAGGATTTTGTTGAAAAGATTATTATCAAATTCATGTGTCAGAATACTGCAAACTAAAACTGTTACAACAAAATTCCTTCATGACTGTACAAATTTTTAATTTTGAGTTTTGGGGTTAGTAACGAACGGTAAGAATGCTCGTCGCGTTTTTCGTTGAAAACTTCTGCAAAATTTATTCTTGTGTGTAAAAATGAATGTTTCTGATTAAACATAAAAAAGTCAGGAGAAAAAGAAACACTTTATTTCAAATACATTCATTTCCTTGTCATCATTCTGTTTATTTCGAATGTCAACGACAGCAGTCAAGTACTCTTAGTCGTAAATCCGTGTACTCTGAAAGGGAAAAAAAAGTTAATGCTTTTACCTGAAAAGTTCACTGAAATACATGTAAAAATATTGTTAATGAGAAATCATATTATATATTACTTTTTCAATATACATATTGAATGAATCATATACAATCCGTTTCAACATGTAATATTTTAATTATAAAACCTTTTAATGGATACTATAACATTTTAAAAACAATCATCACAAATGCTCTTATAGACGTCTTCTTTGGGCATTGTAAAAAGGGTGAAAAAATAAGTGATTTCCGTTTCACAATCTTGAGTTGTAGGTGAAACAGAAGTCAAAAAAAAAAAAAAAATAGTTTCAAGAAAATATTTAACTCGATTTTTTTTTTCTTGGACATACGTTTTTTCTTTTTACGTAATTCAAACTCTTAGTTTTCTGAAAAGGAACATTTAATATCATTTAAAGATAAGATTATAGCTGATTTTCTAATACCACTATTCCATTACAAATATTCCATTACAATTATTTAGTAACCGAAAATTTTGCAAAACAATTAAATGAAGATAACTATTAAGTTGAGTAAAAAGTCATTGCGTTCTTTTTTTTTTCTATATTTTTCAAAGTCATATATTTATATAAAGGTTAAAGGTCAATCAATGATATATGTTTCTTTTTGTTTGATGACCTTTTGCCATCGTTCGGTGAGCTTCATAATTCCCGTTCCTAGAAGGACCTGTCGTATTTGCGGAAAAATGAACAAGGTTCTGACTTACGGCCTCATGTGAATTTAACATTATTCCTCCCAAGGAGTTTTGAAGGGAGCGAAACAAATGGAAGGCTGACGGTGTATGTTTAGGTGAGTATAGTTGGTGAGACAACACATACCATCTAAGCTCCAATAATGTTTGACGGGTCGCCAAAGGTGTGTGTTGTCTGGCGTTGCCGTGATGGAATACTACTTCTTTACGATAGACGAGCTCCGGACGTTCCTGGATGAGAGATTCGTTCCAACTGTTCAGTTGTCTATAGTACACATCCAAATAAATTGCTCCGTTCCTCGTTTGGAACTCAAAAAACACCACACACTTCCAATACTACCACACTGAGAGCATAACCTTCCTCTGATGAAGTTCTAACTTTGAAGTTGTTGACGGCGAATCATCACCTCGGGCCCAAAACCTTTTGCGCACCACGTTGTTGTAAACAATCCACTCCTCATCACCAGTTATCATTTGTTTAAAAAAAAAATCGTTTTCTTCACGTTTAATGAGCATACCACAGATGTTTATTCGTAACGTCAAACGAACTTCTTTGAATTCACCAGGAACCCAAATATCGAGCTTCCTTACGTATCCCAATTTCTTAAGGTGGACGTGAACACTTTTTTGACCGATGCTCAATGTCTCTGCAATCCCTCGTGTCGTGTAACGTGAGTTTGACTTGATCCATGTCTTTATTTTGTCATCATCAATCTGGGTAGGCCTTCCTGAGCATCTCTCAAATCAAAATCAACAGAGCGGAATAACTTGAACCAGTTCTGCTACTAACGTTCTTGTAGAGCATCGGCTCTACAAGTGTGTACGGAAGTGAAACAGTAAAATATGGCGAAAATGAACAGTTTGGTATTCCGTGTTCAACGTGCTATCAAATCTCCAAAACTCAACAAAATTGATCAATTTATTCTTTACAGTGAAGCTTAAACTGTCAACTATCAATGACGTAAGAACTGCTATTGCAAATACTTCAAGTATTTCAGAATCTGCACTTCTGCCATCTGTTGCAAAAAAAAGGAATGACTTTTTACTCAACCCAGTGTTAAAAGATAAAAATAAAAAATACTTTTGAATATCTGAAGAGTTGTTAGCTGCAATTGGTTATGACAATTTTCCCTCTTTAAAATAATAGGATTTCGGTCCTATTAGAAAAAATTGCAAGAAAATTTAAACGACAAGAAAACAACGTATTTTTAAATGACTCCAACATATTATTTACAAAGAAAAAAAATATATATATAAAGAATATAACGCGAGAAACAAAGAATATAACGCGAAAAATGTAACAAAAGCGAAATTTGATATACTTACTGATGCATCAAAAACCTATCGTAAGAAAAACTCCAGAAGGCTTTACGAAAGGCTTTTAAACGAAACTCGGCTATTTTAATATAACAAGATTAACTATCAACCCCAATCAGGAAGTATACCTGAAGTTTGGTTAATCAAATGTCACAAAAGTTGGCTAAGTGAATCTATTGAAAGAAATACCGGAAGAGGCATGCATTGATAAAGAGTACTAAATAAATGTAAATGACGAGTGTTACATTGTCAATGTGTTAAAACCATATTTGGAAAGAGAAATCGTACAAATTTATTTGTATGAGGAGAAAAAAGTCACTTTACATCAGAACAAAACAGTTAGCCATGTTTTTAAATCCATAACTCGAAATCTGGGTACTAATGGATCCAAATTAGATATCAAAAGAATGAAAATTCCTCAAAATTCTCCTAATATAAACACTGTTATTTTTTTTTGGGGGGGGGGGGGCAGGAGAATGCTTTAAATAGAAACACTTTTTAAGGATGTTTGGTTGTTGTTTTAGTGGGTTTTACGTCCCATTAGCGCTACGTTACGACCAATTCCCTTTTCAAGAAAATCAAAGACAATTAATGGAATTTGAGAAGTTTAAATGAGGAACAAATTCAATTTCCTCTGAAATTTGTTAAAAAATCTTCAATTTAGAGAAACTGATGTGCAAATCTATTAAATAGAAAGAATTCAAGACATATATCTAAATAATTCCTTCTAAAAAGATAAAATTATAATTATATATTGTTTGACAACTGTGTCACTTTTGGCAAAACTCCTTCAGTACTTACACTAGCACGTGATAGTCTGTAAAATATTCCATACTTCCTTATAAAAGAACTATAAGTAATGCTCATATCTTTTTCTAATATGATCATATACCATCAAAGCTGTATACCATATACTAGTTTTATGTTTTAAACAATTTAACATCATTCAAGCTTCAATTTAACATCATTCAAGCTTCAATTATTCATCATTCAAGCTTCAATTATTCATTATTCAAACTTCAATTACTTTGAGTCCATATACTATAATGACTAATAATCCTATTTTTTTTATTTTAATAAAATTCTATAAGTCCAAAACAACCATAAAACTTTCTACTAGTCTCCCGAAGATGATCTATAAAAAGTTTACACAATTTTATCTCAATCGATTGTAGAGTCCATATGGTATCTGCATACAAATGGACACAGATAACTCAAAGAAGTCTTATAATCACATGCTACAGAAACAAGGAAATTGAAGCATTATATTTTGCCTGGTAATCCAAAACGCCTTTTCTTTCTTTTTTTAACACTTTCCAACAAGGTTGAAAAGTGTTTATGACTTCGGTTTGTCTGTCTGTCTGTCTGTCTGTCCGTCTGTCTGTCTGTCTGTCTGTCTGTCCGCGCTCTAACTGCAGTAAATATTTATGGAATTTCTTGAAACTGATATATGTTATTCAAGTTCACTATCGGACGTTCCCTATTGAAAATGAAGTTTATACTTCTACTCGTTTGTGTACAGGGACCCCCGAAAATATTTCAAAGCATTGTGTTCTATGAGAGGCATTTCTATAAACCATATTTTCATACCTTTACTGTACAAAAATCTTAATGAAATTGAAATATATTATACAAGGTCACTATCGGATGTTCCCTGTTGAAAATGGAGTTTATACCTTTACTGGTTTGTGTACAGGGACCCCCGAAAATATTTCAAAGCATTGTGTTCTAGGAGAGGCATTTCTATAAACTATATTTTCATAACCTTACTTTGCACAAATCTTAATGAAATTGAAATTTGTTATTCAAGTTCAATATTGGATGTTTCCTGTATAAAATGGAGTAAATACAACTACTGATTTGTGTACAGGGACACACAAAAGTATTTCAAAGCATTGTGTTCTATGAGAGGCATTTCTATAAACCATATTTCCATACCCTTACTGTGCAAAAATCTTAATGAAATTGAAATATGTTATACAAGCTCACTATCGGATGTTCCCTGTTGAAAATGCAGTTTATACCTCTACTGCTTTGTGTACAGGGACCCCCGAAAACATTTCAAAGCATTGTGTTCTATGAGAGGCATTTCTATAAATCATATTTTCATACCCTTACTGTACACAAATCTTAATGAAATTGAAATATGTTACTCAAGTTCACTATCGAATGTTTCCTGTGTAAAATGGAGTAAATACCACCACTGATTTGTGTACAGGGACACACAAAAGCATTCGAAAGCATTGCGTTTTATGTGAGATATTTCTATGAATTCAATTTTAATAACTTTACTTTGCACGAATAGTTATGAAATTGAAATATGTTATTTATATGCACAAAAGAAAATGCTTTGCATAGAATATAGCATGATTAGCATTAGATTTACAGGGTGAAACAAAAATATTCAATTATATAAAGAGTTATTAATAAATATTTGCTAAAATTGTACTTTCGTTTACATTAAGCGTTTTTAACACTTTCTAACATTTTTAACGCTTCCCAACAAGGTTAAATGTGTTAATGACTTCGGTTTGTCTGTCTGTCTGTCCGTTTGTCCGTCTGTCTTTCCGCGCTGTAACGCTCGTAAATATATGTGGAATTTCTTGAAACTGATATATGTTATTCAAGTTCACTATGTGATGTCTCCTATTGAAAATGGAGTTTATACCTTTACTGGTTTGTATACAGGGACACCCGAATGTATTTCAAAGCATTGCGTTATATGAGAGGTATTTCTATAAACCATATTTTTATACCTTTAGTTTACACATATCTGAATGAAACTGAAATGTGATATTCAAGTTCACTATTGGATATCTCCTGTATAAAATTGATTAAATACCATCACTGTTTTATTTACAAGGATACTCAAAAGTATTCTAAAGCATTGCGTTCTATGAAAGATATTTCTATAAATCTAATTTTAATAACTTTACTTTCCAGGAAGTTTTAGGAAATTGAAATATGTTATTTATATGCACAAAAGAATGTTTTACATAGAATATAGCATGATTAGCATTAGATTTACAGGGTGACACAAAAATATTCTGTTATATTAAGAGCTATTAATATAAATTTGCTAGAATTGTACTTTCGTTTACATTAAGCGTTTTTGACACTTTCTATTATTTTTTTATTGTGAATATAATTTCAATTTGTGTATCTGTCTGACTGTTCTTCTGTCC
This sequence comes from Salticus scenicus, assembly GCA_963930645.1. Lineage (NCBI taxonomy): Eukaryota > Metazoa > Arthropoda > Arachnida > Araneae > Salticidae > Salticus > Salticus scenicus. Next base: position 200,686,094 of record OZ005661.1, read on the forward strand.
GTCTGTCTGTCTCTTTGTCTGTTTTTCTGCGCTCTAATTTCCGTAAATATTTATGAAATTTCTTCAAACCGATATATTTTATTCATGTCCACTATCGAATGTTCCCTATTGAAAATGGAGTGAATACCTCTTCTGGTTTGTGTACAGGGACACCCAAAATTATTCGAAAGCATTGTGTTCTATGTGAGGAGTTTCTATAAACCATATTTTAATACTTTTAATGTATACAAACTTTAATGAAATTTTGATATGTTATTGAATTCCCAATCGGATGTTTCCTATGTAAAATAGAGTACATTTCTAACTGGTTTGTGTACAGGAGCACTTGAAAGTATTCCAAAGCATTGTGTTGTATGAGAGTTATTTTTATAAACCAAATTTTAATAATTTTATTTTTCCCAGAGCTTAATGCAATTGAAATATATTATTCGTATGCACAAAAGAGTGCCTTCTATGTAATATAGTATGGTAAACATTAGATTTACAGGACCACACAAAGATAATCATTTACATTAAGAGCTATTAATAAAAATTTGCTGGAATAGCACTTTTGTTTACATGAGCGTTTTAACATTTTCTTATAATTTTAGTGGGAATATGATTTCAATTTCTGCATCTGTCTGTCCGATTGTCTGCCTTTCTATCTGATTGTCTCAGGCTCCTATCATCCGTGAATATTTTGAGAATTTAAAAAAATGATTCACTCAAGTTCCCTATGGAATGTTCCCTATTTAAAATGTCATTAATAGGTCCTGTACAACTAGTTTGTTTACAGGGAGAACAACAACAATAAAACAACAGAATTTTTTTAAAGTTATATTTAAAAATCTCTCTGCTATAAAAATCATAAAAACATTGACATGTATTATTAATATTCTAAAATATTGTTTTGTAGAGAATATGATATGGTTAAGTTTTAGATTTACAGGGCTACAGTAAAATATTCAGAGATATTAAAAGCTGTAATTATAATCTAATGGCTGCATTTTCTTTTGCGTTAAGCCTTTTTAACACTTTCTAAAATGCCTAAGAGTAATTTAAAAATGAATTAGTCTACCTGTATGTTTTTCCGTCCTTCTCTCTGTCGTGCGATAACGTAGGCAAAGAATATTAAATGTTATTCGAGACAACAATTGCGTACAGTTGGAAAGTGTTACTAATCAATGCGTACTGCATGATTTTTCTTTCTTGTTTTAATTTGTTACTGGTATATTTCTTGCTTTCGGGACTGAACTTTCGCTGAAATATATGAGATGACAGAGAAAGTATATAAAGAGCGAAAGAAAATGCTTTTAATCTAAAAACAACACATTTCAGTAGAAGGATATTAGATTGAACCTCTCACTATCTAAATTAGGGCTCTATCTAAATCCACTATCTAAATCTAAAGAGAATAACAAATAATTCTTCAATATTAAGTGATTTAAGCTTATATATATATATATATATATATATATATATATATATATATATATATATACATATATATATATATGTGTGTCTGAGAGAGAGAGAGTCTTGGAAATCTTTGCTAACGATTCTGATAAAAATTTAAAATTGAAGATAAGGGGAAAGTTTTAGGGATGAAAAATAGATGTGGCTCAGAGTTGCAAACTTGAATTGACTTTTATATTCCATATAAATCAATAATTAATTGTAATGTTTCTCTAATTTTAATATTTGTGCCATAGACTAAAATATATAATAAACAGAATTCTTTAAAATCATTGTAATTATTAAATTACGAAGTATGCAAGTTGGCACCACCAATATGACTTATCCTTTTCTCAGGAAAATTAGTGTTTGCTGGTAATCAAAGTACAACACAGGAAAGAAAAGGTTTATTTTATTATTAGATGAGCGGGGATTAATTTCCATATTTCCAAAATCATTTCAACAATGAATTTTTTTAGAGTTAAATTTATATATATATCAAAAGACTGAAGTTAAGATGGCAATAAAATGGTAGAAAATATATAAATATGGCTTAAATGTCTTCAAGGCTTGTATCTAAAGGATGGAAAAAAAAAATTATGAACAGAAGATACATTTCATGAGCTATTAAATGTTCTTTGTTTTCGTACTAAAATCAAATGGGAAAAAAATTATCCTTTAATTTGTTTGTAACTAACGAAATCAGATGATAATATATGATAATGTAGAATTAAAAAAAAAAAAAGATTCCTTTTATTTACCTACCCTCAAGAAAAATGCATGTCTGAAACATTTATTTCAGTGCGTGACAATTCACAGTCGGCTGCAAAATTATTCGAGCACTAGCAATAATCCTTGCCAAAAAAAAAGTACACTTAATACAGCTTTGTTAAATAAATCCTTGTCGAGTCATGTTCTTAATCAGTCTAAGAACATGATTCGACAAGGATTTACTTAGCAAAACAGTCTTAAGTGTACTTTTTAAATATAGGAATTATCGGCTAGTGCTCGAATAATTTTGCAGCCGACTGTAGCTTCTAAATAAATAGACTGATTTCAATGCGGTTTTTATATATATATATATATTTTTTTTTTTTTTTTTTATTAGAACGCTAATTTAATGTTTAATGAAAATCTGTTTGAACATATTTTTTAATTTATACAAAAATACATTATTTTGGGCCATTTTCGCAACTTGCGAATTTTTGAGCTCATGCTAGATGAAAAGTCACATGGACATTTGGTTGAGATACATTTTTTCTTTTTTTTGTATTCTACCGTATTTGACAAAGATTAAAATCTGTTTATAAATATTAATTATAAGTTCAAAAATGTATTAGTGTTATCGATAGAGATTTATAGCTTTTCTTTCTTTCTCTCTCTTTTTTTTTTTTTTTTTTTTTTTTTCAAGGCAGGGCATTTGCAATGTGCGAGCTGTAAATCGTTCAATTTTCAGATAATTGTAGAAGGTAAACCAGGTAGTTGGTGAATTCGAGTATAAAAATATATTTTTTTCCAAACAGACATTTCAATTCCAAAATAATAATAATAATAATAATAATAATAATAATAATAAATAAAAAATTGGCTATAATAAATTGTTATCAGTGCACAATGAAAATATATTCAAATTCAGTTTTAAATTATATATACTTTATTGAAATGTAATATTTAATGTATGAAAGCCACATGCTGACATTTTATAATTGGCCGAAAGCTAAGTCAAAAGTGCTTAGCTTTATTTTAATTTACATATTAATCAGTCGTTAATTAATTTTAATATCGAGATTTTTATAAAGGTCGCTTTGAAAAAATTCCCTTCCCAGAAAGACATTCCATCCGGACATAGGACTGACCTACTGTCAGTCGGCTTCGTACCGATAATTTTACACTTTTCTTAATTATTTTAACAGTTAATCTTGTATAGATGCCCTTGATTTATAGAAAACGGGTCTTATGATTTTCACAAAAATTTAGGGTTGCGGATTGTTTGAGATAAAAACTCAATCTCAACTATTCTCATTCAAAAATAAATAAATAAATAAATAAATAAATAAATAAATAAATAAAAATAAATAAACAAATAACATTCTTTGAGGAAGACATTGTTTTCATGGAAACTCCTCCAAAGATTTTCATAAAAATAGATTAAGATAGGAAAACAATGATTTATGCTCATTTTCAAGTTACGTTATCTGAGAATTCGTGTTCCGACTGGGTCCAAATAAAGCAAAACGTTGTATTTTAAAATAATAGAGCGATTTTAATCAGGTAATTAGCGGAGTGATTTTATTTTAATTTATTATTATTTATTTATTTATTTATTTTTTTGTAAGTTAGATTTTTTAAATATAATAATTCATTTCGAATTACAAACACATTCATGAAAATTAGTTTTTGACCTCTTTTTTCCTCGGTAAAATATCGTGAAATCAGGTGTCCTAGAAAGCATGTGCAGCAGTCTTTTAAAAGGTGATAGGCAAGTTTCTTTTTCTTTCCTTCTTTCACTTTTTTTTTTTTTTTTTTTTAATAGATATGATTTTTTTTCTGGTTCAGGGAATGAATTTTTACTGCTAATCCTCTCATTGACCGAGAAAAAAACACCGGAGAAATCAAACGGCTTTCACTAATTTAATGAAACGAATTCTTAGGATTATTTTGTATTTAGAAAATAATTGAGAAAACTGCCTTCTCATATCAAAAAATAATTTTAACTGCACATAATGGTGTTAATTTTTCTTTGATCAACTGCAGAAAAGAGAATCATTGTTAAAACTTTTTTTTTTTCATTGAATTTCAAGCAATTTGTAAAAGAAAAATGCTTTTTTAATCATTTATTTTCAGGAAAATCAATTACATAAATATTTTTTAGTTACATTTTTAAATTATTATAACATTTTATATTTCAAAATTCATGCAGGTAAGTGAAAACTAAAATCTGATGTGGGCACCACATGACTTCCTTATACACTTTTAGGAATATACATAATGTTAAAAAACATTGACATTGAACCCGAAACAGTTGGCTAAAAATATATTTAAAAAAATGAATTATCACCGCGTTCTGAGCTTTTCTGAAAGTTAATTAAAAACCGATTGCAAGATTTGCACTGGTAACGCTGACGAAGACAGCAGGACCCGAAAAAATTGACTAAAAGCCTTAAAAAATGCATTTTCACCGTGTTCTGAACTATTCTGGTAGTTTCAAATGTCTAGGTAGTCGGAAAGTTAGTTAAATAAATTTCCTGTTGAACCATATAAACGCTGCCGAAGGCAGCAGTGACCCGGAACAATTGGCTGAAAATATTTTTAAAATGCATTGTCACCGTGTTCTGAGCTTTTCCGGAAGTTCAAAATGTCTAGCTAGTCGGTAAGTTCATTAAAAATCAATTGAAATATTTGTACTGGTAACGCTGCCGAAGGCATCAGGGACCCTAAACAGTTAGCTAAAAGTATTAAAATAGTGCATTTTCACCATGTTCTGATCTATTCTGAAAGTTTCAAATGTCTAGCTAGTCGGGAAGTTAGTTAAATTGCAAGATTTGTCAAAACCGTTTTTGAGTTATTACCGTTTTCTATACATTATGGCCAAGACCTATGTATTTTTGGTCATTATGAACCTAATTTTCCTAAATATCTCCAAAACGGAAAATCATACAAAGTCCAAAAATGGAGGTGCACAACTAGATGTTATAACAAATCTATGTACCAATTCGCAACTTTCTACGTCCAACCGATTTTGAGTTATGCGACACACACACACACACACACACACATACACACGTCACGAAAAATCGTGTAAAGTCGCTTATGTCTCTAAAACGAGAGCTCGTGTTAAAACGAAACTTTCAGGTGTACAACTAGACATCATGACAGTCACACGTATAAATTGGCAACATTCAGCGATCATTCGTTTTCGAGCAATGTGAAATGCAAAATCCATTTCGCAAATCGGGATTACTATACTTCCTTATACTTTGTATAAGGAAGTAAAAATCATTTTATATCTTAATATTCCGAAATCATCCATTTCCTTTCATTTTTTCAACACAAAATGTTACACACAAATAGTACACGGAGAAGTACTTTTGAGTCATCTTCAGAAAAGAAATAATATTATAAATAATATATATTATTATGTGTTACTGAAATTAAATTATGCTCGTCATCAGAAAATGTATTAAGTTACACACACACACACACATATATATATATATTACATGAAGGCTCGTTTGTTTTCGTTGTATATATTTATTTTTCATCACATGTAGGTTGTAATCGTTGCTTGATATATATGGTTACATAATGCTAAAATTTAAATCAAAGAAAATGCCTCTCTCATGAGGATTTCCAAAAACTACTCAATTTACTCTGCAAATGATTTTCACAATGAATCCCAATAAAATTACGTCATTCTGGTACTGCAGAGCCGCCAATATCCGAGCCCCTACTAACCGAGTTCCTGGTTAACCGAGGTAGTCCCTAAAAGACCCTGCCACGGAGGAGGCGTGGCTTTTGATAAATATCGTTGATAACTTTGACATATTTACTATATATCACTGTATTTTATAATTTACATATGTATGTATTGTATTACATTTTTAATTGACTACGTTAAGATATGTAATAGATGTATTATTTTACTTCGTTGACTACGTTTTCATCTATTTTAAACTTTATCGTATGTTTCTCCTCCGATTTACGACAGAGTTCGTGTTTTCCGAGTTTCCGATTATCCGAGATGATCGCGGTCCACATCATCTCGCATAACTGTAGCTCTGCTGTACTTATTATTGACTACTTAATGCATTTTACCACGTGACAAATATTTTAAACCGTATAATCAGGGATGGAACACGGGCGCAGAATTCATACCGGAATCTGTTTAAAAAATTTTTCTACCTATAATATCGTTGATTTAAGAAGTAGAAAATTTTCTTACATCGATAGTGGTATGAATTATGCGCCCGTGTTCCATCCCTGTATAATTCATTTTAACGAATAAATTTACTTTACTTACTGGTGCGTAGATTCAGATAGAGAACAAAACCAGAAAGTAGATATATTACATCTATACAGAATTTGTGTTCTTTTATGAACAATTTATAATTTTTGTTAAAACTAAATGCGAAACATTACAAAATGACATTATGATTTTGTATATAACATAATTAATTTTTAAATTAATACGTTAAAATTTTACAGGTATCTAGGAAAAGTATAGGAGACATTCTTCACCTATTATATAAAAGAAATCTTGAAAGTTGACTGTGAAACAAGGCTAGATATATTCAAGTGTATTTCCCCGTAATTGTTGAGAATGAATTTTTTTAAAAAGGTTTTAATTCAAAAATTTTGAGAAGTTGTTTCACTGACTTGTATAAGTATCATTATTTTTTTGAACTAAATTAAGTAAATTACGCTGTATAGCATAATTGTACAATTTTATCTGTTCAGCAACGTTCCAACGCTGTACAAATTAAAAACATTCAATGATAGTATAGGATAAGCCCAAAAGGATAAAACCTGATTTTACATCATCATTGACCGTAGGCATTTAATGTATTAGAGATGACCTTTATTTAATTATACCTTGCATGACAAATTTCATTTATGGGTTTCCAATTGGTTTAGAAACCAACAAATAGATTTTTTTACGCATTGCTGGAAGAAAACCCTAATTTTAAATTTGATTCAGCTAAAATAATTTGCAGCCCTAAATAAATTTATGAACTCGATTTCTTTCAAGCTTTTTACCTATAAAAAACTTTAAAATATTGTTAATTGTGATTTCGTTGTACCCCACTTGTCTGATTGTTGGAAATTTTACATTCAGTCCACATTTTGTTAATTACTTCTATATTTTTCACGACTAGTATTTCTTAAATTTCTGTTGGTCAATCCCTCACACTCCCCGTAATCTTATTGGTGGATCAGAATTCGATTCCTTTCCTATGTATAAGAGCACTTCTCTCTCATTTCTTTATGAAGACGGCATGCTAAATGCTACCGAAACAGCTGTCTGCTTTACAAATTCTTCTCTTTGGCTGCCTGGACGTTGTAACTTGCCTTGTATAAGTAATTCTGCGCCAACTCTCCTTTTAGTATAACTAAAAAGTATTCATCATTAAAATATTTATAATTAACATTTTAAAAAATTACTGAAAATAAAGTATCGTTAAAGCTCATTAAAATTAACAATTTCTAAAAGAAATCATTGTTCTAGGTTTTGTAAATAAAATTGACTCATTTTTGTTGATATCAACGTAGTTAAGAAAGCCTGAACTTTAAGTTCTTTGATGTTTTTAATTCTGAGACAACTATAAAATATCTCAACGAAAGGCTTTGCGAATGGAGTAAGTTATAAGTATAATGTGAATAAATTCGTTGAATCTGACCTAAAAGAAAAAAAAAGTAACCTTGAAGATAACCCCCTAAAGAAAAACCTTAACTGTCTCAGGAACTAATGTTGGTATCTTCGTGCAAATTTGTATCTAGGCTATTTTGATGCTCTAGAATCGTTTTCTGTCGTCAAATTAGTGGGTTGACATTCGAATTTTTGAAGTTGGACCCATTTGTAATATGTAGACGACCCCATTTGTCATTTTTTCCTACATACAATAAAAGTAGACATAAATTCCTGACGATTGGTGCCTACTGCATGTTTCTGCGATAATTAGGTAATAAGATAGGTGGGGGTGCTTCGTTTTTTTTTTTTTTTTTTTTTTTTTTTTTTTGACCGACTGTACACAAGTCTAATAAAGGAAAAGGGATTAAAAATCCTTACTTTCGTCAGTCGGAGCATCCGATGCAGGAAAGCAATTTACAAATAAGTTACCTGAAAAATATTAAAAGACTCAATTTTATGAACTTCATTGCTAAAAATGCACTTAACGATAAATATAAAGAAATAATCTTGTGTTGTACTCACTCTTACTCTGTATTTCAGTATTATAAAGACTGATTACAAATGAAGTGGTAGGATGAAAAATACAGTACATAAACATTTGTTCAGAAAGAATTCATATTACGCTTAGGAACAATTTTAATGGACCTGTTTATTTACTCGTTTGGAAATAATTCTTACATTTATATGGAATTTAAAACTCTTATTATATTTAAAAAAAATTCCTACTTGTTCCGACAAATTTCGTCCACTCCACTTGTTGAAATTTAGAATTCTTAATCGACTCTTTTCAACTAGCAACCTTATATGAATTTCAAATACAACGTTTTAAATGTTTGCAAATATTTTTTTTAATACGCGGATAACACACACACACAAAAATCTGTCGTTGAAAAGTGTATTTTAGTATTCATAGAACTGCAAAAGGTGTATTTATATGAAAAATGACCGCTGAACATTTAATTGAAAAATACTTTATTTACCGTACAAGGAATATTAATTTTCATTCTTGAACAATTTTTCTGTACATGTAGTAATTCAGTAAAGCAATTCTACCAATTACATAAAAAAAAGATACTTTCGCTTAAGTTTTGGTAGCCCTATGTGTCTCCTACAAATAATATATGCACTACATTGTGTACATAAATATAGTCCTATATTAATAACAAACATCAAAACCTGAAAAGCACTTCCAGCAGTTTCATAATATAGTCCCACTACATTCTAGATCTGTTGAAGGATGTTCATACCCTATTCCACATGAAACATGCTTTTATGCATGTAAAAAACATCTATTCATTTCATTCGATTTAGTGAAGGTAATGGGTTTCAAATTATAACTACATACATTTTTCCCACATACGTAATATATTTCAATAGTCTTTTATTTTCTGGGCAAAAACTATTTGCCAGATTTTAACGAAAAATTTTGTGTGGCATCCCCATATAGCACAAATTTAAAACACCAAGTTTTGACTTCCTGCTACTTATTTATTTATTTATTTATTTATTTTTATTTATTATTTATATATATATATATTGAGATATGTTGATAACAGACACACATAGACACATACGCAGACAAATCGCTAAAATTCATCTCTTCAGATTCAGGAACCTGAAAACGTGTAAATAATTCAAAATACAATTTTGAAAAGCACAACCTAAAAAGAATACTTTCTCCATCCTGTATATGTGTAAGGGAAATTAAATAATCATACAGCATTTTCTTTTGACATCTCATGTCTACTGTTTACTGAAAAAAAAAAGTTTGTTCTTCAATTTGATACAGACATACACCACTGAGACCCAATACGTCTTTCGTTTCCGTGTGTCTGTGTGTACCGCGATTTTGGTCATATCAGATTGACTTCCAAATTGGTACAAATATTTTAGGTACACGGAAAGGGCTGTGTGCCTTTTTGCTAGATATCTTGTTTATTGTTAGTGTAGAAGTACAAAACAAGTAATTTCTTGTCATTAATCATTACGTTACATGAACGTTATTTTTTTTTTTTACTCGTATTTTAACATGGTTACACTGCATTAAACATAATGATATTCAAATACATTATTAAAATTTTTAAAAGTTTGATTTCTATTGTTGTAGGACATAAAGCCGATTGACTATGCCATGGGCGGGTTGAGTGCCCTCTGTGAGAGTCTTTGTAAGGGGTCATAGCCCGTATTTTCGCAAGTTTCGGAGAGAATCACGTAGAACCCCGAATGGCTAGATCATTCGGCTCACTTAAAATTAAACTTCTTATACATTATCATAACTCGTGCAAATTAATGGGTAAACAATGGGGTATAAGCACCAAAATGTTAAAAACATGGTATCTAACAATAGTGGAAAAAATCGTTACTTATGGGGCGGGAATCTGGGGAGGTAATCTTTCAAAAACAGCTATAGGAAAATTAAATTCATTGCAAAGGATGTTCCTCTTGCAACTGTCACGGGGTTATAAAACCATCTCCACTGATGCCCTCCACGTCATCACCGGTGTTCCTCCTTTACACCTCACTCTGAATTACGAATACAACAGAATAAACGTACTACAACTAAGAAACAAAGACCTACAGAAAATTCTATTTCCAAATGAAGAAATTCAACTCAAAATGGGCAGCTGGTTCATACACCCAGCAGAGGACTTTACGCATGCATTAATTAATACTAATATTAACTCCTTCTCTCCTACAGCCCCTGTGGCGATATATACAGATGGATCTAAGACAGACCATGGTGTGGGTGCCGCATTTTGCGGCTTTGTTGACGGGGTCTTGGTTCATCAGTGGTCCTGTAGGCTTGGAGACTGTAACACTGTTTTCCAGGCTGAGATTTTCTCTATCAGACAAGCAATTTCTTGGTCAATTTCTTATTTTACCAATTCGAAAATTTATATCTACAGTGACAGTCTCTCAGGTCTTCAGGCTCTGGCTCGCCACAGGAGTAACCATCCTATTATTCAGAAAATTAAATTAGATCTCCTGTCTAAGCCCGAGACTTTCTCTTTAGCTCATGTCTCCGCTCACAGGGGTGTCGCGGGCAATGAAATGGCAGATCTCTTAGCAATAACTGCCACTAAAAAGGAAGCAGTGGATTTCGTTCTGGCCCTCCCCCCCCCCCCTCTTACATCAAAAGATGTCTTAAAGCACGACTAAAGAAAGAATGGCAGCTATACTGGGATACATCTCCTAAAAGTAGATTTACGTTTAACCTCCTCCCAAAAGTTTCAAATTATAACTTTGACCTTTCCCCAGCCATAACAGCCTTCTTAACGGGCCATGGCCCGTTCAAATCACATCTCTTCAAGTTTCATTGCTCGCGCACTCCACAATGTGAGTGCGGCGCTGAGGGTAATGCAAATCATTACTTTTTCTCATGCCCACTAACTTTTGATTGGCGTATCCTTAACCCACCTAATAAACCTAACGACTGGCTTTTTAATATCGTCACCCGGCTTCCACTACGTCAGAAACTAACCAGAATCTATAACTTCTTAATGCATCTTTCCAATTTGACCAACTAATTTTTTAATCTTCCAAGGCAGTTACCAACTTTTCTCTTGGAGGACCATACAATTTTTCTTCACAAGCTTTTCCATGCGAGGGATCAAGGCTCCGTTCTTCTTTTCATATTCTTGTTCCTTGTCGCCCTCTGTCGTGTGAAAGCTCCGCTTTGGCGACCTCTGTAACCTATTTTTTTTTCTGTTTATGCAATAAACAACGGAGGAGGTTTAACCTTTAGACACGGGCTCTTTTGAATCACCACAGTGCCATCGGAGCCCCTCTCTAAAGGTTAAAATCGCTCAAAACCGCTGCATAGTGGTGAGCGGCCACCTTCCGTCTTAGAATCTTAGAATCTTAGAATGGCTAGATCAATGAGCGCAACCTGGGTCGAACCGATAACTTCTCATGTACCAGTTTTGGACGCAGAACCGGTCGGTTGTGAGCCTCGATTTCTTATGGAAAAGCTGCTGTTGCACTTAATAATTAATCTAGAATTCTACAAAAGTATTCTAATCATTAGATATAAATCAACTTCCTTACGAACATTTGTAAATCGCATGGAATTTTGTGCACAGGATTTTTGGTACACTTACAGTTTGCGGCTCAAGTACATATACACACAAAAGGGTTTTGGACCACGGCTTAATTTAGTTTCATTCCATTCAACATGATAAATTAACACAAGTTATTAGAATTTTTAATAGCATGGCTTCTGTAGAAAAAATTAGGCATGAAATAAGTAGTTAGTTTGCAGGGTTAGAGAAAAAAAGAATCGACACGTGGTGTCGATTAATTAGCGATGACGTTAATTGGATATAAATATATATCCCAATTAACGTCAAATTGGGTAGAAATATTTAGCATTTGCAATAATAGGAATAAGAGATAAATAGACATTTTTGTGCAAAGAGTGTTCGTGCACTAGTCCCAAAAAAATTCAAACCATAATTCTCTATGGACGATATATTAAAATGTATTTTAATATAATGTAAATGTAAATTAGTACATCACTCTAATAAAATGAAGAAACTTACCACAGAAATAGGTGAGAAAAACCAACAGGTGAACGAGATAAGTGACGAACCTCATTGTTTCGGCTTCAAGTGATGCTCAACAAGACTTTTGGAAGGATGCTTACAACAAGCAGGTTGTTTGTTTTGAATTCTCTGAATTCGACGTATGCCTCGCTTTGAATAAGAAAAAGGACGAGTCATCCCTATGTCCGAGACAGTGACTCAACGTAATATAACAGAAGAATCCTTTCGGCATTTCAAATAGTTGCAGAGTAAGATCAATACCATGTTTTTTTTTTTTTTTTTGTATATTTCCTTTGAAGTGTGGTCGTCATTTCTTTTGCCTTAATCATGATCTCAATACTGACTACGCAAAAAGGTAAATTAAAAAATAATTAAAAAGTATGCGGTTCGTATGGATTTAAAACGATATAAGAATTACGTATACTTGGAAACTGTTTGTAATCTACAGGATTATTCTTCATTTTTTGTTATGTTATGAATGAGATTGTGATTAAATCAGAAAAAATTGCTGAATACAAATTAAAAGAATGACACTAAAAAACGTGATATGGATCATAATTCAGATTGTGATTAAATCAAAACAAATGACGAATGCACTTTGAAAGAATGACACTCGAAAAACGGGATATGGATCTTTATCTGCGCCTGTTTCATAGGCCGGTGGAACTTGTATTGACTTGAATCATTCCCTCAAAGAAAGGAGTTGACTTTTTTCTTTTAAGAGTGACGCAAATTCAGATTATTCAAACTGTTGGTGAAAAACAAAATACTGTAGTGTTTTAAATATCTTTCTAAAAGTCCTAAATCCATTTGTGTTAAGTATAAATAGAAGCTGGAGACATGAAGCTCGTCTTTTATCTCGTTGTCCTGTTGCTTTCACTGATCTACCTCAGCGGTGAGTTGTATCGTTTTTTTCAACCTTTTGTACTAACTTGCATTGACATTATGTTGAAAATGCCATTTAGGGATCACGGTAATGGAATATTTTTGTGAGTTACTGTTACCAGCCACAGCCACTTTTATGCTATATATATATATATATCTATAGCTGATTCTATGTAATTTATAAGAATCTATAGCAAATTAAACGCTAATCTGATTATTACACGATGCATCGATACTTTTTGCGTAGCTCTATAAACAAATTACTGACTCTACGCCATCATTCTCTACAGAAAACATGTTTTTATGGATTCTAGTATTATTGTGTTAATTTCATTACGTCGAATTCAGCTGGTTAAATTTAAAAGAAATGATCCGAAATTCTTTTTTTTTTTTTTTTTTGCATCTGAGTCATAAACCTTATAGACGCACTCTCTGCTCCTCTCTTCCCTCTCTCTCTCTCTCTCACACACACACACAAACAAAAAGAAAAAAATCTCTACAGTTAATTTTATGCAATTCATAAATATTTGTGTTAAATTTGGTTTCAATTGGATCATTCAATAACATGTCAGAATTAATTTTCGCGTTCCTTTAGATTAATTATTAAATCTAACCACACATTTTCTGCAGAAATTACACTTTAAACCCACTTAATAATGTGTGCGAATTTCATTATGTTTGATGGAGATTAACTATTTTAATATATAAATAAAAGAAATTCTATCTACGGACTGTACTCATACGAAATATTTGGATGGGAACATCCGACAGGATCATCAAACAGAATATACGCATGCAATTCATTCTGCATAGCTCATAATTATGTGTACCAATCTGAAAGTCTATCAGAAGTTTCTTTTTACCACTATCACGGTACACACACACACACACACAAATAGTAATAATCTCCGTGTGGAAGACCTCCATTTACATTTTTGTAACAAGACGTGCTCCTTTTTTTTTTTAAGGGTTTCATTCCTCGAAATCTCTATATTAGTGTAATTCTTTGTAGAAATTTTTTCGTTATACATGTCTATAATATAAGTATATATATATACAGTCGGTAACAAAAATATCTGAACACTAGCAAAAATTCCTATATAAAAAAAGTAGATTAAAAAAAAAGTAGTTTTGTTAAATAAATCCTTGTCGAATCCTGTTCTTAGTCAGTGTAAGAACACGATTCGATTAGGATTTTTTTAACAAAACCGTATGAAGTGTCTTTTTTTACATAGGAATTTTTGCTAGTGTTCGAACACTTTTGTTACCGACTGTACCTGTATTGTATATATTAGATATTACAGCTATCACAGAAAATCAAATTAACGCATTTACGACGTAAGTTTAACAAATAAAACAATCTATATAATCTAAAGTTATAAATATATATTTTACTCTATTATAACACACGGTTTTGTATACGAAATCTTAAAATCAACAGTTTCTTATCCTAATTCGATAAAGGTTATTTAATTTCAAAAGGAAACATTGAACGTTTTTGCCCCTTATATGTATGGGTAAATTTAATTTTTTCCACTTCAATTGGTAACACTGAGTCTTGTATTTATCAGGCCAATCGTTTATGATTTGCATTCCGGTTTCGAAAGAACGAACTGATATGGGTAATCATTTTAAATCACCCTTCATTCAATGATTTTTAATATAAAAATATTTTATAAGTTACATTCTTTACATGCTTAGTTCGCAAAAATTTTAGTTGTAAAATTTTATAACTGCCTTAGAATAAAAGGGAATTTATCACCTGCATATTTTAGAGTAATTCTCTTTTTGAATTTTAATTTTGTTTTCTAAAAAGTACCAGAGAATTTTTTTATATGAATAATTTGCGCATTATTATACACATATGATACAGCACAGGAACATACAAAAGGTTATAGGTATGGGAAAATCCGCTAGAATTAAAACGATATATATATATATTTTTTTGATAATTTCATATTCTTTTGTGGAAAAAATATTATATTATCCCCGTAAAATGTATCTCTAGTTTCCACTTATTTATGCTTGTAATGAAAAATGTTTTAATACTAAAAAGATAATACTTCGCTTTTTCATATGTGTCTATTTAAAAGCTACTAAACGATCATAGTTTTCTGATTAACTACCACGAAGATATTGTGCATGCAAAACTATACTTAAAATAATTGCTCTAACAGTTTTATAAAACAAATAAAAAAATGTAGGATTATTCTAAAGTCTATACCTGATGGATAAAACATTTCTTAACAGATATTAAAATTTTCAAGTTTAAAATAATGTTTACGTTCAGAGACTTTTATCAAATCATTACACAGTAAGTAAAATAAAATTATTCTTTAAAATGAGTGATTTGCTTATGGTTTTCATAACTTCGATCCAATGTAATTTTCATGTGAAGATGGATTCATTTTTACGAGAGAGAAAAGTGAATTTCGCAGCCTCGTAACGATTCATTTTCCCCAAATTTATTTGGTTTGTAACATCTACGGGGTTTCATCGCGAAGCTTTATTTTGTCTAATTAAATTAAGATAGAATCTTAGTACTGTAACAAAACTGTCATATTCTTACCAGAAGAGAGTAGTTTGTAAATAAACAGGCAGGTTCTAACAGAGGACACCTTATTCACCGGTTACACTCGACAAAGTCTTGTAAAATCTTCAATTCATAAAATTTTCTCAGGAAAGATGAATAAAACTGCCAATGCAATGAATAATCTCGAAGCAATCTAATTCTTATTCGTATCTCAAAAGACAGCTCAAAAAGACACGTACGATCGGCACAGATATCTAAGCAAAAGTGATACTTTCGCTAGAAAGCTTTGTTCCATTTAGGACGCTGGCGTAGGTTTAAGAACTTTCTGGATAGTTTGAGACTTGAATTTAATAGATCCTTCGGAAAATTTAAAAACGCAACTCTTGTATAAGATAGGGCTTCAAGATTTTAACAATCCTTAATTAATACTTTTGAAAACATTCGTCGTCAAGTTGTCAAATTCTTCCGCAATCAATAAAATTCGCCAAAGAGTCCAACCCTTCTATGTCCCCATATACCACATTTGGTTTCAAGTACATCGCACAGTCCCGTTTATGTACCAACACTTTGTGCTGCGAATAATGCATCCTTCCGATAACGTTTTGCGATATTTTTCACAAAGTCTTCTACTTTATCGCACTTAGCGGTTCAAAGCATGTCCCTAAGACAGCGATATTCTTGCGAGGTCACAATCGTGCACTTCTGCAATATCTGTGCGATGTCACATTTTATGTAAAAAAGGAGAATAATTTCACGTTTATACACTATATTCCTATGATGTATATGGAGTTATGTACCAGAAAAATGATCAATATTATACTCTGGTGTGCTTTCTATGCTCAGTGGATTAAACTGCGCCGTGTGGACCCACAAACCTTTGTTTACATGGTAACTGTAAATCTATTTTTTCTGCTACAGTTGTAGTCAACATCTGAAACTGAATATCACAACGGAGGTCTTCGTTGTATAATTGGGAGTATGGGAGTAATTCAACAGGCAGCTTCTTGAAAAAGGACAAACCAAATTTCCTTACTGTCAATTACAGCATCATGTGCATGAAGATTCACTGATGATTCACCCTGATATTCCGCATATTTTTCTTAATAATAATCAAAACTTTAAGGTACCTACAAACTGCTCAAATGACAATTTTACGTTTCACACAATATATATATAGAGAGAGAGATGGCAGTTTACATCAATTAAGCTGAAACTAATGTTTCTAGGGAAATAATGTTATACTTCACCATTTTGGAAGAATTTACTAAAAAATGACGAAATTAAGCGTTGAAGTTCTAAAAGTATTGATTAAGCAGAATTCAGCAAATATTTCGTACGACGTATTTGGTCTACTGGGTTCAGCAGATAAATGTGCAGGAAATGGATTAATGGAATATAGAAAATAATTATACCAGGCTCATTTCATTAAGTTCAAACGTTTACGAAATCGATACTCAATGGACTATATGAAAACGCAATGATTACAAATATCAAATTCAATCAAATTAATAACTGAACCAAACTGAGTGAAATAAGTCGTCACTATTATTATAAGAGGGTTTGGAAATTATACTTTCAATTTTTAATATCATGATTATACATTTTACAATGTTGTGTTAAAATTGCATCCAAGAATAAACTTAAACTTATCGGACTATACAGCATAAGCCTGACAGTAAATTTTCCGCTGGTGTCGAAATTTCAATTTCTTTTTATGCGATTTACGTGAATAATATGTAACAATTTCTTTTTCATAGTATATATTTAACCTATTACCGTAATCCACCCAATTGTGGAAAAATTCTAAATCAAGATTCATTTAAACTAAAATTCCGTTTCTATTTTTGTGCTTCAGTGAATAACTAAAACGATACCCATAGTTTCACCAAATTTGAATGTGCTTTAAAAAACATCATTTAAATTCGTAAATCTATCCAATTTCACCTGAAACTAGAAACATGAAACAGCAGACGTGTTTGTACCAGCTACTTGAAAGACGAGTTAATTCTTCTTACCCAACCGGCTCGGTTAAAATATATTTAAGTTAAATCCTTTCCTCAATTTGTTATTTTACATCACCACGTTTTGCAAAGTATAAAGATAAAAAAGCAGGTTTTTAAATAAATACCTATTGGACAACTATGCAACCAATTTTTTTCTGATCCTTTTTTTTTAAATGAAGGTGAAGTGGGGATAAGTGCAACAATGCATTAGCATACCATAGCTGCCAAGTTTTTTAATTTATTCCGGAATATTATTAGCCCCGCCCTTGTTCCCCTTCGTAATATTTTTAGATCAATTTTCTTCATATGTAATTGTAGTTGTATATTGAAGCAAATTTTTCTACAAATATTACGGTGTAAAAAAAGGGCGGGACAAAACAACATCCCGTAATAAATTAAAAAAATTGGCAGCTATAACATACTTCGATTTTTTTAATTGTTATTATACTCACACTTCTGAAATTTTTTAGGCATAAACTACAACTAATTATCTTTGACAAATTAAGAGAATTCTATAATTTAACAATGTGCCACTTAATGAAAAAAGTACGAAAATTGTATGTTCGCGCTTCCATTACCCAATGGTTTGGGGCAAGGG
This sequence comes from Salticus scenicus, assembly GCA_963930645.1. Classification (NCBI taxonomy): domain Eukaryota; kingdom Metazoa; phylum Arthropoda; class Arachnida; order Araneae; family Salticidae; genus Salticus; species Salticus scenicus. Next base: position 200,704,500 of record OZ005661.1, read on the forward strand.
TCACCTCGGCCTATTATAACCATAAAAATTATATTAAGAGGTATTTTATTCTTTTACCATATAGTGAAATTTTCTCGGCAATATGAGTTTATATGAATTTTTAAATTATTCCAAACTCGTTACAAAATTGAGAATTTTAAGCACACTTTCAATTAGCACTTTACATCTTAAACGTTTCAACAGGCGAACAAAATCATAAAAGAAACTAGCATGTTGTGGCCACCACAAGACTTTCTTCTATATTTTCCTATACAAATTCACTCAGTAACAATATTAAAAAAAAAAAAAAATACTATTTTTTTCCAATTTTTTTAGGGGGGGGGGAGCTATGCCCGCACATGCACAATTTTTTTTTTCAAATTAACTACTACTATTATCAATAATTCATATTAATTTTACAATCACAGGTTAAGAATAACTCTTATTGTGTACATTCATACGAAATTTTGTCCTATACTGCCATATAAAAATTTAGAAAATACGATCACAGCGCCATCTGTTGATTATCTCACCTCGAGGTGAGATATGATTATAATGATTATTATGATTGATTGGTGAGATATGATTATTACGATTATGAATGATCAATTCATTTGAGTGCACATCGTTCGACATGTGGCGCTGCTGTTATTCATCTTCAGTATTTTTTCACATGGCTACATCTCAACAATTATTGGATAAAACTGCACCAAAGAACATTTATAAAAAATCTTTATGCTGACAAGTTATGGTCATTTTTTTTTTTCTTTTCTGCGTGTTACCAATATTTGAAGGTGTGATGTAGAATGACATAATAAGATATTTTTGCGATGACTTCAATGTACAAGTATTTTTTTTTCTTCCTTTGTTTTAAACTTGTCCTGAAATATTGAAATTGGCAGACTTTTGCTAATCATTTCAAGACTATGTTAACAATAAAATAGTTTTTTTTTTCTTTTTTCTTTTATGTGTGTATGTGTATTTGATCATTTGCATTTCTTCTCATTTAAATTGGTTCATTTTATTTTTTTAGGTATCCTTTTCGTGAATGGTCTACCTATAGAATCAAGTAAGCATGTTAAAATACATTTACTTGCTTAATTTTTTTGTAGTAATTAATTACATAAAGAATAAAGCTTATTAGGAAATTCAATATGCACCATTAAAATCTTTTAAAAGCTAGTATGTTGTGGCCACCTCAAGACTTTCTTCTGTATTTTCCTATACAAATTCACCCAGTAACAATATTAATATATATATATATAAATATATATTATTTTTTTCCAATTTTTTAGGGGGGGGGAAGCGATGCCCCCACACGCACAATTTTTTTTTTCCAAATTAACTATTACTATTATCAATAATTCATATTAATTTTACAATCACAGGTTAAGAATAATTCTCATTATGTACATTCATACGAAATTTTGTCCTATACTGCCATGTTAAAAATTTAGAAAAAACATGATCACAGCGCCACTTGTTGAGCGATTGATTCCCAAATCTAATCAGCACCAGTTTATTGAAGGGCCGACTAAATACCAAGTTTGGTTAAATTTCGTTAGAAAAAAAATATACGATATTTTTTCTGTTTTTTTTTTTTTTTTTCGTTAAAAGTAAAAAAAAAAATCGATACCTTTGTTTTAAATTATCACAGATTTATAGTTCAACCATTCGTTTTAAAGGTATTGACGAGACCTTTCGAAAGATACCCATCTTGAAAATTTGCTCCCCTCGAGGGGAGACTTCCCCCCCCCCAGGGGGGGGGGGCGAGGCTCCTACACATACAAAAAAATTTTCTCAGTCTATCTCTATTATAAATAATTCTTGTAAATTCCATAATGATTAATAAAAAATAATTCTCTTTATGCACATTTATACAAAATTTTGTCCTATATCACCATGTTAAAATTTAGAAAAAGCGGGATGGCAACGCGACCTGTAAGACATTTTTTACCAAAAGTTGTACATACAAAGTACATACCAATTTGTATGAAATTCTGTGCAGTAGTTCCTGAGATACAGTTGCCCCAAAATTTTGTCATACACACACAGACAGACATTTTCTAAAAATCCATCAAAAATCCGAGGTCGAAAATTTTTACGAATCCAATACTTTCTTCTATTGAATATAGAAGAAAGTAAAAATTTAATGTATTAGGTTTCATTAAAAATTAAAAGGAAAATCTGAATGTAACAGTAAAATATACATAAATGACGCATGTGAATTCCTTCGAACAAGTATAAATACCATGAACAAACTCACTCAAAAAACAAAATCCTAGGTGAAGTGTAACCTCGAGGGAAAAACACAAAAGTTTCAGAACTAGAGAAAATATGAAGTTATATTTAAAATCTGCATACAAATCTCAGTTTTCGTACCAAAAACTGTTAACTTCACAAATACGGAAACTGCAAAGCTCCGAAATTTTTAAGGGGTATTCCATAGAAATACACTAATGGCCATTAAAATTACTAAACCAGGAAAGTATGAAAATAATAGAAAGATATTTATTCGACACATACATTATAGTAGGAGGAATATTTGATTAAAATTTCAGTAAATTTTGAGGTATATATCCGGAGACTTCAATACATAAAGCTGTAACCTCTGGCAGCAATAACAGCATTTATCCACATAAATATTGAATAGAACAGCAATTTCAGGACATGTACGAGTACAGCTCTCCACGAAGCTTCAACACGATGCCACCGATGACCGTAGTAGTGGCGTGACAGTATCTTGGAAACGTTTTACAGACTTTTTCGTGGCGCAAGATCAGGACAAAGCGCTGGCCAGAGCAACATTTAAGCCCATTCTGTATGAAGAAATGTCCAGACATCAGAAACAATGTGTGGTCCCGCATTGTCAAGCTTAAATATTGTGTTATCGAATATAGGACAAAGTAACAAAAATCCCTCTTGGGCTTGTAACACTAAAAAATTTTTATTTATTTGCTAAGATTTGGGAGTTTATGAGGTGTTTTCACACACACACAAAAAAAAAAGAACTTTTGCAATGCAGCTTAAATAATTAGGTCACCAATAATTAGGTTCCCCGCTAAACACGTGGCACGGGAAAAAACCTTTATGAAATTTTAACTCTGGAAAATATCTAACATCTAGCTCATTCTTTCGCTTATAATTTGCTTAATTTTTACTATATTCAAATAAACTATGAAGCAAACTATTGAAATTTTTTCATTTTTTGTAAAAAATGGGATTTTTTTTTAGCTTAAAGTCCCCTTTTTGAACTCCCATCTAAGTTATTTCCCGGAAATCTAGATGGTGTGCGTGAAGAGAAAGGAGAGCTATTTCGTCAAGATATCAAAGAATTCTAGATAAAGTATCAGCGACGATAGAATATTAACATATGAGCAAGATTATTATTGAATGCTGCATACAGAATCCACTTTTAAGGGATTTTCTAGGAAAAGTTTTTTACATTTTAATCTTGCCTTATACGCGCACACAAAAAAAGAAAATATGTCGCGAAAAAATGCATTTACCTATCATGAGTTGAAATGTAGAAAATTGGCAGCTTGCGAAAATTCCTAATATTAACGCAAAAGAGCCTGAAAATCTCATTTTAATTATTAAGAAAAATATATAATAGATTTTTATTAAACATAGCTAAGAATCCCTCCAAAATAAATTCGCAAAGGAAACAAATTAATTTCACTGGAATTGGTCTCAACATTTACAAGCTACCGTGCCAAATATAAACAAACATACGGATGGTCGAAAGCTTTAAAGTTATAATATCGCTTTTTTTCCTTCTTCTTTTTTGACAGGGATTGAAAATAAATATATGGAGGTTTGTTTTGATTTATATTCCTTTCAGTCTTTTTGTCAAAATATCATTCAAAATGAATGTAAAAAAAAGATTCAAAATTCAGTTTTGTCTCACCCTCTGCTATTTTTACTTTCCGAACACTATAGTGAGGAAAGTATTGTAATCATGTCAAAAATCCGAATTCGAGATTTTGATGTTTCTATACGTTTCGAGGTCCAACGAGTCCGTTTTCACTATTTTTACGATTATGTATGTAAGTGTGTGTGTATGTATGTGTGTATGTATGTGTGTATGTATGTGTATATGTCTGTGAGTGAACACGCTAGCGTCTAAACGCTTTGTTCGAATAAGCTGAAAGTTGGTACGTATATTGTAAGTCACCATAGTACGAACCCTATAGATTTTGGTGAATCTAGCACTTATAGTTTTTTACAGGGACACAAAGAAAAATTCTTTATCATTATGGCCAAGGGACCAAAATCTTAAAAGTGCGATAGCATCTAAACGCCTTATTCAATTGAGCAAAAACTTTATACACATATTATAGGTCACAGATACTCAATCTGTATAGATTTTGGAGAATCTAGCACTTATAGTTTTTTTACAGGGACACAAAGAAAAATTCTTTGCCAAATTTTTAAAAGTGTGATAGCGTCTAAACGCCTTATTAATCTGAGCAAAGAATTTGTACACATGTTATAGGTCACATTTGAACCAACTGTATAGATTTTGGTAAATCTAGCACTTACAGTTTTTTTACAGGGACACAAAGAAAAATTCTTTATCATTATGGCCTATGGGACCAAATTTTTAAAAGTGCAATAGCATCTAAACGCCTTTAAAACAGGAATAAACTACTACGTCAGAAACGCGAAAGAAAAAATATTGAGGTGCATACAGGTGTTTCGGTAGCCTAAAGCATACCGTCATCAGTGCAAAAAGAATTCTGAATCTTGAGAAGTGCTCGTATATATAGGAGAGGGACCGGATTTAGTTCAACCAATAGGAATACGGAAGAGGTGGGGAGTGTGGCCAATAGGAATTAAGGAATGTGTAGCTGTGTAAACAGTAGAAAAATTAAAGCTTAATTTTTCTACTGTTTACACAGCTACACATTCCTTAATTCCTATTGGCCACACTTCCCACCTCTATCGTATTCCTACTGGTTGAACTAAATCCGGTCCCTCTCCTATATATACGAGCACTTCTCAAGATTCAGAATTCTTTTTGCACTGATGACGGTATGCTTTAGGCTACCGAAACAGCTGTATGCACCTCAATATTTTTTCTTTGGCGTTTCTGACGTAGTAGTTTATTCCTGTTTTAATATTCCAACGCCAAGTCTCCTGCTATTATCTAAACGCCTTATTCAATTGAGCTGAAAATTTGTATGAATATTATAAATCACTGTTGCACTAACTATAAGCATTTCGGTGAATTGTGGCCACCACGAGACTTTCTTCTATATTTTCCTATACAAATTCACTCAGTAACAATAATTAAAAAAAAAAGTGGGACTTTGACAAAATTGTGGGTAAAATGTGAAAATTTGTTTAAGTTTGTCAGAATTTATAGATTTTTACAGGGACACAACGAAAAATTCTTTATCATTATGATCTAAGGGCTCAAAGTTCAGTAGCGTTAAATAAAACCTCGTGTGATATATGGAGAAAAATACTCAAATACTCTGTTATGGTTTTCTCTCTTTTGTTTGTTTAGTAACTCCTCTTTCTTTATTTTATCTACAAAACTGTAAGTTACTCAATGTTCGGAAAGTCGAGTGGAGTCACTCCAGATTTTTTCTGTTATTTAAAGGCGATCCCATCAAATCAAATTTTTATATATTCTTTTCAATGAAATAAGTTCATTAAACCATAATTCTATTCTAGTGTATCATGAATATTATTTAATTTACAATGCCTAATTTATATTATCAAGAATTATAGTTTATTTTTGGAAAAGTACAAACCCAATATTCATGAAAAATATCTATTTTCAGATGCCAGTCTCCGTTTCTCGAATTCAAGTAAGTAGAATAGAAGTATTTTAAAAAAACTAAATGATTAGACTGTAATGCATGCATGCATGTGGATTATAATTTCGCCAAATAAATTAAGTAGCGTATAATTTCAAAAATCTATGTATCATTTTTAATGGCTTTAAATGTCTAGAAAAACGAATTGTAGGTACATGCTAATACAAACAAAACAGACAGCCTTTCCGAAAACTTATTTCAAAGCAGAGACTGTCGCAGACATAGTGAAATTTCTTTCCAAATAGAGTTTTTGCTTTCCAGAGAGTACCTGTCTTTAACAAGAAAGAAAATCCATACGTTTTACAACACTACATACCCATTAGGTTGTAACATTAATGAATACTACCCTATGATGAACATCTTAATTTTTTTAATTATATTTTATTATATTGTAGTAAGTTTTAAAATAATCTGTATAACTCTTTAAAAGGAAAAATTAAATTATTTTTGTGTAGCCAAATACGTTTGTTAAAAATAGCAAGGTTTTCAAATATACAAATAATTCCACAGTAAATTTACACACGTACAGTCTTCATGTATATTGAAATATTGACAAATGTAACTTTAGTTTCGAAGAACCCAAAATCATTTTTATACATAAGCAAAAATCTTAATAACATTACCTTTCATAGAGCAATAATGGCTTAGAAATATTTTCTAAAATTTTCTTATGATGAAAAAAAAAAAAAAGTTTAAGAACTACTCTAGGGGCACAATACATTAAAATAAAAGTAAGCTACAAATTTCGATACAAACATCTATATTTAATATAGATGGTGTCGTTATTTGTTAGAGACTGTTCAGCGGTCTAAATCATATTGTTCATTGTGTATCCCCATAATTCATTTGTATGCATCCGATGAACAGTGACAGATCAACACCTGATTGCTAGTGATCTGCCGCACATCCTCCTTTACGTCAGCCAAGTTTTCATAAAACAGATTCAAGATTATCACACTTCCTTGTAAACGGACAACCACCATAACTTAAAAAAATCTAATCGCTTCATTTCATTCAAAGATCTTTCAATTTAATAAATTTCATTACAATTTCAGAAAAAACGTACAGACCTTTGGGATAGAGCAGTAAGTAATTACAATTTAGTTAAAGTTACAATCATATTTATTTTACTGAAAACAGTCGCGGTGAAATAATCAAAATGATTTAAATTACCTTTACGCAAAGTATAATTCAATCAACATTTAATGAAATATTAAAGTCACTTTCAATTACATTATACAACTATACTTTTGTATAATGTAATTGAAAGTGACTTTAATAGTGGCATCTATAAAATAATTTTCACTATTTAGAGATATCTACAACAAATCAAATGAACCAAATGAAACTAAATTTTCTTTTCAGACTGTGAAAGTCATGTAAAAATGGTTTTCTCTGAAAAAAAAAAAAAACATTATTAGATATCGCCAACAGATATATTTGTCGCTGATCTCACGTATAAACTTGTAAACTTCTATAAACTAAGTAATGTATGCAATTCTCTAGTGTTTATGTATTTTAGAGCTGTTAAAAATGAAATAAGTCAATATTTTTAAATAAATGCACTGAAAATGGATCTTGTGAAGTTTTATTTATGTTCGGATAAAAATACATTTGACAATTTTGAGTTTACGTCATCGAAAAATGTGTATGAAGTGGTCTAATATGCACGAAAAGCATCCCATCTCTGCGTCAAAATTGATCCACCTTAGAGGCAAATTTATCAGGTTTATTGTAGGTTAATTAATACTTTATCATAGATTTATCTCATTTTTTTTTTGTTTTGAACGGTGTTACTTTTCTTGCTGGGGTGTAAAGCACACTTAAATCGAATGAAGTAGAATAACTGAATCACATCAAATGAGCAGCTGTTATTGCATAAAGTTACCTTGGCACCAGATCACTTTGTGTTTAATTTATATTTTTCGTAGTTCAAAAATCAATGCTTAGCTATTGACAAAAAATTTTCCAAGTAAATGTCTATTTAAACATTACATTTACAAATGTACAGCTTTTAATTTTTTTTATGACTTTTAGGTAGATTCCTTATAGGAGATCTACCTATTGCAATGGTTCTCATGACACGACTTCTGGAAAATTTCTTCATATCTTCACCGATCATGACCCCTAGAACCCAAAACCACCCTCCGTTCAAAAGTTTATATATATATATATATATATATATATATATATATATATAGGTATATATATATATATGTATGTATAACGCTTTTTCCCATGTTAAGCTGTGAACACGATAACTGGAGTAATTTTTATTTAAATTTAACCAGCTCGGGATATGTTGTCAGGACAGTAAAAATCTCGGTCGAGTTCGCAGATGGGGTATCCAGCTCAAAGGGGGTGGAAATGGTTGGGGGTGAAAATTTTCATTTGCCCATAATTTCTTTAATATTGAAAATAGGAAAATACTTCAAATCAGGCGAATTACCGCCTTACCGTAAAAAACAACTTTTGTATTTAAACTTTTTCGATAACTTCAATTGCTGAAAAGTTACAAGTTAAAGTGATTTTTCTTGTGATGAAGCCGACATTTTCTGTAGCTTTCATTGCAAAAATTTATAATCTGATGCTTATGTCACAGGCAAATGATAGTAAAAAAGATCACTGAAAATATAATAAAATTTTAATCATGTTTTTAAACAATATAATAATCTGATTAAAAAAAAAAAAAGTTTAATTTAACAGAAAATATGACGTCACAATTACAACAATGTACTGAGAAAAATGTAATAAAATTTCATCCGTGATTTTAAACAAATAAAATAAAAGTTAATAAAAAAATAAGTATATAAAATCCATAGAATAATAATAAAGGAAGAAGGAGCGTACGTGTTTTGGTTTCGGTTTGTAAAATCCAGGAATGCCGGGTATAGGGTTGTAACAGTGCTTCCATCTGATTGGTTGGTGACTTATTGGCAAGATTTTTGAATCGTCTGGTCTCTCTGACAATCAGTCTGCGAGGCAGCACCCACAACAAACAGCGATAAATGCGCTGAGGGTGGGTGCCCTACTTCAAAGTTGAGAGGAGCAAAAGTAGCTTTCGCTAGCATTTCACTAGAAGGGGTTTGTAAGCACTAGAGTATTGGCATGCTCCTTCTTCCTTATTATTATTCTATGATAAAATCAACACATATTAGGGCTAAACAGAATTAGTCTTAGCTTTATGACATAGATGCTGTAATGTAAAAGATAAATGTCATCGTAAAGAAAAAAAAAATCTTGTAAATCGATGCTAAACGAATTTAACTGGCATGGTTGAAAAGGTAATAAGTTTGGGGACATTAAGGTATCCCTTTAACAAATGAACTAGGGACGATTTTAATGAATTTTCCGTTGAAGTTTATTTTCATGAAAATTTAAATTTAAATTAAAGTATTTCATTACTCGAATTCCCTTATTTTGATAAACAAAATTATACCATTTAAAAAAAAACAAAGAACACTCTTTTATTGAAAAATGAACTAATAAAGGTTTTAGAAAACTATTACATACTTTTAATTCTTTATTAAAAAAAAATTAATTGTTGCCACTCGACATTATACAAATACATCCAAATCCTGTGTCACATACGCTAGTTTTGTATAAGTATAGATTTTTTGTTTGCCCTTGGAACCTGCCCCTGATGGGAAAAGTGCCTGGAAACACTTGTATCTAGTATTGTCATTGATTATGAAGTCGTGTGCAAAATTTCAGGTCCTTTGGAAGACAAGAAGTTGCCGAAAATTGAATTGCAAAATTCCGTTACATACACTAATAGTTGCATCATATCAAGTTAATAAAAGTGTGTTAATTAAAAACCTTGTTAAACGCTTTAATTAATCATTTAAAAATATAAAATTAGAATAATACGTCAATTTTAATACAAATATCGTTTGTGGTGAATAGTTTAGGAAGTCAGTTTAGGCAAGAATTTAAAATTTACGATTGAGAGTAATACGTTACAGCTTCCTTTGACTTTTTATCTTGTCGAAACAAGATATTGGTCTGTGAAGAGATATGAGGTTTTCGCGTGGAAATAAAATATAATGACGCCAAGGCTGCCTTTCTCCATCTCCAAGCTCGCCAAATTTTGTCGCCAAGTCAAAAATTTCGTCGTCAACTATCAACTTTTGGCGCCAAATCACAAATTTCATTGCTAAGTCGCAAGTTTTGTCACCAAAATCTCGCCAAATCATGCAATTTACTAAATTCATAACAATTAACATTGAAATTCAGAGGTGCCAAATGCTCAAATGTTAACTAATGTTAATGTTAATGTTCCAACTTATGTGAACCAAAATAGTTTCACTCAATTTTTACTCATCTGACAATAAGAATCACAAAAACACAATACAAAACTTTCAATAATTCAATAAAAATTACAAAGAAATAACTATTCAAAAACTGCTGCCACTTATCTGTATTTGACTTGACCAAAACAACGCCAAGCTTACCAGAACTAGTGAAATCACAAGTGCATTTTCACGTGTCTATTACTTTTTCTTTTAAAAGAAAGATATTGAACAACAGTTATATGGATTTTAAATAAAAAATATAATTTTGATTAAGCTTGGGTGGGGACGGGGGTGTAGCCCAATAGCCCCTTCCGGGATTCACCATTGCTGGGATTGTATATCTTTAAGGCTTTTATTTGTTGAATGATGTTGAGCTTGAATTTTAAAAAAATTGAAACATTTACAAACCAATAAATTTAGCCTGAAATTTTAAGTAGAATGAATAAAACCCTTTTGTAGTTAAAAATTAAATTTCTTGAAAACAGAATAGCGACGTAAATAATGCAATGTGTGGGAACAAATCCATTGGCTAGGTATTAATGCATATGTAAAATTTCTTTACAATTGTAACATTAACGTAAAGGAATCTGCCTTTGCCTTTAAGCTTGCCGAAAAGGGATTTTTTTCATTTACAACTTAACTTTCCTGATTTGAATTTTTCGTATACCCGGTCACGTTAAAAAGATATGGTTTTTAAATATAGTGCCACTTGTATATTATATGGCATAGAAAATATGGAATAAAAATTATTTTGTAATTGGAAGCATAAAGCAAGTTAGGTGGAAGTATAATACAAAGATCTTATAAAAAATTTAAACACCCCTGTACTGAAACGTGCATATATATATATATATAACACTCCCTCGAAAAAATAACATCTGTTCTATTTAATATGCTTTGTGATCGTTAAGAATAGTGTAATAGAGAAAAGAGGTGATGCGAGAGACAAGAAGCTATCATTCGGATCAGCACTTTATCTGAATTACTCTGTTCAGATTTCCCAAAAGTTTAAAAATATTTTTGGGATACAAATAAAATGAGTCTACACTTCACAAGCATAACTGTTTCTAAATATGTTTTTCAGTGATTTTTCTGAAGCTTAAAAATCCATGTTAAAAACTGTGTGTACTTCTTTTTAAAAGAATCATACATAAAAACTTTATTTTAAGGAAATTTTAATTCGATAACTACGCAATTTCTTTTATTACAGGTTTCGATATTAGCGACTTCAGTGCATCGCATGGAAAATGAACATTTAAGAGCCACTTCATCCGAAAGAATATTTGAATGTCCAATGTAAAAGAAATTGTATTTTAAGAATAAATACAAGATTAAATATTAAATTCATCAAAGAAAAATGTTGTGGAACTGAGATTTACAATCATTGACATTAGTGAAAATTAATAAATGACAGATAAAGGAACAGGATAATTGAGGAAGTAAACGAAAACAATTAACATTTAATTACACAATTTTATATTGCAAGAAATAAAGCATGTTATCCGCGATTGTAATGAAAGGGTCGCCCTCTGGTGGGATAAGTTGAAATTAAAAATACACGGGCAGCTTTCGTCGAGACGCCATTGCTTACTGTGCATTCGATGTTTTGTTTCACATATATGTATTGAATAATATGCATTGAATAATATGTATTGAATGCACACATACTGCTGTGTGCCACTGTGTAACTCCAAAGGATCAAGAAATCCGGAATTAAGCTTCCATTTATTTCCAAATGACACATTTAAAATTTCAGTTGCTTCGGCAAATGGAAGTAAAGAATATTTGAAACTAATATTTGTTCAGCTTCAGTTAAACATCTACTTCCGATCGAGCTTTGAATGAAATGAAATACATTTTTCCAAAGGCAATCGATTTTCGATGATGTCATGGCGGAGAAATTATAGCACGAATATTAAGTAAAACACAAATACAACAATAATAAATGCACGTGTCTATTATAGTTACAAACAACAAAAGTTAGAAAAGCGCCATCTATCGATCCTTACAAACGCGGATACACACAATTCAAATGAAAATTATTACAAAAACGTGACTCCATTAAAGTAAAATTAAATTACGTTCAACCATTTTCTGTAATCAAATATTTCTAATCGTCATTTCAACACACAAAATTAGAGACGAAATGATAAAAGAATATTTTTTTACAAAGTCGATAAATCAGTATTTTTAAAGTGCAATTCTCAGAAATGTTTACTTTTACGATTGTGTGGAATAATGTTTTTTTTTCATTTTATAAGAGTATCACATCTCTTGGAGAATAAACGCATTTATTTATTTCCTATCTGTTTTGTGCGTTCTTATCACGGGCATTTTATTATTATTCACACAATATTACACGCTGAAATGTCCGTGGATGCCTCTGTGAAGACTAGAGATGGGATAAATAGTTACTTTTCAGTAATAGGTTACTTCGTTCCATACTTCCTTTGGTAATAGGTTTTTGCAACATATTATTTTTATAACCAATTACTTTTTAATTTACGTATGGCTAATGTCTTTCTAATCCTTTCTGGATGATATACAATATATACATGTGTCCTACATAGTGGATGCGGTTCATGTTTTTAAGTCCCAATGCTTCCGAATAGTAATCTTCACTTTATTTAACACAAGAATTTCTTCAAAAAAAAAAAAAAAAAAAAAATGCAGATATGAAATAGAGGTACAGTCAAAATTTTACACAAACGTTTGTCCCAACCGAGTAAACTTAAGATTCATTAAACCAATTCCTTTAAACACGAAAGCAGAATATTTTAAATTATATCAAGAAACACGTACACGAGAGCCGTTTTCTGAAAAAAAAAAAAAAAAGAATTCTCATATTATAAGCCATATATGTAATTAAAAAACAATTAAATAATAATAGCAAATTTTTAAGAAACATTTTTAAGAAACATCCCAAATTTTAAACTACCGAGTGACTGTTTCTTTTGATTTTCCGAAAAACTTGAACTTTCCAGATTGACAAGAAAATTAGTGTTTTTAGCTCATACTTAGCAAACAGTCACTTTGGATATGTTTTCTAAAATTAGAAACACTTGTTAAAAAATATAGATTTTGCTTACAAAAATTGCATAAAATGATGTATTTTCTGAGACACTTAATTTTAACATAAGAGCATAATTAACTATTCTTAACACCTTTACTCATTTTAAATCTAAAAAAATAGTCTCACGAAAAAATCAGATTAAAAAAAAAAAAGTGAAGAAAAAGTAAACAGTAAAAATAAATAAATAAATAAATATTCAATTTTCTTCTCAAATTATTCTTAATAAAACCACAATAAATGCTGTATGCCATTACGCATTTTCAATTCCATCTGCTATAAGCAATTAAAATGTAAACAAACACTCCTTCCTTTCAATTATCAAACTCCGAAACATCTGTTTCTAATACGCAAGCGAATCCAAACCTAGCAAGTGTAATGTTATTCCTCACCTTCATAATGAAATAGTAATCAACATCTAATAATCACCCCTTACCTATCTCATGCTAGCTGCATAAATTAACACTATTTCGTTAAATCGTGGTATCAAAGTTTTTTATTTAAACGATTTTATTATCCCATGTAAAATAATCAACACCAAATAAAATCATTTCTAAATTAATATGAGCACAATGTTATTTGTCCTAAACGTTAAAATTATCTTGCTTATTAAAATTATTTTGATTAATATATTTCACAAGAAATATTCCGTAATACATTATAGAAAATATTATCATTACAAAATTATCTTTAAAAAAAAAAAACGTGTGGCACTCGGGGACTGCCGCGGTAAAGCTATTGCATAGCATTTTTTATCAACTTATGCAATTATAATTATTTATTTATTTTATTTATGCAGTATTTTTTTTTTCTTTGATATTAATTCAAGTTCCGGGGGAGGGGACTCATGTCAAAGTTGTGCCTTGTGGGGGGGACTCATGCCAAAGTTGTGCCTTGGGGGGACTGATGTCAAAGTTGTGCCTTGGGAGGACTCATGTCAAAGTTGTGCCTTTTGGGGGACTCATGTCAAAGTTGTGCCTTGGGGGGGACTCATGTCAAAGTTGTGCCTTGGGGGGACTCATGTCAAAGTTGTACCTTGGGGGGGGACTCATCTCAAAGTTGGGCCTTGGGGGACTCATGTCAAAGTTGGGCCTGGGGGGGACTCATGTCAATGTTGTGCCTTCGGGGGGACTGATGTCAAAGTTGTGCCTTGGGAAGACTCATGTCAGAGTTGTGCCTTTTGGGGGACTCATGTCAAAGTTGTGCCTTGGGGAGGGAACATGTCATAGTTGTGCCTCTCATGTTAAAGTTGTGCCTTGGGGGGGATTTTAATAAATGCACTTTGTTTATTCATATTTAAAACACTTTATACACAAATTTTACGCGTACAGCTATTCACTGTTGTACATAGATGATAGATACCTATACACCTATATAATTTCTCACAAACAGCTGCTTACGTATTCGTCCGATTTCGGAGCAGCTCGTCTGGATCCGTGCGAGCTTCGTACAGTCGTACCATATACATACACGTTAAGGTTCAACTAGTCGTGGGCTCGAACTCATTCGTGGACGCGGCCAAAAAGCACGCTGTCTCACTAGCATTGTGTCTAAAAGAGATAGAATCAGTTATGAACAGTTAGCAACTAGTCTACACGCATACGTCTGATCGCACGCACAGAAACACCGTGCCGAAGTTTGCCGAACTGTGTTAGGTTTATTTTCGTTACGGAATTTCTTGATTCGGTCGCCGCGCTCAAAGCCCGCGATAAAAGCTATGCAATAGCTTAAATATATATATATATATATATATTATAGTTTTAAAAAATTAAAGAACACGCTTTTATAGAAATGTGAACTAAAAAGCACAAAATATCTATCTTAGTATTAAGATTCAGGGTAAGAGAAAATCGTGTGAGTGATACACCGTAATATTTACATACATTTAAATCTTTAATTAAAATAACTTAGAATTAACAAAAACCATTTTTAAAAAATTTCCCCTGACGGGGATCGAACACTGGACCTTTAGGTTCGTAGCGCGGCGCCTTACCTCTACGCCATATCGATCACGAAGGGGAAGTATTTTTTTTAACCGACTTCAAAAAATTGTATGAAATGAAACTAAATTGCGCCAAAAAGTATAAAATAATTTCCTTCGCCAAACAACCTATAACACTGCAATTAATCATCATAACTTTTGAAGTCGGCGCAAAATTAAATAAAAATTGATACCTTTATTCAATACAAAATCGAATCCTATTCAAACTACACATCTCACATTGTCATCTGCAAAACGCAGCCGAAAACTATTTTGATTCAAGAAAACAAATAAGATTTTGTAAGCAGCAAAAGTTGGCGAAGATGCTGGTATCTGACGTCCTTGGTGAAAGAAAAATCGCAAAATTATCTGGCAAACATATTTAATTTCTTTGGGATATCATGATTAATTTGATAAGGTATATTAAGAGAGTAATCAAGAATATGAAACAATACTTCGTACAAAATGTATTATGAAAATATACATCTTGCGTGTATATTTTTGCAATACGTTTTCAACGCCAAATCCAAAAGCCACCAAGGATGATAGTTATCAAAGTTATACCAAATTTGCAAAGAAAACTCTAACTTCGTAGAAACATAAATTCTGCATTGGGAAAAATGTCCACTGTTCTGTGTAGATGCTACCAATGGACCAATTGTATACAGTGAATACAATAATAAAGGAAACATGAAAATGGATCATTCGAGACGACAGCATTTGTTGCTACCGATCTAAAAACAAACCTTTAAAAACTAATTAAATTTTATTTAATTTTGCGCCGACTTCAAAAGTTATGATTAATTGTAGTGTTATAGGTTGTTTGGCGAAGGAAATTATTTTATACTTTTTGGCGCAATTTAGTTTCATTTCATACAATTTTTTTTTAATAGTAGTTGCTTTTTGGAGTCGGTTCTATTTTTTTACAAAAAGATTTTATTTCACAATATAATTTTTTTGTTTGCTCCCAGAGAAGTTACAAACAAACAAACAAACATACATACATACATACATACATACATACATACAGGTGAAGCTAATAAAAGCGTGTTAAAAAATACTGCATTTCTGATAATAATAAAATGTATGTATATAGAGTACTCACTCATTTTCTTTCACTATTTTTTCATCACTTTCTTCATTAATAAATGCACTTTGTTTATTCATATTAAAAACACTTTATACACAAATAAATGCACTTTGTTTATTCATATTAAAGACACTTTATACACAAATTGTACGCGTACAGCTATTCACTGTTGCACATAAATGATAGATACCTATACACCTATATACTTTCTCACAAACAGCTGCTTACGTATTCGTCCGATTTCGGAGAAGCTCGTCTCGATTCGTGCGAGCTTCGTACAGCCGAAGTCTACCGAAGTCTGCCGAACTGTGTTAGGTTTTTTTTTTCGTTACGGAATTTTCTGATTCGGTCGCCGCGCTCAAAGCCCGCGATAAAAGCTATACAATAGCTTAATAATACATCTGCAGCTGTATTATTTTTTTAACGATAATATTATGAACTTGGAAATGGAAAGGTATTATTGATTCAGAATATCACTGAGTAACAGATTGCATGAAATCGTCTGTATTCCTTACTGAGATTTCAGACCTATTTTTTTTTTCAGACGTGAAGTAACGAACGATTCGAACATCTGCGCAGAAAGTCTGATGCGAGTCTTTAGCCGGCGTTCATAATATTGTTTTTGTACTTTGTAAATTAAGTAAAACAAAATAAAAAAGTAATTATATAAAAGAAATAATTCAAGCTTTTTACTTGTATAATAGTGTATTATACAAGTTGTCTATTTCACTTGCAGAGTTAAAGTTGAAAATATTATTTTTTAATAGGATATTTTTTGTAATATATTGCAGTGCTAATAGGCTACAATGCAATAATAATATTACTTATTATGTTACGTGAAATAACGCCCATCTCTAGTGAAGACTCAAAATGATTTTGGGTCCTGTCTGTGTGCCTGCGTGTCTGTCTCGCGATAGCAACCCTAAAAATCAGGCTACTGACTTACAATTTCGAACACATGTGCATGAGCTACACAGAATTAGCTGTACAGCTTCGATTGTGTATTTTATTTGTAATTCATGTACAAGGATACATCAAGTTTTTCTTATCACTACGGCCTATCGACAAAATTAATAGCGGCAGCAAAAATCTTCAGATTGACTTGCAAATCGGTACACACGTTCAGGCTTTGTACAGAAATAGCTGTATAATTTTTTATGTCTATATTGCCTGTGGGTTGTCTAGAAGAACACACTAAAATTATTCTTATCATTACGGACTATGGAGTGAATCTCGTTTAAACGCATTTTAACATTATTACTCTGCGTTCAATAAATTACCTTAGCGTGCATTACTGAGTTGTCTAAACTCATGTTTTCTGTAGAAGATATGTGTGCATAGGCAATAGGCTACATAATAAATGAACAGAATCTTACAAAATTTTTCCAACAGTATCAAGCATTCATCCAAATTATGTCAAAATTTCGAACAATTATTTATGAAAATCATAGAATTAGTTGAATAGTTTTTACTGATGTATGCACAATGTTTCTGGTTCGTTTTACGGCACACACTTATTTTACTGGGCTACGCAAGATAAATCCGATAAGTTCTGCAATTATTTTACATGAAATTTGATAAAAGTATTTATGAGTTAGAAGGATTTAATACAAGGCTATCGGTCAATAGGAACATATATATAATGGAGAGGTGAAATGATATCCAAAGAAATAACTGGCCATGTAGGTATAGCGACCCAAAGTTCGATCTGCGCTGTGAAGACCGCAGTACGAAGATATCATGAAATCATTATCTATTTACAAAATTTGATTTTTTGTTATTGCTCTTATAAGCAGCATATCAATAAAAATCTTTGAAGAAAGTGGAATGAGTAGATTCAAAGTGATGCACGATGAGGAATTCCAGTTTATTATTTCGAGATAGACATCAAAAGAAGAAAGAAAGCCATCATATTATCTTCTTGAAAATGATACTTATTAGATACTAGCAGGCTTTGCCCGCTTCGCTGGACATTATACTTAAATGAGTTGTCAAAATCCCGGAACAACTTCATTATATCTCCACAACGATATTTGGCGATTTTCTGTTGGCGATTATGGCTAAATCCTAAATTATAAATGATAAAATAATAATCTAAATCATAAATCATAAAACATAAAATCATAAATCCAAAATAAACAACATATAGGCTGCGATATTATATCGCAAACAGTCCAGAACGACATCGTTATCGTTCAAAACGGAGCCAAAGAAAAATCGCCAAATTCAGCTGTGGGGATATACTGAGGTTATACCAAAATCCCATATCTTTATTAATAACCTAAGGGAACAACTATAGTATTTTACCTCAGCTAAATTTGGCGATTTTTCGTTGGCGATTATGGCTAAATCATAAATCTAAAAATTATAAATCATATAGCATAAATGATAAAATCGTAAGCTAAATTATAAATCATAAATCATAAAATCATAAATCCAAAATAAATAGCATGCAGGCTGCCATATTATATCGCAAACAATCCAGAACGACATAGTTATCGTTCAAATCGGTGCCAAAGAAAAATCGCCAAATTCAGCTGAGGGGAAATACTATAGTTGTACCAACCTAAGTTCTCGCTGTGATTCGTAGAGGTGTTTCTCACTCGCAACGTTGGGAGTCTGGATTCCCACTGCCTTTGGCAGAAACTTACCCACTTCTTACTTCCTCTTTTTCAGTGGATGAGTTCGAAGTTTTGCAAAATCCATAATTTGTACCCATAATGCGTTTTTCCATAATGCGTACACTTAATCAATATCCACACACAAAAATTCGCCATTCTAAGATAATTTAGAGCGATTTCAAACGAAAAAACATGTTTTTACACATATGTTTATTGCCCTCCAACTCCGAGAAGGGGGGGGGGGATATCGAATTTCATGAAATCCAGTTACAATAAGTGCCGGATGCATACAAACAATTTACGCATCAAATTTCGTGACCACAGAAGTCTTTAATAGAAAATATTATAAATAAATAAATACAAAAAGCACAGCTTTAGAATGGGATACCTTTGGTGACTTTAAATATTTTAACCAATTTTTGCGATGAATTGAATTGGCTATCTCAATTGTGCAATTAAAGATCTTGGCGAGAAATGTCCGAGCTACTTCGGTGCCAAATTTCAAATTTTGTCAAAGGAATCTGATACTAAAGCTGTTCCATACACAAAATAAATAAATAAATAAATAAATAAATAAAATAAAATAAAAACTCTTTTCTGATAGTTACAAAATAAAAATAAAAAATCTTAATAAAATCCAAATTATAATCATTTACAATTAAGGGAAGAACATAAAAGAACCTTATAAGGTACATAATAACAACAAAAAATTTTGTTTTACTGCAGGAAAGAAAAGTCTGCTTAATTAAATAAAAATATTAAACTAATGCCAAATATATCTATGAAAATATTTATCCACATACAAATTCCTGATAAAAAAAAAAAAAAAAAAACTTCTGTAGGTATTTTTCTCTCTACTTTTTATTATAATTTACGTGAAATTAAAAATATTTCATTTTATGTCTGGTAAATAAAAATATGTTTAAATATAAAACCTTCTACGGAATCTGGGTTGAAAACGGAAAAAGGGTAAAATAAATTAGAAATATCAGACCTATATTTATAAATTTGATACCAAATGAAAGGGGCGATTTTTCTGAATCCAGGGGTGCAAACAGAATTTCGATGCGACAATTAGATTTTTTAAAAATAACTAAAGCATGAAATTTAAGTGGCAACGGAAAAACAAAAAAAAGGGAAAAATAAATTAGAAGTATCAGACCTATCGTTACAAATTCAGTACCAAATGAAAGGGGTGATTTTTCTGAATCCTGGGGTGCAAAACAGTTTTTCGATAGGACAATTAGATTTTTTAAAATTAACTAAAGTATGAAACTTAGATGGCAACACTTCATTTCAATCTTTTCATAAATTGTAGTCCGAATCACGCGAATAAAAAAGTCTTTAACTTAAAAAGTTATTTTTATATTTTATTTTTCCATTCAAAGCGTTTTAGTGAAAAAATATTTATGGCACATGCGCAGGCGTTTTTTACCCACAATTTAAACACTATTCATAATTTTGGAAATTTCTATAGATATAATTTTAAGTTGGGGGAAGAGCTAAGTTTCTGCCAAGCGCCGTTGAATTCCGTTCAGCCGTTCTCGAGTGATGCCCGGACAAAAAAAGCGACATACGGACACGATGACACACACACACACACACGCACACAGGAAAAATTTTCTGAAGTCATTTTCGGCTTTCATGGGGTGTGAAACGTGAAGATATCGCAAAATTTTTCGATTCCGACAAATTTACAGACAAAAGTCTGATTTTATTAATAGCACGAGGGAATAAAGTAAAAATTAATTATTTTTAGGATTTTGTATATACATATTACCAGCAAGAAAAAAAAACTTCTAACTCACTGTATTTCGCCAAATCTCCTTGGCGTCAAAAAATAATTTGGTTGAACACATTTTAATTTTTTGGTATGGTAAACCTAAAGAGAAGATAAAAGATTTGCCAATAAATAAATTACGTCTTATGATATCATTAAATCCCGCCAGGTTATCCAGAAATAGACGAACTCTGCGAAATTTATTAATAAAAACATTAAAAATAATTTCCAGCTATTTTATGATTCAGTGGAAAATTTCCCGCCATTTGTAGACCGGATGTAAAACAGCAGAATGATTTTAAAGATAAAAATAAATGGGTATTTCTTTCTTTTATATTTTTTATTTAATGATTACTTAGTGAAAGGTTACGGTTTCGAGTACTAGAAACAATAAATTATACAAAATTGCAGATTAATGAAAAATAAATAAAGTAAAATTGAGCGAATTGAAGTAAAATATATTAGATTCTTTTAAAATAGCCGATATATAATGTTTGCTTGCATTTTAATTAAAAAAAAAAAATATATAATATAACTTAGATTATCATTATTTTATTTTTATTTAGAGATATGTGGTGTTTTCAACATCACGTATTTCTCCCCGTCGACCGAGAAAAATGGGTTCAACCATTACATATTATATGATATAACAACAAAGCAAAATAATAATAATAATAATAATAATAATTAATTTAATTTAATCAAATTATCTCCCATCTTGTAAAATAGATTGATAAAAAAAAAAAAAAAGAGTGACTTTCAGTACAAATAGAATACGTACATTATCATAGTATAACTACAAAATATAATATGCTTACTTAAAAAGGGTAATATTTTTATACAATAATAAAATACAACTACAGAAAATAAGTATATTATATGGTGACATGATATAATGTTGTATGGTCATAGATTTATGTACACAATAGCCTTTAGAATATATCCACAAACAAAATGAGCTCTAATCTTTTGATTTAAACTTATAATTCAGTCTCAACATATTTTCCTAGTTCATGGCAAGAGGTTGACTTCAATAAATTTTACAAGTCCATGCATAGAGAGAGAGAACATTTGACGCGTTCATTTCAGTTCATATACGATAAGAATTTCTGAATATATGTACGTATTCCAAATTAATAAATAACCTCAATATGAAACATTATGACAAAATAAAAACCATTATACATTACTAAATATGTATATAGCGAACCTTTGATATCCAATAAAATGCCTAAAAAAAAAAAAAAAAAAAAAAAAAAAAAAATTCTTAACATTACAAGCTTTTTATTGTGGCGTCCTGAAAAGCATGAAGTAAAAATTTATACTTGCAAAGACAGAATAATCAAAATATTTTAAAAAGCTATCGATACCAATATTCTTAATCATTAGTTTCTACTTAAGTTTTTGTTAAACCATACATTTCAAAGGTCTCGAAAGCTTTTTAAAATATTTTGAATATTTAAAAATTTTCCTCTCTTGCAAAAGTGAAATATCTACACTGATGGAAAAAAAAATCCCAACGCCAAGAAAAAATTATTGTACAGTAATGAAATTTCAGCAATACATTTGTCTAGGTAACATATTTAATTGATTAAAGTTTCAAGATCACAGGTAGAGCCATTGGCGAGAAGAGCCATTTCAAATGTGAAATGTTGGTACATTAGTAACCGGTGTAACCGCCAGGATTTTGAATGCAAGCATGCAAACGTGCATGAATTGTGTCGTACAGGTGTCGGATATCAGTTTGTGGGATGGAGTTCCATGCCTGTTGCACTTGGGCGGTCAATGCAGGGACGGTTAATGCTGGTTGTGGATGACGCTGGAGTTGTCGTCGAATGATGTCCCATACGTGCTCGATTGGTGAAAGATCTGGTGAACTAGCAGGCCAAGGCAACATGTCGACACTCTGTAGAGCATGTTGGGTTACAACAGCGGTATGAGGTCGAGCTTTATCTTGTTGGAAAACACCCCCTTGAATGCTGTTCATGAATGGCAGCACAACAGGTTGTATCACTAGACTGACGTACAAATTTGCAGTCAGGGTGCGTGGGATAACCACGAGAGTGCTCCTGCTGTCATACAAAATTGCTCCCTAAACCAAAACTCCAGGAGTAGGCCCTGTGTGTCTAGGTCGCAGACAGGTCGCTAGAAGGCGTTCACCTGGCCTCCTTCTAACCAACACACGGCTATCACTGCGACCGAGGCAGAACCGGCTTTCATCAGAAAACACAACAGATCTCCACTCCGTCCTCCAATGAGCTCTAGCTTGACACCACTCACGTCGCAAAAGGCAGTGGTTTGGAGTCAGTGGAATGCACGCTACAGGGCGTCTGGCTCGGAGCTGTCCTTGAAGTAACCGATTTATAACAGTTCGTTGTGTCACTGTAATGCCAACTGCCGCTCGAATTTCAGCTGCAGACGCAGTACGATTAGCCACAGCCATACGCCGAACACGGCGGTCTTCCCTCTCAGTAGGGCCACGTGGCGGCCCGGAACCCGGTCTTCTTGAGGCAGTACCTTCCCTTGACCACTGCTGCCAACACTCATGCACAGTGGATACATTCCTGCCAAGTCTTTCTGCAATATCGCGGAAAGAAAACCCACCTTCTCGTAGCCCTACTACACGACCTCGTTCAAACACAGTGAGCTGTTCATAATGGCTTCTTCGTCTTCTTAAAGGCATCCTTGACTAACATTAACCCACTACGTCAAATCTGAACTGTAAATAACGATCACGAACCTTACAGCGCTTACTTAAAGCAAACCTCATTTGCATGTTCATAGTATCGCTACTAGCGCCACACTTATGCGCGTAGCTCGAAATTTGAATCGACGTCATCTTTCAGATGTATAAACATGCCTACCAAATTTCGTTTATCTAGCACAGCTCCTTCCTGGCGTTGGGTTTTTTTTTTCCATCAGTGTATATTTTTGTCTAAAATTTTCTTAGTGTAGAAAATTTCATTCATTTATAGCAAGTCTTTGTGCAAGAATAAAATATTATAATATTATTTTATGCTTTTCAGGGCTCCACAATAAAGAGCTTATACTGTTAATAATTTTTTTTTTACTTAAATTTTTATCTTCTGCTTTAGTTATAAAAAAAAAATAAATAAAAAAAATAAAAAAAAATAATAATAATAATAAATTCTTACGATACTTTGAAAAGATTTTCTTTTATCAAATGAAACCTTTTCTAATCATTATCTGAAAAATTAACGCATCGGCCCTTGGAGAATCGAACAAACGACACGACGAACAAACCAAAAATCAAAGAACAGTAAAGAAAAGGCATAGAACATGCTAAAAGATTCCAACTACTTATACAAAATGAATATTGTTCTCGAATGCTTTTTAGAATATTTAGAATATTTAAAAAATTTTAGCTCTTGCAAATTGAAATATTTATAATTTTCTTTAAACAGTATTTAATTTTTTGTGTTTCAACAATTTTCGTATTGTTGAAACTTTTGTTTATTTTTTTATAGCATGTCCTTGCAAGAATATTTTTTTAATGCTTTTTAGGGCTACACAATAAAAACTTCCATTTTTATTTATTTATTTTTTTTTAATTACATTTTTATTCTTGTGCGTTTTAGTAACTAAAAGAAGCGTCTTAAAAAAAAATAATTAAAACTTTTTAGGATAGTGTGTAGACAACGAAGGATATTTATTTTAACATTTCACATCTTTCCTGTTAATTATATGCAATAAAGCAACACATTGGTCTTTGAACTTACAACCATCACGTTATAAGCATGACGCTCTATCCAATTGAGCTAACAAATGACGGGAAATGGTGCTAACATTTACGGAGCGGAGGCGTTTTTTTTTTCAGTGTGACACGAAAGCATGATGACAAAATCCAATTTCAACAAAAAGCTTCTAAAAATATCTATTTATGTATTTTTTACTTAAGACTTTTTATTTTGTGCTTTTTAATATTTAAAATATCTTGTATTTTTTAATATCTAAAAAAAAAAAAAAAAAAAAAAAAAACTTCTTAAAAGACTCTTAAAAACTTCTTAGGATAATGTGTAGTCAACGAAAAATTTTCTTTTACAAATTGACACCTTTTCTACTAATTATTTTCAAAAATCAATACGCCGGACCTTCGGGATCGAACTCACGAGCACCGCGTTGTTAACGTGACGCTCTATCCATCTAAGACAAAGAGCGATAAACGGAAGAGCTTATACTTGCTTTAAAATGTAGACGACTTGTTCATTAGCAAGACACGAAGACACAATGACGAAGTCAATTTCATGTAAAAAGCTTCTAATAAATGTTGAAAGTAATAATAATATAAGCACTTTATTCATTTGTTTATTTTTATTTTATTAAGTAGATAATTGTAATTGAAATGAAGGTATATGCGCGATATACAATGCTTTCGCTTTTAAAGAATGTGGGACAATAATTAAATAATTGAATGAATTATTATGAAATTTTTCTTTTTTGAAATTAATATTTTTGAATCAGGATTTAAAAAATAATTTAGAAGTTTATCTGGCGATCTGCTTTTTAAGATTTCCTCGTAAATTGTTTTTAATTCAAGATCATTAGTTTGTTCGCACAGAAATGTTTGGTCTGAAATTTCTAGCAATGGGTCTTTCAAGTTTGAAGTATCGGAAATCATTTAATTAACATATTCTGAGCATTTGTTTTGATTATCGTCATTAATGTTATCATTACTGTTAATTTCGAGTCTGTTTTCATTTTCATCAACATCAACAATTGGTAATATCAGTATCACATGAATTAAAGTTAGATTATCTTTAAGATCTCCTGATTGTTTTGAAAATTACAACGTGATAGATAATCCGCTAAGATGTTTAAATTTCTGGGAATATGTTCGAAAACGTACGTATATTTGGATAAGTGCACTAAGCATCGGGTGGTAATGTCAGCGGGATTGGTAGTTTTCTTATATTTTTCAAGGGGAGCACTATTTGACAAAATTACGAACTCACGATTATATAAGTAGTATTTGAAGGCGGTCACAGTTTTATGAATTGCCATGAGTTCCAATTTCAGTGAAGGGTATTTCTTTTCAGAAGATTTTGAAGATTATAATGTATGGTATAGGAAGTAATTTAACATTAAATTTTTGCTTAAATGCTCCGTCGAAAGACGCATCAGTGTTCACATAGAAAGTTTTCTCAATCTGGGAGTCGAACCATTGGGGGAAGAAAGAATAATTTTTGAATGTTTTCAAAAATACTCTGATTTGTTTTGTCCATCTGAATGTTGTTTTGGGTTTTGTGAGTTCCACAAGGGGTTGCGCAAGTTCTGATAAAAATGGTAAAATCCATTTGTAAAAATTAGCAAGTCCAAGATTTTTTTTAATTGTCTTTTCATCGTCGGCGGGGAAAAGGGATTTATCTTTACGATGTGATTTGTGAAATTGAATGATTTTCAATGTGGAAACCTAAATAGTTCGCTGCGTATTTACGGAATTCACATTTAGATGGATATAATGTTAAATTATATTTAATGAGCATTTCGAAAACTTTATTTACTTTTTCATATGTTTCCTGAAACGTATTGGATCCAGTAATACGATCATCTTGGTAAGCGTAGATTCCATTAATCTTTATCTCATCTAGTATAGTGTCCATTAGAGACTGAAACATAGAACTGGCGTTCTTTAATCCAAAACAAACACTTTGTATCAATAACTGCCGAAAGTAGATGTAAATGTTAACGTATCTTGATACATTTTAGTGAGGTCAATATGGTGCTACTCTTGCATGAAGTCTAATGAAGTAAATTATTTGAATGACAAAAGTTTTGAAATAATATTTTGAATATTGGGGAGTGGATATGAAGAACCTTGCATGACTGTACTGACCATTATAAGGTCTAAAGCAAGTCTATAATGTTATTTCTTAAGCCATAAGATTTTTTTCTTTACCAATAATGTGGGACAAGCGCACTCGGAGCAATTACACTCAATTATACCGGTGTTTACTAATTCATTGATTTGCTCTTGGGCCTCTTTTTGTAAAGGTTGTGGAATCGGGAATGGAATGGTTTTGATAGGGAAAACATTAATTAACTTAAGATTAGGAATTATTTTATCAGTATATGTTAGAGTTCTAAGAGATTTGGAAAAAGCAGCAAATTTACTTAAAAATAAATTCTCTAGCGTGTTACGTGGATCGAGGGATAAATGATTCAAACAAAATCTTTTCATGATAAATAATTTTACGTTTTAGTAATATATCTTCTGAAGCTTCAATTAAGTGGATATGGTTCTCAATATTTTGTGGATTACTACTATTACTAGAGCAAGAGTCTTCAATTTTGTCTGAATGCGGTTTTTTTATTTCATCAATTAAAAATAATTTACCAATATGCCTATTTTTATTGCGATGTACTGAATTTTTACCCTTATTTGAGACAAGTAATGTAATAAGAAAGCTATTATTTTAAGTATTAATTTCATATTTGTGATTCGGAGACACAATAGAATCTAAAATTTCTGTATCACTATATCGTTGATGTCAGTACAAAACATTTAATTCTCTTCTTTTAATTTACTATTTGTTTTTGCAGTAATATAAATGTTTTTACCAGATCGTATTGTAAGTTTCTTTTCAAGACAAAAATTCACATTACTATCATCAGAGTTAACATTATATACATCTTATGTCTCATTTTCAGAACCAAATAATGAACAAGTAAAATCCAATTTTTCAAGTCTCATGGAATTTTTCCAAAAGTCAATAGTGACAAGAGTTTCTTTAATGATATCCATATAAAGAATTCCATGAGAATTAGAACTATGTGGTATGTCAATAATATAGAAATTATGTTGGAAGAACTTTTTTTCAATTTTAAAAGTGGCACGAATACATGAAGAAAATTCAACATAAGAAATGTTCGTTTTAGGAGTAATAGATGATCCTAAACTTTCAGATCTCGCAGTTGCTTTTAAATTATCGAATGTTGACTGAGCTAAAAGATAACAACTACTTCCAGTATCCAAAAGATATTTTATGTCATTAGTGGCTAATTTAGCCTTTATTATAGGAAGCGTATGAGAATTTTTCTTTACATTAAACAAAATGTGATCACATCAATATTATTAGTGCAACTCTCAGAGTGTCCTCTTGGAATATGCTTTGTATTAGAAATATTGTGACTAAGGTTTTGAAGTGTGTGAGTAGTTTTATTATCTGCTACAGTAATATTAGAAACAGTTTGAGACCCAACTGAATTTACTAGTCTAACGGGCGAAGTTTATGGAAGAGTATTGGAAGATGACACACTTGCCAATAACAAGACCAATAACAAGAATGACATACTCAAGGAGAAAAAGACCCGCACTTCAATAAATAAGAAAAAAAAGTTTAATTTAAACATTTTAAGTAGGGATGAAAAGGATAATGATTTTTCCAGATACCACATATCTGTATTTAGCAAACATTAGTGTTTCAGATATTCGATATCCGGCAAAATCCATATCTGTTACATCCTGACATTTAAATTTTAAAAATGGTGATTTTTGGATAGAAAAATGAAACTATTAAAACGGGAAATGGAATAAAATGAATCTAAAAAGGAAAAAAAATATTTTCCATCGTATTTAAAAAATACCCCTTTAGAAATTCAAAAGAGGCAAGTCACCATGAAAACTTGGAAGATAAATCAAGGGAAAAATAATTTTAAAGAAATAATCACTATTTAAATATTTACATTCTCATTCATTATAAACTCCCCATCTAAATAAGAGTTCAACCTAGTATTATGTATCCACCACAAAATTATTTTTTTCAAAATTCTAATATGTTTATGGGTCGAAAAATCCTTTAAATCCTAGTATGAGCCACATCAAAGCGTTCTATGTTCGTC
This sequence comes from Salticus scenicus, assembly GCA_963930645.1. Classification (NCBI taxonomy): domain Eukaryota; kingdom Metazoa; phylum Arthropoda; class Arachnida; order Araneae; family Salticidae; genus Salticus; species Salticus scenicus. Next base: position 200,733,007 of record OZ005661.1, read on the forward strand.
AATTATCATTAATTTAAATTAGCCTAGTTTTATATAATGGCTATCACACATATCAAGTTTAGCGCAACTACACACAATATAAACTAGGATATATCCTTTATCTATTATTCCCTTGAATGGAGGGGGATCGCAGTATAGCAGAGCCACGTCTTGTCTGAAAACACAATTAAGTTCAATCAGTATAGTTTTTCATGGTATTCACTTCACATATCAAGTTTGGTGCACCAATACACTGTAGAAGCTGAGATACTCTATCGATAATTGATCTCAAAATAAGAATCAACTGCTTTAATATGTCAATAAATAATTAGTTTGGTCAATAGATGATTCTTTTCTTTTTTAGTATGAAGGTGGTGTACCAAGATCTCGGTTACACAAATGAGTTGAATTTTCTACTTGCTATTTTAACACGCAAAAGTTATATGTTAATTCAAATCAAAAGGATGTAATATCCATCTCTTTATTTTGTAATCTATGTCATGAAAAGGTGTTTACCTAGTTTATTTGTTTTCAGATTGCTAAAAGGTCACTCAATAAACTAAAATGTAACTCGTAAGTTAAATAAAAACAACGCAGTAAGATGTATAATAAACTTATTTTTATCTCTCTGTTAAAAACAAATATTGGACAACTAATAATTAACGTACTATATGCTTTTCAATATTCCTAACGTTTTGGTCAATGCGCTTTCGGCGTATCTGTTCCATTGAAGCGTATGTGATGAAATATGGATATTGATTTTCCCTTCCTCATACAAAGTATAAGGAAGTATAATAACCCCTATTTGCGAAATGGATTTGTTATCGCTCATAGCTCAAAAACAAATGATCGTAGCATGTTCTAAATTTGTGACTGTCATGATGTCTAGTTTTACGTCTGCAACTTTGGTGTCAATACAATCTCCTGTTTTAGAAATATCTACGATTTTACACGATTTTTCGTGGCGTATGTGTGTATGTGTGTATCTCGCTTAATCGAAAAACGGTTGGTTGTAGAACGTTGCATTTTGGTATATAAGTGTGTTATATCATCTAGTTGTGCATCTCCTTTTTTTTTTTTGTCTTTCTGCGATTTTCATTTTTGGCGATATTTACGAAAAATATAATAACTAAAAAAACAAATGCTATGATGATGGGCCATTATATATGGCCCACCATCCTAGTGATTTCAAAAGAAGCTCATGCTAGAGCTCGTAATGATAATTTTATGAATGTTGTCGACATTTTTTCGTGTAAAAAGTCACTCTGAAAGACATAAGCAGGTTCTAGTCGACGAATACCTTTTACTTAATGAATATTTAGCCCGTAGATAGAGCCTGTAATATTATTGTTATGAAATTTGTAGACATTATTGTATGAAGGAAGTAATCTTTTTAGATATAAGCAGGTTCTAGTCGTCAAATAGGCTTTATTTAATGAATATTCAGTCAGATATCGTTATAAAAATTGTCGACTTTTTCGCATGTAGAAAATACGTAATTCCGTAATAGAGCGTGAAGTACTGTTCCTGAAAAAAACTAATATATTTGTCTCGGTGGTATATATAATACAGTTATCGTGACTTTTGTGATTAGAGTAGTATTTTTTTATTATTATTATTATCTGTTTGTTTGTTTTCAGAAATTTTCGTGGACTTGAAGCTGCCTGTTTAATTGCGAATGAGTAGCCTCACACAAAAATGTCAATATCTTCATAATATTATATTTATTCCAATTGGTTGTATAAGGAGGTCATGTGATCAGATGATCATCATGGTCATCATCAGATATCAGGTCATCATCAGATTTTTTCATTTGAAACTTCTAGGATGAAATTATAAACATGTGAACTTGGATAATTCAATTAAATTAACAAATAAAGCTGTTAGACATTTATAGCATGAGTAAACATTTATACCGCTAAAAAAAGAAAGAATTAGCGAAACTGTTTGGTTTACAAGGTTTCAAATTGTTGTTCCGATTCGTTATGTAATATCAAAGAAAAGTGGTCAATGCAAACTTTTCATGTAGTGGAGATGTTTTTAATGCAATGTATAATGTGCATGTAAAGCTTAAATGATATACAGGGCTACATAAAAAAAATCTTTTCAATGCTTTTAATTCAGAAAAAAAGCTAGAAAAAGGTGCTTTTGCACAACGCCTTACTGAATAGCTAAAAACAAATTTAATTTTGTAGGCTTGATAAATTTAGACAAGGTACTAGATAGGGAGTCAATACGAAAGGGCTTATTCTTTAAAATAAAGAGAAATGAATTAAAATTTTCGAAAAAGATTTCTGCTTTCCAAATCAAAAATAAAATGTTTTCATGACCTATTCACGGAGACAAAATACATTGAAGCTTAAACAATGAAACGGGTACGTACAGGTGGAAATTGTTTGTAATCTATGCGCGTTGCATAATTTTGCTATGTCTTATTGTAATGCGAATACATATCGTAATCGCAAATTTATATCTTTAAACAAATTCTGTGATATCATAATCACAATGTCCTATCTTGAAGAGACCGTGTTTAACTCAAAGCCAATGACGACGACACTTTAAAAGAATGACACAAAAAATCCTGTGATACTGATCTCTGTGCATCTGTTTTGTATGCGGTGAGTTTCCTACAGTTGTAATACTTTGAGTCATAGTTTCGTTAAAAGGGGATGACTTGTTTCTTTTCACATTCAAAGAGACGCGTACACTTGAATTCAGGCGGTTTACAATTTTAGAAAAATAAAAGAAGGAAACGAGACCTCGCTGTTGTAAGCATCCTTCGAAAAATCTTCAATTATCTTTTGCTGCACACCACTTGAACCGCGAGATATGAAGCCAGCCTGTCATCTCGTTCTGTTCTTGGTTTTCTTCAGCTTCTTCAGCGGTGAGTTGTTTCTTTTTGTATAGCCTGTTGTGCAATATTGCGTTTGTATTCATCCTTTTCCCTAATTTTATTTCGTTTTTCGAAAATAAAGAATTATAAATATAAATAAATAAATAAATAAATGTGATCTTAACTAAATGAATTTTCATAACTTTCTTTTAAAAGACCGTTTTAACATTATTCTAATTTGAATATTATCGACGATTACTCGAAGTCGAATAACTGAAACCGTACTACTTGTAGGGAACACTTACGGAACCATTTTATTATTTTCATTGCGATGGCGTCATGGTTAGTAAAAAAAATGGGCAATCTTTCCCTCAAATGTGGAATATGTGTGCTAATTTTCTGGTCAATCAGATAGTTACGTATCGTTTAGAAATTATTTTGCATATCTCTTAACCGAAATGCTAATTCTTTCGTATTATTTTTTTTTATATATTTGCTTATTACGTATATTTTTAGCAAAGTTAATGTTAAATATTTATTATTAAACGCTAATTAGGATGAATATAAAGTATCATTGTTAAAAACTCATAACTGAAATGTGATCTCTAGATCGTAGTATATCGATTTTTGTTTTAGGTATTTATGTATAAAATCAATAAACAATGAATATTTAAATAATTTGTATAAATATTTATTCCAAACTTCTCGTCAATTGGATAAATGACTAAAATAACTTAGGTCTTTTATGTAGCTTTGTAAACTTATTGATAGTTCTTAGCCTGAAAATTTTTATAAAAAACATGTTTTAATGCATTCTAATAATATATATTATTTTTTTTTTATTAAATAAAGCGAAACAAAGTACGATCCATAGACCGAATGGCACAAAATATTTTTGTTACTCATTGAGAATCAGCCACGAATATTAATTGCCTAAATATATATATATATATGAGGAGCAAACATTCAAACCGTGTTTTCTCCAAAAATATAAAAATATGAGTTAGTGATTTTTATGTGAACTCAGCATTAAATATCACAAAATTATACTATTATTTTAAACCAAAAAATTTTTTATCACATTATAAACGCTCTTAAAAAGTTGAGGTTTCAATCAAACAGTGTTTCCTCCAGAGCCTGTTTTCAGTCAAACTGTGATTTCTCCAGCCGACCAGCTAAAACTGTTCTTTCTGGTCGCGTGACTCTTACATGTATCAGATTTTTATGTGTGTTTATTTCGTCAGTTCTATCTTGTTTTTTTTTCATTTTAGAGGAGTGTTTTTTTTTTTTTTTTTTTTTTTTTTTTTTTAATGGAAGAATTAATAGGTTGTGTATTAGCGAGTACTTCTAATTATGGAACTAAAAAAGACAGAGAATTGGTGGGAAAAGAAAAGAAGCGAAAAAGAAACGATATTCAGCATCTTCAGATAACGTTTGTGCTCCATGCAAACATTCTAGTAATACTTTTTCATGCACTGATGTTAGACCTAATGACGTTAAGAAGTTTCGAGATAGACTTTACGAAATTGCGGACAAACAGCGACAAGATTCTATTGTAGCCTCATTGGTTGTTACAAAAAATGTAACTCGACGTAGACCTAATAACCCAACCCAAAATAAATCGCAATCTGGCTCACAGCATGCATTTTCTACTTCTTATTTTATTACCAGTAGCAGTGGTAGGAGAATTCCTGTGTGTAAAAACAATTTCATGGCTATAGCTAAAATAGGTCGTACAAGGCTACCCAATATTGTTACTAAAGTACATGCTGGTGAACCTATTGAGGAAAAGAGAGGAGGCGATAGAAAAAGCCGCTTAAGCATTAAAAAAAAAAAAAAAAAAAAAAAAGGTAAGAGAATTCATCTCAAACTTAAAGGCATCAGAAAGTCATTATGGAAGACAAAAGTCGAAGCGATTGTACTTGCACTGTACATTAAGTGTAAGGAAGTTGCATGAAGTTTACAACAAAAACTGCAACGACGACCTGGACAAAGTTAATTTCGCTAGGATCAGGAGAATATTCATTAATGAATTAAATATAGGCTTTAAGTCTCCTTCTAGTGATATTTGCAGCACGTGTTCTTTACTTGACCAAAATATAAAGTCCTGTCCTGCATGGTCTACAGAAGAAGTTGAACATATGACTGACAAAAGAATTCATATACTAAAAACCAATGCATTTTATTTCATTATGAAAGAAAATACAGATGAATCAGTCATTAAGTTTATGTTTTGATTTACAAGAGATTCAACATCTGCCAAAAACAAATATTCAAGGTGCCTATTACTTAAGGCAATTCAACTTTTACAGCTTATGCATACTGAATTTGGATGGTCTAAATACAACATTTTCTACTTGGTCGGAGGAGTTAGCAGGCAAAGACAGCACTGAAATATCGTCGGCTTTATATTGTCACCTAAACAAAATGGACCTTGAAGGTAAAAAATCTTTGCGTCTCTTTAGTGGTGGGTGTATTGCCCAAAATAAGAATAACATAAATCTTCAAATGTTATTGCACTTTTCGTACACTACAACGTCAAGCATTGAAAATATAGTATTGTACATTCCTGTCAGAGGACATAGTTTCCTTCCAGCAGATTGTATATTCGGTAGTGTTGAGAAGATCTTCAAAAAAAATGTAACAATAACATCAAAACAAGAATACTATGAACTGTATCAGAAAGTTGGTGATGTAAAAATATTGGGGATTGATTGGAAACTTTATAATTCGAAATCACTTAAAGCTTATTTCAAAAATTTCCCATACATATCAGAACTGAAAAGAATAGTTTTAGAAAAAAAACAGAGAAAGTGTGATGGTCAAAGGCTTCAAAAACTATAAATTTGAAGATATAAAAGAACAGTCCTGAGCAAATCTTTTTAGGAAGGGGATTAATACTGGTATTATACGAAATGCTGTCTTACAATGTCTTTCTCTGAGTCATGGAATATCACTTGAAAAGAAAAATGACGTAGACAAACTTTTAAAATTGATGTATGGTGAAGAGTGGAAAAATCTGCCTGATTTTAAACGGTATAAAGATATCATTGCTAATAACTTTCATGTAGAATAGGAAGAAACAGAGGAAGCATGCAATTGTTTATGTGAAAATATTGGTTTAAAAATTTAAATTTCAAATTGGCTTAAAAATTTTAGTTCTTCATTATAATTTGCAGGATGATTTTTCACATGTAAATATTTAATTTAATTTTATAATTACATAGCAAAGTCTGTTCTGTTAATTAGTTTTATTTCATTAAGAATGTTATTTTATCAATATGCGAGTTACATAGTTTTTCATTCAAAAAATGTTTTGTCCACATTGGAAACATTCAAAACATGTTTTCTCCTCTGTGTTTCGGTCAAAACATGCTTTCTCCAAATTTCAAATGTATTTTTCTAATTAAATCTAAGTTTATTTGGTAAAGTATGCCTACAGATCTTCCTAGTAACCAGTAATACAACTAAACAAACGATAATTAGGGTCTAAGAAAGATTATTTTTTTAATTTATCAGTTTTTTGTGTTTTCTGAAAAATTGTATTCGAAGGAGAAAACACGGTTTGAATGTTTGCTCCTCATATATTACTTGTATATATGTAACGCATAAATATTTCTACTAAATGTGACCTCAATGAGACACAATGTACTGAAATATTTTTCTGTATCCCTGGAAACAAATTACTCATTATATACCTACCATTTTCTACTGGAAACATGCTATTGAACATTCTAAAATCATGTGTTAATTTCATTATGATGAAAGGAGGAAAGGAAATGATTTAATTACATTAACTTGGAAGAAAGGACGAGAATCTAAATTGTTACAAGTTTGTAAATAATTGTATTTGCTTCTGTATAAATTTTTTGAAAGAGGCTTAGTAAGTTGATAAATTGATAATTTTCTGCATTCCTAGATCTTTTTAGGGTTGAAATATCTACTTTTCCCTTAAAAACGCATTAAAAAGCTCCAGTAGGGCTGGTAATGGATTTGGCGCCAAATTTGGCGAGAAAATCCTTATTATCGATATACCAAAGATGAACGCTGTAACGTGATTGGTTAAGGAGATACTAGCAATTTACAGAACATTCTCGGTTCGATAGAGGAGTATAAAAGGTGGTCGATTGTGCCAAATCACGGCCAGTCTCAGATTAGTTTCCTCCAATGCCTCTGAAAGACCCCTGAGCCTCTTTGAATTGTAGTCAGTTGCTCTATGTGTTAATGCTATACAGTTTGCACTGTGGATTTGCTGTTGACAGCTGTTATTAAAGCTGTGTTTATTGGTGGAATTAAAGTTCATACCTGGTTTAGAGGCCTGTATTCTTCTGGAATTTTCTATAAATAAAGTACTCAGCTTTTGCAAGTTTCGCCTTTTATTCTTGGACAACTCACAAACCCCTAAGAACACCACAAACACACCAGAAAGCATACAGCTCCTCCCATATAGCCTAGAAACTTATATGTTAATTTGTAAATAACCGCTTGTTTAGCTTTTTGTGAACCTATAAAGGAAAAATATCGAAAAAACAAAAATGAAATGTTATGGGGAAGACATCTATTGACGTTTCGGAAACGAGGTGTGTTCTTATTTATTAAGTTGTTTTATGCCCAATTCTGTAAGTTGATTAAATTTTGTTAAATAATAATATTAATAATAATAATACGGTATACACGTCATAGAACATTTAAATGTAATTATTATTATTATTATTTCAGCAATACAGTTGTGGAGGAAGAAATAATCAATTTATTACATTTACAAATGAAAGATTAATAATTAAAAGTTTTTTGTAAGTGTGTACGTTTGTGATTAAAATTCAATTTTCTTCACTTAAGTTTGTAAATGTGAGTCATTTTATATTTTCAGACCCATTGTTTGTAAATTGCTTTCCTGCAATGGACGAGCCAATGCGCTATGGTAAGTTTGCTGGTTTCCCTTTCAATTATTTGGTGTTTTTTTGCTAATTACATTTCATGCAGTACATTCTCTGTATTCTCAGTTCGCAAAGGTTTTTGTTAGGAAATTGTATAACAGTCTGAGAATAAAAATAAATTAACACAAATGAAGAACTGTAGCTTTGAAAGGGAAGACTATTGCCAAAAAATAAGCCATAATTTTGATTAAAACAAGAAGAGCAATTACTTCTTTTAGACCGTAAATTTTAACAAATGTTAAAGAAGGTATTATCAATCCATTACAATTTTAATTTTTTTTTACAAATGTCACAGGAATAATAATAATAATAATAATAATAATAATAATAATAATAATAAATCTATACACGTGTGAAAATACTCCATGATTACTCCATGTTGTAATACATTGCTTGAAAGAAGAGCTCAATTCTCTTTAGTAATTTTTTTTTTTTTTTTTTTTTTTTACCATTCCAAAAACTGTCATTAGTTTTGGCGTATTTGTGCTTGCAATTATGAACATTTTTTATGTTAAAAGCTAATTGTCCGTTGTTTTAAAGCTATTTGTTAAAGCTATTAAACTATAAAGAAATATACGAAATAACTCTGAGCATATCAATCTTAAAAACTTTAATAAATTTTATTTTATTTCCAACGTTTCGGTTAAATTCCTTCATTAACCTTCTTCAGGGAAGAAACGATGTTCAAAAAACTTAAACATAGATAATTTATGTGTTTTTTTTTTTTTTTTTTTTTTTGATATCACAAATACAACTTCTAGGAAAATCAACAGATGATTACACAACTTATAAAAATATACTATATACATTTTTAAAATATGCTAAAACATTTAAATGAACTTGAAAGCTGAGTTTGAATTAAGGGATTTTGAGAATAATTTTATTTAAAAACATAAGCATTGTATTAAATTTTGGAAAAGATTTGTAGGTAATATTTTTATAATGTGGCAAAATCCATCTAGTTCTCCTAAGGATTTTTTAGATATAATCAATAACGTAAAACCCAACCTTCAATATACTTTATAAACTGAAAATAATGAAAATGTTTTAACCTCTTTTGATATTAAAATTAAACGTTTTAATCAATATGTTGAAACTTCTGTTTATAGAAAGCCCAATATTATTCCATATACTTTTCATAGCAATTATCCTTTCCCCTGGTCCTATAAAATAGCTAATTTTAGATTTTTGATTAAACTTGCTTTTAATCATTGTTGTACCCTTTAGGCCTTAGACCAAGAAATCGATTTTATTTATAATTTGGCTTTATATTATGGTTATAAAATCGAGACTATAAATAAATTAATCTATAAAATTATGTCCCCTCCTCCCCCTTCTTCATCTTCTAATGATAATATCTCCTCTATTAATAAATTTAAGAAAATTCAATATTGGCCTCGTATTCATGAAGGAGTTTCTAAATTATTTAAACATAAAAATGTTCATTTGGTTGCTAAAGCTCCTCTAAAATTAAATTCATTAATTTCTAAAAAATTTGATCCTCCTCCCTCCAAATTAAAATCTGGTGTTTATGAAATCCCATATAAAGTGGATAATAAAACTAACTACTATATAGGAATGACTAATAGACCTTTTAGTGATAGAATGAAAGAACATATTGCAGATTTAAAATATAACAGACCCAACACAGCTTTTTCACGAAATTATAATACTAATCCCACTGACCCCGATTTTGAAAATGCCAGGATAATTTACAATACTGACAATAGAAACCAAGCTCTTCTTTATGGTTTATTCGAAATTATTAAAAGAGAAACAGAAATTTGTAACAATTCCTTATCCATAAACCCCCCATCAATTTGGCTTCATTTCTTGGGCTTAAATTAATTTATGGTTACCCTGCTTTTAGTTTAGTTCTGGCAACCCCGCAATATTGATACTTTTGTTTCCATTTGATTTAGTAGTTCATTTTCTTGTAGTGTCATGTTTCAAGTTCATTTAAGTGTTTTAGGATATTTTTAAAATGTATATAGTATATTTTTATAAGTTGTGTAATCATCTGTTGATTTTCCTAGAAGTTGTAATTGTGATATCAAGGAATAACCTAAATTATCTATGCTTAAGTTTTTTAAACATCGCTTCTTCCCTGAAGAAGGTTAATGGAAGGAATTTAACCGAAACTTTGGAAATAAAATAAAATTTAATTAAGTTTTTAAGATTGATATGCTGAGAGTTATTTCGTATATTTCTTTTTATAATTATTAAAACAGCATATATTAATAAGTAGAATAAATATTTCAGGAGCTATTAAACTATTAGAACTTTCCGCCTAACCACCACGAACACATACATCGACAAAAATGTACGCTCGTATTTTAATAATAATATAAAAAATATATATTTATTTATCTGTCTACCCGTATCTACATATAAGATTATTCTAAAAGCTATGGTAGCTACGAGGGCTATCCATAAAATAAAGTTCCCAACGAAGTTTCACACTGAAAAACATGTTTATTGGCATTGAATAATACATATTTGGAAAGCCTATACTTTCCCCTATTTTTCGACATAATGGCCGTTGCGATCAATGCATTTTTGCATGCGGTGTACCATTTTCTTTATGCCTGAATCATAGAACTCTGCCGCCGCACGACGAATGTATTTTAAAACCTCTTCATTTAGCTTTGTTAATGCAGGACTTGCTGACATCAGGGATCATCTCGCTGAGGTCCCGAACCGTCACCCTTCGATTTCTCATCATTGTTTCTTCCACTTTCGCAATCGTTTCGTCCGAAACTGACGGCCGGCCAGAACGTTTTCGTCATGGGCGTCTGTACATCCGTCTTTGAATCCGTAATTCGCAGCTGGCGTGAGAAGCGAGTGCGAGCTCCATCTCTCACGGCCACCAAGAGAAGAATGAACGTCCAACGTCACAGACATCTCGCCGGGACGGGGACTGGGAGAAAGGGAGCCAAGTTACACGCCCGTGTCGCCAAAACCCGCGTCACAGTGTTTCTAGTGTCCGCAGCAATTTGGGAACCTTATTTTACGGACAAGCCTCGTATATAAGAACATTCTTAATATTTGTTAAAATTTACAAGCTTTTAAAGTATTAATCTTTTAGTTATTGTGAACAAAATTACGGGTTTTTTAATGATATTTTTGCTGTTTAAAGATATTTGAATCCTTACACTTATGAGAGTAAATTTTTGTTGGTGAAAGTTGATACAAGGTTTATAGAAAACGCTTCTTCGTCAGAAAGTATTCAATTAGAATCATTGTTGTTGAATTTTCAGGCTACGGTGTGTAATCAAATTATTAGGTTTTTTTTTTTTTTTGACAATTACTCTATTTTTCAAAATAAATACTGGACAAAATGACCTCGATTTTCAAATATGAAAATAAAATTTATAAACTCACAATTTCTACTATAGATTTAGTCGTGACTGCAGTTAGGGCACTACAACAAATTGAAGAAAGGAACAAACACTTTGGATCACCCTGTAAAACAAAAAGCTACATATGACTTGTAACTTTTACGCATGGTTTCAGTTACTATGTGCAATATTTGTACACTTTGTTGTTGGAATCGCACAACTATTTATATATATATACATTTTTTTTTTTTTTTTTTTCAAAAATTAATATTTTTTGAAAGAAACATAGGTAATATTTCCTGTTAAACTATCTTTAATTTTTTTTATTTTATGAAATGCTGGATGCGTAATGACTGAATAGTGTTAAAATCGTACGTTATAAGAAAAAGTATAATATTGAACGTGTAGCTATCACCATCGGTGTTATAGAAGCGTTCAGAGAACGCTCTATGTATACGATCTCAGAAAGTTCTAAACGTTTTTAGAACGTTTTCAAAACGTTATACACATTTTCAGAACGTTCTAGAAAAAGTACTGTAAACGTTCAAAAATAGTGTAGAAACGTTATGTAAACGTTCTAGACACACGTTCTCACAACGTTATGTAAACAATTTTTGAACGTTCTTTGAACGTGCTAAAAATGTATTTCATGTATAATAAAATGGAAGAACTCGCAGCAATTGTTTCGTGTCGAATGAAGACACGACCCTTCGTCAGACGAACATAATAGGCACGAGTGCTGCAAATACAAGAGCTACGTTGCAGATTTTTTGCAGCACTCGCACCTACTTTGTTCGGTTGTTGAAGGGTTGACTTTTCTCGACCCGGAACAATTGCTTCGAGTTCTTGAATTTTATAGTGTCTGTTCAAAGTTTTGCAATTGTTATTTTATTTACTTATTTTTTTTCTTTCTTTACTTCCTTTCCTTATTTATCTTTTCTTTTCTTTTTTCTTTTTTGTGTAGTTTTTCTTTTATCTTTTTATTATTTTTTTCATAAATAATTGTCTTAGTATTATAAAATTTTACATACATGCATTGAAATATGGTACAACAAAAGATCAAGTATTCTGAATATTCTTGATAAATATTTGAATTCAAAAACAAATAAATAAATAAATTCAAGTTCTGGAATATTTTGAAAAATTTTAAGATAAAATTTGCCCCCTGCTAACTAATTATTATCCCCCCCCCCACATTTTGCATCATTATAATTTAACAATAGAATATAACCATATTTGGATATTAATTTTAATAAGTTAACGGCCGTCTTCAATTTCCGTCGTCGGTACCCGGGCCAATGTTATTCTGTGGGAAAATTTTCTTTACAAATAACTTATTAACTAATACATATTTTTACATTCTGTTTTCACATTCAGAAAATTCACAACTGTTAAATTCACGGACCTTTTTTTGAAAAAGTATTTTTTTAATTTTTAATTTATTTTGAAATTGCAAAATGAAAAAAGTTCACGTATTGAAAATTCGTATTTTGCAGCTTCGAAGTAAAAAATAAAAATTTAAAAAATAATTTTTTAAAAAAGGTCCGTCAATTTAACTGCTGGGAATTTTCATAATGTGAAAACAGAATTTAAAAATATGTATTACTTAATAAGTTATTTGTGAAGAAAAATTTTCCATTGAATAACATTAGCTTCGGCTTCCAGCGGCGGTGAGTGAAGAGGGCCCTTATGTAAAAAATTTTAAAATTATTTATATCTAAATTTTGAAACTCACTGCAAACTTTTAGCATTCAAACATAAAAGTATTTTATTAAATTTTAAATTATCAATGAAATCTCAAATTAATGCCTAGATATGTTACATATTCTATTTTTAAACTATAATAATGCACAATCAATGGAAAACAAAAAATAAAAATTAATTAAAAGAAGTACACAAGTGTACAAAATTTAAACAATAAACTGTTTTCTCGTTTTCTTTTTTTTTCCCCACATAATTCTTAAACAAATAAACACAGAAGTATAAAATTTGGATAGTATGTTTTTTAAAATACTATAAATCGAATTTTATATAACGTTAGCATAAGTAATAATTTTTAAACTAAATATCAGTAAATTTTTCTCAAAAGTAAACATTGAAAAAATGAAAAAAATCAGCAATTTTAGAAAAGAAAACTTAATGAAAAATGGTCATGAAGATGCATTACAGATAGGTTAAAGATGTACGTGCATCCATGCGTTAGATTAAAACCGTATATTTCTTCATATAGTCACTTTTTCGTTTCTTCTTTTTTCTTCATTTTCTCGCGTGTGAATAATTTTTTAAAAATTTTACATAGAAATATGAAAATCGGATAAGCCGTTCATTATTAAATTATTTATCGACGTTTTTATTATTCTGGTGATGATCACAGTTTATACAAATTAGTAATTATTATTATTATTTTTTTTTTCAAAAATTCCGTTATTAAATTAAAAGAAAAGTGAACACAGAAAGTAAAACCAGGATTTTGTTTAACATTTGAGGGCATGTGCGTCTTCATTTGTCTATAATGCATCATTAACACAATTTTTCATTAAGTTTTCTTCGCTAAAATTGTTGAAATTTTTAATTTTTTCCAAAGCTTACTTTTGAGAAAAATTAATAATTATTAGTTTAAAATTATTACTTATTCTAAAGTTATGTAAAATTCGATTAATGATATGATAACGAACATGACATCAAAATTTTATGTCCATGTGTTTATTTGTTTAAAACTTATGCATAAAAGAAGAAAATGGGAAAGCAGGTTTGTTCCTTCAATTTTGAACAGCGGTGTATTTTAAATAAATTTAAAAATTTAAAAAATAAAAATTATTACTATTATTATTTTTTTATTTATTTAAATAGATTACGTGAAATTTACTTAATATTTTCATATTTCAAATCATGCGTATGCGAAATTTATTTAAATTATTGATTTTGAGTTTATAAATTTTACATACACATGCAGTGAAATATAACAGTATAAAATGTGGTGAATCATTTTGAAAAATAAATAATTAAATAATTAAAAGTTTATTCTGTAAACAAATAAATAAATAAAAATAAAATAAATAAACTTCAAAATTTAAAACATTTAGCAATATTAAGATTCACCTGAGTAACTATTTCTTTTTAATACTTCTCCCTGCTTTTACATTTCTACAGTGTAATGTAAAATGTAAACATACATGATCAAATCTATCTATATATTACTTTAACGTGGATCAGTTGCAATTAATTTTTTCCGAAACGATATAGTAGTGTAATTAATGAAATGCGCGAGGATAAAAAATAATATTTAAAAATGAACAATATTTAAGCATGCGGACTCAACTCAATGAACTAATAAGAAAAAATAACGAAATTTGTCTGCTTACATTATTTTATGGAAAACTGTATTTTTAAAAATTGCTTCTTCAATCTTTATAAGCGTCATTTTAAACATAGAAATACTTTAAAGATTATACAGAATATGAATAATTGTCATAAATTGACTAAAAATCATAAACATAAAAATATAATAAAGAAAAAAAAGAATTATTATTATTATTTTTTTTTTTTTAACAAAATATTATACCAAAATAAATAAAAAGTCATCACCAACATTGCGACAAAAATTTAAAAGGCATCATGGAAATCCTATACTATAACTGTACAGCCTGCGAAAGTATAAAACTGGGCCTTCAACCATGAATTTTATTTTGAAACCTTTCTTTGAATGATCTTGGTCTCACTATTGCACAATTTGGTATTAATAATAATTTGGCTTCTGGTAAATTAAAATTTTAATTAGATGGGGAATTCGGTATAATATTTATGAGTTTCAAATTTTAAAAGTAAATAAGAAAAGAAAAGTGCGAAAAATTCGCATGGGTTTGTTTAAACTTCAACGTTGAACTGTAATAATAAAATATCGAACGAAATAAATTTAGGAGTTAGCGTGAAAGATGTAAAAAATTTAAAAATTTTAAATTTAATTTAAAAATATTATATGTTTTTTTTTTTTTTTTTTGATAAATTTTAATAAACTAAATTTTATAATATTTCAATGCACACGTATAAAAATTTTATAAAAAGGAAAAGTAAGTGAACGAACTTATCTGTATCTTGAAGATGTTGTAGCGTATCCGAAAGTTAAATTCAAATCTGAATGTAAATACAAAATATGATTAGTAAGCAAGCAGTTGTCAAAAGCTTTGGACTTTGGATCCGAAGAAATACCCACTTCCTGTGCAACAACTGAGCAGATGGCATTTACACGCGGCGAAACTTTCTGTCGATCAAGCAATTTATTCAATAACACCCGTTTCTAATAAAGATTTTTCATACTGTTCAAAACTTAACCTTTTTTAAAATTATTATACTGAGGCCATCCTAAAACTTTCTTCTGTATTTTCCTGCGCAGGTCGATGTTATAAATATTATTTGTTAAAATAATCTATCAAAATTATTTTGCATGGTAAATGTATACGATTTTCATCTCAAACAAGTATAACACTAAATATCCCAAAAAATTTATTTTATAGTATACAAAATATGTATCTTAAGAAATGTATTTTATTGGGAGTACAAATTAATTCGGTCCGTTTTCAATAGATGGCTCTGGCTGATTTGTTTACTGAATAATGATAGATGTTTTTGGCATTGTTAGAAAGGTTTGACCTTTGTCAACCATATTCAGTCAACGAAGCTTCGAGTTTTATACAACAACATTGGTTTTTTGAGCATTCAATATGTCGAGTTTTGTGCTAAAGAAACAACATTTGCGGGAAGTTTTGATTTTCTTTTTTAATTGGAAGAAAAGTGCCGCTGAAGCGCATCGATCGCTTGTGGAAGTTTATGGTGAATCTGCGCCATCTGATAAATCATGTAGAGAGTGGTTTCGACGCTTCAAAAATGGTGATTTTAGTGTCGAAGACAATGAGCGCCCGGGCCAGCCGAAAAAGTTCGAAGACGCCGAATTGGAGGAATTGCTCGATCAAGATCCGTGCCAAACGCAACAAGAGCTTGCAGGATCGTTGGGAGTCACTCAGCAAGCAATTTCCGTGCGCTTAAAAAAAATGGGAATGGTTCAAAAGCAAGGAAATTGGGTCCCATACGAGTTGAAACCGCGCGACGTTGCGCCCCATGTGGCAATTGTCGTTAAAAATTACTTGGAAACGTTGAAATGGGAGGTCCTACCCCACCCGCCGTATTCGCCAGACCTTGCTCCTTCTGATTATTGGTTGTTCCGACGGATGCATCACGATTTGGCTGGACACCGCTTCACTTCTTTCGAAGAAATTCAAGAATGGCTCGATTCATGGTTTGCGTCCAGAGAGGACTCATTTTTCAGAGATGGAATCCGAAAATTGCCAGAAAGGTGGACAAAAGTTGTGGCTACCGATGGACAATACTTTGAATAACATGTTTTTTCATTTTCATAATAAATAAAATGTTTTTTTAACGAAAAAAAACGGACCGAATTAATTTGTACTCCCAATACATAATGAAAAATGTGAAAAGTCGATAACTTTATTTTAAATTATCACAGATTTAGGATTCATCCTTTCGCTTTAAAAGTATAGACGACTTTTCTGGCAAGAATATTGAAAATTTTAATACAATAGCGAAAGCGATGAACTATACAAATTGCCCATACTTTTTTTTTAAATTAAATATTACTAATATAAATATAAATATATATATATATATATATATAGACACATATTTAATTTTCCAGGGAAAAGTTAAAAACAATGCTCACTCATGTACATTTATACGAAATTTTGACCTATTATGACATATTAAAAATTCTGAAAATAATGGTATGACAGCGCCACCTGTTGAACGATTTATTAACAAATGTAATCGCTACCAGTTTAGGTCACAGTCCAAGTACCAAGTTTGAATAAATTACGTTCATTAGTTCGTGAGATACAGCTTCCATAAAATTTTAAAATTTATTAATTTAATCATAAAAATTTAATCAACACAGGTTTTTATAATTAACATTTTTATATATGAAATTTTGTATATTTTTCACCAAAAAATGCTGAAATACAGATATTTGAAAAATCGCAGAAAGCAATAGCAGCACCATCCGTCGGTGGATATATACGGAAATTGAAGCAGCACATTTTGTCATCATATATATGTCTCACATACAAGGTTTGATAAGTATTCGTATTATAGAAGGTGAGGTACAGGCTTCCCGTAAGTTGAAACGTAACAGTGCCACCTGTCATTTGATATGTACCCTAAGTGAATTAGTAAAATTTACGTAATATCTATTTCACGTACCAAATTTAGAGCATTTATAAATCATAGAAAATGAGCTACTGCCTTGAATAAAATTAAATTGCAGCATACCAGTGCCTCCAGTTGTCCGATATGCACGCAAAATTATTCTGCAAAATTTTATATGATTTTAATTTTACATATCAAGTTCAGTGTATTTATAATTATTTATATCACAGAAACTGAATTATTGCCATTACGTTAACGGGATTAAATTGCAGGAAAGCAGCGCCACCAGTTGATCAATATATGCACCCGAATTAAATCAGCGTAGTGTTACATAATATCTGTTTCACATATTAGGTTTGGTGCATTTGTGCACTGTAGAAGCTGAGATATAATCTCCCCATAAAACGGAGAATTTACAGAATAGAAGCGAACCCTATCTGGTGATACATTCCAGAGGCTAATGAGCACCAAAGCTGATATTTAGATCAATACCCAATTAAATATTCCTGATATTTAGCAAATTAGTTTAAAGGCTAACTAAACATCAAGTTTGGTTAAATTCCGTCCATTGGTTTGTGAGATACAGAGTCCACAAAACTTTGATAACACACACACACACACAAAAAAAAAAAACAGACAGACTGGCATTTTGAAAGAGTGGTAGAATTGTGTTCTGGGACATCTCAAGAGTGTATAAACCCATGGAAAACCGGAGATCAAAAATTTCCAATTATCCAACCCAGTTTTCTTGGTATATACAAAATAATAATAATAATAATAATAATAATAATAATAAATAAATAAATAAATTAATTTTTCGTAACTTAATTTATTAACAATTTAAGAAGCAAATAATAATGAATATCTGCAAAAGTAATCTGGAGTAATGTGTTTGACAGAATTCAACAACATAAAACTTAAATAAAATTATAAATAATTATAATGATTATAATAACATATAATTAAAGTTTAAAATTTTATAATTTTTTTCTCACAGCATCTCTATTACATTTCAATGATTATTCTACATGTCAACAAAATTTGAAACTGAAAATAAGGAAAAAAACTGAAAAAAAAAAGGCATTTTCTCATATTCGTTACAATCACACTGTGACAGAACGTGTAACGACGGTGATACACTTGAACGTTTTTCATAGAACTAGACTTGTACGTTTTATAGATGGTACAAAGCAAACCTTTTCAGAACGTTCTAAGTAATACTATTTTTGAACGTCTAATCGAACGTTCTCTTGATACGAAACACGGTGTTTGAACGACTGTAACCGTTATTAGACGTTCACAGAACGTTCCCGTGCTATTTGGGATAAAAATTTCGTAATTGAAAAATTACGAATTTCTTAACATGGTAGAATAGGACAAAATTTCACACAAGCGTCAATCTTAAGGGATATTTTCATCGTAAAGATGTGAAACCACTTTTTAAATATTATTTTGGATACTGACATGAATATCGTAGACTATGATTTTTCCAATTTAAAAAATTCGTAAGTTATTTCGAATTTACGATTTATTTAAAATGGCAGAATAAGGCAAAATTGAGCATAAACTTCCATTTTGAGGATCCTAAATACATTAGACAACTTCAAAATTACATTTATGATATTTGTTTGAACATGATTAAATACAAATACTCTAATAGGAAAATTTCATAAATTATTTGTAATTTACGATTTTATCAACATACCGAAATTGTAAATTTTTCATATAAATATGAATTTTGAGGATTATTGCATTGGAAATAGTAGCATGAAAACTAAACAACGGAATTGACCCTGATAAAAAAAATAATAGATTAGAATAAGATAAATATATCGAAGTGAACGGTGGATAGCGTATTAGGCGGGGATTTCATTCTGTCACTGTATCAAGCTTTGGTCAAATTCATTTCTTTTAACATGATTATAATATGTCTCTCACCAGAAATTTATGAGAACATAAATATGATGGGCATTTGAGCAGAGTCCACCTATGCCAACTAGTTTACTTTGGGAAAACTGAAATTCTGTTCATTCTATCTCTCATAACTTTTTCAATTTACCCGATAATTGTCTGAGGTTTTCATACAAGTTGCTCAA
The DNA here is from genome assembly GCA_963930645.1 of Salticus scenicus. Taxonomy (NCBI): domain Eukaryota; kingdom Metazoa; phylum Arthropoda; class Arachnida; order Araneae; family Salticidae; genus Salticus; species Salticus scenicus. Next base: position 200,752,406 of record OZ005661.1, read on the forward strand.
TACCTTTGCCTATTAAATTAGGCAAATGAAATTTTTAAAAGCTAGCACATGCATAAAGGGTTGAAAATTATTTAATAAAAATACTCATATTTCGTAAGATATTTAACAATTTTGAATTCTGATTGCAATATCCCATAAGTAATATAGTATACCGAATTTTCTAGAAATGTCTTTGCACTGGGTCCGATACCCCACGTGTTATAACGAAAAAAAGTTTTTTTTTTTTTCAATTATTTTTAAAAGTAACCGTTATATCTGCATGAATATGTGGGGGTAGCCTCATGAAAATTTATACAGATTATGAGAAATTTGCTCCTAATCACATGCTACAGCCAAATTACAATACATTTCAAGCATCACTTTGTACAGGACGATCCAAAACATTTTGGTCTTTTTTAAAATTTTTACTCGCCCCCTTTTCCTTTACAGGACACCAGCTTTTGCTAAAATGTGTAAGGTACAACGTGTTCTTTACGCTACCAAAGTTTCAAGATGATTTCTAAAGAACTTTTCCAGATATTTGACAAATTCGAAAGTGTCCAAATATGCCCAAATTAGACCACTGGTGAAAGACTAGAATTTTCTTACGATCTGCCATTGAAGATTTTTTTTTCTGCATAACAAAAGGTACTCCTATCTGGATAGCATTATTGGAAAATATCAATTATATTTATAAACAAACATAGAATTTCTTCGAGCAGTAATATGAATGTTATATATATATATGTGTAAATTTCAATGTATTATTTGCGTTTAATGTTATCATGAATTATATATTGTTTATGTGAATATACAACACATATAATGACTCAAAATTTCTATTTTCAGTGGTTAATGGCGTATTGGTAGGTAAGTGAAATAAAACTATGCTGTAAAACTAACACTTCGTATAATTCGTTCATCACTGTAAACATGCGTTGTACTGTAATTAGTATGAGTTATTAATGACTTCTGGAATATACTTTAATGAAAGCATATTAGATGACTTTAATGATAGAGATAAGTCTAATGAAAGCATATTAGATGACTTTAATGATAGAGATAAGTCTAATGAAAGCATATTAGATGACTTTAATGATAGAGATAAGTCTAATGAAAGAGTATTTTCGTGTCTTAATGGGCAACCCATTTACAATAAACTCAAACGAGGAGAAAGTACCACAGTTTTTTTATAATATTCTGAATAATTTTAAATTTAATTTTTTTGAAGCGTAGTAAACCAGGCGACTCCTAAAACATATAAAATATAGTTAAAAATACTGTTGTCAAAACTAAAAGCATTTTATAGTTTTCTAAAGAGGATTTTCACTATGTAGCAAAATATCTTTTTTAAATAAATTTTTGCCCTTTTCAATTTCAAAATGGAACTTATAGTTTTTTTTTCCACCGAAGTTGGGATTAAAATATTCACATTTTATTTCCAGTACTCTTTCTTGCGTGTCTTGTTTTTAATGGGATTTTCGTAAAATATTTTCACAAGCTAAAACCAAATCATTTTTTAGTAAAACAGATGCTGAAAAACAAAGTTTTGTCCAGCTATCTAAAAAAATAAATTAAAGAAGTAGTTGTTCTTATCTAAGTGAATTAACGTTAATTGAGTTTTATACAAACACCGAAATTTCATCTTGTAATTTTATGAATGTCATTAGATTTTCATTTCATAATTTTATACAATTTTATCAATAGCTGTATGCTCTTTTCTCAAAATTAAAAATTTTATACTAATGAAAATTGTTTGTTTTTAGGTTTTTTAGATTCCCCGAATTCAACACAGGGTAAGTAAAATATTTTTTTTAATTGGTTATTTAATTAATCAAAATAATTTCTATATATCTACAGGGTGTAAAGGAAATAGACTATCTATAAACAAACGTTCATCATTCTCAAATTATTCGTAAGGTGATGCTTTAAAAGTAATTGTATAAAGCATCGTGTAGAACTTGCAATATAGTATGTTTCATGCACGACCTTTAATTATTTACAACACGACAGACTCTTCACCAACTGCTACAAATTCGAGCACATGCATGGATATCGACTGTATTTCTGATATCACAGATGCAAAAAAGAGGGCGAACGCTCTTTCTTTTATATATAAAATCTCAGATCTTACATGGAGGACAAATTATATTTTTTCAATAAAAATATTTTTTTAATATAATTTTATGTTGAAAAGAATGCAAATTACACAAAAGAATTTTCTAGCACTATGATAAACATTTGCAATTTTGGCTTGACAGTCAAAGTGTTACAAAGTGCTGGCAGACGTTTTCCAGAGTAGAAAGTACTACTATCAGAGTGCATCCAATTTGAGTAAAATTAAAAAAAAATTATAAGATAAATGAAAAAGAATATTTTATTTCTTAAACTTTTATGCATCTTTTTGCTGTCTGTCAGCACTTTCTCGCTTGCTGTCTTTTAGCATTTTTCCTGCAATATCTACTCCATAAATAAGAGATTTTTCCTGAAATTTTCATGTATGTACTTCATCGTTTATATGTACTGGTTCATAGTTGAATTTTAAAAGCGCCGAGCAGTTGCTGAGAATACTGAAGCTGCAGCGCAAACATTGTGGTAATCTGCCACTTGTTCATCCTCCCGCTATCAATCTGTCATTATACATACAGTTTTTTAAGGATACAAACGTCAACTTCAAATAATTTCTATTTGATTGCTTTTTTTTTCCCTCTGAATGCCACTTTTGCAGTCCGTTAGCCTTTTCTCTTCTAGGAATAACTCTGCTTGCATTTTAATTCCTGTAATAAAGCAATAAATAGTAGATTCAATAGAAATTTCCATGCGTGTATCTCATAATTTTATCGTTTTCATATAATGATTTATATTTGAAAGGTAGGAGCTACCAGCGTTCAATATCAGTACTGAAGCTACAGAGCTATCATCGTCTAAGTCTGAAATGATTTTATTCTCCAATATTGCATAAAGATTTTTAGGGATATAAAATACATAAAAAAAAAATTTCTGTTTGTGTACTTTATGATTCTGTTCTTGAAATTTTACGCCAAATTTAAGCGGTCTGTCGACACTTTCCTCACTAGAAAACATTCTGCCATGAAAACACCACCATACTAGTCGAGTCGTATTAATCCTGGACGATAGGACCCATGCCCCAGCCCACTAGCGTCTCGCCGCAGCGCCGGCTCCCTACAAAAATGCTAACTGAGCATGCGTACAGACTTGGATTTTTGGAAGTTGTTGGATTCGAGCAAGTTAAACAGAGTTTGGCGAGGCATCACCCTTTTAGCACATTTTCCTAATTTATGTGTATTACTTTAGTCTTTAATACAAAAAATGTTTCAAATGACAAAAACATCCCCACCGCTAAACATTTCTATTTTTTTTTTTTTTTTTTTTTTTAATAGTAACTTTATTTTTAGGAAAATTAATAGATAATTTAAAAAAATTAACTAAGAAAAAAAAAAAAAAAAAAAACGAAACTGCCATATCCTTGAAATATCTTCAATACAGATTTAAATTTATTGCTTTTTTTTTTTTTTTTTTTTGCTTAGCTTAAAAAAAAAAAAAAAAAAAAAAAAAAAAAAAAACTTGGATTTCATTACAAATTTAAAATATGTAAAATATTTATTTTTAAGTTCAAATAATAAAGAAAAATTATTTTATTTAAATTTTAATTATTATATAAACTTGTTTGAATTTGTTAAATGTGTTACTTAAATTACTTCTTTTTAAATTTCCTTTAATGCAAAGATGTTTCAAATGACAGAAACACTCCCCCCCCCCCCTAAATATTTCTTTCCATATTTTATTATAATAACTGCAATTTATGAATTAATAGACTACAAAGAGAATTTAAAAAATAGACCATGTAAAATGATTAAAAGAGAAAAAAAAATCTTTAAAAACGAAACAGCTATTTTCTTAAAATATCTTCAATACAAATTTAAATTTATTGCATTTTTTTTTTTTTAATCTAATAAATCTATTAAACAGTTTATTTTATTTTACTTAGCTTAAGAAGAAGAAAAAAAAAAAAAAAACGTGGATTAGAATAAAAATTTATAATAGAATTTTTAAATATGTAAATTATTTATTTTTATGTTTAAATAGTAAACAAAAATTATTTCATTTAGATTTTAATTATTATTTAAAATTGTTTAAATTTGTTAAATATATTTCTTTTAAAAATTCCTTTAATGCAAATATGTTTCAAATGACAAAAGCACCCCCCCCTCCTAAATATTTCTTTCCATATTTTATTAAAATAACTGCAATTTATGAATTAATACACTACATAGAGACTTGCTTTTTTATTTAATACTAATTCCTGCGAAGATTTTAAGAGAATATTTTTATGAGAGTTATTTAAGTTAATTAATGTGAAGAAAATAAGAAAACTTCTCAAATTGTAAAAGCATTCAGCAATTATTTCAATTTAATAAAGCATGACTCTCCATCAGACCAAAAAAAAAAAAAAAAAACAGGCAAATGTGCACCAGCACAAGGCAGCAATTTTTCTACAGAATCTTTAAAAGTGTGTTTCTGAATGTGGGATTAGGCCTGAGTGAGATGTTCTCTGGGCAGTCTTTTTAAGGTGACCTAGCACATTCTAATGCGAGTTCCTAAGAAGACCATGGAAAAGTCGCACAACTAGGTTAACAAGCGTGTACCTGATTCAAAGCTAACTCCTACCATCTATCACCTTAGATGACAGAATCTCTTTGCCAGTGCAATAAATTTAGAATAAGAAATTTGTTTGAAATACAGATTTCAAATTCGAAAAGAAATTTTTTTAAACTGATATTTTGGTAGTATTTTTATTTATTTATTTATTTTATTTTTTCCATATAAATAAAAAATCTGGAGTGACTCCACTCGACTTTCCGAACATTGAGTAACTAACAGTTTTGTAGATAAAATAAAGAAAGAGGAGTTGCTAAACAAACAAAAGAGAGAAAACCATAATAGAGTGTTTGAGTATTTTTCTCCATATATCACACGAGGTTTTATTTAACGCTACTGAACTTTGAGCCCTTAGATCATAATGATAAAGAATTTTTCGTTGTGTCCCTGTAAAAATCTATAAATGCTAGATTCACCAAAATGCTTATAGTTAGTGCAACAGTGATTTATAATATTCATACAAATTTTCAGCTCAATTGAATAAGGCGTTTAGATGCTATCGCACTTTTAAAAATTTGGTCTCATAGGCCATAATGATAAAGAAATTTTCTTTGTGTCCCTGTAAAAAAACTGTAAGTGCTAGATTCACCAAAATGTATACAGTTGGTGCAAATGTGACCTATAACATGTGTACAAATTTTTTGCTCAGATTAATAAGGCGTTTAGACGCTATCACACTTTTAAAGATTTGGCCCCATAGGCCATAATGATAAAGAGTTTTTCTTTGTGTCCCTGTAAAAAAACTATAAGTGCTAGATTCTCCAAAATCTATACAGATTGAGTATCTGTGACCTATAATATGTGTATAAAGTTTTTGCTCAATTGAATAAGGCGTTTAGATGCTATCGCACTTTTAAGATTTTGGTCCCATAGGCCATAATGATAAAGAATTTTTCATTGTGTCCCTGTAAAAAAACTATAAGTGCTACATTCACCAAAATCTATAGGGTTCGTACTATGGTGAGTTACAATATACGTACCAACTTTCAGCTTATTCGAACAAAGCGTTTAGACTCTAGCGTGTTCACTCACAGACATACACACATACACACATACATACACACATACACACACACATACATACATCATCTCAAAAATAGTGGAAACGGACTCAGAGGACCTCGAAACGTATAGAAACATCAAAATCTCCAATTCGGATTTTTGACATGATTACAATACTTTCCTCACTATAGTGTTCGGAAAGTAAAAATATTAAAAAGGTTTTGACAACAAGTTTTCGTCTGTAGTCAAAGCCTGACTATAGCACGGGAACCTGGGGTAATAAATGTTTGTTGAGACTTTTTTTTTTTTTTTTTTTTTTTTTTTTAAGAAGTAATTTAAATAAAAAAAAAAGAACTCTTTTAAATAAAAAAAAAAGAACTCCTTTCTTAAGTTTTTAAAGAACTCTTTTACCTTTTTTTTTTTTTTTTTTTAATTATTTATTAATTTTCCTAACACACACACACACACACACACACACAAGGAAAAAAAAAAAAAAAAAAAAGGTTGCTGTTTTTTAATAAAACTTTTTACCTGGTCAGTTTTTTAAATTCTCTTTGTCGTCTATAAATTCATAAATTGCAGTTATTGTAATAAATTATGGAAAGAAATATTTAGGAAGGGGGGAGAGTTTTTATTATTTGAAACATCTTTGCATTAAAGGAATTTTAAAAAGAAGTAATTTAAATAACATATTTAATAAATTTAAATAAGTTTAAATAATAATTAAAATTTAAATAAAATAATTTTTGTTTACTATTTAAACGTAAAAATAAGAATAAATATTTTACATATTTAAAAATTCTATTATAAATTTTTATTGCAATCCACGTTTTTCTTTCTTTCTTTCTTTTTTTTTTTTAAGCTAAGTAAAATAAACTGTTTAATAGATAAAAATGCAATAAATTTAAATTTCTACTGAAGTTATTTCAAGAAAATGGCAGTTTCGTTTTTAAAGAATTTTTTTTAACTATCTATTAATTTTCCTTAAAAAAAAAAAAAAAAAAAAAAAAAAAAAAGTTATTTTTTAATAAAACATTTTACCTGGTCTATTTTTCAAATTCTCTTTGTAGTCTATTAATTCATAAATTGCAATTATTGTAATAAAATATGGAAAGAAATATTTAGGGGGGGATGTTTTTGTCATTTGAAACATTTTTGCATTAAAGGAATTTTAAAAAGAAGTAATTTAAATAACATATTTAACAAATTTAAACAAGTATAAATAATAATTAAAATTTAAATAAAATAATTTTTGTTTACTATTTAAACATAAAAATAAATATTTTAAATTTGTATTGTAATTCAAGTTTTTTTTTAAGCTAAGTAAAAATAATAAAAAACTGTATCAGAAACAACTTCCAAAAATCCAAGTCTGTACGCATGCTCAGTTAGCATTTTTGTAGGGAGCCGGCGCTGCGGCGAGACGCTAGTCCCCAGCCCGCCCGGTTTCCGCTGTTCAATGTATTTTTCTAGTCAACTTTGTCCCCTTATTATTTCCGGTGTGAAACTTGTTTTTTTTTTTTTTTTTTTTTTTTTTTTTTAACACACTTGACATTGTGAGTTTTTTTGCTTTTCTTACCATGCTATTCCTATGGGGTTTTTAAGCTTTTTTTCCCCTCTTTTTCTACATTCTAGAGTAGCGGAGCCACCGCCACTTTAGAATGTAGGAAAAGAGGGAAAAAAAGGATAAAAACCCCATAGGAATAGCATGGGAAGAAAAGCAAAAAAACTCACAATGTCAAGTGCGTTAAAAAAAAAAAAAAAAAAAAAAAAAAAAAAAAAAAATCACACCGGAAGTGATAAGGGGACAAAATTGACTAGAAAAATACATTGAACAGCGGGAACCGGGCGGGCTGGGGCATGGGTCCTATCGTTCAGGATTAATACGACTCGCCTAGTATAACTCTTGGCGGTGTTGGGGGTGGGTGGGCGGGAATGTAGAAAAAGAGGGGAAAAAAGGCTAAAAACCCCATAGGAATAGCATGGGAAGAAAAGCAAAAAAACTCACAATGTCAAGTGTGTTTAAAAAAAAAAAAAAAAAAAAAGAATTCACACCGGAAGTAATAAGGGGACAAAATTGACTAGAAAAATACATTGAACAGCGGGAACCGGGCGGGCTGGGGCATGGGTCCTATCCTCCAGGATTAATACGACTCGCCTAGTATAACTCTTGGCGGTGGCGGTGGGGGTGGATGGGCGGAAACCACCGCCACTTTAGAATGTAGGAAAAGACGGGAAAAAAGGCTAGAAACCCCATAGGAATAGCATGGGAAGAAGAGCAAAAAAACTCACAATGTCAAGTGTGTTAAAAAAAAAAAAAAAAAAAAAAAAAAATTCACACCGGAAGTAATAAGGGGACAAATTTGACTAGAAAAATACATTGAACAGCGGGAACCGGGCGGGCTGGGGCATGGGTCCTATCGTCCAGGATTACTACGACTCGCCTAGTATAACTCTTGGCGGTGGCGGTGGGGGTGGATGGGCGGAAACCACCGCCACTTTAGAATGTAGGAAAAGACGGGAAAAAAGGCTAGAAACCCCATAGGAATAGCATGGGAAGAAGAGCAAAAAAACTCACAATGTCAAGTGTGTTAAAAAAAAAAAAAAAAAAAAAAAAAAAAAAAAATTCACACCGGAAGTAATAAGGGGACAAATTTGACTAGAAAAATACATTGAACAGCGGAAACCGGGCGGGCTGGGGCATGGGTCCTATCGTCCAGGATTAATACGACTCGCCTAGTATAGGCAGATTTCATTGATTTAGTTCATTGTTTTCAAATATTGATTTATTGATGAATGCTAAAGCTACGAAGATATAAAAGTGACTAAGAAGGCTGAAGCTACAGCACACAGTGTAGCAGTCTGCCAAGACTTTATTCCCCAGTTACTAGTCTACCATTCACCATACAAATTTTTAAAGTTAAAAACTACAATTAAAAAAATTACTATACGTGTACTTTAAGATTTTTTTTTTAAAATTTTACACCGTTTTGATAGGTATGTTAGCCCTTTGGCTCCTCTTGGAAATAGTTCGTCACATGTATTCATATATTAGCGTTATAAGTGATATATTTTATAACTTATCGTTTTCGCGTATTGAATTGCAGTTGAAAGTTTGAAATCACGAGCAGTCACTAAGAATGTTTAAGCTACAGAGAGACATATGTAGCAGTCTGCCATGATTTTAAGCACAAGTTATTAATCTGTCAGTCTGCATACAGCATTTTAATGTTACAAACTACAAAAAATTCAATCCATGTACATTATGGTTCTTTTTCTTGAAATTTTACGCACTTTCATGTTTGCACGTTATTCCCTATTGATTGCTCTGTCAGCAATTTTTTAGGTATTAGGGCAATAAATAAGAGATTTTCGTACAACTTCCATTAATCTACCTTGCGAAAATTTCCGCCTTTATTATGTAATAAGCTACTTAAGTAACCCCCCCCCCCCCCATGAAAATATCGTGAAATTTCAGAAAATTATTATAGTAAGTTACAGTCAGTTCGATAGAGTGTTCTGAATGTTATTTAGTCTCCCATAAATTAATGAAGTAAAACTACAGCAGACTTCTTCGAAGCTTTATTACAATTCTATTAATGCATATACGGCATACGTTGACGGGAAATAAATATGGATTACAATTCAACCAAATGCACTGTATGGGGAATCGACGTTGTTATTTGGATCAGTACTTTGATTTGATGGATCAAATTAGTTTTTTAAAATTGCACGCTTCCCCTTGTCGAATCGCCATTTTCATTCATAAATTAATATCATTTACTTCTTCAAAGGATCATATGTTGGATGATTTTAAAAATTGCATATAAAAGTCTGCATACGAATTATTTTAATAATGAAAAAATTCCTTTTGTAGAAATATTTATTTATTTTATTTCTCTTTCAGATAGATACCGAGGTGATCTCGCATCAAATTCTGGGCTATTTGAAGGATAATAATAATAATAATAAGCCATTTATTACTTCTATATCTAAATAAATGTTTCGTTATTTCTTGAGTTTGTTACTTTTAATCACAAACCTTTGTTTTCACCCTTTGACACACTTTGGCTGAGGCAGCCAACAAATGACTATCATAATGTATTTGTGTTTCTTCTCTTCAAGAAACACAAATACATTATGACAGTATTATGAAAGAAGGTGCAAATATTTTCTCAAATGACAGTAGTATACTGCTTAAAAATAACTCCTTTCAAATTACCAGAAAAGATATTGTATGAGCAAAAGCTGTACAAATTGAAATAAAAATAAAATGAAACTAGCTGGAACCCGTCGAATTCGACGATCACTTTATTGACCGTAATGTTTCACAAATCGTCGCATCACTATTTAAATGTATTTAAAATTAAAACATCTATTATAATTTATGACATTTCACTTAAAAAAAAGAAAGTCGGGAAATGCTTATAAATAAAAATACTATATATGACATCACTTTCTACAAAGTACTGTCAATGTGACTCAAACTGACTCCAAATAAACACTTTCTATCTTTTATTTTTCATTTCGTTTAATACTAAGACTACATGTTAGCTGACCCGTCCGGCGCTGCCCGAGCCCATGGTAATAACCTTAAATGAACCTTAAATTTGCATTGTTAACTCGATTTTGTTTGAATTTCTATTTTTAAATAAAAGCCTTGCGAAAAAAATAATAATCAGCTGTAACAAAAAAAAAAAAAAATATCTGGAACCGAACAAAACTTTGCCTTGTGACCCCCGGTGCCAGCAGCAGCGCATAAGCGGACCACTAATAACATAAAAAATTCCAAAAAAATAACCTGGAACCGAAAGAACCCACCCGGCAATGCCCGGGCCCATGATAATAACAATAAATCAACCTTAAATTTCTATGGTTTTATATCTTTAACTCGATTTTGTTTGATTTTCTATTTTTAAATGAAAGCATCACAATAATAATAATAATAATAATAATAATAATAATAATAATAATAATAATAAGCTGTAACAAAAAAAAAAAAACCTCAAACAGAACGGAACTTGGGTTCGTAACCCCGGTGCCTGCGGCAGCGTATATGCGGGTCGCTAATAACATGAAAAAATTCTTAAAATTAATCTTGAACCGAACGAACCTCTGAATCGTGTTTCTGCCGCCTGTGGCTGCGGCACCGTATAGCAGGCATGCTACGCACGCTCTGCAAAATTCACTTTCCTCCACCAGGGGGCGCAGTATGTTGCATACGAACATTACCAATCACCTTGAATTTCCAAGACCTTTCAAATAAGATGTCACATGGTGGTGTCTGCAAAATTCTTTAGTTGCACTTTCTCCCGCCAGGGGAGCACGGTGTGTTCTGTACGAACATCACCAATGGTCAGGAAATACCAAGACCTTTAAAATGAGATATAACATGATGGGGTCTACTACAAAATCACCTAGTTCCATTCTTCACCACCAGGGGGCGCACTATATTGTATACAAACATCCCCAATGAATATGAAATTTCAAGACCTCTATCACCAATCGCCTTGGATTTCCAAAACCTTTTAAATAAGGTGTCACATAGAGGTGTCAACTGCAAAATCCTTCAGTTGCACTTTCCACCGCGAGGGGGTGCAGTGTGTTCTGTAAGAACATCACCAACGGTCAGGAAATACCAAGACCTTTAAAATAAGATGTAAAATGATAGGGTCGACAGCAAAATCACCTAGTTGCTTTTTTACCACCAGGGGTCGCACTATATTGTATACGAACATCCCCAATCCTCAAGAAATTTCAAGACCTTTAAAATGAGGTGCTACATGTGTGGGTCTAGAACGGATTTCCCTCTCAAACTAATTTTCCCCCTCCCCCCCCCCTCCAAATATACTTTTCCCCTTTTTCCCCCTATAAAATGGAAAATTTCAAATTCGCAGAAAGTGATTTTTTAGTATTCGACTCCAATCCACATATGTACAATTTCTTCACCGTGAAGTAATTTGGAGCTTAGTTAAGCTCGTGAACGTGTTTTTAACACGTTTCCCGCCCGGGGGGGAAACCGTTCGACTTTTTTTTATTTTTCTCTTTTCATAGCACATCTACAGACCAAGACCTTCTTTTAGACACCTCAACCAAATTTTTACACCAAGTAGTTCTCTCAATATAGTGGAGACAGACAAAAACATGATTCAAATTAATATATAGACTAGCTGAAACCCGTCGAATTCGACGGTCACTTTATTGACCGTAATGCTTCAAAAATCGTCGCATCATTATTTAAATGTATTTCAAGTTAAAACATCTAATATAATTTACGCCATTTCACTTAAAACAAAGAAATTCGGAAAAATGCTTATAAATAGAAATACTATATATGACATCACTTTCTACAAAGTACTGTCAATGTGACGTCAAACTGACTCGAAATAAACAGTTGCTATCTTTTAATTTCTATTTCGTTTAATATTAAGACTACATGTTAGCTGATCCGCCCGGCGTTTTCCGGGCCTATTATAATAACCTTAAATGAACCTTAAATTTGTATGATTTTATATCTTAAACTCGATTTTGTTTGAATTTCTATTTTTAAATAATAGCATCACGAAAAAAAAAAAAAAAAAAAAAAAAAAAAAAAAAAATCAGATGTAACAAAAAAAAAAAAAAAAATTACCTTGCGCCGAACGAAACTCTGCCTTGTGACCCCGGTACCTGCGGCAGCGCATACGCCGGCCACTAAAAACATAAAAAAATTCCCAAAATTAACCTGGAACCAAACGAACCCGACCGGCGTTGCCCGGGCCCATGATAATAACTTTAAATTTGGATGATTTTATATCTTTAACTCTATTTTGTTTGAATTTCTAATTTTAAATGAAAGCATCGCGAAAAATAATCATCTGTAACAAAAAATTACCTCAAACCGAACGGAACTCGGGCTCGTGACCCCGGTGCCTGCCGCAGCGTATATGCTGGCCGCTAATAACATGAAAAAAATCTTAAAAATTAACCTTGATCCGAAAGAACCTCTGAATCGTGTTTGCGCTGCCTGTGGCTGAGGCACCGTATAGCAGGCATGCTACGCACACGCAGCAAAATCCACTTTCAGTATGTTGTTCCACGCAGTGTTGTATACGAACATCACCAATCGCCTTGAATTTCCAAGACCTTTCAAATAAAGTGTCACATGGTGGTGTCAACTGCAAAATCCTTTAGTTGCACTTTCCACCGCCAGGAGGCACACTGTTCTGTACGAACATTACCAACGGTCAGGAAAAACAAGACCTTTCCCTAACAGCACAAAATATTCCAGAAACGTAACAATCATATAACATTGAAACATTCTGAAACCTTCCGAAACGTTTAAAACTGTTCAGATTACTTTCCGATTAGTTTCAAAAACGTAGAAATGTCCGCGATCGTAACAAAAAATCAGATACGTAAGAGAAACGTTACAATCACTTAACAGATAGAAAATCAAAAAGGGCGAATGTTTCAGAAAGGTATCAGAGAGCATACTAAAACGTGTTACGTTTTTGAAATATTGTAAGCTTTTTGGAACATAACTGAAACATTCTGTGCTGTATGGGTTAATATAAGACGTAACATGATAGGGTCTACTACAAAATCACCTAGTTCCATTTTTCACCACCAGGGGGCGCACTACATTGTATATAAGCATCCCCAATCGACATGAAATTTCAAGACCTTTACCACATCGCCTTGGATTTCCAAGACCTTCCAAATAAGGTGTCACATGGTGGTGTCAACTGCAAAATCCTTTAGTTGCACTTTCCACCGCCAGGGAGCGCAGTGTGTTCTGAACGAACATCACCATCGGTCAGGAAATACCAAGACCTTTAAAATAAGGTGTAACATGGTAGGGTCTATGACAAAACCACCTAGTTCCATTTTTCACCACCAGGGGGCGCACTACATTGTATACAAACATCCCCAATCAACATGAAGTTTCAAGACCTTTAAAATGAGGTGCTGCATGTGTGGGTCTGGAACGGATTTCCCTCTCAAACTAATTTCCCCCCTTTTCCCCCCCTTCAAATCTACTTTCCCCCTTCCCCCCCACCTTTAAAATTGAAAATTACAAAATCGGAGATATTGATTTTTTAGTATTCGAGTCTAGTCCCCCATGTACAGTTTCTTCACCGTGAAAGATTTTGGAGCTGAATTATGCTCGTAAACGTGTTTTTAACCCCTGCCCCACCAGGAGGAAAACCGTTCGATTTTTTTTTATTTTTCTCTTTTCATAACACATCTACAGACCAAGACCTTTCTTTAGACACCTCAACCAAATTTTTACACCTAGCCGTTCTCTCAATTTAGTGGAGACAGACAAAAACACGTTTCAAATTAATATATAGATTCTTTCCTGTTGCCACACTGTAAAAAAGGCACAATAATTAAAAAATAAAATGATAACACGTGAACTTTGCTTTCATAAGGCAATAAAAATTCTAAAAATTCAGATTAACTCGCTATATTTTTGCATTTCCGAAAATGAAATAAAGAAAAAAGAGAAAAAACGGAGAAATAAATAAATATTTTTTTCATGATGCCACACTGTAAAAAAGGAACTATAATTAAAAAATAAAATGATAAAACGTGAACTTTGTTTTTATAAGGCAATAAAAATTCAGATTAACTCGCTGTATTGTTGCATTTCCGAAAATGACGTCATTCTAAAAAAGAAATGTGCATTTTTCGTATATTAATTGGGAACGTTTGACTTTTTTTTATTTTTCTCTTTTCATAGCACATCTACAGACCAAGACCTTCTTTTAGACACATCAACCGAAATTTACACCTAGCCGTTCTCTCAATATAGTGGAGACAGACAAAAACATATTTCAAATTAATATATAGATAAAATAGGGTAGCTGCACCCATAATGGACAATTTAGTTACGTTTTCTAAATATTTCTTGTGTAATGTTCTTAATTTTAGAGAGAACAATTTTAACCAATATTGGATACCAAAGTTAATACTTTATGCACATGAATGTGACAGAAAAAAGTGCTAATTTATTTTTATTTTTTTATTTTTATCTTGGAAAATTAATTATTCGAGATGGATATAATTGCGCCAGTGGCAGACAATATTTCTGTTCGAGTAGGGGACACTTTTGAAATACTTCAGAAAAAGTGAAATTAAATGGGAAATGATTGTAAATGACATTTAGTAATCAAGTAAACTTTCAATTACAATAAAATTTCAAAAATTAATATTTAAATGTGTACCGTAAATTGTAAACAAAATTGTAAACAAAAATCAGAACAATTAATTTCAATCTATTTTTTGACTAAATCTATGCTACTTTTATAATTCCATGTTATAACTACTGAACTACAGGTTATAAAAATATTGAAAATCTATTTAAGATTTGTTTTAATATAATTCTTGTGTACAATTTTAAATTAGCACATAGCCGGGAATATCCCATTCATCCCCATTCAAACAGTCCCATTCATCCCAACCACCACATGATAAAAATAAACAGGAAATAGGATTAATCAACAATTGCCAATCTTCTTCTCGAATATCATAAAAACAATAAAAAGTTATGCATTTTCACCATATAAGAATTATATTAACTTTAAGCAATTAGTTAATGTCTTAACTACAGCCGGTAACAAAAGTTTCCGAACACTAGCAAAAATTCCCATGTAAAAAAAGTACACTTCATACGGTTTTGTTAAATAAATCCTTGTCGAATTCTGTTCCTAGTCAGTGTAAAAACATGATTCGATAAGGATTTATTTAACAAAACCATATGAAGTGTACATTTTTCACAAAGAAATTTTTGCTAGTGTTCGGACACTTTTGTTACCGACTGTACTACCTAATTGAATCTGCAAAAACTTACTTTGGCAGCTGAAAAAGGCAATTTAAATTTATTTCTGCCCTTCTATGGATAGCGCAATTCTGAAACTACTTCAGTGCTGCCATAGATCAGAAAAATTGTCAAGTTTCCAGTGCTTGCAAAACATAAAAATTTTCTGCTGTCCCATTCACCCTGCGTCCTATTCAACCCCACTCTCCCCTATTAATTGAAGATAACAAATTGTAGGAGAAAATACAATGTATTTATTTCAGATAGAGAAGTACAATATGGATTATAATGGCTTAAAATACAATTTTTATTTCTTCATTCGCCGCTGAAGCGCATTTGGATTTCTATCTCTAGATTTCTCCTCCTATCGCACTTAATACGGGGATTGCTCCTTCTAAAAGAGAAAGAAAGTCTTTGTAAAAAGAATATCCTCTAAAATTTTATTTTATTTTAAAATTGTTTTTATGAAAATGGATTAAAGTAACAATACTCTTAATATTTTTATACAAAACGTCCAACAGGATTCGTTATAAGAAATTGGGATTTTTTAAGAAAAAAATAAGGTCAAAAAATGACCGATAGGTGACGCTTTTGTTGATTATGTTAAGCAAATTAATGCAAATGAGTCATACATTAAAACATAATGACAGAAACACAAAAACAATACAATTGAACTTTTCACAGATTTATTTAAGCTGAAGTTATTTAACATGACCTCCACCACATTGTATGAAGCAAGTAAGGCGAGTCACAGCACCTGTGACAGCTGAGAACAACATATCTGGATGAATCACAGACAAGGTCTGCTGAATGGCATAAAATTCAACCTGATTTGCATAAACCAACTTCGTGTTCAGCGCCACCTATCGGTTATTTTTTTATTGTTGTTGTTTAGGTGTATTTAAAAAAATCTACCCTCTTTCTGATGTCATTTGTGCAAACCGCACTTTTCTATCATCTTTTGTTCTTTTTTAATGATTTTTTTAAGTTTTCGCGAACTTTTGGCGGGGCACCCGGTATATATCGCTAAGAGATTTCCTCGGACTCTGTGTGCGGATGCACCGAGCATAAGATCACATGCTGAATAATCCATTTAAAAATACTTTTAAAACCCAAATTCTTTATGTATCGTATCACATATATCTTTTCGAAGTTAAAGACATTATGGAAAATTTAAAAACATTTTTTTTTTTTTTTCTAACATAAATTTCATTAAGTGATCATAAAAATGAATTTCTTTTCTTAACTAAAATTTTCAGGATATCGTCTGCAAATACAAAATCAGGCAATTAGTACAGTATAAATTCCGTACATTTACATGTATAATTCTTGATAATATTAAAATATATATATATATATATATATATATAAAACCATTAATGACTGACATCTATAGTCGGTAACAAAAGTCTCAGAACACTAGCAAAAATTCCTATATAAAAAAGTACACTTAATACCATTTTGTTAAATAAATTCCTTGTCGAATCCTGTTCTGACTAATAACAGAGTAATTTGTGTCTCTAGTAAATATAGTTCCATGTAATCCTTATAAATTCTAGTTCCCTTTCCTACGAAGTTCTAAAAACCGTCATCAGCATTTTAAATCGTCTTCCTATATCATCGTGAGGTCAAAATTATTTAAAAATTTCTTCAAATAGAAGCGAACTCAAGAGGTGGAATTTAGCAACATAATCGTGATTTATGGCACAGTTCTAGGAAATCCAGAGAGAATTTCTCGAAATACAAAAGATTTGTAATCTCTAAAATATTCGTAATATTGTTTCACCCTCAAGAAAAGTGTAAGGTAAAGGTTCACAATTTAAAAAAATGCTATAAAAAAACCAAATATTATTTTTTTGCTAATCTATTGCTGCACTTTGAACTCATTCTTACCCTATGCATTTCCGTTACTAATTTGTTTTTATTATTAGTTTAATAATAAATTTAATATAAATTTAATATAAATTTAATATAAATTAAAGCGACAGCTGCAATAAAAACAAGAGAGTTATTTTGCGCAATCTCTCCCTACAGAGTAAGAGAGACACTGCACACATGGGTAGGAGAGATTGCGCTTAATTATAACTACAATTAAGTTGCTAGCATAAATAATTGCACTTAAACGACACTATTGTACAGATTTCGTAGACAAATATATATATATATATATATATATATATATATGTATGTATGTATGTATTATATTTGGCGGGGTATTTCAATTTAATAATTAAAAAAAAAAACAGAAATAATAATAATAATAATCAGAAATGATTAAAACATAAAAAAAAAAAAAAAAAAAAAAAAAAAAAAAAAAAAAAAATTAAAAATCTGAAAGAAAAAAGACCAGAAAATAAAAAATAATATTTAGTTACAAGATAACAGGTTTAATTTAAAATTTGTACAGTTCCTTTTCAGTTTGAGTAGTTTCTTGTTTACTGACCCCAATCTGTCGTTGGCCGCAATCCTTCCACTAATTCTTGTGACTGGTTCAGCTTTTGTGAAACCACCTGCCACAAGTAACATATATAAATGAGTCCATGAGAAGTCGCTAAATTTAAAAATATTTTCTAATATTTATAGAAATTACGAGGAAGAATTATGAAAAAATAAGGCATCATTTTTGAAAACGTGATAAAATAACCCCGTTTTATCTTAGACGCTTGAAGCTATCAACATTTACGTTCTAGTCGGCACATCACTGTTATTGTTGTACCACCACCTGTATTCTCAGCGCGCCCATTTTACTCTTTTACTGATGACCCACTATGTGCGCAATCTCTCTTACCCCGCAATCTGTCCTAGCTTTACCTTAGACTAGAAATTTCAATTGTATCTTCTATCCAAGTTATTTGTTTGCCTTATACGCATAGCTCGTAAATCAATATTTCTAGTTTAGAAAATGACTACATATTCCCGGGCTTTTTTTTTTTTTTTCTCAGTGCAACAACATCATATCTTAATGGTATTTCTTTGTCGATTACAGGTAAAACATAAAATGAAACAATTTTTATTTTTATTTTTTCACTAATCGGCTATTTCAAAATGGAAAGTGCTTAAGAAATCATCTATATAACTGGTTCCTTTGGTTTTACGTCGCACCACTGTTGCGGAAAGGGCAATTGAAGAAGGTCTGAGACTCACCTTTAGAAGTGGTACGGAGACAAAAATATCTATAACAAATATTAGAAAAAAAATTCATTGAACTTCCAGCTGTGCTTTCTCGGCGGTATGCTGAACTCTGAGAGAAGAAAATAAATAATGAAAACATATCAAGTATTGCTGAAGTAACTCGCAAGCATCACATAAAGAGAAATCATAAGTTCCACATAAATGTATGATACCGGCATCTAAAATTTGGTGTGAAACTTGAGAGACTTTAAAGATATTATGTGGAATTTTAAAATTCTTAAAAAGAAAAAATAATAATTATATAATTGAATAAGTGATTAAAAAGATAAATTTATTTACTTACCTGAATCTTCATCAGGTTCTCCTGAAAACAGAAAATTAGACATTTAGTATCAATATAAAGTCTATACGTTTTAAAAGGACGTAACGTACATTTACATTGTACGTAACATATTATATACTGAAAAACATAAATAATCATAACGTTATAAAAAAATATATTGTTTTCATAATTACTTCGAAAATAATCAGTGACCATCCTTATTATGATTATTATTATTGTTATTACTTTTACTAATACATAAATAAATACATACATTTAGATATATATGTGTAAATGCATGTTTGTAGTTGTTTATGTTTTAGTAAGAGAAATAGTAATAATAATGCCATGTGTATGTATATATATAGGACACACAACAAATAAGACAATCTTAAACAGAAAGGTAAAATTAAATGTATTTTGCATTATTTCAAAGATTAAATACTTTTTTGCTGGTGGGTGGAGAGTGTTGGAGGTGAAATTTTGGTTATGTTTAACTAGTTAAGTGAGATCTAGAGCATATGTTTCTGTTTTCCTACGATAACTTATGCAGTTTATTATTTTATACTTGCGATCATTGTCTCATATTGCACGAATTTAACTACCGAATAAACATCACGTATCATATATTCAAAGAACATTTTAAATCTGCCGATGATAGCATAGAAACAAGAATGAAAAGATCATGCCTTTCCTATAGATTATAAATATTTTCTAATTGTACCTACTCGTTGCATAGTTTAAACCTCAATGCAATTTTTTAATATAGGATCGCACAACGGACAGACAGGCAGACTGCTTTTTTGGGCTTTTAGCATCGAGTAAGTAATTTTGCGAGTGTTTCCTATATTTTTTATTGCGTTATTTGTTAATTTATGCTATTTTCTTCTCGTGCGTTGCCGCTTTGACCGCAGCACTCGTGCTTACTTTATTCGCCTGATGAAGGGTCGTGTGTTTTTTCGATCCGAAACAATTGTTGCGAGTTTATTACATTTTATGGTGTTTATTCAAAGTTTGTAAGAAATAGATTACATGGGTTTCAAAATTCCAAAAAATAATTTATTTTTTATCTAATAGTACAATTTTTTAACGATATTTTTCAAACATTTTAAGTTTTCGGAGTAAAAGTCTTAAAATGAAGGATCATTGGACATTTGGATCATTTTGTTCCTATACATGAATAATTACTATTTTCTACTACTACACGATTTCACGAAAACTAATGCACCGACGTTATTGGATTTTGGCACACTTTTAAAAATAGAACAGACAAATGCTTAAACGAAAGTTTTTCTTTTTCTTTCTTTCTTTTTTTTCTGATTACAAATTATTTCACAAGAGAGGGCTAAAGTTTGCCAAAAATTTTACTGTTACTGCATACAAAAACCTTAAAGTTTCTTCTTCTTCTTTTTTTTGCTTGTTTCTTTTTTTCAAATACTTCGTTCAAGCAAAGACATGCTATAGATAAATGAAAGTTTCAACACTAAGCAAATTTTAGAGAAAAATACAAATATTTCACTTTTGCAAGAAATGAAAATTTTTAAATATTCAAAATATTTTTAAAAGCTTTCGAGACCTTTGAAATTTATGTCTTAACAAATACTTGTGTAAAAACTAATGACCAAGGATATTGGTTTCGATTGCTTTTTGAAATATTTGGAATATTTAAAAATTTTCATCTCTTGCGAAAGCGAAATATCTGTACTTTTCTCTAAAATTTGCTTAGTGTTGAAACTTTCTTTTATTTATAGCTTGTCTTTGCCAAAATAAATTTCTATTATTATTTTTTTTTTTTCAGGGATCCACAATAAAAATCTTCTACAGCTAATTTTTTTTTTTTTCGTATGTGATCACACAACGGACGGATAGACGGACAGAAAGACAAGCAGTTAGATCAGATGAAGTGATAATTACGCTTAAACAGTGTCAAAAAGTGTTAAAAATGCTTATGCAATTTCAGTAATTTGCAATTGTACGTACTAATGTACAATACCTGAATATTTAAGTGTGGACTCGTAAATCTTAAGAATTTGCATGGATATCAAAATTTCGAAAAATCATTTTTTCCCCCTTAAATCTAATAGTACAATATGTCGACAGTACTTGCCGAACGCTTCAAGTCAGCCAGAGTACAAGTCTAAAGATGAAGAACTTTTGGAAATTTCTCAGTTTTGGTTCATTTTAAAACTTTAATCGCCTTTTTCTAAAAACCTTATTTTTGAATTCGTTGAACACGATTTCTCATATATTAATGCACCGATCTTATTGAGATTTTGGCAAACATTTTGAAATTGACGAGTGCTTTTCTTCTATTTTTAACACTTTCCAATAAAGTTAAAATACGTTAATGACTTCAGTTTGTATGTCTGTCTGTCCGCACTCTAACTCCAGTAACTATTTATGGAATTTATTGAAACTGATGTACGTCATTCCAGTTCACCATCGAATGTTCTCTATTGAAAACGGAGTTAATATCTCCCCTGGTTTGTGTACAGCGGCACCAGAAAATTTTCCAAAGCACTGTATTCTACGAAAAGTATTTCTATAAACTATAATAATTTTACCGTACACAAATCGTAATGGAATTGAAATATGTTATTTAAGCTCACTGTCGGATGTTTCATATGTAAAACGGAGTAAATACCACCTGTGGTTTATGTATAGGGTCACTCAAAATTATTCCAAAACACTGCATTCTATGAGAGGTATTTCTATAAACCAAATTTTAAGGACTTTGCAAAAAACTTTATGAAATTGAAATATGTTATTCGTATACACTGAAGACTGCTTTCTATGGAATATAGTACGATTAGTGTCAGATTCATAGGACCACACAAAAATATTCAGTTATATTAAGGGTTATTAATAAAAATTTGCTGTACTTGGACTTTAGTTTACATTAAGCGTTTTTAACACTTTATAAAAACTTTAATGTGGGAATATGTGAAAAAAATGATTGATCTTAATTTCATCCACAGATTATTTAAACGGCTTTTTTAATGATACATTTTGTTTTCCTGTAGCCTGTTATTAAAGTTAGTCTTGCAAATTTGCAAAGAAATATGTTTTTAGTACTTATATTTTATTTTAATTTAAAATATATTGCTAAAGAGAGTGGATAATTAAAGCGCAACATGCGTTAAAAATGACATCTACTTCGAGTTATTAATTTTTTGTAGAAACGTTTTATACAACATTGGTCATTTTTTTTTCTTTATAACTTAACGTGAATTAAGTTAAATTACTGAGATTAATTTTTAATTGAATAATTGTTGTAGTCTTTTGTTAAAAATAATTTTATTATTTTAAAAAGTGCTTATGTAAAAAGTAAAAAAAAAAAAAAAAAAAAAAAAAATGCTTACTTTCATTTTGAGGAAGAGAATTCACAAAAATAGGACCTAAAAAAGAAAATTACTTATTTAATAATGAAATATTGAATCGATTTGGAATACAGAAACATTTATATGATATATGCAATGTTTTGATTAGCTGTCTCCTTTGTTATTGGGGTGGGGAGGGAGAAATCTGTTTATATATATATATATATATATATATAAAGGCTAAAGTGCAAATGTAGAAAGTATCGTGCCGTTTGCATGCATTATTAACACTTTCTAAATTTACATAATCGTTGAATCATTTAACCTCCAAAGTACTTTCTTTATGTTATCAAACAACGGACAGACAGACATAGAGACTATCTGAATTTCTTATTACTTTTAAACATTACTGGCAAATGTTAAACCACTCAGCACGAACAAAGATGCAATTCCATGAATTTCCAGTCATAACCCTTAATGTATCTCCCTATTTTAGTGTAGCTCAGCATTAAACATAGATTTTCTTATGATTTGTGCACTACAAAAATATTTAACAATCACTTATAAAAGGCCCTCTCATAAAACGCAATGAATTTGGATGCTTTTGGGTGCCCTTTACACAAACTAGTTGTGTTATTTATACCATTTTTAAAAGGAAACTTGCATAGTGAACTGGAATAGCCCATATAATTTTGAAGTCATGGACAAAAACACAGACGGACAGAAAAACAGACAGAATAATTCAAATCATAATCTTTCATGCTTAATTTAAACAAGAATGTAACGAATGAATGAAACTAAATAATTTTTAACTACGCATGCGATAGCTTTTAAAAATTTTCATTTACATGTTTTAATAGCAAAAAAGTATGGAGAAATGTATATGAAAACTCCAAGAAAAATTTCGTGTAAATTCTAAAAATTATGAGCGATAAAATGAACAGAATAGCAGTTCTTCTGAAACTAAAAGCTAAACGAAGATGGGTTTTACTTACATTTTTATTCTGATTCATTCAATGCCCAATAGTGTTTGGCATTTACTGGCAACATATACATCAGATTTGTTTGCTTGACTCTCAAAGCCTGCTTGTAAATCTTCGTCAGATAAAGGCAGATAGTACATGACAGAATACAGTACGAAAAATTGAAAAAACACCCAGGGCCAGTACGGGAATCGAACCCGCTCTCCTACGCTCGAAGGCGATTAGAAGTGTGGTGACATAACCACTCGGCCACGGAGGGCCACATGCCCAATAGTAATAGAGTATCTACTGATTATCAATAAATATTGACCCCCCCCCCCCTCCCGTCATCTTACTTTTTTGGGAGAAGTGAAAATCTATTCATATTACCTTTCATAACTTTTTAAATTTACACGATATTTGTTTGGAGTTTTCCTATAAGTTACTCAATACATTTGTCTATTAAGTTATGCAAATTAATTTTTTTTTAAAGCTAGCGCATGCGTAGTTAAAAATTATTATTATTTTTTAAATGCTCATATTTTACAAAATATATCACATTTTTGCATTATGTTTGCAGTATGCTATAGTATACCAAATTTGTAAAAATGTCTTTGGCCTTGATCTAATGCCCTGTGTTATAATTAAAAAAATGGAAAAATTTTGTAGCGATTTAAATATATATATATATATATGAATATATGTGATAGTCTCATAAAAATTTCTACTAAAATTTCTATAATCCTCATAATCACATGCTACAGCCAAAATGCATTTAAAGCATTACTTTTTACAGGATGATCCAAAACATTTTCACATTTGTTTAATTTTTTACTGATACCTTTTCCCTCTTTAAGACAACTTTTTCAGAAGTAGATGAGATATAATATGTTTTTTATACTACCAGAGTTTCAAGATGATACCTAAAAAGCATTTTTAGGTACTTCACAAAACGTCTAAATTAGAAAACGCCAAATACTTGTTGATAGATAGTATGTGTGTTAATATGAAAATACGGTAAATGTCTTAGCCATTTAAATATGAAATACTAAGTATCTATATTAAGCATCTTTGTGACTTTCCAATTTTTAAAGTGAATTAAAATTTAATTTTAAACTTCACTTGGACAAATTTGAAATATTGTATGCCAATATCAACAAAAAATAATGTTCTGAATATGCTTTTTGCATTATAAATTAAAAGAAAATAGCTATTAAAATAGACTCTTGTGAAAAAATTAATTTACACACTTCAAGTTAAATTAATTAATGAAGTCATGCGTACTTACACTTTTTGTTTGATTCCATGTTGACATTTTAGAACCTAGCTAAAATATTAATTTTCATAAATTGAAAATAAAAGTTAAACAGTAACGAATGTTATTTTTAAATTTTGGTGTAATTAATGAACAAATTTGTATTTACATATTCTTACCTGTGAAAACATAAGTTACGTATTTTTTTTTTTTATGATCTTCTTTCGTTAAAATTAAACAATATAATATTGGTGATAAACAGATATTATCAGAAATATATGAACTATGTGTTTGTTAATGAAAATTCATCGAATTTTGGAAATGTTATTTAAGAATCTGTACTGAAAACAAGAAGTTTCATTAAATTTTGAAATTATAGAAAATTGTGTATAATTTTGAGATATCAGTATAATAAATTTGTCTCATAAATATCCTCTGATGAACAAAACATATTTGGCAGTTAATGGTATGAGTGTATTAATTTTCTTGCATAATCATGTCCATCATGCACAATCAATACCAAAAATGAACTATATTAGACATTTTTAAATTAATATATATGGCTTATCTATTTCGTTCTACCTATACATCAGTTCAATACACATAGAGCTTTGAAAATCCAATTTCATTTAATAAACAATTAAGGCTGACTTATTTTTTCATAAAGCAGTGCTTAGGAGAAAGTGATAAATAAATGTTCTCATGAAATTATACATTCCTTCAGATCAGTATTATAATTACGGACAATTTTGTTAGATTAGTTTTTTTTCCCCGATGTTATATTACTATTTTAGCATAAAACCTTTTATTTCTAACTGTAATATGATTCGTTAATGTAATTTTATGGAAAAGTTAAATTAGTTACTTTAATGTATACATCTTTTCTTGAACACCAAAAATACATTAGATAATTTTTCAACTACTGTGTTTATTTAAATTATTCTGATATTTTACTGTACTTCACCACTAGTCAAACTTTATTATCATTGAACAAACTTTATTATTATTGACAGACATTGATGAACGGTTCAGTTAATCATCAGTAGTGCAGAATGCAGAATACAACTGAAAAGATTAGTGGATGAACATACTGAATAGAAATTTAGTACATTTGAGAAATTAAACAGTAAATAAGCAAAAAAAAAAGCTAGAAACTATGTACATAATAATTTCCTATGTCGCCAATTATTTCTAGTAATGTCATATTAAAGTATTTTTGGAATTGAGATTGATTTATAAAAATAAATTCATTAAGCTTATTACCTAAAATTAATTTGATTTTTTAAGACCATTTTTTTTTTTTTTTTTTTTTTTTTTTTTTTTTTTTTGTGGTATGTATGTTTCCCATCGCCCACTGGGAGCCAGTCAAAAGCAAGACGTCTTATGTTTTGCATTTCTTTTTATTTCGCATTACATTAAATTTATAAAATTTAATTTGCAAATACTAAACTCATCTGACGTCACCTGGAACAGTTTTCTTGCTGCTGAGCAAACTTACAGGTCGTTTTCTGCGTTTACGACTTGAAAATCCAGAAATCAGTCATCGAGCTAACCGAAGTCGAAAATTTAAATAGTCTTGAGGTCCTGAATCTCTTCTTCTTACTTTCTAGAGAATGGAGGTATTTACAGTTGCCAGATCAATTAGGAAGAATAGGATTCGACATTTAAAAATGAATGAAGTTGGTGGGAAGTATACTTCCCGCGGCCTTATAAAGGGTTAACTTAATGCTCGATATTTAAAAAAAGGTGATAATAAGTTCTTCCAGACTTCTGATATTTTTTCAAAAATGTCACTTAACAGGTTCATGCACTTAACACTTCTATTGAAAGAAAATTAAGCACTTTGCCTTTTTAGTAGCCATAGCATAACTACATAAATTTGTTTAAAATTAAAACGTTATGTGATACTAATAAGGAAGAAATGCCTAAAACTATTCTTGGCTCTAAACACGTTTACAACGATAAAATAAGCGAAGCCAATTTCCGCGCCTTGTTTTTTTTTTCACGAAATTGATACCTGTGAATTCCAGTAAGCACACAGTTCGTTCTGTTTACTTCCGCCGCACCAACTCCGGAGCTACCGCCTCGAAAAGTTCTGGACCCCGTTTTACAATGACGGCTAAGCCGCTTAATATATACACGCTTTGGAAAGTAATTATTATTCAAAATATCAACAGGAAAGACTGGACAGAAAAAGGATTTCAACTCACCCATAAGGACACAGACAAGGGCCACCAGGGCGACAAAGTAATACGCCCACTTCATATCTTCGAGATGACAGTTATTCAAAGCAAGAGGATGTCTAGAAGGTATGACGATCCTGAACACCAAAGACACGTTTTATGATTTCTGGTTTAAATCACTTGCGTTTGAGGTATTTAAAAAAAAATATATATCAAGTCATTCCATCTTTGAGTCAAGCCATCTTATCGATGGACAAGTCATCCCTTGAGTCAGCAAAACGTATTAGAAAAATTTCACTGCATAACGAATTGCGTGCAGAGAGATCATTATCAGGTATTGGATTGTCTTTCCTTTTGTTGTTGTTGTTGTGGTGTATGACAATGTGCAGTCGTGATAAAAATAGAAGAATAACAAAACTAGTATGTTGTGGCCACCACAAGACCTTCTTCTATATTTTCCTATACAAGATCACTCACTAACAAAATAAAAAAAGGTTTTTTTTCGTTAAAAGTTAAAAAAATCGATAACTATGTTTTAAATTATCATAGTTCAACCATTTATAGTTCAACCATTCGTTTTAAATGTATTGAGGAGACCTTTCGAAAGATACCCATCTTGAAAATTTACACCCCTCGGGATGGGGAGGGGGCTTCCCCCCAGGGGGGTTGACGAGGCTCCTACATATACAATTTTTTTTTCCCAGTTGACTATCTCTATTATAAATAATTCTTGTAAATTTCATAATGATTACTACAATATAATTCTCTTTCTGCACATTTATACAAAATTTTGTCCTATATTACCATGTTAAAAATTTCGAAAAAGCGGGATGGCAACGCAACCTGTAAGACAATTTTTACCAAAAGTTGATAAGCACTAATTTATGTACAGGCGCAACTACATACCAATTCGTATAAAATTCTGTGCAGTAGTTCCTGAGATACAGTTGCCAAAAAATTTTGTAACACACACACAGACACAGACAGACAGACAAATATTTTCTAAAAATGGTCAAATCATGTTCTACAGTTCTCAAAACGTGTAAATCCATCAAAAACCCGAGTTCGAAAATTTTACAAATCCAATACTTTCTTCTATTGAATATAGAAGA
Source organism: Salticus scenicus (assembly GCA_963930645.1). Taxonomy (NCBI): domain Eukaryota; kingdom Metazoa; phylum Arthropoda; class Arachnida; order Araneae; family Salticidae; genus Salticus; species Salticus scenicus. The sequence continues at coordinate 200,780,158 of OZ005661.1, forward strand.
AAGTAAAAAAAGTGAGATAAAAATTAAATATTGCTAAAAGTGTGGAGCACAGTCTTGGCGATGTCTATGGCTCTTTCTGTGTATAAAGTGTCCATGTTGCAGTCATTGTCTGTCTTGAAAAGGGCACCAGCAATGAAGGGCAGCTAAAAATGCACTAGTCGTTATGGATGGTTACCAGAGCCCCGAGGGGTCGGACTTCTACCTGTTCGTACGCGCGAGGTATTTTATTTCCCTCCTACCACCCAAAGGATAACCTATCCTTCCTCTTCAGTATAATTGCCTTTCCTTAGAACAGCGACCGCATTCACATTCTGTTGCTTCTCAAATCATGAACAGTCTATAATAAAAGTGTCCGAACACTAGCAAAATTCACTAAGTTAAAAAGTACACTTCATACAGTTTTGTTAAATAAATCCTTTTCGAATCCTGTTCTTAGACTGACTCAGAACAGGATTCGACAAGGATTTATTTAACAAAACCGTATGAAGTGTTTTTTTTTTTTTACATAGGGAATTTTGCTAGTGTTCGGACACTTTTGTTACCGACTGTAGCCGTTTAGGACAAAATTTAGTATGAATGTGAACAATTAAAGTTTTTTTTAACGAATTATTATGAAATTAAGAAAAATCAATGATAATAGTGATAGTCAACTGGAGTATATTTTCCATGTTGTTGTCTATCAAAGGAACTCGTCAATATCTTGAAAAGGATAGTTGGACTATCGATCTCTAATAATTTAAAACTAGTATCGCCCAGTGGTCGAAACTCGACCATTTTTTTTGCAAAGCGAGGCAAAGCAAAGTTATTGCCTTGTCCTATACGGAATGCAATTGCAACACAGCTGCGGCAATTGCTTGCTGATATTCACTTAACTGAATCAGCAGAGTTTTACTTAATATAACTATTTCTCTCGGTAGATGTTAGCCTTTCCTGAAATGAGAGAACATCGCAACGTGAAAACGCCCCTTGTTGTGTGATACAGCCCAGAAGCTAATAGGTACCATGTCAGACCAAAGGTCCAACCAAGTATCAAATTCTGTTAAATTAATTCGATTGGTTCATAAAGTACAGTGTTTGAACAAAAAAAAAAAAAGATATTTTTCAAAAATGGTCGAATTGAGTTCGGGAAATTTCAAAACGTGTAACTTTATCGAAAACCGAAAATCTAAAACATTTCTGAATCTTATATTTTCTACTTATGTATGCAGAGGAAACACTGGAACAACTATAGTATTTCCCCTCAGCTAGATTTGGCGATTTTTCGTTGGCGATTATGGCTAAATCATAAATCTAAAAGTCATAAATCATATAGCATAAATGATAAAATCGTAAGCTAAATTATAAATCATAAATCCAAAATAAATAGCATGTAGGCTGCCATATTATATCGCAAACAATCCAGAACGACATCGTTATCGTTCAAATCGGCGCCAAAGAAAAATCGCCAAATTCAGCTGAGGGAAAATACTATAGTTGTACCGTCAATTTCACTAGTTTCACTTAATTAAAATGCAAGGAAATCTCAAAACGTGTAAATTCATCGAAAACCGGAAATCAAAAGTTTTTATGTATCTTCTACTTGCTTCTTCTACCCACAAAAGCTAGCAATAAAGACACCTTTTTAAAAAATATGTAGCCAATTTCAGTTAATTGAAACGTAAAGAAAGCTCAAAACATGTAAATTCAGCAAAAAACGCAAATCGGAATTTTTTCCGTATCGTCTACTTACACATGCAGCAGTTAGTAACAAATCCATTTTCCTTTTATTTAGTATATTAGTTCAATATTTATTGTTTAAATATCACCCTTTGAAATGAAATGTTTATGTTTACATTCGAAACTGGAAGTTTGCCATTTTTTTTTCTGGAGTTTTGTGATTTTAAATTAAAATTTTATCAATTTTACAGAAAAAATAACTCAATCAAACACATGTAGACAGTAACTTATATATAACTATACCCAAATATCGGAATTAAAATCGGCAGATAATTTCCGTTATTTTTTAATAATTTTTTACAAAAAACTCAATGGACAATTAACATAGAAAATCTTTTACATGGCTCCATGGACAGACAGTGACGTCATCACTTCGCTTGCGTATAGTGATGCTACATTATACAAATTACTGTGTCTATGGTTTTATTTGAGCTTTATGAAATTGCCAGATTTAACAACTTTCTACTTTTAGGTATTTTTTAATGTGAAGGAATACGTGTATAAAAGGGGAAAATGGGGGAAAATGCATAAAAAATAAATGTATTTTTAAATACCTTCTTGACATCGTAAGAAAATAATATTTGTATTCGCACCTTCCGGCTAACCATACCTTTTGAATGATACCATTTTCAACCCTCTACTCCCATAATTAATATGTTAAAAAGGGACAACAAATTTTATGCTTGCCTATTAATATATAGATAAAGTAATTTGATATATATATATATATATATATATATATATTTTTTTTTAACGAAAATAAATCTAGGAAAATTCATTTTTTAGATGTAATTCGTAGAGGATAAACTGACTTTCTTAGGATATGTAGTAATACTTTTTTGGTATAAAAATCACTTCGGTTAGTCAGGGAAAAAAATTGAAATAGTCATTTTATTGCCTATTATATATTAATTGGTACATGTTACAAAAAATTAAGCAATTTTAATATTAACCAGAATGTTTTTTCTTTTTTTATTCAAAACTATCTTTTTTTTTCAGGGGGAAGATACTTTTTGACGTTATTTTATCGTATTAAAATTGATTGAGATCCGAAATTAAAAGTCACCATTACTGTTTCTGATATTTTTAAGATGAAAATCATCTTTTTTTCTGCACACACTCAGCAATTTTTTTTATGACGAGTCATCTCCGACAGCTTCTCACGATATTTAGACGCAAAAATAATTCGGAAAAACCTCCTCTTCATTCTTATGAGATATTTCCAATTTTCAGCTGACGGTTTCGTTTTATTTAACTAACACACACGACATTATCGTAATCGGATCAGGTAAAAAGGAAATGTTTCTTCAAATAGTTCCGATATAGATTCACAAATTTTAACAGAAATTTACAATACACACGCTTCTTTTCTATTATAGACACCTGATTATTTTGGGGATTTTGCTCCTTGCATGAGAGATGAAGTTAGAGCTAAAATTTTCTCGTTGCATTGGTTCTTTTCTATTTCAGAGATAAGTTTCGAATTTTGCAATGCGTTATTCCGTTCTGAATGAAACGGGACATATACAAATCTAACCAAGGTAATTTTAATTACAACCGTCCGGCATATTTTCTTTTAAACGTCCATGATAATGAAAATTGGAACAATTATAATCTTTTAGCATTTATCATTAAAAAATAAGTAAATAAATAAATAAATACAGTTTAGTTCTTCCAATAGAACAAAAAGAATAAAACGTATGCGAAATTTATCTTTGAAAATTACGTGTGGCATATTGCTTAAAAAAAGAAAAAGAAACCATAATCATTTCTCTAATTTGAACATTATTTTTTTTCTATTCAACCAAATTATGTCAGAAATCCGACTAAACTAATCAAAAAATCTACCGTTTGCTATACTAATTCCTACCAAAGAAGGCTTGGCGAAACAATGGTCCAATAAGTGACAAGTCAATGTATCCGTTTCATTTTATAACTTACAATACGAAATTTAAGAGTAGATCCATGTAGTGCAAGGAAATATGACTGGAACACAATTCCTTATTCGGATTAGTAGTTTTATCTAAATTTTTAAATGTTTTTAAACAGCTTGTTTACAAGTCTTAGTTTTAATTACAATCGTTCGTAATTATTTTTACTGTAAAATAATTGAGACTGAAAATTAACTTTTGTTTGTTTTCTATAAAAATAACAAATAGAAATGACATTTTTGCTTTCTTGACTTCTCTACAACATTACCTCCCAAAAGAAGAAATAAAAGAAAAAAATCGATATTAATAGCTAGATTAGTAGTAAGATTTGCAGAACAAAGCATTTGTTAAATCTTCGGCTTCCTCAAATCAATAAAATGAATAAATGTTTGGTATTGGGTGGTTTGAAATAAAGGTGTTAAATTATTTTCATTTTTTAAATGTCTATAATTTAATTAAATAAAGCAACATTTTTCTTCTAAGTTTGGAAACAGTTGGCCAGATTACAGATGTTGAGGAATTAAATAAAAGTAAATGAATGGAAACACATTTATTGTTTCTGTTTGTGAGATAATTATTTCTTTTCATTCTTGAATTTATTAACTTTCAATTAATAAAGCAGCATTCAGTTTTGAAACACAGTAAATGGTCTTAATTGAGGTTTGTAAGGTAGGAATTTACTTTTATAAAAAGGTTAAGAATTGGAAAGGAAAGTCACACGATGACACAAAAAATTATTTTTATCAAGGAGGGTGAAATTGGTTAGAGAAAAGACAACAATAACATACATATATAATATCACTTTCGAAATTCAGAAGAGGCAAGTCAATGTGAAAACTTGGAAAATAAATTAAGGGAAAAATACTTTTAAGAAAGAACCTTTCTTTGAATATTTTCAAATCACATTAATCACAAACTTCCAATCTAGAAATCAATTCAAATTAGCTTGATGTAGTCATCACAAAGCTATCTTCTACAACATTCTAATATACAAATGGGTCGAATATACAAATGAGCCTCGTATATTAGCCCATAATCATTCATACTGAATTAGCCTAGTTTTTTATAACTGCTATCACACATATCGAGTTTGGTGCGCTTAAAACTGGGATTTATCCTTAACCTGAATGAGGGTGGGTTGCACATAGCAGCGCCACATATTTTCTGAAATCACATCCAAATGCAATCAGTATAGTTTTTCATAATATACCTTTCGCATATCAAGTTTAGTGCACCTATACACTATAGAAGCTGAACTATACTGTTAATAACTGTTCTCGACACATGAATTAACTTATTTTGATATCCAGATAAATATTGAATTGCGTAAAAGCTGATTCATTACAAGACCTCAATTATACGAATCAGATTTTCTGCTTGTTACTGAACACCCGAAAATTATGTTCTGTTAGTTCAAATCAGAAACGTTTTACATCTGTCTCTTTATTTTGTAATCAATGTTACAAAAAGGTGTTTATCAGGTTTATTTGCTTTCAGATTGAGGAAAAATCACACAGTAAACTAAAATGAAACAACACAGAAAGATGTAAAACAGATTTATATATGTTTCTTCGTTAAGAAGAAATATTGTGCGTCGAACAATTACCTTCCTATATGTTTTTGAAACAATTATAATATTTCAAACAGCACGCCTTCTGTTCCGTAGAAGAGTACGTGTTGAAATAGGAATACTGATTTGTTAATTTGAAACTTGTAAGATGCCATTATGAACATGGTAAATTCTATTTAGAATATGTAATTTTAGCAACAAAGTAAGTTGTTAGGCTATTATAACTTGAGTATAAAAAAAATTACCTCTGAAATAAGTATAAAATAGTAAAAATGGTTCTTTTACAGAGTCTGTCAAAAATGTTCCGATTCATGATGAGATGCGAAATTGGTCAATGTAAACGTTAAATGTAGTGAGAATGTTTTTAATACAATATGGAGTGCGCATGCAAAAATTAGACAATGTTCACGGTTACATAAAAACAATCTAACATTCTAATAATAACAGGAGACTTGGCGTTGGAATATTAAAACCCGATTAAACTACTACGTCAGAAACGCCAAAGAAAAATACTGGAAATGCATACAACTGTTTCGGTAGCCTTAAGCGTACCGTCTTCAGTGCAAAAATGATTCTGAATCTGGAGAAGTGCTCGTATATATAGGAGAGGGGCCGAATTTAGTTTAACCAATAGGATTACGGGAAAGGTGGGGAGAGTGGCCAATTGGAATTCAGGAAAGTTAGCTGTGTAAACAGTAGAAAAATTAAGAAAATGTGGACAGAATGTAAAATTTCCTACAGTCAGACAAATAGGGAATAGCGAAATCATAATTTACAAGGTTTTTAAAAATTTTATGAATATGAAAAGCTTCAAAGAAATCGAGTTCATGAATGGAATTAGGTGTGCAAATTATTTTAGCTGAATTAAATTTAAAATTATGATTTTTCTCCCAGCAATGTTTAGAAATAGCCGATTTATTGGTTTCTTGTTTGCGGACGTGATTCATATGTTCTTTTAGACGAAATTTAAGGCTGCGTTTAGTTTGGCCAATATATGATAAACCACACTGACAGGAAATACTATAAGTACCCCAAGAATTATGAATATCAATGGGATCTTTTAACTGAGAAAAAGTGAGTTTATTGGAAGGCGAAAATATTATTTAAAAATCATATTGTTTGAGAATTTTAGGTATGGTTTGACTGGATTTAAGAAAAATCTTGATTGGATTGTTTGACTGGATCTGACTGATGGTTTGACTTTTTTTTAAGAAGCTTGTTTTAGTTAGCTAAAAAGCACGAAATAAAAGTTTAAGTAATAAAAAATAAATAAATATACAAAATAAAATAAAACAAAAATTTTAGAAGCTTTTTATTGAAATTGGATTTTGCCATCGTATCTTCGTGTCATATGCTAACAAACAAGTTGCCTCCATTTTAAAGTAAATATAAGCATACCCTTACATCGATGTTTGATGTATAGTGCGACCACGTTTCCTACGACTAGCAGTGAGGTCGAGTCCAAAAGTTTGGCGGGATGCATAATTGCCCGAGAGATAGTTATTTGGCAAACATACAGTTATTCGGTGTTCCCTTATCTCGAGGGTTATTCTCGAGGGCTGATGTACTGAATTTTTTGCAGATAATTACCAGAAATGATGTCAATAGTTTAAAAAACAAACTTAGATTGTGTACACAAAATCCTAAGAAATTTTCATATTTTTTTTTTTTTTTTTTTTTAATTTTTTAAAACGCACAAATTAAAAATTCAAATAAATCAATTTTAAAAAAGCGAGAGAGATAGAGAACAGAAAAAGAAAAACACTAAAAGCTTTTTTATTGTAGAGCCCTAAAAAGCCAAAAATAAAGATTTATTCTTGCAGAGACATGCTATAAAAGATAAAATTTCCAACACTTAGAAAATTTTGGAGAAAATTATAGATTTTCACATTTGCGAGAGATGACAATTTTTAAATATTTTAAAAAACATTTGAGTACGATATTCTTTTTGTATTTTTTATATTTTTCTAGCGTGTTATATGATTTTTCTTGCCTGTTCTTTGATATCTGGATAGAGCGGCATGCTGAAAGTACGCCATGGTTTAAATCCTCGAAAACCGATGTGTTACTTTTTTTACAGTTAATTAAAAGAAAAGATATCAATTTATAAAAGAAAAAAAAACTTTCGATTTTACAGTATCCTAAGATTTTTTTTTTTTTTTTTTTTTTTCAGAAGCTTCTTTGCGTAACTAAAGAGCACAAAATAAAAGTTTAAATGAAAAAAAAATAATAATAACATTAAAAACTGTTTATTGTGGAGCCATAAAAAGCATAAAATAAAAATTTATTCTGGCAAAGACATGCCATCAAGAAATGAAAGTTTCAACACTAAGAAAATTTTAGAAAGAAATATAGATACTTCCCTTTCGCAAGAGATCAAAATTATTAATTATTCAAAATACTTTAAAAAGCATTCGAGACCAATATTCTTAGTTATTAATTATTGTATAATTATTTCTTAAGCCATAAAATTCAAAAGTGTCAGAAGCTTTTTAAATTATTTTGAAGATTTAATAACTTTCATCTCTACCAAAAGTGAAATATCTATTTTTTTCTCTAAAATTTTCTTAGTGCTGAAACTTTCATTTCTTTGTAGCACGCCTTTATCAGAATAAATTTTTATTTTATGCTTTTTAGGGCAACACAATAATTGCTTCTAATGTTAAAAAGTGTTTTTCTTGTTTTTTTTTTTTTTTTTTTTTTTTTTTTTAAACTTAAATTTTTATTTCATGAATTAGCGCTGACTGTCTCATGAATAGTCTGTCAGCATATTTCATATATTATGGCAGTAAAAAAAATGTACCTTAAGAGAAATTCCGTCTTTATATTTGTCGTCTTTAACCTTGCAACCGACTAAGTTCCCAAGAAGGACTTGAAAATATGTTAGCCCGGTTGTTAGCTGCATCAGAGGAATCTATTCAGGTACAAATATTTTATACACCTGATGATGAGCATTTTTAATGAGGTCAAGATTTCCGATTCTGTGAGTGGAGTGTGAAATGTTAATTAAAGATAACGAACAGAAGAAAGGACAATGCATTTATTCAGATAGAGAAGTGGAAAATGGTTTATAATGGTTGAAAATATATATGTTGTTTCTTCATTCTCCGCAAAAGTATACATGCATTTCCATCTCTAGAAATTGTCTGCTACCTCACTTAATACAAGATGTGCTCCATCTAAAAGAGAAAGGAAGTTTTTATAAAATTTTACAGTAGCCTAAGAATTTTTTTTTTTTTTTTTTTTTTTTTTTAGAAACATCTTTGTGTAACTAAAAAGCACACACACACACACACAAAAAAAAAAAAAAAAAAAAAAAAAAAACATTAGAAACATTTTTATTGTGGAGCCATAAAAAGCATAAAATAAAAATTTATTCTGGCAAAGACATGCTATAAAGAAATAAAAGTTTCAACACTGATAAAATTTTAGAGAAAAATATAGATATTTCCATTTTGTAAAATTTTTTAATTATTTAAAGTACTTTAAAAAGCATTCGAGACCACTCTTCTTATTTATTAGTTTTTGTATAATTATTCGTTAAGCCATAAATTTCAAAAGTGTCGGAAGCTTTTAAAAATATTTTGAATATTTAATAATTTCCATCTCTTCCAAAAGTGAAATATCTATATTTTTCTCTAAAATTTTCTTAGTGCTGAAACTTTCATTTCTTCATAGCACGCCTTTGTCAGAATAAATTTTTATTTTATGCTTTTTAGGGCTCAACAATAAAAGCTTCTAATGTTAAAAAATGTTTTTTTTTTTCTTTTTTTTTTAATACTTAAATTTTTATTTCATGAATTAGCGCTGACTGTCTCATGAATAGACTGTCAGCATTTTTCATATATTATGGCAGTAAAGGAAAAAAAAAAAAAAAGAAAAGAAAGAAATATTTTCTTGCAAATTCCTTGAATGTACCTTATGAGAAATTTCGTCTTTATATTTTTTACCTTTAACCCATTTTATCCCATTGTCCTATTTAAAGGACAGCTGAAAAATAGCATATAGAAATCAGAATTTGCTTGGTGCGAATAGTTTGTCAGCTGGAATATATAAGCTTCTGCTAGCGTGTTATGTGTCTCACCTCCTCCTCCTCCTCCATGTGGAATCTTTGTTTAATCATTACATTGGGGGGCGTGGTTTATCTTCACCTTGCGGTTGAAAGTTCTTTCTGGAGAACTATCATGTAAATAAGGAAGTATTATACAGATAAAGCAAAACTTTACACTACTCGGAAAGCACTTTTCACTATTGAAGAGAACACTAAAACATATAAGTGCAAATGTCATCCTTTTTCTTTCAATGTCCTGCGTACAAGGTGGATAAGATTTCTTATACAGAATATACTTTTTTTTTTCAAATTTTGTTGTATTTAGATTATTTAGGTTTAATTAACCTTAAAAAATATTATTTTTCTCAAATCTGAGCAAAATAAATAAATTGGGATAAAATGGGTTAACCTGGTACCCGATTAAATTCCCACGAAGAACTTGAAAATAGCTTATCTCAGTCGTTAGCTTCACTAGAGGAATCTATTCAGGTATAAACATTTTATGCACCTGATGACGACCATTTCTGATGAGGTCAAGAATTTCTTTTCTGTGAGCGGAGTGTGAAATGTTAATTAACAATAACGATCTTAAGAAAAGACAATGCATTTATTCAAATAGAGAAGTGGAAAATGGTTTATAATGGTTGAAAATATACATGTTGTTTCTTCATTCTTCCGCAAAAGCGTACATGGATTTCCATCTCTAGAGAGTGTCTGCTAAATCACTTATTGCATGATGAAAAGAGAAAGGAAGTTTTTATAACAAGAAAACCTCTGAAATAAAATTTGAAAATTATCTTTATGAAAATGAATTAAAGTATCAATATTTTAAATATTCTTTTTCAAAACGTCCAGCATGGTACGTTGAACGAATGTGAGATTATAAAGTTATTGCCGAAATGTCACTGGAGGTTCTCTGTTGAGACTCAAAACGATTTTGGGTTGTGTCAGTTTTTCTTACTGTCTGTCTGTGTGTTTGTCGTGCGATAGCCGCCGCAAAAAAACCCGCTATTGACTTGAAATTTGGTAAACATGTTCATTATCCCCACGTAATTAGCTGTATAGTCTTAGGTATGCATTCCATTTGTAGTTCGTGGACAGGGACACACTAAAGTTTTTTTTTTTTTTTATCATTACGGCCTATGGGAAGAATCTGTATGTACCGCGATAGCGGCCGCAAAAATTGTCTGATTGACTTGCAAATTGACACGCACATTCAGGCTCGGTATAGAAGTAGCTATATAATTTTTTATGTCTGTACTTTTTTATGCTTTTTAGGGTTCCACAATAAAAAGCTTCTTATGTTAAAAAGTGTTTTTTTTTTTTTTTTTTTTTTTTTTTAACATAAATTTTTATTTCATGAATTAGCGCTGACTGTCTCATGAATAGTCTGTGAGCATTTTTCATATATTATGGCAGTAAATATATGTATATATTACTTGCAAATTCCTTGAGTGTGCCTTATGAGAAATGTCGTCCTTAACCTAGTACCCGACTAAATTCCCAAGGAGGACTTGAAAATATGTTAGCCCGGTCGTTAGCTGCATCAGAGGAATCTATTCAGGTTCAAATATTTTATGTACCTGATGATGAGCATTTTTAATGAGTTCAAGATTTTCGATTCTGTGAGTGGAGTGTGAAATGTTCATTAAGGATAACGAACAGAGGAAAAGACAATGCATTTATTCAGATAGAGAAGGGGAAAATGGTTTATAATGGTTGAAAATATGTTTGTTGTTTCTCCATTCTCTGCAAAAGCATACATGGACTTCCATCTCTAGACACTGTCTGATAGATCACTTATTGCATGATGTGCTCCATCTAAAAGAGAAAGGAAGTTTTTATAAAAAAAGAAAACCACTGAAATAAAAATTAAAAATTATATTCATGAAAATGAATTAAAGTATCAATATTTTGAACATTCTTTTTCAAAACGTCCAGCATGGTTCGTTTCAAGAATATGAGATTATAAATTTATGGAAGTGTACATGGGAAAACACTGACACTTACAATCTTTTTTGTTATTAAAAACATTAAAGCATCAGCCGTCCTTAATATGTATTTTTCGATTTTTTTGGTTCATATCAGTAATTACTATTTCTTATTTCATATGAAAACATGAAAATTGCATGTTTTGTTATACGAGTACAATAAACAGGAAGAAAACTTTTATGGGATCTTTTTTACTTTCTCTTACCCATAAGGAAGAGAAAGTATTGTTTTCGGGTCATATTTTCGAACGCGAGATTTTGTTATATTTACACGTTTTGAGGTTCCCTGAATACGAAAATCATGTTTTTAGCAAATGGTCTGTGTGTATGTCTGTGTGTGTGTCTGTCTGTTATGAGCATATCTCAGAAAAAAATTATGGCAGAAAGTTCAAACTTGTTATTCTAAAAGTGTATCATATAGGAATACTACAGTAAGCTTTTCGTTAAGATCAAGCGAATGGTTCGTGTACAGGGACAATCAAGAGAATTCTAATACATTACGTCTATGGGGGAAATTGCAAGTAAGTAGAGTTTAACGTCTATAGACTGCACTAAACCAAATGAAACGAATATATATTTTTTGTAATAGAGATAGTTAACTGGGAAAAATTTTTTGTGTATGTAGGAGCCCCGCCTCCCCCCTGGGGGGAAAGGAAGTCCCCCCTCGAGGAGAGGAAATTTTCATGATGGGCATCTTTCAAAAGAGCTCGCCAATATCTTTAAAACGAATGGTTGAACCATCGATCTGCGATAATTTAAAACAAAGTTATCGATTTTTTTTTTACTTTGAACGAAAAAAAACTTAATTTTTTTTTTTTTTTTTTTTTTTTTTTAAATATTGAGAATAAAATGGACTTTTTTTTTATATTTGTTGTTATACGACTTCTCTAATATGGAAATCGTATGCATTATCATAAAAAATATATTTTTTAAATAATAATTTTAATAAATTATTTTTTAAAAACAGAATTAATTTTTTAATAACCGATTTAAATTTTATATAATTGTAGGTGCATTTATGGCACGGGGGGTTGAGGGGGGCAGTAGTCCCCCCTTACACAGAACTAATTATCATATAAAATTCTTCAGAAGCCTAATATGAATTTTTTAACACAGGTTTACATAACAGTACTCGTTATCTTACCTTTTAATATGCAACCTGTATTTATAGTATTAAATTTCAGGGTAAGAGAAAGTCGTGTGAGGGACACAGCAGATTATTTTATTTTAAAAAATTATTTATTTATTTCTTTTTCGTTTTTATTGCATGTACAACATGCCTGTAATGAAAATTTTACAAAACCAAAAAGGATACATAATAATTTTACTATTGTAGGGTACGTGCACCAGTAATTGACACTTTTCGAGCGATCTCTGATGTTTTTAATGTTCTAGTCATGAGAAAATACTTTTAAAAATATTAAGTTAGTACATATGGTATGAAAGACATTCAGAACATTTGATAACAATTATTTTTTTTATGAATTTGTATTTGACACCCACTCAAAGTTCCAGCAATTGACACTGACAGTTTTTTATTTTATCAGTCATTGGCACCCTATATTCCAGAGTTTGACACTGCTGGTGATTCATTTTACCAGTTATTAGCACCCTGTGGTCCAGTCTTTGACATAAAATGTTGAAATTCTTATATGTAAAATACATGATTTAATTATTTTTCTGATTTATTAATTATTTCTGGATAGATATCAATTACTGGAGCATGTCAATCACTGGAGCGCCTACCTTCTACTGAATGATATTGCGGTATGAAGTATCTAATTAGTTTATCTTTTTTTTACAATTTTTTTCTCACTTATTTTTTAATTCGTACGTAAGGAATGTCAAGACTAGTTTCTATTTAAAGTTCTCTGATTGCTAAGAGGTTATACTTCTATAAAGTTGCCATTGAATAGAGTCAAACATATTTTAGTTGTGGACTTATTTTATCGAAATATGTTATTTGAATTATTTTACATAATTTTTTAAATAATTTTTGGATGAAAAAATATTTTTTATTTCTTTATTCGCCGTAAAAACCGTTCAGAAGACTAATGCCGCACTTAGAATTAAAGAAACTTCATCTGACATGTAGGTGGGAAGAAAACGATATATTTTTTACTTTCTCTTATCCTTACGGTAGAGAAAGTATTGTTTTAGGTTCAAATTTTCGAAAGCGATTTTTTGTTATATTTACATGGTCTGAGGTCCCCTGAATACGAAAATCATGTTTTTAGCGAATGGTCTGTCTGTGTGTCTGTTTTCAGCATATCTCAAGAACAAATAGTAGCAAAAATTCCAAACTCGGTATTCTAAATGTGTATCATACAGGGATGCTACAGTAAGCTTTTCGTTGAGATGAAGCTAATGGTTCGTGTACAGGGACACCCAAAAGTATTCAAATACATTACACATCTACGGGGGAAATTGCAGGTAAGTAGAGTTTAACATCTATAGACTGAACTAAACCAAATGAAACGAATATATATTTTTTGTAATAGAGATAATCAATTGGGGAAAAAAAATTGTGTATGTAGGATCCTTGCCTTCACCCTTGTGTGGGTAGTCCCCCTTCAAGGGGAGTTAATTTTCATGATGGGTATCTTTCAAAAGAGCTCGCCAATACCTTTAAAACAAATGGTTGAACCATCGATCTGCGATAATCAAATTACAGTTATCGATTTTTTTTTTCATTTTTAACCCCCATCCCCCCCCCCCAAAAAAAAAAAAATGTAATATTAAGAATAAATTCAACTTTTTTTATATTTAGTGTTACACTACTTCCTTAATATGGAAATCGTCTGCATTATCATGAAAGATAATTTCTTAAATAATAATTTTAATAAATTACTTTTACTGAGTGAATTTGTATAGGAAAATATAAAAGAAAGTCATGTGGTGGCCACAACACACTAGTTATTTGTTGTTAGTGGATGCGCTTTACTAATAATATTTTACTATTTCCAGGAAAGCCGTTCGGGAATTGAAACTAATTCTTCATAGAGATGTGGTGAGTAATGTATGTTTTAAGCTAAATATTCGTCGCTTGTTTATTGTATAATTACACGTTTCGAAGCTTCCTGATTACCGTAGTCAAGTTTTTTAACGTTTCATCTTTGTCTGCGTCTCTTAGAGTAACTTAAAAAAGAATAATTTTTGGAGATCCAAATGTTGTAATTTGAAGTTATTATAAGTTTGTTTATGGAAAAGCTTGATCAAGATTGATAAGTTTCAATGAATGTTGCGCGTGACAATTGCCTGTATAATTTTAAGTAAAAATTTTATTTTAATAAGAGAGTTAAATTCTATATAAACGTTGGTGCGTTAATGAAAGGGGGGGGGGCAATATCCCCCCCTCACACAGAACTAATTATCATATAAAAATCTTCCGAAGCTTAATTTGAATTGTTTAACATAGGTCTACATAACAGTACTCGTTATCTTACCTCTTAATCTCCAACCTGTATTTATAGTATTTAATTTCAGGGTAAGAGAAAGTCGTGTGAGAGACACACCAGATAATTTAATTAATAATCAGAAAAAGAATTTCGTTTTATGAACTGTTCAGATCATTTTAATTAAATATGTTGAATTCTAAGAAGTCAGAAGCTATGCTAGAAGTGGATCGTGATGAACATTGAAATGGAATGTGGTTGAAACATTTTACATAAATATTAGAAATAGCGATTTTGCTCAAAAATGGCGGACACTGAAAAAGGAATAAATAAAACATTTCTTCTTTCGAGTGAAACGAAAAGAAGATTTTTATCAATTTCTGTGATATTTTTGGAATTGTTATTACAATTATTACCCCTAATAAATTCAATGTAATTATATATATGCTTTTTTTATTTATGCTATCACAGTTGTAAAATTACAAATTTAATTTCAA
This sequence comes from Salticus scenicus, assembly GCA_963930645.1. NCBI lineage: Eukaryota > Metazoa > Arthropoda > Arachnida > Araneae > Salticidae > Salticus > Salticus scenicus. The sequence continues at coordinate 200,795,309 of OZ005661.1, forward strand.
TTTTTATGAATTTGATCAAGGCAAATAATGCTTACCATAAACAAAATCGTTCCCATTTTCAGGAAAGTGATTAAATAAAAGTTGATCTAGAAAAAAGAAAAAAAAAAGAATAGCAAGTAAATAAATTTCAGCTTTGGGTTCATGTTTATGTAGCTCAGTATGTTTAACTAACAACTTATGAAAATGAAATGCTATTAACGATCGGGCAGTTAAAATGTTTTTACTAAAATTTCTATTATTTTACTAGATATATTTAATATTTTTCTTATTTTGATTGGAGTATGTGGCTTCTAATTTAATATGAATTGTTTCCTAAAAAATGGCTTCCTCATATGTTTTAATACCTTGCATGTAATAATAAATAAATTGAGATTTTTTTAAAGAAATCTTTACATTTCCGTTGTTATAAATTAGTCTCATGCAAATAAGTACAGAAAATTAAATGGACACTTAATATTATAGTATGCTACAGCCACATCGTATTTCAAGCATTACTTTTTACAGGATCATCAGAAGTGTTTTTCTTCATTTTTTAACTAGTTACTTTTATGCTTCCGGAGCAAAACATTCGCTGGAATATGTGAGGCATAACATGTTCTTTATATTACTGCAGTTTCAAAACTTCTAGAGTTCTTTGTTAAACCATCTGAAATCAAGAGATATCCGGTCATTTAATAGAAGGCACTATGTAAATGTATATATATAAAGGAAAATATTTCATCTCGATGGCATCAGTATTTTATTGAGTCAATAAGATCAAAGATGAACAGTAAACTTATAAATATCTTGGTACAATTTGTTGTTCAGCTTGATCCGCCGCTTTGTTTTAAAGTTTATCTTCTTAAGGTGCCTGCCTACCTTTGAAACGCAACTTTCGGTCAAAACTCCGATTTTCTATTTTTACGTAAGTATTAAAGCCTGACATTTTAGCTTTCTAAATCAGTTTGAATTTTGTTTCTATCTTGCTTAGAACTTGAATTACAGGCATTTTAATATTAGTTCCTTAGCCAGTTTTTGAAATCGGAAGTGACCCGAAAATGTTTGTTTACATAAATGTTTTACTCAATATAAGCATCAAAATTTGTTACTGAATATAAAATGAAATTAAAAAAGAAAATAAAAAGCTTTGAAATAAATCAGGAACTTATTGAAATTATTTTTTGTTTAATAGGTAAAATCTTGTTTTTAAATTTGTTTTTTGCTTTTTCTCCCTGTTTTCCCTTTTTCGGCTCTTCTCTCTCTGCTTTTTCTGCGCGCACGGGATCCGCTGCCAAAGGCACTGGGGACCTAGTCCGACTTTTTAACCGATGAGAAATGATTTTTTAAATTTTCTTTTCTTAAGAATAAAAGTTTGATTTCAAAAAGAATATGTGCATGCAGCGCATGTATATCTTCACACGTGCGCGCGCATGCGTCTGCGCTGCGAACGCAGTGGGGAGCCGGTGCGAGTTTTACCCGATGATAAATGATTTTTTTTTCTTAATATTAAAAGTTTGAGTTGAGAAGGAATAAGTGCGCACAGCGCACGTATATCCTTACACATGCGCGCAGCGCGCATGGGCCTGCGCTGCCGGAGGCAGTGGGGACCCGGTGTGAATTTTTACCCAATTCTAAATGATATTTTTTGTAATTCCTTTTTTTAAGAATGAAAGTTTATGAGCAATAACATGGAATTTTGAGAAATCATAAGAATGGTAAAGGAATACTTGCTTGCAGCGCACGGGTCTACGCTGCCGAAGGCAGTGGGGAGACGATGCGACATTTTTCCCGATCAGATTTTTTTTTCTCTTTTTTAATTACATGATAAAAATTAATGCAATTTTGGAAATTCATTTATTCGAGTGATTCATTTAAAAATAGTGATCAGGGAAGCGAGCGTAGCCTGCTACTAGTTAATAAATAAGTTTATTTAAAATATTAAGATATGTTTTGTTCGTGTTATGAATACAGCTATTGCATGCTATAGTAACAAAAATATACGCCACACGTAGAAATGTTCTGATCAGTAGTGAGCCATGCAAATGGGGAGTTGAGACTCTTGGACAACTAGTTCTTATTCGGATATTTTTTTTTTTCCTACAGCTTCAATAAATCTAAAGAAAAAGCTACAAATACCATTACAGATTCTCACAAAATAAAATGAATAAATGGATGAGGCATAACAGACGAGTATTTTCTTGAGAAAAGTTTTTGTAAAATCTTTTTTAATATCTCTATACTGCGCAAAACACAAAGAAGTAAAAAGAAAAGAAAGTGAAGTAAAACAATTCATTGTAAATTCAACTAGGACAAGCAAGTTTGAATAAAGAAAACCACTCACCACTGGTGCAGCAGAAGAAAACCAAGACAGCAACGAGATAAGAAACAAGCTTCATGTTCCCAGCTTCAAGGATCATCGGACAGATTAAAGATTTTGTGTGATGCGTTCAAGAATACCTGGAATGTCTTATACATATATATATATATATATATATATATCTTAAATCACATTTATTTGAGGTATGCTTCACTTTGAATTACAAAACGACAAGTCATCGTTGTCCTCGAGAAAAATCCGCAACGTAATCTAGCAGATTAATTCCAACTGCGTATAAAAAAGATTGCAGCGAGAGATCCGTATCACGCTTTTTTAATATCATTCTTCTAAACTGTAATCGGTTTACACTTTAAACAACAACATCACTCATGACACTGCTAAAAAAAATAATAATAATATATCACGCGTTTTCTCTTTCCCATTCATTCAACCATTTCCCTATTCGGGACGTTTCTAACGCGGTCAAACATTTTTTAGATTTTCCTTTGTTAAAATGATCTTCTTCGAAATTAATAGTCAATAGCCCAGGTGGCACATAACGTTGTTATAGCATTGCAAATAAGCCTGAACAGTGAAAAAAATCTGGAGTGACTCCACTCGACTTTCCGAACATTGAGTCATTAACAGTTTTGAAGATAAAGAAAGAGGAGTTGTTAAACAAACAAAAGAGTGAAAACCATAATAGAGTGTTTGAGTATTTTTCTCCATATATTACACGATGTTTTATTGAACGCTACTGAACTTTGAGCCCATAGATCCTAATGATAAGGAAATTTTCGTTGCGTCCCTGCAAAAACCTATAAATGCTAGATTCACCAAAATGCTTACAGTTAGTGCATCAGTGATTTATAATATTCATATAAATTTTTAGCTCAATTGAATAAGGCGTTTAGATGCTATCGCACTTTTAAAAATTGGGTTCCATAGACCATAATGATAAAGAATTCTTCTTTGTGTCCCTGTAAAAAAAACTGTAAGTGCTAAATTCACCAAAATCTCTACAGTTGCTGCAACTGTGACCTATAACATGTGTACAATTTTTTTGCTCAGATTAATAAAGCGTTTAGACGCTATCACACTTTTAAAAATTTGGCCCCATAGGCCGTAATGATAAAGAATTTTTCTTTGTGTCCGTAAAAAAACTATAAGTGCTAGACTCTCCAAAATCTATACAGATTGAGTATCTGTGACCTATAATATGTGTATAAAGTTTTTGCACACTTGAATAAGGCGTTTAGATGCTATCACACTTTAAAAATTTTGGTCCCATAGGCCATAATGATAAAGAATTTTTCTTTGTGTTCCTGTAAAAAAACTTTAAGTGCTAGATTCACCAAAATCTATAGGGTTTGTACTAGGCTGACTTACAATATATGTACCAACTTTCAGCTTATTCGAACAAAGCGTTTAGACGCTAGCGTGTTCACTCACATACATACACACATACACACATACATACACACATACATGCACACATACATACACACATACATACACACAAGCATACATATATCATCGTAAAAATAGTGAAAACGGACTCATTGGACCTCGAAATGTATAGAAACATCAAAATCTCAAATTCGGATTTTTGACATGATTACAATACTTTACTCACTATAGTGTTCGGAAAGTAAAAATGAAAACAACTCTATAACAACGTTAAACAACGTTATGAGCTACCTGGGAGGGCTGATCTCTAATCTTTAATGACAATACACTGAAACGCTTCGACTGTAAATATGACTGCAAATGCACGTATACGGCATCACTAATAATTTTAGGGTTTTTTAGCAATGAAACCTACTGGGCAAACATTCAGGTTACAACTTTTTTTTTTTTTTTTTTTTTTTTTTAGTAACTGAAATGTAAATCTAAATTTATTTTCATACACAATTATAGTGTTTAAAATTCTAAATATTAGAATAATCAAATAAATAAGTAAACAAATAAAAAATTAACACAAGTAGAAGAATAGCGATACCCTGTAAAAGAAAAGAATTACTATCTCCTAGTGTATGAAAACATCTTGTTTTAAAATTTTTCATGACTATATCTTCACAAAAAAATCTCGAATGTTTTTAGCGGGTTTCTCTCACATTCTTTCTAAAAATAAAATCCATAGGTAATTTCATGTAATATTTGTGCTATCTTATTCGAATATATAGGGGAATGTCTCCGGTTGTGGGCGCAGTTTTGATTTTGGATCTTAACTTTTCATAGAGTAGATATTATGCAAACTTATGAACACCAATGGAAAGCCAGAACCCTTAGCTAACATTTGATGAAGAAATTGTTTTGATTCCGTCAACCAGAAAAAAAATTCTTACCAATTTTAGAAGTGGTCGTTTTTGGACCAAAAAAAAAAAAAAAAAAAAAAAAATGTTCCCGGTTGTGGGTACACTTGAAAAATCCGCTAAAAATGGGAAAATAATAAGAAAAACCACCATTGATACCGAAAACAATAAATTTATTCATTTTGTAAAGATTCAGCGGCCGAAAAAATAACAGAATAATTATAAGATTAAAAAAAAAAAAAAAAAAAAACTTTTTATCTACCATGTTTATAAATTTTCTAATGAATCATTAATAAAAATGCGAGGAAAAAAAATAATATATAAGCTATATTTAAGCACACAGACTTAGTTCAGTGAACAAATAATAATAATGAAAAAAAAAGTTGGCTTTAAAAATAAAATATTACTCCTTTTAGAACAACGTATATTATTAGCATCATGAACTGCATTAGCACTTATCAATGTGTACAAAATTTTTAAACTGATAATGACGTCCACTTTTGTGAGATGCATCATTTAACTTTTTATAATTTCTTAACAATCACGTTTAATTAAATGTATTTTTATGTCGAATAAAAATGAACTAGTTTTTTTTTTTTTTTTTTTTTTTTTGACAACAAATAAATTATAGCTAATAATTTAATGACTATTTTTATTGCTATTAGGAGCTTATTATTTTCATATTTTAATTAATTAAAAGAAAACCATTCGGAAATTCGAAAATCGGGCTTCGAAGTATTGTGTTGTTACCGGGTTCTGAGCTACTGTGAAAGTTTCATATGTCTAGCTAGTAGGGAAGTTGGTTAAAAATAGATTGCAAGATTTGTACCTGACAAACAAACAAACACACAAACAAACAAACAAGAAAGGAAGTTAATAAAAACATGGTAAAATGGCATTTTTCCAATTTTATTTGTCATCGTCTTCGTCCTCCAAATCCGAAGAGCAATGCTTGCAAGTTAAATAATTTGCATGTATATTGTCATACTTCATATGCACCTGACGATCACACGCGTGGCATTTGATTGAGATGGCTTTTGTTAAATATAGTGACAGGTGCTTCAAACAGATGACACAGAAGTCGACATCATCAGATTGTTGGGAATCTAATTTTTAGCACGTTTGGACGGCACTTCGAATGGTGGAGTTGCCTTACTTTCTCCAGGCTCGGAACTCAGATGCTGCAAGGAAGTTCATATGGTCGGGCAGTCGATTTCACCGATTTCTTATCCACTAAGCAATCCTAAAAGGCTTTAATCAGCGCAATAAAACCCATTTATTTTGGATCGGTTGACTTTTTCGGGGTTGACATTGCAAAAAAAACCTAAACATACATAAAAACACTAATAAAATATGTTATCTTAACATAAACGACCCTATTTGACAGTTTGTAAGTCAAACATACGTTTTAAATGAAAAAAACAAGTGTGCCCACAACCGGTTACATGTAGGTGCCCACAATCGGGTATGGCAGCCATTTTTATAATGGCAGAAAAAGCAATTTTCGACACACACAGACACACAGACATACACACAGACCATTTGCTAAAAACATGATTTTCGTATTCAGGGTACCTCAAAACGTGTAAATATAACAAAATCTCGCGTTCGAAAATTTGACCCAAAAACAATACTTTCTCTACCTTATGGGTAAGAGAAAGTAAAAAATTCACCTTTTGTAAGGCATTAGTATTTGGTGACATTTCCTTTGGCTGATATTAGTGCTTCAATGCGTCGCGACGTGTTTTCTGTGCCGGATTTTGCACTTTCTTTAGTTCAATGATTGTGATTTCAGACATTTATAAGCTTTTCGATTAGTTGCCTATTGGTTGTAATCATTTCTTTAGCAATTTCCCATCTGTAATTTTCCATAAGTTTTCTAAGGGATTTATATCGGGTGAATTGCCATTTAAAACGTCGATGTTCTTGTCCCATAAAAATTCTGTAACACTTTTGGTTTTATGACAAGAGGTAGAATTGTGCATAAAAACATTATGATCGTCTTCCGGGAACCATACTTTTAGTTGTGGAAGAAAGCAAGTTCCTAAAACTGTCCTGTTTCATGGTTTCTTGAGCAATATGTAAAGGTCCTACACCTCTGGTATTTATAATAGTCCAAACCATGAACTCTAGATTAAGTTTAACCCTTTTCTATTATGCTTTTAGGGTGGAACTTTTCTCCAGGGCGCCGTCGGACAAAACTGTTTTTATTAGCTAAAAATTCAAAAGTTTACTCGTCTAAGAAACACACATGAAATTGAAATAATTCATGGTGCAAATAAAGACTGCAATTGCAAATAAAGACTTAGAAACCGTTAAAATTATTTTTAAAAATCACGTATTGCCTTACTCCAACCTTTCAGAGTCTTGTGACAATGGTCTCGAGCCCAGGAGAGTAGTTTCTTTTTCATAGATTTATTATGCTTAGACTTGCAAACTGGACAATGGCCTTTCCGGCCCTGTTTTACGAATATTCGCTACAAAGTTTCTCCGAAATGGCAAAACCTGACTCCTGAATATTATGAATCAGCCTAGCAGCACATTTCTACCTAAGACTCCTATATGATAAGAGCTGGCGCAGTGTCCGCCATTTTCTATCCCGTCTGGGAAAGTGTTGGCGGTAGAAAAAGCTAAGTTACCTGATTAGCGTTGTTATCGCTTTTAAACTTCTCTACAGATCAAGTGAGCTAGAACTTCTTATCACGAAACAAACAAGTTAGCAATTTTAAGAACATCGCCAACATTCTCAAAACTGCAACCCTTCACGTTAAAAGAAATGTAATATTAAAGTTAATTTTAAAAGAATTTAAAACAATAACTTAAAAAAAACAGTACATTCATATTAAATTTGTCAAACAACTCTGAAAATAAAATGAAATAATTTGAAAATAAGGGAATTCTTACGCTACAAGGTTGTGCTCTTGCTCCGGGTATTCACGAGTTACATCTGCAATTTATAATCCAATTTTTCCTTCTTTCTGGATTAGAAGCTAATATAAACAGGCGGTGTCCTTTTCTGGAGTTATTCGTGTAATTTATTTCAGAAAAACCACCAATAATAAATAGTCAGTCGGTCTTGTGGGATAGAAAATGGTGGATGCGTCAGCCTGTCTATGCAGGAGTTCTATTTCTACCGATTTCGTAAGCAAATGTTTGTAATTTTTCTGTGTGTTCTGGGCGTAGAAATATGTTTTCTATCACACTTCACTGTTCTTTTTATTTGTTTATTTATTTATGAAAGCGACAGATTTTAGCATAAATCCACTTTTATTTCATTAACAGCAGATTAAGAAAGCCCAACTATATCTGCAGCTTTCCTCTGGGAATGTTATGCGTGCTCTACAGGGTAGTTTTAATTTCGGATATTTTTCTCGTGTAAATGGCATTAATTGTAACCCTACAGAAATAAAAACAAAATGAATTACTGAAATATAATCAAAATAAACTTATTTGTAATTCAATAATCAACTTTTACCTGCGTTATTAAAGATGCATCAGAATACACGCTAAATCTCAGTTTTAAGGATCCAAAATTCACATTCAATATTACACGTTGGGAACAATCTACAACATAAAAATGAAGTGACTATCAGAAGATGTGGCTAAGCTCAATATTTTTTGCTGAAATCACTTAATATAATATATAACTTAAGAAAACTTGATAAAAAAAATGTTCCGGTAAAATGAGAGCCATTTCTAGGAATTTTAAGTTGCATAAAAGCACAAAAATGAAAAAAAAAACTAGTATGATGTGGCCACCACATGACTTTCTTCTATATAATTTTACAGAAAATTTATTCTATACAAATTGTTTATTAAACTATCAAATTATTTTCCATTATAAATGCTGACGATTTTTATCTGACAGAATTATATCGCTAATGCCGAAAGATAGTCATTTTTTTTTTTTTTTTTTTTTTTTCAATTATCAGAAGAAATTCGAATTTTTTCTAAGGTTTTTTTTTTTTTTTTCGTTAAAAGTAAAAACAAATCGATAGCTTTGTTTTAAATTATCACATATCTGTAGTTCAACCATTCGTTTTAAAGGTATTGACGAGATCTGTCGAAAGATACCCATATTGAAAATTTCCATATTCTTATTTGTTAAAACATAAGTTACATATTTTTATTTATTATCTTCTTTCGTTAAATTTAAACAAGATAATAATATTGATGATAAAAAGATATTATCAGAGATATATGAACTATGTATTTGTTATTGAAAATTCATCGAGTTTTGGAAATGTTATTTAAGTATCTGTATTGAAAACAAGAACTTTCATTAAATTTTGAAATTAAAGAAAATTGTGTGTCATTTTAGGGTATCAATATAATAAATTTTTCTCATAAATATCCTCTGATGAACAAAACGTATTTTGTAGTTAATGATATGAGTGTATTAATTTTCTTGCATAATCATGTCCATCATGCAGAATCAGTACAAAATATGAACTATATTGACCATTAATACATTAATAGATAGGGCGTTATTATCTATTTAGTTTTAACTATACATCAGTTTAATACACATAAAGCTTTAAAAATTAAATTTCATTTAATAAATTTAAGGCTGATTTATTTTTGCATAAAATAGTGCTCAGGACAAAGTGATAAATAAAAGTTCCCATGAAATTATACATTCGTTCAGATCAATATTATAATTAGGGACAATTTGGTTGGCTTAGCTTCCCCCCTCCCCCGATAGTATATTACTATTTTAGCATAAAACCATCCATTTCTAGCTGTAATGTGATACTTTACCATAAATTTTTGGAAATATTAAATCAATTGCTTTGAAATATACATCTTTTTTGATCACCAAAAATACATTAGATAATTTTTATGACGAGTCACCTCCGACAGACTCTCACAGTATTTAGTGGCAAAAAATGACTTGAAAAAATCTGCTCTTCATCTTTGTAAGAGGTTTGCAATTGGATGATGACGGTTTTGCATTATTTCTCTAACAAACACGACATTGTTGTAATCGGTTCAGGTGACAAGGAAATGTTTCTTCAGATCGTTCCGATAGAGTCTCATAAATTTTAACAGAAATTTACAATACACACGCTTCTTTTCTATTAGACACCCAATTATTTTGTGGATTTTACTCCTGGCGTGAGAAATGAAGTTAGAGCTAAAATTTTCTCGTTGCATTGGTTCTTTTCTATTGCAGACATAAGTTTCGAATTTTGCAATGCGTTATTCCGTTCTGAATGAAACGGGACATATACAAATCTAACCAAGGTAATTTTAATTACAACCGTCCGGCATATTTTCTTTTAAACGTCCATGATAATGAAAATTGGAACAATTATAATCTTTTTAGCATTTATCACTAAAAAATAAATAAATAAATAAATAAATACAGTTTAGTTCTTCCAATAGAACAAAAAGAATAAAACGTATGCGAAATTTATCTTTGAAAATTACGTGTGGCACATTGCTTAAAAAAAGAAAAAGAAACCGTAATCATTTCTCTAATTTGAACATTATTTTTTTTCTATTCAACCAAATTATGTCAGAAATCCGACTAAACTAATCAAAAAATCTACCGTTTGCTATACTAATTCCTACCAAAGAAGGCTTGGTGAAACAATGGTCCAATAAGTGACAAGTCAATGTATCCGTTTCATTTTATAACTTACAATACGAAATTTAAGAGTAGATCCATGAAGTGTAAGGAAATGTGAGTGGAACACATTCCTTATTCGGATTAATAGTTTTATCTAAATTTTTAAATGTTTTTAAACAGTTTGTTTACAAGTCTTAGTTTTAATTACAATCGTTCGTAATTATTTTTACTGTAAAATAATCGAGACTGAAAATTAACTTTTGTTTGTTTTCCATAAAAATAACAAATAGAAATGACATTTCTACTTTCTTGACTTTCTACAACATTACCCCCCAAAAGAAGAAATAAAAGAAAAAATCGATATTAATAGCTAGATTAGTAGTAAGATTTACAGAACAAAGCATTTGTTAAATCTTCGGTTTCCTTAAATCAATAAAATGAATAAATGTTTGGTATTGAGTGGTTTGAAATAAAGGTGTTAAATTATTTTCATTTTTTAAATGTCTATAATTTAATTAAATAAAGCAACATTTTTCTTCTAAGTTTGGAAACAGATGGCCAGATTACAGATGTTGAGGAATTAAATAAAAGTAAATGAATGGAAACACATTTATTGTTTCTGTTTGTGAGATAATTATTTCTTTTCATTCTTGAATTCATTAACTTTCAATTAATAAAGCAGCATTCAGTTTTGAAACACAGTAAATGATCTTAATTGAGGTTTGTAAGGTAGGAATTTACTTTTATAAAAAGGTTAAGAATTGGAAAGGAAAGTCACACGATGACACAAAAAATTATTTTTATCAAGGAGGGTGAAATTGGTTAGAGAAAGGACAACAATAACATACATATATAATATCACTTTCGAAATTCAGAAGAGGCAAGTCAATGTGAAAACTTGGAAAATAAATTAAGGGAAAAATACTTTTAAGGAAAAACCTTTCTTTGAATATTTTCACATTAATCACAAACTTCCAATCTAGAAATCAATTCAAATTAGCTTGATGTAGTCATCACAAAGCTATCTTCTACAACATTCTAATATACAAATGGGTCGAAAAAACCCATGAATACCTTAATGAGCTGCAAAAGAGCCTCGTATATTAGCCCATAATCATTCATACTGAATTAGCCTAGTTTTTTATAACTGCTATCACACATATCGAGTTTGGTGCGCTTAAAACTGGGATTTATCCTTAACCTGAATGGGGGTGGGTTGCACATAGCAGCGCCACATATTTTCTGAAACCACACCCAAATGCAATCAGTATAGTTTTTCATAATATACCTTTCGCATATCAAGTTTAGTGCACCTATACACTATAGAAGCTGAACTATACTGTTAATAACTGTTCTGGATACATGAATTAACTTATTTTGATATCCAGATAAATATTGAATTGCGTAAAAGCTGATTCATTACAAGACCTCAATTATACGAATCAGATTTTCTGCTTGTTACTGAACACCCGAAAATTATGTTCTGTTAGTTCAAATCAGAAACGTTTTACATCTGTCTCTTTATTTTGTAATCAATGTTACAAAAAGGTGTTTATCAGGTTTATTTGCTTTCAGATTGAGGAAAAATCACACAGTAAACTAAAATGAAACAACACAGAAAGATGTAAAACAGATTTATATATGTTTCTTCATTAAGAAGAAATATTGTGCGTCGAACAATTACCTTCCTATATGTTTTTGAAACAATTATAATACTATTTTAAATGGCACGCCTTCTGTTCCGTAGAAGAGTACGTGTTGAAATAGGAATACTGATTCGTTAATTTGAAACTTGTAAGATGCCATAATGAACATGGTAAATTCTACCTAGAATATGTCATTTTAGCAACAAAGTAAGTTGTTAGGTTATTATAACTTGAGTATAAAAAAAATTACCTCTGAAATAAGTATAAAATAGTAAAAATGGTTCTTTTACAGAGTCTGTCAAAAATGTTCCGATTCATGATGAGATGCGAAATTGGTCAATGTAAACGTTAAATGTAGTGAGAATGTTTTTAATACAATATAGAGTGCGCATGCAAAAATTAGACAATGTTCACGGTTACATAAAAACAATCTAACATTCTAATAATAACAGGAGACTTGGCGTTGGAATATTAAAACCCGATTAAACTACTACGTCAGAAACGACAAAGAAAAATACTGGAAATGCATACAACTGTTTCGGTAGCCTTAAGCGTACCGTCTTTAGTGCAAAAATGATTCTGAATCTGGAGAAGTGCTCGTATATATAGGAGAGGGGCCGAATTTAGTTTAACCAATAGGATTACGGGAAAGGTGGGGAGAGTGGCCAATTGGAATTCAGGAAAGTTAGCTGTGTAAACAGTAGAAAAATTAAGAAAATGTGGACAGAATGTAAAATTTCCTACAGTCAGACAAATAGGGAATAGCGAAATCACAATTTACAAGGTTTTTAAAAATTTTATGAATATGAAAAGCTTCAAAGAAATCGAGTTCATGAATGGATTTAGGTGTGCAAATTATTTTAGCTGAATTAAATATAAAATTATGATTTTCCTCCCAGCAATGTTTAGAAATAGCCGATTTATTGGTTTCTTGTTTGTGGACGTGATTCATATGTTCTTTTAGACGAAATTTAAGGCTGCGTTTAGTTTGGCCAATATATGATAAACCACACTGACAGGAAATACTATAAGTACCCCAAGAATTATGAATATCAATGGGATCTTTTAATTGAGAAAAAGTGAGTTTATTGGAAGGCGAAAATATTATTTTAAAATCATATTGTTTGAGAATTTTAGCTGTGGTTTGACTGGATTTAAGAAAAATCTTGATTGGATTGTTTGACTGGATCTGACTGATGGTTTGACTTTTTTTTAAGAAGCTTGTTTTAGTTAGCTAAAAAGCACGAAATAAAAGTTTAAGTAATAAAAAATAAATAAATAAACAAAATAAAATAAAACAAAAATTTTAGAAGCTTTTTTATTGAAATTGGATTTTGCCATCGTATCTTCGTGTCATATGCTAACAAACAAGTTGCCTCCATTTTAAAGTAAATATAAGCATACCCTTACATCGATGTTTGATGTATAGTGCGACCACGTTTCCTACGACTAGCAGTGAGGTCGAGTCTAAAAGTTTGGCGGGATGCATAATTGCCCGAGAGATAGTTATTTGGCAAACATACAGTTATTCCGTGTTCCCTTATCTCGAGGGTTATTCTCGAGGGCTGATGTACTGCATTTTTTGCAGATAATTACCAGAAATGATGTCAATAGTTTAAAAAACAAACTTAGATTGTGTACACAAAATCCTAAGAAATTTTCATATTTCATTTATTTATTTATTTATTTATTTATTTATTTTTTAGGCTTTTTTTTTTTTTTTCATTTACTAAAACGCACAAATTAAAAATTTAAATAAATCAATTTTAAAAAAGCGAGAGAGATAGAGAACAGAAAAAGAAAAATACTAAAAGCTTTTTTATTGTAGAGCCCTAAAAAGCCTAAAATAAAAATTTATTCTTGCAGAGACATGCTATAAAAGATAAAATTTCCAACACTTAGAAAATTTTGGAGAAAATTATAGATTTTCACATTTGTGAGAGATGACAATTTTTAAATATTTTAAAAAACATTTGAGTACGATATTCTTTTTGTATTTTTTAGATTTTTCTAGCATGTTATATGATTTTTCTTGTCTGTTCTTTCATATCTGCATAGAGCGGCGTGCTGAAAGCACGTCATGGGTTAAATCCTCGAAAACCGATGTGTTACTTTTTTTACAGTGAATTAAAAGAAAAGACATCTATTTATATAAAAAAAAAAACTTTCGATTTTACAGTATCCTAAGATTTTTTTTTTCAGAAGCTTCTTTGCGTAACTAAAAAGCACAAAATAAAAATTTAAATGAAAAAAAAAATAATAATAACATTAAAAACTGTTTATTGTGGAGCCATAAAAAGCATAAAATAAAAATTTATTCTGGGAAAGACATGCCATCAAGAAATGAAAGTTTCAACACTAAGAAAATTTTAGAAAGAAATATAGATACTTCCCTTTCGCAAGAGATCAAAATTATTAATTATTCAAAATACTTTAAAAAGCATTCAAGACCAATATTCTTAGTTATTAATTATTGTATAATTATTTCTTAAGCCATAAAATTCAAAAGTTTCAGAAGCTTTTTAAATTATTTTGAAGATTTAATAACTTTCATCGCTACCAAAAGTAAAATATCTATTTTTTTCTCTAAAATTTTCTTAGTTCTGAAACATTTATTTCTTTGTAACATGCCAATGCCTTTGTCAGAATAAATTTTTATTTTATGCTTTTTAGGGCACCACAATAATTGCTTCTAATGTAAAAAAGTGTTTTTTTTTTTTTTTTTTTTACTTAAGTTTTTATTTCATGAATTAGCGCTGACTGTCTCATGAATAGTCTGTCAGAATATTTCATATATTATGGCAGTAAGAAAAAATGTACCTTAAGAGAAATTCCGTCTTTATATTTGTCGTCTTTAACCTTGCAACCGACTAAATTCCCAAGAAGGACTTGAAAATATGTTAGCCCGGTCGTTAGCTGCATCAGAGAGATCTATTCAGGTACAAATATTTTATGTACAGTCAGCCAAAAAAAAAAAAAAAAAAAACGCCACCCCCCACCTAATTTTGCCGTAAATTATCGTAGAAACATGCGACTGGTACCGATCAGTTTGTAATAACGTCTGGTTTATAATGTTATAGTTAGATTTTGCTTAGGGGGTCGTCTACATATTAAAACTGACATCAACTTCGTTTTTTTCAATGGTAATCCCCCTTTTTTATAATTTATTTGAATTCTTTGGACCAAATCATCACGGAAAATGGTATAGTTTATATATTTCGCTCAATTTTTCATAGAGTTATAAGCTGTCAAAGTTTGGGGATGCTAATGTTAAATGAATGTGACAAACATTAAATCATATCTTCCGAAATAATTATGATATTTAAATTCTGTTTTTTTTATTCGTTAGAATGAAGTGACCCAAACATATTCCATGCAAATTTTTGCAAAAAAAAACATTTTTTGAATTATGAAAATTATTAATAAATTCATATTTGAAAAAATTATGAATTATGACCTATGTTAATTTTTGCACGAATAGAACGGGCATCATCAAAAACATAGGTTTCCAAATTTACAGCTTGTTCCTAACATTTTTTTCTGAGTTACAGTGATATTTCACTTTTTAGGGGGCCGTCACTTGTTACAATCTGTTAGGGGGCCGTCACTTGTTACAATCTGTATCCTCTATAAGTAAATGTTTGTATATAATTTGACGGAAAACTATTTTAATTTACCTTTATGTTATTTTTATTGTTTCCTAAGCAATATTTCGATGTTTATTATACAAATTGGCATATTTTTGTAAAGTTATCACAATGTAGGCGAGGGATTGTGAAAGAATTTCAAAAGAAAAGGCGTGGCTTAGCGGCCTCTGATTCGCTGAAACACTATTTAAAAAAAAAGACTAATTTGCATATTCCTATTTGACTCTATATGTGACGCTGGTATGCATAAATCACAATGATATTTACTACATCGATTATTGAAGACAAAACTTAAATGATTTAATTACAAATATGCAAAATTATTTTGTTTTATATTATAAAGTTTTAGAAAATTTGTGAAAAGGGGTGGCTTACGGTACAAGAGAGGAATATAACCGATCCTAATATGTTAAGTCTTTCTTCATAAGTATTAAATATCTTTTTCCTAGTTTTTTCGCAGGTAAAATTCTATTTTAACCCTGTTACACTTTTTTTTCGCATTTCAGTATTCAAGAGTACGTACACCTCTAATTAAATATCATGTTTTAGAAAACACGGTACAGCGAAACTGATTGCATGAATCAGCAATTATGCATTCGACAATCGTTTTATTATTATTATTATTATTATGAATATTTAATAATTTTAAAAAGATTTTTTACCATGAATTTTCTGTTTAAATTTTGTTGTGACAGATTTGCATTTGGTTACTGTACCGTTTGTAAACTTTATGTTATTTAAAATTTATCCCATAATGTAACATAATAAAATATCAAATTTCTATTAAAAGTTTTTTAATACAGAATCAAATAGTGAAAAATTGTTTTTTTTTTTTTTTTTTTTTTTTTTTTAGTTTATAAAATCTATTATTGGAACATAGCTCAATAGTATTTATTTTCAATTTCCTAATCACGAAATCAAAGTCACATTTATTATGGAATAAAAATTTATAACAAAGGAATTGTCTTATTACTTTCAAATATATAGATATTGATCTTACAGAATCCTGTAATGACTTTAATTGTCTAAATTTAAAAATTCAAAATATAATAAATTATTCTAAATGCTTTTAAAGTTGAAACGGGAAGATTTCAAAATATATGAAAATTGGCATTTGTGTTTTGAACATTATGGTGCGGCAGATATTAAAAACAATACTTTAATGATGAGCTGAACCTGAGCTTAGGAGAGGGTGGATCCAGCTACTTAGCACAAGTGATATCACCTGACTAAAACCAGAATAAACAATATTTTAATATATTCCGGGGTATTTTTAGCCCACTGTTATTGTTATTATTATTATTTTTTTTTTTTTTTCAAATTTCAACACTAGCTACAGTACGCTTACGTCCTATTCACATTAAGCTTTGATATGGAAGCTATGTTGCTGTTTTTCGATGCTGCGAAATTTTCAAAATATATTTATGTGTTAATATACTATACAGATAGAAAAATAATTATATAATATCAACAAAACTTCTTTAATAAATATGTTTATATACATTACCGTATGAAATGTTTATATATGAATATTGTATTTATTTTTAATGAGACATATAAACACAAAATACTAAAAAAGAAAAAAAAAAAAAAAAAAAAAAAAAAGAAAATGTGTTATAATTTTTTATTAACCAAGCGAAATATATATGCATACTTGCCAACCGAACCCGTAACATTGTTAGTTCCCGCCCCTTTGTGTACACAATTTAATTTTTAGAGTAATTAACTTCAAATACATTTACGATTAACTCACTGAGCGCCACGCGAATTCTTATGGAAATCCCATTCAGGCCACGCGCACTGCTTAGAAGCGTGTTATGTTTATCGAGTTTCGATAAACCTCATTAGGCCTTAACCATATAATCCTATAAAAATCCTATAATTAAAAAAAAAAAAAAAGGAAAATAAATTTTAAATAAATTGTCAGTAATTACTTAAAACTATGTAAATTCTGTAGTTTTACATGATATTTTACACTGCCAACTGACTTGGCCTAAATGGACAGATCAGTGTCAGCCACCGATGGCTGACATGGCGCTGAACCAGTTAAATAAAGAAAAAATATTCTACAAAGACTGATGTGAAAAAAAACGTACGGAAAGGGGCGGGACCAGTAATCCTCCGGGATAGGTTGACAAGAATGTATATACATAGAGCAATGCCAGAAAATGTGCTTTATTTTTCATGAACCGGATGAATGGTACTTTTTTTTCTGAATAGTCTAAGTATAAAATATAATGCTCCTTTAAATGAAAAGTTTTATTACATAAAGTAATTTTCTGGCACTCTACAACTCCCAAATGACACACAATACAGGGATGGAACACGGGCGCAGAATTCATACCGGAATCCATTTAAGAAATTTCTATACCTATAATATCGTTGATTCAAGAAGTAGAAAATTTTCTTACATTGAGAGTGGTATGAATTCTGCGCCCGTGTTCCATCCCTGCCAATACGAAACCCCGCCCTTTTTCAGTGTTTAAAGGGTATTAACGTTTAATATGCTTTCTATTTGTTTTGATCTTTCCTCCTACTCCTTATCTTCTTTTTTCCTTAAAAAAAAAAAAAAAAAAAAAAAAAAAAAACTGCAATCTGACACAATTTTGTTAACTTAGACTGATAATTATGCAGAGAATTTTAAAAGAAACAGAGAGGAGAGAACATTTTAAAAGTATGATTTGTAATAAAGTTCTATTTTTATGTATTTATTTTATTTGTGTTCATGCGATTAATGGTTTTCTTGTGTTTACGAGGAAATCTTATCATTTTCACATTGCTAATTTATAAAATATAGTTTTTTGTTCTCAATATATTGAGAAATAAATAAATAAATATATATCTGCGAGAATATCGAACATTTCTCTTAATATTAATTAAGTCAAGGCATATTTTTAAAATCCTCGATAATGAAATTATAAAATTCTGCATTCGAAAAGCTTCATGTATGTGTAAATCACAAAATATTAATATTTAAACGTTTGGCTAATCTGACGCAAAAAAATTAACTTTTATTTAATTTCTAACTATTTAAATTTTGCATACATAAATTAACATTACAATCTGTATTCTTTTTTTATAAAAAGTTTATAAAATAAAGACTCAACTTGTAAATTGTATTAAGAGAAAAAAAAAAAAGAAAGAAAACGAATATATATATATATATATATATATATATATATATATATATATATATAAATTTTATGCATATTTTGTAAAATCATACAATTTAGGAAACTTATATTTGATACTTGTCCCATAATCGATGCGTACAGATCATATTCACTATGACATCTTAGATATTTTAATATCTATTCAAGCTATTTAATTTTCTTCGTATGAAGTGGACTATTTAATGTTTAATCAATAGAAACCAATAATAATCTTTTAATTCATAAACTAACTCAGGTTTTTTATTTTAGAATTAACATTTCTAAAAAATTTTTTCGGTGTTAAACTTCATAAATAATGTATACTGGGTGGTAGATCATGATTTATATTTTCTAAATGTATAGACGGACCCCTAATACATTTTCACGTGTAACTCTATTTAAAGTTGATTTAAAGTATATAAATAGGTATGTTTTCTCAACCGCCTTGATCTCAGAAATCTGAATATGAAGTCAAAAATAGGGGTTGCCATTGAAGAAGTTAATGCCAGTTTTAATGTGTAGACGACCCCCTAGGCAAAATGTAATTATACCGTTATAAACTAGAGGTTATTAAAAATCGATCGGTACCAGTCAAATGTTTCTACGATAATTTACGGCGAAATTAGTTGGGGGGGGGGGGTGGCGGTTTTTTTTTTGGCTGACTGTACCTGAAGTACTGTACCTGAAGTACTGTACCTGACTGTACCTGAAGAAGCTGACTGTACCATTTTTAATGAGGTCAAGTTTTTCGATTCTGTGAGTGGAGTGTGAAATGTTAATTAAAGATAACGAACAGAAGAAAGGACAATGCATTTATTCAGATAGAGAAGTGGAAAATGGTTTATAATGGTTGAAAATATATATGTTGTTTCTTCATTCTCCGCAAAAGTATACATGCATTTCCATCTCTAGAAATTGTCTGCTACCTCACTTAATACAAGATGTGCTCCATCTAAAAGAGAAAGGAAGTTTTTATAAAATTTTACAGTAGCCTAAGAATTTTTTTTTTTTTTAGAAACATCTTTGTGTAACTAAAAAGCACACACACAAAAAAAAAAAAAAACATTAGAAACATTTTTATTGTGGAGCCATAAAAAGCAAAAAATAAAAATTTATTCTGGCAAAGACATGCTATAAAGAAATAAAAGTTTCAACACTGATAAAATTTTAGAGAAAAATATAGATATTTCCATTTTGCAAGAGATCAGAATTTTTCAATTATTTAAAGTACTTTAAAAAGCATTCGAGACCAATATTCTTAGTTATTAGTTTTTGTATAATTATTCGTTAAGGAATAAATTTCAAAAGTGTCGGAAGCTTTTAAAAATATTTTGAATATTTAATAATTTCCATCTCTTCCAAAAGTGAAATATCTATATTTTTCTCTAAAATTTTCTTAGTGCTGAAACTTTCATTTCTTCATAGCATGCCTTTGTCAGAATAAATTTTTATTTTATGCTTTTTAGGGCTCAACACTAAAAGCTTCTAATGTTAAAAAATGTTTTTTTTTTCTTTTTTTTAATACTTAAATTTTTATTTCATGAATTAGCGCTGACTGTCTCATGAATAGACTGTCA
The DNA here is from genome assembly GCA_963930645.1 of Salticus scenicus. NCBI lineage: Eukaryota > Metazoa > Arthropoda > Arachnida > Araneae > Salticidae > Salticus > Salticus scenicus. Next base: position 200,815,517 of record OZ005661.1, read on the forward strand.
GCATTTTTCATATATTATGGCAGTAAGGGAAAAAAAAAAAAAAAAAAAAGAAAAGAAAGAAAGAAAGATTTTCTTGCAATTTCCTTGAATGTACCTTATGAGAAATTTCGTCTTTATATTTTTTACCTTTAACCCATTTTATCCCATTGTCCTATTTAATGGACAGCTGAAAAATAGCATATATAAATCAGAATTTGCTTAGTGCGAATAGTTTGTCAGCTGGAATATATAATGCTGTATATAAGCTTCTGCTAGCGTGTTATGTGTTTCACCTCCTCCTCCTCCTCCATGTGGAATCTTTGTTTAATCATTACATTAGGGGGCGTGGTTTATCTTCTCCTTGCGGTTGAAAGTTCTTTCTGGAGAACTATCATGTAAATAAAAAAGTATTATACAGATAAAGCAAAACTTTATACTCGGAAAGCACTTTTCACTATTGAAGAGAACACTAAAACATATAAGTGCAAATGTCATCCTCTTTATTTCAATGTCCTGCGTACAAGGTGGATAAGATTTCTTATACAGAATATACTTTTTTGTCTCTTTTAAAATTTTGTTGTTTTTAGTTTATTTAGGTATAATTAACTTTAAAAAATGTAATTTTTCTCAAATCGGAGCAAAATAAATAAATTGGGATAAAATGGGTTAACCTGGTACCCGATTAAATTCCCAAGAAGGACTTGAAAATATGTTAGCCCAGTCGTTAGCTTCACTAGAGGAATCTATTCAGGTATAAATATTTTATGTACCGGATGACGACCATTTCTAATGAGGTCAAGAATTTCACTTCTGTGAGTGGAGTGTGAAATGTTAATTAAGGATAACGAACTGTAGAAAAGACAAAGCATTTATTCAGATAGAGAAGTGGAAAATGGTTTATAATGGTTGAAAATATGCATGTTGTTAATTCATTCTCCGCAAAAGCGTACATGGATTGCCATCTCTAGAGAGTGTCTGCTAAATCACTTATTGCATGTTGTGCTCCATCTAAAAGAGAAAGGAAGTGTTTATAACAAGAAAACCTCTGAAATAAAATTTGAAAATTATCTTTATGAAAATGAATTAAAGTATCAATATTTTAAATATTCTTTTTCAAAACGTCCAGCATGGTACGTTCAACGAATAGGAGATTATAAATTTATTGCCGAAATGTCACTGGAGGTTCTCTGTTGAGACTCAAAACGGTTTTGGGTTGTGTCTGTTTTTCTTATTGTCTGTCTGTGTGTTTGTCGCGCGATAGCGGCTGCAAAAAATCTGCTATTCACTTGAAATATGTTAAACATGTTCATTATCCCCACGAAATTAGCTGTATAGTTTTAGGTATGCATTCCATTTGTAGTTCGTGTACAGGGACACGCCAAAGTATTTTTTTTATTATTACGGCCTATGGGAAGAATCTGTATGTACCGCGATAGCGGCCGCAAAAATTCTCTGATTGACTTGCAAATTGACACACACATTCAGGCTCGGTATAGAAATAGCTATGTATTTTTTTATGTCTGTACTTTTTTATGCTTTTTAGGGTTCCACAATAAAGAGCTTCTTATGTTAAAAAGTGTTTTTTTTTTTTTTTTACTTAAATTTTTATTTCATGAATTAGCGCTGACTGTCTCATGAATAGCCTGTCAGCATTTTTCATATATTATGGCAGTAAAAAAAAAGAAAGATTTTCTTGCAAATTCCTTGAATGTACCTTAAGTGAAATTCCGTCTTTATATTTGTCTTCATTAACCTAGCACCCGACCAAATTCCCAAGAAAGACTTGAAAATATGTTAGCCCGGTTGTTAGCTGCATTAGAGGAATCTATTGAGGTTCAAATATTTTATGTACCTGATGACGACCATTTCTAATGAGGTCACGATTTTCGATTCTATGAGTGGAGTGTGAAATGTTAATTAAGGATAACGAACAGAAGAAAAGACAATGCATTTATTCAGATAGAGAAGTGGAAAATGGTTTATAATGGTTGAAAATATATATGTTGTTTCTCCATTTTCTGCAAAAGCATGCATGCATTTCCATCTCTAGATATTGTCTGCTAACTCACTAAATACAAGATGTGCTCCATCTAAAAGAGAAAGGAAGTTTTTATAAAAAAGAAAACCTCTGAAATAAAAAAAATTAATATTATATTTATGAAAATGAATTAAAGTATCAATATTTTGAACATTCTTTTTCAAAACGTCCAGCACGGTCCGTATCAAGAATATGAGATTATAAATTTATGGAAGTGTACATGGGAAAACATTGACACTTAACAATATTTTTTATTATTAAAAACATTAAAGCATGAGCCATCTTTAATATGTATTTTTCGATCTTTTGGATCATACAGCAAAAATAATTGCGTATGAAAATATGAAAACTACATGCTCTTTTATACAATAAATAAAAAGGAACCTTTTATGGGTCCTTTTTTATTTTAAAAATTTATTATTATTTATTTTAAATTAAAAATAGGCATTTATTTATTTCTTTTTGGGTTGTATTGCATGAAGTGAAAATTTAGTGAAAATTAGTGCAGTAGTGAAAGTTTTTGTAGAACCAAAAAGAATGTATAATAATTTTACTATTGCATTATATTACGGTATGAAGTGTATGATTTATTTTTCATATTTTACAATTTTTTATCACATATGTTTTAACATTTGAAATTCTCTGATTGCTAAAAAGTTATATGTTATACTATTAGGAAACTGTTATTGAATAAAGGCAAACATATTCTATTTGTGGACTTATTTTATCAAAATATGTTATTTGAGGAATTTTACAGAATTTTTAAAATAATTTTTGGGGGAAAATATATTGTTTAATTTCTTTATTTGCCATAAAAGCGAGTTCATTCAGAATACTAATGCTGCATTTAAAATTAAAGAAACTTCATTTAATATGTAGATAGGGGAGAAAACGAGTATAATTTTTAAAATAGGGTAAGTGTGTTAAAGAAAAAAACCTTTTATAAGTAGTTATATGGAAAAGAAACTTATTTTAAATATGGCATGTTTTTAATGATATGCACTTTTATTTTATTTTTTCTAATAATGATTTTTATTAAATAATAATAATAATAAAAAAAAAAAATTACAAGGAAATAGAACAGATTCATAGAAATAGTAATTTCTATTCAAGCTACTAAAAATAAACCGATAATGGGCATAAAATATGATTGTAAATTGCGCCTATATACGTATAAAATAAATTCCTCCGCGTGGCAACATAAACACTACCACTAATCAAAAATTTAAAGTACAAAATTAAAAAAAAATAATACTTTTCATTCCATAAACAAATTAAATCCGGTTTGAAATGTAAACATTACTTTGGAATTTGCAAAACATAGCAGAAATCTACCCAGTTTCAAATTTTACAATCAAGCTTTCGCAAGTAGCAAAAGTTCGCTACAGAAAATCTAGTAGCTTCACTACAAATAAAGGTGTCTTAAAGTAAGACATAAAAACAACTGAAAAATCATTTAAGATACGTAAATGTCTTAATATACACCTTAGACATTATAGATATCTTAATTTAAGACAAATATGTGCCTGAAATACCAATTCAGACATAAAAAATGTCTAAAACACATAACCATGACAAATTTCAGACAGCAGAGGCGTCTAAAGTTTCGGCTATTTTGGAAATTCAGATACTTGCATTTCTTGTCAAATTTTTCTTATATGGAATCTACTTTAAGCAACATACTTATCCTATTTAAACTTCTTCCCACATGCAATAAATATTGTATCATTTTACATATTAATTCATTAAGCGTAAGGTATTTAAACAATATTAGCTTATGAAATTAAATTTTCAAGGAATATTACTTTATATATTTGTATATTTGCATGGAATTATGTTTAATATAACTTATATAGCAACATATTATGACGAAAAAATTATTTGGTTTAAAAAAAAAAAATAAAAAAAAACTTTGTATTTAAAGCTTTTTTATATTTAAAGAAAAAGTATTAAGATGAAAACAAGTAACTGATATCTAAGAAAACTAATCTTGAATAATTTGTGCTTCACTCTTATTTATTAATTTCGATTTAAAAACTGTTTTTTCCGTATATTTACTTGCGTTTAAGTGTAAAACAACAAATTTTTGGGTATTCATGATTCGACAAGGATTTATTTAACAAAACAGTATTAAGTCTACTTTTTTGATATAGGATTTTTTTTCTAGTGTTCGGACACTTTTGTTACCGACTGTAATTAACCTGTGCTTTGCTAATACTGACTTCCAAATAATTATAAAAAGGATTTCAGCTATACTAGTTGTTGGTGTGATTTCCAAGGTACCTGGCGTTACCTGCCGCTCCCGATGCCTGGTTTCGTATTCCACGGCTAATGTGTTTTCGATTCCCGAGCCGGGTGAAAGGCATTTTTTAAAGAAAATCTATATGCGTGTGTGTGTGCTCTAGAAAACTCTAAAACTCATTTTCAACAATAAAAAAAAAAAAAAAAAAAAAAAAAACAGAATCGCAAGTCACCTTTGTTTATTTATTTATTTATTAAAAAACCTTAAAAATAGCGGTGTTTTTAAGCCTAACATGGCGGTGTTACTAAACCTAAAAAACATGGCGATATTTAAGACACTTATATGTCTTAATTTCAGTTGCAAAACGGTGTCTTAAAAAGTAAGACTTAGTTTTCGCTTAAAAATCGACCATCCGTTTAATACACTTTTTAAACTGAATTTAAGACGTTAACGTTTACAGTGAATTCTTACGAACATGAATCTCGAATTGCAAAGCATGCACTCTGATCTGTGGCGATGTTACGAGTGAAACAATTGTATACAGTGATCAGTACAAAAAAACCCTTAACGGCTTAAAAGTTTGTGACGCCACTACTTTATGGCTATAAGAATTTGAAATATGAGTCTTAAAAATAATGATATCAAATTTTAAGAGACGCTTTGCAATTAGTTATAAAATCTTTTTGTAAAAAAATAGAACCGACTCCAAAAAGGAACTACTATTCAAACAACTAAAAATGAAAGAAAATTGGTAGAAAATGGAACTGTAAATTGCACCTAAAAGTATAAAATAATTTCCTTCGCCAAACAACCTATAACACTACAATTAATCATAACTTTTGAAGTCGGCGCAAAATTAAATAAAATTTAATTAGTTTTTAAAGGTTTGTCTTTAGATCGGTAGCAACAAATGCTGTTGTTTGGAATGATCCATTTTCAAGTTTCCTTTATTATTTTATTACTGTATACAATTGGTCCATTAGTAGCATCTACATAGAACAGTGAACATTCTTCACAATGCGGTATTTATGTTTCTACGAAGGTAGAGTTTCCTTTGCAAATTTTGTATAACTTTGATAACTATCATCCTTGATGGCTTTTGGATTTGGTGATCAAAACGTAAGGCAAAAATATACACGCAAGATGTATATTTTCATAATATATATTGTACGGTGTGTTGTTTCATATTCTAGATTTCTCTCTTGATATACCTTATCAAAATAATCATGATATCCCAAAGAAATTAAATATGTTTGCCAGATAATTTTGCGATTTTTCTTTCACCAAGGACGTCAGATACCAGCATCTTCGCCAACTTTTGCTGCTTACGAAATCTTATTTGTTTTCTTGAATCAAATTAGTTCTCGGTTGCATTTTGCAGGTAACAATGTGAGATGTATATTTTGAATAGGATTTGATTTTTGTATTGAGTAAAGGTATCAATTTTTATTTAATTTTGCGCCGACTTCAAAAGTTATGATCAATTGTAGTGTTATAGGTTGTTTGGCGAAGGAAATTATTTTATACTTTTAGGCGCAATTTACAGTTCCATTTTCTACCAATTTTCTTTCATTTTTAGTTGTTTGAATAGTAGTTCCTTTTTGGAGTCGGTTCTATTTTTTTACAAAAAGATTTTATTTTACTCTTTTCAGTGAAACCTTATTTATATAGCAGAGCATCAGAAGACGTTCGACGGAAGTTTCACAAATCACAAGTTCCAAGAAAAGTGACGTTACTCAAAAAATGGTTTATGTCACTGAAAAATACATGAAATGCACCCAATGTGAACAAAAAAGTTACATCTCCATCTAGAAAGTTATCCACTCGAGAGACAGTTGTGCCAGTTGTTTTATAGTAAAGTTATTTTTAAGTTGATTTTTCTCAAATGATGCATTTTTAAGTTGTGTTACTTTTCTTGCCTTTATCGGATATGAGCAAAAAACTATCTGTTGAACGAACATACGTTAAATTAAAAAGTCTTTAGAAATGTAAAGGACGGATACGCTATATTCGTAACCGAAAATTCTGTTAGGCATATATATTGAACTTTACAGTGAATACGTGTCACCCGCTGCGCTGGAAATTGCGCAGCGTAAAGTTCAAACAAAGAGCAAAATATGCATTGCAGCTGACGGATAGAATTTTCAACATCGATACTTACATACTGCTTTTACCAGTGTAGCTGCATGCGTTCAGCAGTTAGAGTGAGAACAGACTTTTGTGAGTATCCTGTAATTTGTTTATATCTTAATGAAATTGTAATAAAACCTATTTCAGGCCAATATCATTACGACAACAAAAAAGTATTAAAATTAAATCATCTCTTACGAAGTTATAAGCTAACAAATTTCAACAGCAACAACGAGAAACATGGTTTGCATTGAGAACCTCTTCCTTTATGAAATCGGTTTAAAACGTCTATGTGTTAATCGATGTGACCGCTTACAATAACTATACATTGAATTTTACATTGCATAAATGTCACCCGCTACGCTACAACACATGCAATGCCGTTCAAGTGTGCACAAAATAGGAAATTGTGAACAAACAAATGCAAGTTTTAAGCATTCTGTTTCTAGCAATTATGTCTAAACTATCTTTGCGTACTACATCGGCGATGCTCTGCAATTTTATAATTCACTTTTTTCCCCTGTCTTGAAACGTTTCCGAGATAGGATCGCTAACTCCACTCTATTCCACCAGGTTGCACTTTAGGCGGTTGAATCGCGTAGCACATGTCCACTTAACTGACTTTTTTGGGCACCCTGTATTTTTTTGTGATCGCAAAGATCTTACAATGGGATTTATTTCAGACCAAGACCTTTACAATAAAACAAAAAGTATCAAAATCGGATCATCTGTTCAGAAGTTATGAGCTAACAAACAAAAACAAAAACAAAAAACATATCCTTTGAATTGAGAACTTCCTCCTTTTTGGAGTCGGTTAATTAGAGCATCTCTTACGAAGTTATAAGCTTACAAACACCAACAACAACACATAGCTTGAATTAAGAACACCCTCCTTTCTGAAGTTGGCTGAAAACGACTTTGCGCTAATCGATGTGACCGCTTACAGTAACAGTTCTTTGAACGACAGAGTATACGTGTCATCCGCTACACTGCAAAGTGTGCAACGTAGTTCAAGTGTGCATAATGTAGGAAATAGCGAACAAACAACTGCACGTTTTAAGCGTTCTATTTTTAGCAATAATGTCTAAAAACTGTCTTTTCGTAGTAAATCGAAGATGCTCTGCATCTTCGAAATTAACTTTTCTCCCATCTTGAACCGTTTTTGAGATAGGAGCGCTAATTCCGCTGTTTTTCACCAGATGGCGCTTTATTTTCTTTAGATTGTAAAGAAGTTATAATGGGACCTACTTCAGACCAAGATTTCTACCACAAACAAAAAGTATCAAGTAACCGTATTTTGAACTATATAGCGTATGTCTCCCCAGCTACGCTACAACGTGAGCAATATAGCTGAAGTATGTATAGTGTAAGAAATTGCGAACAAAAAAATGCACGTTTTTAGCATTGTATTTTTAGCATCAGTGTCTAAACTATCTTTTCGTACTAAATCGATGATGCTCTGCAATTTTATAACTCACTTTTTCCCCCTGTCTTGAACCGTTTCCGAGATAGGAACGCTAGCATGAATGTCTAAACTATCTTTTTCTACTACCGATGATACTCTTCAACTTTCTAATTCACTTTTTTCTTTAGCACTGTTTTCGAGATAGGAACACTAACTCTGCTATTTTCCACCAGGTGGCGCTGCAAGCGGTTTAGCCTTGTACAGCATGGCCACTTTGCTATACTTACATACCATTTTTATCACTATAGCTGCAGCCGTTTAGCAGTTAAAAGAGTTGGGACTGATTTTTTGGGGCACCCTGTATTTTCTTTAGATCGTAAAGATATTACAATGGGACCTATTGTAGACCAAGACCTTTTCAACAAAACAAAAATTATCAAAATCGGAGCATCCGTTCAGAAGTTATGAGCTAACAAACATAAAAAAAACATACGGTTTGAATTGAGAACCTTCCTTCTTTTTTTGAAGTCGGTTAAAAATATACATAGATTTTCTTATTTGATCATTTACATTTTTCTTTTATTTATATTTATAATGCAAACGAAATATTTTTAACTTCAAGATCAGACAGATATATAAAATTCCACTCACTGATGCTTTTTCATTCGCATTTCAAATTCAAAATAACAGTTTTAAAAGGAATGATATCAAAATTCCAGAGTGGCTATTCGGTGTTATTTTGGAAAGATTTGGTTTTAGATACCATTAAAATTACTTTTTTTTTGTCTAATAAAGTATATCTACACATTGAAACAATGCTTTCAATTTTGAAATATACTGTCAAATAATTATACTTTTTATGGCAGAATAGGGATAGATGTCCGACAACTTTTCAAATATTATTTAAGAGGCTGACATGATTATTATTGACTGTGAATTTCCCAATTTAAAAATTTCGTAAGTCATTAGAAATTTACGATTTACTTAGTATGGCAGAATAAGGCAAATATTCGCATAGACGTCCATTTTGAAGGATATTTTCATTGTAAAGATGTCGAATACTTTTAAAATATCATTTACGATACTGGCATGAACATTTCTGACTGTGAATTATTTGATTTAAAAATTTCGTTAAGTTATTTGGATTTAAGGTTTACTTAACATATGGCAGAATAGCGCAAATTTGAGTATAAACGTCTGTTTTGAGGATCATAATTATACCAGACAACTTCAAAATAGTATTTATAATACTTGTTTGAACATGATTTACTAAAAATATTCTAACAGGAAAACTTCGTAAGTTATTCGTAATTTAAGACTTTATCAGCATAGCCAAATTAACCGATATCCCAAATGAATATGCATTTTGAGGAATCGTAGCATGAAAAGATATTTCTATGCATTGGATATAGTAGCAAGAAAACTAAACTACGAAACTGACCCTGATAAAATAAATTAATATATTAGAATAAGATAAATATATCGAAATGAATGGTGGATAGCCTGTTAGGCAGTGATTTTATTCTCTCACTGTGTCAAGCGTTTGGTGAAATTCATGTCTCTTAACATGAATATGATATGTCTTGCAATAGAAATTTATGAGAACATATATGAGCAGCAAAAATTTAAACCATGTTTTCTCATTCGGATACAATTTTTCAGAAAGCATATAAAACTAATAAATTAACAAGTAACTAAACTTAATCCTAATCATCGTTTGTTTAGATTTATAACTAACTACAAGGAAGATATGTAGGTATTGTATTTTATGTTAAGCTAATAAATAAATAAACAAATAAATAATATTGGAGAGAACACGTTTGAGTGTTTGTTCCTCATATATGATGTAGAACGGAGTAGAATCCACCTATTCTAAACCATTTTCTTTCTTCCTTTCTTTCTTTCTTCCTTTTTTACTTTCTTCTATATGTAATATAGAGAAAGTATTGGATTCGCGAAAATTTTCGAAGTCCACTTTTTGATGGATTTACATGTTTTGGGATATGGAGATCACGAATTAATAGTTTTTAGAAAATGTCTGTCTGTATCATTTTTTTGTGGACGCTGTATCTCACGAACCAATGAATGAAATTTAACCAAACTTGGTATTTAGTTGCACCCTGACATAAACTGGTGCTGATTAGATTTTGGGATCAATCGCTCAATAGGTGGCGTTGTGATCGCATTTTATGCAAATTTTTAACATGACAGCATAGGACAAAATTCCGTATAAATGGGCATAAAGAGAGTTATTTTACACTTGTGATTGTAAAATTAATATGAATTATTGATAATAGTAGTAGTTAGCTAGGAAAAAAATTTTGTGCATGGGGGGCATCGGTTCCCCCCCCGCCACCGGGGGGGGGGCAAAGTTTCAAGATGGGTATCTTTCGAAAGATCTCGTCAATACCTTTAAAACGAATGGTTGAACGATAAATGTGTGATAATTTAAACCAAAGTTATCGATTTTTTTTACTTTTAACAAAAATCGCAATTTTTTTTTTTTTTTTTTAAACGAAATTTAACCAAACTTGGTATTTAGTTGGTCCCCGACATAAACTGGTGCTGATTATGTTTGGGGATCAATAGCTCAACAGGTGGCGCTGTGATAGCATTTTATCTAAATTTTTAACATGGCAGCATAGGACAAAAATTCGTATAAATGTGCATAATTAGAGTTGTTTTAAACTTGTGATTGTAAAATTAATATGGATTATTGATAATAGTAGTATGTAACTAGGAAAAAAAAATTCTGCATGGGGGGGCATCGCTTCCCTCCCCCCTAGGGGGGAAATACCCCCCCAGGGGGGGGGTAAATTTTCACATTGGGTATCTTTCGAAAGATCAGGTTGATAATAGTAGTAGTTAACTAGGAAAAAATTTTTGTGCATGTGGGGGCATCGGTTCCCCCCCCACCGGGGAGGGAAGTTCCCACCCGGGGGGGGGGGGCAAAGTTTCAAGATGGGTATCTTTCGAAAGATCTCGTCAATACCTTTAAAACGAATGGTTGAACGATAAATGTGTGATAATTTGAACCAAAGTTATCGATTTTTTTTAGTTTTAACAAAACAAAACTTAGAAAAAAAATCGCAATTTTTTTTTTTTTTTTTTTAACGAAATTTAACCAAACTTGGTATTTAATTTGTCCCCGTCATTAACTGGAGCTGATTATGTTTGGGGATCAATAGCTTAACAGTTGGCGCTGTGATAGCATTTTATCTAAATTTTTAACATGGCAGCATAGGACAAAAATTCGTATAAATGTGCATAATAAGAGTTGTTTTAAACTTGTGATTGTAAAATTAATATGAATTATTGATAATAGTAGTATGTAACTAGGAAAAAAATTTTCTGCATGGGGAGGCATCGCTTCCCCCCTGGGGGGGAAGTACCTCCCCGGGGGGGATAAATTTTCAAGATGGGTATCTTTCGAAAGGTCTCGTCAATACCTTTAAAACGAATGGTTGAACTATAAATCTGTGATAATTTAAAACAAAGTTATCGATTTTTTTCACTTAAAAAAAAAAAAAAAAAAAAAAAAAAAAAACCTTAGAAAAAAAAAATCGTACTTTTTTTTTTTTTTTTTTTTTTTTTTAATATTGTTACTGATTGAATATGTATAGGTAAATATAGAGGAAAGTCTTGTGGTGGCCACAACATACTAGTTTTTTTTTAATGTAAAATTCAACAAGTGATTAAAAAAAAAAAAGAATTTCTTACCATGGCTTCCCCCATAGTCTTCTGAAAAAATAAAATCAGGACATTTAGTATCAGTATAAAATTTGAAATTTTACATATTTAAACATATAATTCTTGCTAATATTGGATACAAATTATTTATAGTAAATCAATAATAATGACAATGCTAATTTAAAGAAATATTATTTTTATAATTGCTTCGAAAACATTTTTTTTAAATAAATCCATTAATATACACATTGTAATTATTATAGTTTTTACTATTATTCTTATCATGTGTGCTTAAGCATATACAATAAAAATGATAATTATTATTTACACACACCACACACATATGTACAAGACACATGCGCTTTATACTATTGTAAAAGAAGGTGCGGTGATGCATCAAAATGTTTGTCAAGGTTCTTCGATAACTATGTATAAGTTTTTTTGCCGCTCAGTCACAAGTTGTGTGGCCTTATTATGTTATACTTACTACCACTGTCTCATACTGTATGATTGCATGATTTTAGCTTCAAAAAAAAAAAAAAAAAAAAAAAAAAAAATCCTTATGAGTAAAAAGAAAAAAAAAAAAAAAAAAAAGTGTAAATTATATGGTGATATTAATAAAAAGACTAGTTAATACCCGTCAAAATTTGGCGGATGATGTGCAACTAAAATCTTGTCACGGCATAAATAGTCCAAGCGGCGGCTCCAAAAAATTGACTTTATAAGGTGTGAAGTTGATTTTTTTTCTATAGATAGAATTCATTGTTGCAATAAAAATCTCATACGGTTGCCTGGTCAAAGACGTCAAGTTTAAGGGAAACAACCTCACTTCCGGTCACAATTTAAACGATTTTCGAAACACACAAGTGTGAAGATGAAACCGGCGCTAAAATGTAGAGATTAATATGCTCTTTAAAATGGCATAGGGTTGCCTGGTCAAAACCGTCAAGTTTCAGAGGTTGCCTCGAAAATAGGGGTCAAATTTAAACGATTTTCGAACCCCACAAGTGTAAAGATGAAACCGGTGCTAAAATGTAGAAATTAATATTCTCTTTAAAATGGCATAGGGTTGCCTGGACAAAGTCGTCAAGAAACAAAGTTTGCCACGAAAATAGGGGACGTATTTTGCGATTTATTTACCCAAGTAAAAAGTGATTTATCCAAGTGTAAAGATGAAACCGGTGCTAAAATATAGTGATTAATATGCTCTTTAAAATGGCATAAGGTTGCCTGGTGAAATCTGTCAAGTAAAGCAGTCAACCACAAAAAAAAAAAAAGGCGAATTTTGAAGATTTCTTAACGAAGTGTAAAAAAAAAAAAATATATATATGAATAGCATTAACAAAGAAAATGAATAAGGATGAAATTATATGAATATTTGAAAGGTGTGGCTGGTTCCATAGTGTACAACATAGAAGTTATTTTAAATTGGCATATGTTTGCCTGATAAAATTCGTAAAGAAATAGCGGTCAGTCTCCAAAAAGGTAACGAATATTAAAGGTGTTTACCACAAAGTGAAACACACATGAAGGCTACTTAAAAAAGGTTAAACACGAAATGATTAATATTTAAAAGATGAAATTGTGAGCTAAATGTAGAATATACAACACTTTTCAATTTGCTTACGATTGGTGCTTCAAACCGGTCAAGGTATAGCGGTCAGCTTAGAAAAGGAAGCGAATTTCAATATTCGATTATTTTATTTGTTTAATGATGTAAGAGATTTTAAAGCATAAAGAAAATTAAATTATTATGCGTGACTGTTCTTTTTCTAATCTGTATAAAAAAAATTTCAGCTCACGAGCTCGTTTTTTCCTGATTTTTCAATACTTAAAATATTCAAATTGTGTCAAAGTATTGAGATGATAAATTCTCAGAAGAAATGTATGCGGTTGCTTTGTAGAATTTTATACGAAAATGTTTTTGTGCCGATTTTGTTATATTAAAAATTTGTCAATTTTAGAAAATTTTCTCAATTAATTATTTTTATATCTAATTAAAAATAATCAGTTATACTTTCTGCAAATTAATTATGCGTAGAAATAAAGCGAAAAACATTTTTTTAACAATTGATAAATTTTACGCGTTTCTTAATAACCATGAATTAATTTATGAAAGTGAAATTTGTAAATCTTGCTGTAAATCTGAAATAAGAGTTTTTTTTTTTTTTTCATTTTATTTAATTATTTATTTTGTATACTAACAGAATTTTTTATTTTGAATTTCTAGGGCATTATTATCTTCATTTCATTTCAACTTTTGCGGGCGTATTTTCTTATCTGTATCCGCATGCTACATTTTTAATTTTTACTATTAATTCGTTGTTTTTATGGGAAATTTTAGAACAGTTTCATTACAGTTTATTTATTTATTTTTTCTTTTTAAAATACTTTATATATATATATTTTTTTTTCACATTGTATAAAACCCCTTCAAAATTAGCTTTTTTTTTTTCGAGGCAATTTCTCGAGATTTTCAACTGGCAACCCTATGATACTCTAAAGAGAATATTATTCTCTATATTTTATAAAAGATTTCATTTTTAAATATGTTAGGGTAAGAAAACCGCTAAAATTCACCCCCCCCCCCCTCATACACACATACACTTTTCGTGGCAACCTCTTTTCTTGACGGTTTTGACCAGGCAAACCTATGCCATTTTAAAGACCATATTATTCTGTACATTTTAGCACCGGTTTCATCTTTACACTTGTGAGGTTCGAAAATCGTTTAAATTTGACCCCTATTTTTGAGGCAACCTCCGAATCTTGACGGTTTTGACCAGGCAACCCTATGCCATTTTAACGAGCATATTAATCTCTACATTTTAGCACCGGTTTCATCTTCAGACTTCTGGGTTGGAAATTCGTTTAAATTTGACCCCTATTTTCGAGGCAACCTCCAGGTCTTCACGGTTTTGGCCAGGCAACCTTATGCCATTTTAAAGAGCATATTAATCTCTACATTTTAACACCGGTTTCATCTTTACACTTGGGTAAATTACTTTTTACTTGGGTAAATAAATCGTAAAATACGTCCCCTATTTTCGTGGCAACCTCTGTTTCTTGACGGCTTTGACCAGGCAACCCTATGCCATTTTAAAGAGCATATTAATCTCTACATTTTAGCACCGGTTTCATCTTCACACTTGTGGGGTTCAAAAATCGTTGAAATTGTGACCAGAAGTGAGGTTGCTTCTCTTAAACTTGACGGCTTTGACCAGGCAACCCTATCAGATTTTCACTGCAACAATGAATTCTATCTATAGAAAAAAAAAAAAATCAGCTTCACACCTTATAAAGTCAATTTTTTGCAGCCGCCGCATAGACTAAAAGTTTAAAACACCCTTCCTTTAATATTTTGCATTGCTTTTAACCGGTTTAAAACCCCTTGCTTTAATCAATTATCTTTTGGTTGGAGGGAGGATGGATAAATTTTATGAAATTTCAATATACAAAATTTAAGCATACTCCACATAATAAAAATAAAATTCCAAGGTTTTCCTAATTTTACTCTAAATAAGACCAAAAGAATGTTAGGAGTAATTAAAAGAAAGGTAGAATTTGTATAAATTATCGAAAGAATCAATATTTCTTAATGAGATAGTATCACTATTTGAGAAATTACTTATCAAAGCCTCATGCATGGATATTAATCCCAGAATAGAAATCCTTCCTGTCACATCAAATCGTCTAATAATCTATAGAATTGCGCTCGTTTTATGCTTACTGTGAAATTTATTCTTTGCTTTTCACGCAAAATGAATGAATACAAAGATTTACTACCAGATTATAATTATATTAACTTACTATCAATGATAACAGGGCACAGTTTTTTATTAAAAGACATACATGAAAGACAAAGTTTTCATTCACATGTAAAATATATCATTAATTCTAATTTGCCAAGATAATAAGTGCGTTTTAAGTGCAAAATAATAGTTTTGATTCTGATTTTTCCTTGCCATATTCGTAAAACCACTTGGATATAATTCAAAATATTAATTCATTGTATTCTAAAAATAAACTGCAAATCGGAATAAAGTTAAAATTTGTTTTTACTGAAATAGTATTATAACACTTTATTCTATCAAAATAGTATATTTCAAGAAAAATATACAATTAAAAATAAATAAATAAATAAATAAGAATGAATTTAATACTTAGCAAACTAATTGACTCATTAAAATTTTAATAATACATTATAGTATGTAAATTTTTACTCGTATAAAATATCATTATTTTAATGATATTTAAATTATTTTTAGTGAAATATAGTATCGAAATGAAGTATCAGAGATTATAATAACTTGAATAAATAAATAAATTAATTAAATAAAATAACATCTGCCTTGAATTTAAATATCTATCTCCATCTTTTCTAAACAAAGTTTTCAACTGATAAAAGAA
The DNA here is from genome assembly GCA_963930645.1 of Salticus scenicus. Taxonomy (NCBI): domain Eukaryota; kingdom Metazoa; phylum Arthropoda; class Arachnida; order Araneae; family Salticidae; genus Salticus; species Salticus scenicus. The sequence goes on from OZ005661.1 coordinate 200,831,411, forward strand.
CAATAAACTCTGACAATTTGTTAATTTTAAAAGATTATTTTTCTTTTAGGAAATGGAAGAAAATAATTTTAGTAATATGGTATATCCAGGCAATTCTTCTTATTATTTTTAACAATTTAACAAGGAGGAGGTGCCGCTCACCGCTCTAAGAGTGGTGTCAAGCGCTTATAGCTATGCTAGACCCCTACTCCGGAACGTTTATTTAAAAACTAAAAAAAAAAAAAAATGAAAGAAAATTACAAGGTTTGAGAGAACAATATTCCCGCGCGACATAGGGCAAAGTATTACAAATATGTGTTAGTTAAAAATGTGTTTGATCGTTGAGTTATTGGTTTGGTTCCGACGTCGGGAATTGAACCCGGGCCTCCTGAGTCATATATTATTCTTATTATCATTATTATTAATTTCCTTTTACGCGTTTTATATATTTATTAGTTGCATATTAATTATTTATTTTTATACCCTTATGCATCGCGCTAAATTATGCAACGGTGTTTGTACAATTAGAAACTTTTATTAATATTCTGTGTAATTGTTAATAATATTTTTCGTTCTTGTTTCTTTATTTTATTCATTTTAAATGCAGGCACGGAAATCACTAGTAAAAATTTTCACTCTTTATTCCAATACATTGTTGTAGCTCTAATATTAATCTCACCATTAACTCCAGGAAACATGGGCTTCTATTATTAAGAAAATTTAAACGTTTTATTAAATTGATGCATATGTTTATTATACTATACGTACAATGTTTGTAGGAAAAAAAATGTCACTTACCTTTGCAAAAGGTCAAATTGACTTCTTTTTTAATTTAGAAAGACAAAATTTCAGAACTGAGGCAAGTCAGGATTATAGATAATTTCGTCAATTTCTGAGTAAAGTTAAAAAACCTCGGTTGGGACAGAAAATACGTATCTTAAAATTCGAATGAAATTCAAATCTTTTTTTTTTTTTTTTTTTTTAAGTGTAAGAACATGAAAAATAATCTATAAAAGTGTGGGAAAGAATTTTTTTATTAAAATTTTAAAAGTGATTTCTTGATGTCATCGCTACACTCTGACAAGGGAAAATAAACATTGAAAATATAATTAAATTTTGTTGAAGTGATAATCGCATAAAAACGTGAACAGAAAAAATAAGCTAAACTGAAATGCATGACATCGGAGGCTGAAAATTTATCAGAGACTTAAGAAAATTTTAAAGACATTATGGGAAATCTAAAAAAAACTTTTATTAATTATTTTAATAATTATTTTATTTTTAACATAAATTTCAATAAGTGATCATAAAAATAAATTTATTTTCTTACCAAAAAGTTTCTGGATATTTTCTGCAAATAAAAAAATCAGGCAATTAGTACAGTATAAATTTCGTACATTTACAAATATAACATATTCTTAATAATATAAAAGAAAAATTATATAAAGAAAAAGAATAATGCACTGAGAAAAAATTCTGTAACCGACATCTGTAATCTAGTTTGCGGTTCTTGTAAAAGTGGTTCCATGTCATCCTTATAAATTCTAGTCCCCTTTGAAATCGAGTTCTAGAAACCCCTATTAGAATTTTAGAGCGTATATTATCGAGGACAAACTTATTTAAAACGCTCTCTGCAAATAAATGTGAATGCAAGAAGCTAGTTTTAGCAACTATAATCTTGGTTTATGACCTAATTCTAGAAAAACAAGCGAAAATTTCTCGCAAAACAAAGATTTTAGAATATTCAAAATATTGTTTCACCCTCTAGAAATGTGTAGACTAGAAATTCTCGATCATTTCGTCTATTCAGCTTACTGGCGTGACTTATACGAATAGCTCGGAGATCTATATTTCTAGTTTAGGAATTTAAAAACTGACCATTCATTCGTTCTAGATGAAAGCTGTATATATATATATATTTTTTTTTTTCTTAGTGTAATCATAATGTTATAGAATAAATAATATTTTAATAATTATTTCGAAAATAATTTTTAAGTAAAACAACAAACTTCCTTATTATGATATCGATTTCTATAGCCACCAATATTATTACACGCAATAACTTCAGATTCAAAAACAATGAAAAAACACAAAAGACGTGATGAAATAATAGTCTATAATATTCTCAAATAATTAATTTGTATTGAAAATTTCCATATCAGCTTGGAAAACATTTCATGATTAATCAGTATAAATTTTATAATTTGTTAGCACCAGCTCGTACGCAACAATTGTTTGCCTTATAGAAAACGGAATGTCTCAAGTGATTGCTGTTATTAAATCACCGTTTAATAACGTTTTTGCTTGAACTTTGATGTAAATATTAACCGCATAAGGGTCTCAATCAAGTTTATTAATGAACTTTATCCATTTATCCGTCACTTTTAACAAAGTGCGCGGATGTCTTAAACTAAGCGGGGCCACTTGAAATGAAGCTACCACTAGAAAATTTATCATCAAGATAACTTCCGAAATAATACGCCAAATCAAAGCAAATTTGGACAATGAACTTATAAATATTTTGGATGAGCTCGTTATCCAAATTTCTCCGTAGTTTTGTTCCCACGCAGCCACTTGAAATTTTCAAACCTACATTGTAAATAGCGTATTTAAGGCCAAATTTTATTGAATTTTGATGTATGCATTCTGTATAAAGATTTCAATCGAGTTTATTAATGAACTTTATCCGTCATCTTAAATAAAATGACGGATATCTTAAATTAAGCGGCGTCACTTAAAATCAGACTGCCACTTGAAAACGTGCCTTCACGATAACTTTTGAAATGCTAAATTGATTCAAGCCAGAGTTGGATAGTGAACTTATGGTTCAAATGGAAGAGTTTGCTAGGCAACTTGCCTTGCCATTTTTTCCCAAGTAGCAGGCACGTGAAAATTTCTCATTATGATAACTTTAATATTGAATCAATTCGAATCAAATTTGCGCTTTGGACTAATTATTCAAATATCTTAAATGATTTCGCTGGGCATCTCAGTCCGTCCTTCTGTTTCAAAGTGGTAACCACTTGAAATCACGGAGACACTTTATAATTTCTTATCACGACAACTTTAGAAATACTAAAATATTTCGAACCAAAGTTGGACAGTTAATTTATCTAACAACTCTATTGGATAATTTCACATAGGAAGTTTATTCACTACACTGTAAAAAAAAAAAAAAATCTTAAAAATAAGTATATATTGTCTCAAAATAGCCCCGAAATAAAATATACTTAAATTTGAAAACCCATGTACTCATTTTTGAGTATATTGACATGCTCAAAAATGGGGTTGACCAGTAAGAATCCCAGTATCCCAATGTTTGACGTGTCAGTGTACTCAGAAATGAGTACATGGGTTTTTCAAATTTAAGTATATATTGTTTTGGGAGCTATTTTGAGACAATATTTACTTATTTTTAAGAACCTATTTCTTACAGTGTATTTTTTTTAAAGTTGCAGCCACTTAATATCAGACTTTCATTTGAAAATTTCTTATCTCGATAACTAAAATACTGGAATATTTCGAACCGAAGTTAGACAGCGAACGTATCATACAAATATCACTGTCCACCATACAATTCCACTGTCCAAGTTGCTCCTCTATTCTGTTTGTAAGTTTCAGTCTTTTACAATCAGACTGCCACTTGAAAATTTGTCATAACAATAACTATTAAAATACTGAATTTATTCGAACCAAACTTGGACAGTAGACTTACCTTACAAATATCTTGGATTAGTTTACTAAATAACTTGCTCCGCCATTTTGATACAATTGACAACCACTTAGTTTATCGACGTGATAACTTTTGAAATACTGAATGAATTCGAATTAAATTTGTATTGTAAACTTCTCTCACAAATGCATTTCGAATATTTGTTTGCTAATTTGATCCACCACCTTGTTTCCAAGTGCTGAATATTTGAAAGTATAAAATTCACATATAAATGATATTTATGAACCGATTTTCTTAAAACTATAAGTACAAAGCCCGCATCAACATTTCCAGCAAGTCCATTAATCATTAGTAGCCGCCCTTTTGTATCAAAATGACGGCTACTTGATAAGGAAAAAGAAATCAACCTACACTTCCAAATGAGTCGGAAGGTTTTTTTTTTTTTTTTTGTCTGAACGGTTTATTTATTTATTTATTTATTGGTTCCCCATCATACAATAGGTATGGGGAACTTAGGTAATCATGAAAATTTTCAACATCAGTTTTTTGACTTTTTTACACGTTTTCAGGTGTGAGGATCCCGAAAATGACAAAATTTGTATGGTGTATGTCTGTAGGGTGTCTAGTATTCTTTTAGTCTGTTAGTCCGTTAATATGTTAATCTGTGTACACAATATCTCAAGAACAAATAGTCGCAGAGAATTTAGATTAGTTTTAAAATATTACTTTCGAAACTTGCAAGAACCCTATTTATTTGCAACATTCGAATTTAAAAACTTCGTAACTTATTAGAAATTTGCGATTTTCTTAACATGGGAGAATAGGGCAAAAATTCACATAAACGCGCATGGAAAGATATACTTTTATCATAAAGATGTAAGAAGAGGTTTTAAATATAATTTTTAATGCCGGAACAAACATCTTTAACAATAAACATGCTACTTTAGAAATTTCGCAAGTTATTGGGAATTTACGAATTTCTTAACGTGGCAAAAGTGGGCAAAATTTCACATAAACGTCAATTTTTATGGATATTTTCATCCATGGCCTATCATATGTGATACCAGTGGTGTTTCCGTTGGGGGCACTGGCTATCAGTTATGATAGCCAGTTTTTCAACACTTCGGTCCTTGGCTATAAAAACCATATCAGTCACATGAAAATCGATCTGGAGTTTGATTGTTCGAGGATGAGAATCTCCCCATGTATTGCAAAATGTATCAGATTCAAAAATATATTTTTATATATAATTTTATGTTGAAAAAAATGGAAATTACACAGAAGAATTTTCTCTCACAGTGGTAAACATTTGCAATTTTGGCTTGGCAGTCAAAGTGATAATGGAATTTCTTCGTCGTTTACAGCCAAAAGAGAAAAGGAAACAATATTTTATTTCGTTTGAGAACTAATCAGCTATTACAAAATGGAAAGTGCTTCTGAAAATAATTATAACTGCTTCGTTATTTTTTACGTTGCACTAGGGCTGCGCAATGAGCAATTGGCGACGGTCTGGGACTTACTCCTAGCGGTGGTACGGAGACAGAAATATCTATAGCACGTATTAGAAAGAACTTTTATTGAATTTTCAGCTGTGCTTTTTCGGCTGTACGCTGAACTCTGAGAGAGGGAAATAAATGATGAAAATATATCAAGTATTGCTTAAGTGATACTCGCATAAGTTTCAAATCAATATATGACATCGGCAACTAAAAATTGGTGTAAAGCTTAAGCGACTTTAAAAACTACAAAATTTAAACATACTTAATATATAAAAATAAAATTCAATAAGTGAATTAAAAAAAAAAAATCCTTACCTAAATCTACATCAGGTTTACCTGAAAACAGAAAATTAGACATTTAGTATCAATATAAATTTTGTACGTTTTAAAAGGACGTAAAATACATTTATATTCTACGTAACATATTATATATTGAAAATAAATAATATTCATAATGTTATTTAAAAAAATATATTTCCATAATTACTTCGAAAATAATCAGAGAGCATCCGTATTTTTATTATTATTATTGTTGTTATTATTCTTACCAATCTATAAATACATGCATACATTTGCCTGATATATATATGTGTGTGTGTGTGTGTGTGCATATGCAAGTTTCTAGGTGTTTGTTTTAGTAAGAGACATAACAATAATAATCCTATATTTATATATACATATATAGGACACATAACAAATTAAAAATTCTTGAGCAGAAAAAATAAATAAATGTATTTTTCATTATTTGAAAGATTAAATACTGTCTTCTGGGAGGTAGGGATAATGTTGGTTAAATTTGACTAGTTAAGTGAAAACTACACTGAGGAAAAAGAATATACCGATTTCATCTAGAACGAATATTAGATGGTCGTTTTCTAAATCCCTAAACTAGAAATATATATTTCCGAGCTTTGAGTATAAGGCACGCCAGTACACTGAGAAAAAGTACTATAACTGACATCTAGAATCTAAATTGTGGCTCTAGAATAAATAGTTCCATGCCATGCTCATAAATTTCTGACAATTTTTTTTCTAGTCCCCTTCGGAAGCGAATTCTAAAGACCTGTATTAGAATTCTTGAGCGTTTGCCTATACTATCGAGAACCAACCTATTTGAAAATATCCCCAAATAAATGTGAATACAAGAGGCGGGTTTAGAAGCTATAATCTTGGTTTATGACTCAATTCTAGAAAATCAAGTGAGAATTTCTCGTAATACAAAAGATTCAGAATATTGTTTCACCCTCTAGAAATGTGTAGATTAGAAATTCTCGACCATTTCGTCTATTAAGTTTATTGGCGTGCCTTATGCGCATAGCTCGGAGATCATTATTTCTAGTTTAAGGGTTTAGAAAATGACCATTTATTTATTCTAGATGAAGGCGGTATAATTTTTTTTCTCAGTGTAGAGCATACGTTTGTTGTCATCCTGCGATAACTCATGCGGACTTTTTATTTTATACTTATGATAATTGTGTTGAATTGCACGATTTTAACTGTCGTTCATCACATATGAACATCACATATCATCATATCGAATAAACATTATACCAGGACGCTGCTTTATGATGGGTCTCCGGAAACCAGGCCTTACAGATGAATTTTCCAAATTTTTCAATGGCAACATGATAAAATATTGTTTATATATTGCCCTTTCATATTCCCTTGCCCTTTCATATTTTCTTGATCAGACTTTTCCAGCAACAAACTTATATTAACTTCAAAATGTAAACATTTGAATCTCCTAAAACTATTCGTTTTTAAGTTACTCTAAGGGCCGTATTCACCAAACTTCATTGATCGTCGATTAAACCATGGATCAGCAAATCCGAGAATCAAAGCTAACACTGGATTAAATTCCTACGGTATTCACCATCTGCCGATTACGTGATCCATGGATTAATTGGAAAAGAAATAAAAGCTTCGTTTTGATTGGCCAAGAACGAAGATAGCCTTTATTCATTATTCGGCTTCAATTAACTAATCAATCGGATTAGAAGGTTAGAAATGGTAAAAAGCAAATTGGCAACACTGACACTCTTGTTTACTTTGTTTTTGTTTACGCACTGATTAAGAATCAATTTTACTTTAGAACATTTTTAAAAGGAATAGTCACGCAGATGACAACTGTTTTCGCTACGATTTAAAATTTTGATTGTTAAAGCTATTAAATTTTTTTCTGCCGAAGTTAATGTATTATTCTTTTCTGTGGCAGATAACAGCCTATTATCTAACTTTCGTATTATAATTCCACGGATTCTTTATTTAATCGATAACGATATCGATATGCCACATTATCCAAAGAATCCAAATTATTTACTCTAATTTGATGCACCGTTCTTTTTCTTCTTTCAAATGTTTCCAATAGTTCCAAGCTTTCAATATCATCTAGTGAGAATAGATCGTGAACGTCAGCCATGTTTGTTATTTGTTTACGAATCTGAGCTGCGGAGTGCGCATGCGTTACGAAAAGATTCGAGAATTAACTCTGTTAATTCTCCGATATTCGAGGATCAAAAACGAAGTGTTAAAGTTGCCGGTGAACTGCCGATTTTCGTTGGAGAATACCGATTTTTGTATGATCGAGCGATTACCGCTGATCCGAGGTTTAATCCGCATGTTAAGAAGTTGGTGAATATGGCCCTAAGACACACAAAGATCAAACGTTAAAAATCTTGACTACGGTAATCAGGAAGCCTCAAAACGTGTAACGCTCAAAAATTTTAAAAAGTCTAATTTATTCCCAATATTACATTTTTTTTTTTTTTTTTTTTTTTGTGAAAAATGAAAAAAAAACGATAACTTTATTTTAAATTATAGCAGATCGGATGGTTCAACCATTCGTTTTAAAGGTATTGACGAGCTCTTTTGAAAGATACTTTTCATGAAAATTTATTCCCCTGGATGGGGGACTCCCCCCCAGGAGGAGAGGCGAGGCTCCTACATACGCAAAAGTTTTTCGCAGTTGACTATCTCTATTACAAAAAATATGTATTTGTTTAATTTGGTTTAGTGCAGTCTATAAATGTTAAACTCTATTTACCTGCAATTTCCCCCAGAGACGTAATGTATTTGAATAATTTTGAGTGTCCCTGTACACGAACCATTTGCTTCATCTCAACGAAAAGCATAGTGGAGCATCTCTATATGATACACACTTAGAATACCGAGTTTGAAATTTCTGCTACTATTTGTTCTTGAGATATGCTGATAACACACACAGAGACACACACACAAACAGACAGATACACACCCAGAACATTCGCTAAAAACATGATTTTCGTTTTCAGGGGACCTGAGAACATGTAAATATAACAAAAACGTGCTTTCGAAAATTTGACCCTTAAACAATACTTTCTCTACCGTAAGGGTAAGAGAAAGTAAAAATGGATGATTTTAAATTCATCCAGAGATATTTTCAACCGACATTTTCAATTGACATTTTTTGTTTTCCTGTAGCGTGTTATTAACGTATTTTTACAAATTTACAAGGATAAACGTTGCAAATACTCAATTTTTTTTCTTTTAAATCAATTGCTAAAGTGAGTGGCTAATTAAAGTGCAATGTAAAATACGTTAATGCACTATGAAAATGATAGTGACTTGAGATAATTAACTTTTTGTCGAAAAGTTTCCCAGAATCATTGGTAAGTTTTCAAAACTTAGCCCGAATTAAGTTAAATTACTGAGATTATTTTTCAGTTGAGTAAATGTCGCATTTTTTTTATTAAAAATATGTTTAATGTTTTTATAATGTGGGAAAAGTAAGAATACAAATGGAACATAATGCTTACTTTGATCTTGCAGGAGAGAATTCACAAAAAATTGACCTAAAAAAAGAAAAAAAGTTACTTATTTAACAATGAAATATTGAATCTATTTGGAAAACAGAACCAGTTATATCACATATGTTATGTTTTAATTGACTACCTTCTCTGTTATTGGAAAATATATGTTATTGTGTAAAATTGCCAAAGTGTAAAAACAGGTAAAAATTATGGGTTCGTATACATTATTAACACTTTCAAGTTGTACAAACTTGTTGTATTATTTAACCTATAGTCTACTTTGTTTACGTAATAATACGAAGAACAAACATAAAGTCAGACATACAGACTATCTGAATTTCTAATTACTTTCAAACGTTGTTGGGAAGTGTTAAATCGCTTAATACAAACGAAGGAACAATTCCATGGATTTCCACGCTGAGAAAAAAAAAATATATACCGCTTTCATCTAGAACGAATAGGTGGTCCTTTTCTAAATCCCTAAACTAGAAATATAGATTTCCTAGCTATGAGTATAAGGCACGCAATACACTGAGAAAAAATTCTGTAACTGACATCTAGAATATAAATTGTGGCTCTAGAAAAAATAGTGGCTCTAGAAAAAATAGTTCCATGTCATCCTTATAAATTTCTTATAAAAATTTTTCTATTCCCCTTCGAAAGCGAATTCTAGAGACCTCTATTAGAATTCTTGAGTGTTTGCCTGTACTGTCGAGAACAAACCTATTTGGAAATATCCCCAAATAAATGTGAATACACGAGAGGCGGGTTTCAGCAGCTATAATCTTGATTTATAACCCAATTATAGAAAATCAAGCGAGAATTTCTCGTCGTACAAAATATTCAGAATATTGTTTCACCCTCTAGAAAAGTGTAGATTAGAAATTCTCGACCATTTCGTCTATTCCATTTATTGGCGTGCCTTATGCGCATAGCTCGGAGATCTATACTTCTAGTTTAAGGATTTCGAAAATGACCATTTATTCATTCTAGATGAAGGCGGTATACTTTTTTTCCTCAGTGCAATCTTTGTCCTTAAAGTATCTGAATATTATAGTGTAGCTTTGTAAATCTTAACTCTAAACATACCATATTCTATGAAAACAGTTACTTTAACATATGGATATTAAATGCCCATTTACTTTAGATTTGTGTAGTACAAAATTAATTAATCATTTATAAAAATCCCTTACGTAAAACGCAACGAAATTGGATACTTTTGTGTGTCCCTTTACACAATTTAGTTGTGTTTTTTATACTATTTTAAATTAGAAACATTTCTATGATGAACTGTAAAAACATATAGGGTGGGTACTCCAGTGATTGGCATGCTCCAGTAACTGACATCTGTCCCGAATTAATTAATAAATAAGAAAAATAAATAAATCAAATATTTTAGATATAAGAATTTTAACATTTTATGTCAAACACTGGAGCATAGCGTGCTAATAACTGGTAAAATGAATAACTAGCAGTGTTGATGAATAACTAGCAGTGAACATTGAATGGGTGTCAAATAAAAATTCATAATAAAAATAATTGTCATCAAATGTATATATTTTATCATATATGTGGTTCTGAATGTCTTTCATACCCTATGTACTAACTTAAAATTTCTAAAAATATTTTCTGATGACTAGAACATTGAAAACACCAGAGATTTCTCTAAAAGTGTCAATCACTGGTGCACTTTCCCTATCACTTTGAAGTCATTCTGAAAATATATAACAACGCTAGAGCTGTACAGTTGGATAATTATACAGACAGGCAGACTAATTAAAAACATAATCACTCTTAAACATTGTAAGAAAGTGTTAAAAACGTTAAATTTAAACGAAAATGCAATTGCAAAAACTTCCATTTATAACTCGCAATGTATCTGAATATATTTGTGTGTCCCTGTAAATCTCAAGGTTAATCCTTCTATATTCTACAGTAAACATTTTTTTTCTGCATATCAATGATAAATATCAATTTCATTTTGATTTGTGCAAAATAAAGTTATTAAAATATTATTAAAATAGGGTTTATAGAAATACCACCCATACACCGCAATGCTTTAGAATTCTTTCGGGTGTTCCTTGCACATACCATTAGTGATAATTGCTTTATTTTTAGTAGGGAATATCCCATAGAGAACTTTTCTAACGTATATCAGTGTCAAGAAATTCCGTGATTATTTAACGGGAGTTCGAGAGAGGAAATATTTACGGGAGTTAGAGAGATCGATGGACAGACCGACAGGCAAGCTGTTGTTACAAAAACTTTAGAAATTTGTTGGAAAACGTGGGGGGGGGACTAAAATTAAATCATAGTACATATTTTAATGGCTATTTTATTGCCATTAAGAGCTTTTTATTTTCATATTTTAATTAATTAAACGAAAACTATTCGAAAATTCGGAAATCTAACTTCGAAGTTTTTTGTTGTCGCCGAGTTCTGAGCTACTGTAAAAGTTTCAAATGTCTAGCTAGTAGGGAAGAATAGAAGTTAATAAAAACATGGTAATAAAAAATGAAAATTTACTTACTATGGGAAATAAGAATATTATTAGTTGACTTAAATTTTTAATTATTGCATAAGCAGCTTTTCCATACAGGAAAATATATAAATAAAGGATTTTTTTTTTTTTTTTTTTTTTTTTTTTTTTTTTTGCGATGCCATTTTTACACCAATTTGATGAAAATCTAAAAACAAACAGGCCGCAAATTTAATAAAACGATTCCTCTTTTATTCATTTACCGCATGCCAATATATACTGTCAGTTAACCATGACGATATTTATCAGAGATTTTAGAAAACAAGGTCCCTGAAAATCAAAATAGAAAATCGTGCTTCGTACAGGTTGAGATGTCGCAAAAACAAATCTGTGTACTGATTTTGATGAACCTAGTCATCCCTATCTGTGTGAAAATGTGACAATGAACATACTCATAGGGTTTGTCATTATTTAGTAGGGATGATGCTGTATTTGTATTTGCATTTCGAACAATTTTGCAGGTAGGAATTTCACAGATGTGCACTAGACGTTTGTCCGATCCCGGTAGAAAAACTTGAACTACAGATTTATAACGCCGAATCAGGATACCCGGACAAATTAACCAATCTCATTTTATCGACTTTAAACAGGACGAGCAATTCAAATAAAGAGAGATGTACTTTGAAATTTGCACCTTAAACTTTTAACAAGAAGTATTGTATTCCACACTCTATATTCCAGAGATATAGGCATTTTATTGGCTCTCAACCTGTACGAAGCACGATTTTCTATTTTGATTTTCAGGTACTTTGTTTTCTAAAATCTCTGATAAATGTCATCATGCTTAACTGACAGTGTATATTTGCATGCGTAAATGAATAAGAGGAATCGTTTTATTAAATTTACGGCCTGTTTGTTTTTAGTTTTTTATCGAATTGGTGTAAAAATTGCATCGCTGTTAAGAAAAATATGTAAGTAAATTTTCGTTTTTATTTTTGTGTTTTAATTTCTAGTTATACATACGGAATTTGAGTTAAGTACATGTAAGTTTGTACGCTACCGAATTTGTGTTAAGTACATAAGTAAAAGGGTATACTTGTTCTGTAATGTTTATCTGGAACTAATTTTTAAAATTTTTGAACCAAAAACAGAACCCTCTCTAACCCGAATTGGGTCAAAAAGAATAATTGACATTCAATATATCAACAGAATTAAGAGGCTGAAGGAAATAAGGATTTCAACTTACTACTGAGACATACGGCAGAGACGACGAGATAATACGCCCACTTCATGACTTCGAGATGATCGACAAGACTATTCAAAGCCAGAGGATGTCCAGAAGATACGAGGCTCCTGACAACGAAGGTATGTTTTATAATTTCTGGTTTAAATCATTTAAGTTCGAGGTATTTAAGGAAAATAGAAAAGCATGAAGTCATTCCATCTTTGAGTCAAGCCATCTTATCAATGTGCAAGTCATCCCTTGAGTCATCAAAACTTGTTAGAATAATTCCACTGTGTGACAAACTACCAGCAGAGAGATCATTATCACGTGTTGGAGTGTATTTCTTAAGTATAATCACTGTTCCTCGAACAACGGCAGCATTCACACCCTGTTGCTTCTCAAATCACGTTTTGGTGTGAAATCTGTCATTTGTATGCATAGATCGTATTTTTTGAGAAATAAAAATTATACTTAGAGGTTGAAAGATATCAAGCATGCAGAAAAAAAAAAAAAAATGCGACATAATAACCGATTTGAAAAGTCTCCATCCGAATTCTAAACTCTTTTAAATTTACAATTTATTTGCTGACAAGGAAACATTCAAAAGGTGTCGTCTTCAAAAAATATTTAAAAATATTTATGTGATTCTATTCTTGATAAAACAACAGAAAGAGAAAAAACTATCGGCTGAAATGAATTACAGCGACCACAAAAAAAATATCAAAATTAAGCATTTTTAGCGATTTAGCGCTGTTAGGCGATAAGTTCGCTAGCATCGAGATTGTCGTTTACGAAAAGAGCCGCGTTTTGCTTCTCCGCCAAGTACTCAAAATGAATCGCCTAACAATGGGAAATCGCCAAATATGCTTAATTTTGATTATTATTTGTGGTCGCTGTAATTCATTTCAGTCGATATTTTTTTCACTTCCTGGTGTTTTATGAAGAGTAGAATCACATATATTTTTTTCAATATTTTTAGAAGACGACGCCTGTTGAATGTTTCCTTGTGAGACATTTTGTATATATACGTCTAAACTTGGCTCTTTTTTTTTTTATAGTATTTTAAATACTGGGTTGTTTAAACTAGTTAATATGTTGTGCAGTAGTTGGTTGGGATACTAGTGTATACTAGTTTATTTTAAATAATGGGTTGATACGGTATGTTTCTTTCGCTGACACTTCCACCACTATTTTTCTAAATTAATTTTCTACAAGATGTTTCAGGATCGTTTAAAGAGACATTTGCTATGCAAATATAGTTGTGGAAGAGTCAGGGGAAAGAGGCTAAATCCTTAACAACCTGATCAGTAAAAAATGCATGAAAATATCTCATTATACTTTACTCAAGTAACTTAAGTATTTTACTTAACAACAGAAATAATTTGTTAATTTTACTATGAATGCTAAGTATTGTGACAAATGATTAACATACTTATAATATTTTTAAAGATTTTAATGAAAAGGAATAGAAAAAAAGTATTAGAAGTACTGGTTACTCCCGTAAATTAAAACCTACAAAAAATAAATTGAAAGTTTCGAAGCTTGTAAATATAATTTGAAGTACTGTAGAAAGATATTATTTCAGTGGTACAATATATATATATATATATCATGTATGTATGTGTAGCTTTGTACAATATATAGGGAAAATATTTAGTAGATTTCAAATTGCTGTTTTCATCATCTCTCATATCCTTAAAAAATTCATATATATGTGTATCTGTGTATATAACAGATTCTTTGATGATAATACGAGGTATGTCCAATAAATACGCGAACTAAGACTATAAAAAGTTTATTTTTCAAAATTTAGTCTACATCGATTTTGTCCCCTTCAATGAACTCTCCATTCGTTGCTTTGAACTTATCCTATCTTCTTTTCCAGTGTTCAAAGCACTCTTGGAAGCCCTCCGCAGTCAGTCCTTTTAGTTTTCTCGTCGTTTCTTGCTTTATTGTGTCCACATCTTCCAAGTGATGTCCCCTCATCACATTTTTGCATTTTGGGGGAAAAAAGTCGCATAGGACGAGATCTGGCGAATAAGGAGGATGATCAAGGATGGTGATTGAATTTTTTCCCAGAAACTGGTAAACAATCAATGCTGAATGTGCAGGTACGTTGTCATGGTGAAGGATCCATCCATCGCCTTGAGTCAAATTTCGTCGCACATGACGCACGCGATCTTTCAAACGCTTGAGGAATGTAAGAAAAATATTTTATTATTTTCGCCAATTTCCACTTTCGACACACAGTAAAAACAAGGACAACAGAAACTAACACAACTGGTACAATACGCACAGCTCGACGATCCGCCATGCACTGATAGTTCATTGGGTCTCAGGCAACTAGCACCGCTAGTGAGCGAGGCAATAGTCAGCTTCATAGCCGACAAATGGCACCAGTTCGCGTATTTATTGGACAGACCTCGTACGCTAAAATGATGTTTTTCTTTAAGATGATTCGACAATAGTATTTTATTACTTTTCTTCTATGTTCAGTAAAAAAAAGTTTTGGTTTTGTTTAAATATTTGACTTCGGGTTTTGGATGGATTTATACATTTTGAGAAGTCTGGAACACAGTTTGACCCTTTTTACGAAATGTGTGAGTGCTATTTGTCTTTGTTTGTGTGGCAACACCGTGTATTTGTGGCAATTATACCTCAGGAAATACTTCATAGAATTTCATACAAAATCCTTATGTAGTTGCACATTGACATATATAAGTGCCCATAGCCATTTAGTGAAAACCACCCGAATGGTTGTATAAATGTGTATAATGAGAACTATTTTTCACGAATCAACATGAAATTGAAAAGAATTATTCATAATAATAATAGAGAATTAGGAAAAAATTCTGGAGTGACTGCACTCGACTTTCCGAACATTGAGTAATTAACAGTTTTGTAGATAAAGAAAAGAAAGAGGAGCTGTTAAACAAACAAAAGAGAGAAAACTATAATAGAGTGTTTGAGTATTTTCCTCCCTATATTACACGATGTTTTATTTAACGCTACTGAACTTTGAGCGCATAGATCATAATGATAAAAAAAATTTCTTTGTGTCCCTGTAAAAACCTACAAATGGTAGATTCACCAAAATGCTTATAGTTAGTGCAACAGTGATTTAAAATATTCATATAAATTTTCAGCTCAATTAAATAAGGAGTTATCGCCCTTTTAAAAGTTGGGTCCCATAGGCCATAATGATAAAGAATTTTTTTTTTGTCCCTGTAAAAAAACTGTTAGTGCTAAATTCACCAAATTCTATACAGTTGGTGCAACTGTGACCTATAACATGTGTACAAATTTTTTGCTCAGATTAATAAGGCGTTTAGACGCTATAACACTTTTAAAAATTTAGCCCCATAGGCCATAATGGTAAAGAATTTTTCCTGGTGTCCCTGTAAAAAAACTATAAGTGCTAGATTCACCAAAATCAATAGGGTTCGTACTAGGGTGACTTACAACATACGTAACAACTTTCAGCTTATTCGAACAAAACGTTTATACGTGCGTGTTCGCTCACAGACATACACACATACATACACACATACATACATCATCGTAAAAATAGTGAAAACGGACTCAGGGATCCTCGAAACGTATAGAAACATCAAAATCTCAAATTCGGATTTTTGACATGATTACAATACTTTCCTCACTAATAGTGTTCGGAAAGTAAAAATTATATGTACACGATCCTCCACTGTGCATATTTTTCAATATGGGTAGCTTTCAAAAGAACTCATCATTGAATTTAAAACGTATGGTTGTACCATCATTTTAAAGAGATAATTTAAAATAAAATTAACTATTTTTTTCTCTTAAAAAAATATAAATCTTAGGAGGGAAAAAACTTTTTCATTTTAAGATGCCATTTGTAGAGCATAAAATTGATTTTCTTTGGATTTTAGTGCTATATTTTCTTGGGCTAAAAGTTATTCGTATTCATCATGGGAAATAATTTTCATGAATTCAAAACTTTTAATACAGAAAAAAGGTCGTTTTGTGACTTTATTTTTACTTCCATTATCCGACTGCCGTAGGTAATGGAAGTATTATATTTGGTCCAAATATTCGATATCGAGTTTCTATCTGATTTACATGTTTTAAGGTCTCCTGAGTCCAAAAAAATAGTTTTTGGCAACTGGTCAGTGTGTATGTGCGTGTGTGTATGTATGTATGTGGGGAATCTTCTGGCTTTTATATCTCGGAAACTAATAAAGACAGAACTGCAGAACTTTAGAATTAAAACAGGTCTGGCGTGTAGATGAAGTTTCCAAATTTGGGTGAAAATTTGGAAAACCGGCAGTGGGACATCGGAAACCGGAAGTGGTATTGTAAGTCTGTATCTCAAAAACGGCTCTAACGATTTTCTTCAAATATGCTATACAAACACTCTATTAGATGTCCTTTCGAATGATATAGTATGTTAGTTCAGGAAAATTGATAGGTGTCCTGTATAGATGGCTCAATTTAAGACTTCGCAAGTGCATTCCTTTAAAAACGGCTGAACGGATTTTTTTTTTTCAAACTTGCCATATTAACTGCCTTTTAAATACCCTTTTGTATGTAATTGTTGCTTTCCGGTCAATAATTAAATATGCTAAAATTTTGGCAAAAGTCGGTATCTCAAAAACGGCTCTAATGATTTTATGGAAAATCACTTTAGATATCCGTTCTTATGTATTACGTAGTTAATAAAAGAAAATTAACAGTCATCCTGATCAGGTAGATCAGTTTTAGATGTCGGAAATTCAGGTTTCGAAAAATGGGTAAACTGAATTTTTTCTTCTTACTATTTTTTAAATTCGTTATGTAAATCCATTTTATATATCTTTACATGTAATAACAGGAGACTTGGCGTTGGAATATTAAAACCCGAATAAACTACTACGTCAGAAACGCCAAAGAAAATTATTCGAAATGCATACAGCTGTTTCGGTAGCCTAAAGCGTACCGTCTTCAGTGCAAAAAGGATTCTGAAGCAGGAGAAGTGCTGATATATATATAGGAGAGGGGCCGGATTTAGTTCAACCAATAGGATTACGGGAAAGGTGGGGAGAGTAGCCAATAGGAATTTAGGAAAGTTAGCTGTGTAAACTGTAGAAAAATTAAGAAAATGTGGACTGAATATAAAATTTCCAACAGTCAATAGGGAATACCGAAATCACAATTTACAAGGTTTTTAAAATTTTTATAAATATGAAAGGCTTCAAAGAAATCGAGTTAATGAATGGATTTAGGTCTGCAAATTATTTTAGCTGAATTAAATTTAAAATTATGATTTTCCTCCCAGCAATGTTTAGAAATAGCCGATTTATTGGTTTCTTGTTTGCGGACGTGATTCATATGTTCTTTTAGACGAAATTTAAGGCTGCGTTTAGTTTGGCCAATATATGATAAACCAAACTGACAGGAAATACTATAAGTACCCCAAGAATTATGAATATCAATGGGATCTTTTAACTGAGAAAAGGTGAGTTCAGTGGAAGGCGAAAATATTATTTTAAAATCATATTGTTTGAGAATTTTAGCTATGGTTTGACTGGTTTTAGAAAAATAGTGTAAAACAATACTGATATTAGATGTGACTGATTTAGTAGACGAAATACGAGGGAGTTGTAATTTTTGGATAGCTTTGTCTATAATGGAAGGGTCATAATCTCTGTCAATTGCAATGGCTTTCAGGTATTTAATTTCAGATTTTTAACCGACTTCAAAAAAGAAGGAAGGTTCTCAATTCAAACCGTATGTTTTTTTTATGTTTGTTAGCTCATAACTTCTAAACGGATGCTCCGATTTTGACACTTTTTGTTTTGTTGAAAAGGTCTTGGTCTGAAATAGGTCCCATTGTAATATCTTTACAATCTAAGGAAAATACAGGGTGCCCAAAAAAATCAGTCCCAACTCCTTTAACTGCTAAACGGCTGCAGTTATAGTGTTAAAAATGGTATGTAAGTATAGCAAAGTGGCCATGCAGTACAAGTTTAAACCGCTTGCAGCGCCACCTGGTGAAAAATAGCGGAGTTAGTGTTACTATCGCGAAAACGGTTCTAGAGAAAAAAGTGAATTACAAAGTTGAAAAGTATCATCGATTTAGCACAAAAAGATAGTTTAGACATTCATGCTAGCGTCCCTATCTCGGGAACGGTTCAAGACAGGGAGAAAAAGTTAATTATAAAATTGCAGGGCATCATCGATTTAGTATGAAAAGATAGTTTAGACAGGTGTTAAAAATACAATGCTAAAAACGTGCATTTGTTTGTTCGCAATTTCTTACACTATGCACACTTGAGCTACATTGACAACGTTGTAGCGTAGCTGGTGAGACATATGTCATATAGTTCAAAATACGGTTACTTGATACTTTTTGTTTTGTTGTAAAGATCTTGGTCTGAAGTAGGTCCCATTGTAATATCTTTACAATCTAAAGAAAATAAAACGTCATCTGCTGAAAAATAGCGGAATAAGCGCTCCTATCTCAAAAACGGTTCAAGATGGGAGAAAAGATAATTACGAAGTTCTAGAGCATCATCGATTTACTACGAAAAGAGAGTTTTTAGACATTATTGCTAAAACTAGAGCGCTTAAAACCTGCAGTTGTTTCTTCGAAATTTCCTACACTGTGCAGTGCACACTTGAACTACGTAGCACACTTTGCAGCGTAGCGGATGACACGTATACTCTGTGGTTCAAAGTACTGTTACTGTAAGCGGTCACATCTATTAGCGCAAAGTCGTTTTCAACCAATTTCAGAAAGGAGGGTGTTCTTAATTCGAGCTATGTGTTCTTGCTGGTGTTTGTAAGTTTATAACTTCGTAAGATATGCTCTAATTAACCGACTTCATAAAGGAGGAGGTTCTCAACTCAAAGCTTATACCTTTTTGTTTTTGTTTGTTAGCTCATAACTTCTGAAAGGATGATCCGATTTTAATACTTTTTGTTTTATTGTAAAGCTCTTGATCTGAAATAGTTCCCATTGTAATATCTTTACGATCAAAAGAAAATACAGGGTGCCCAAAAATGTCAGTCCCGACACTTTCAACTGCTGAACAGCTGCAGCTATAGTCATAAAAGTGGTATGTAGATACAGTAAAGTGGACATGTGCTATGCGATTCAACTGCCGACAGCGCCATCTCGTGGAACACTGTGGAGTTAGCATTCCTATATCGGAAACAGTTCAAGACAGGGGAAAAAAGTGAATTATAAAATTGCCATCATCATCGATTTAGTACGAAAAGATAGTTTAGACGTTAATGCTAAAAACAGAACGCTTTAAACGTGCATTTGTTTGTTCACAATCTCCTATTTTGTGCACACTTGAACGACATTGGATATGTTGCAGCGTAGCGGGTGACATTTATGCTATGTAAAATTCAAAGTATGGTTATTGTAAGCGGTCACATCGATTAACGCATAGACGTTTAAACCGACTTCATAAAGGAAGAGGTTCTCAATACAAACCATGTGCTCGTTGTTGTTGAAATTTGTTAGCTTATAACTTCGTAAGAGATGATTTAATTTTAATGCTTTTTTTGTTGTCGTAATGATCTTGGCCTGAAATAGGCCTCATTATGATTTCATTAAGATAGAAACAAATTACAGGATACTCACAAAAGTCTGTTTTCACTTTAACTGCTGAACGCAGGCAGCTACACTGGTAAAAGCAGTATGTAACTATCGGTATTGAAACTTCTGTCCGTCAGCTGCAATGCATATTTTGCTCTTTGTTTGAACTTTACGCTGCGCAATTTTCCGCGCAGCGAGTGACACGTATTCACTGTAAAGTTCAATATAAAATTCAAAGTTCGTAACCAAAAATTCTGTTAGGCATATGCCTAACAGAATTTTTGGTTACGAATACAGCGTATCCGTTCTTTACATTTCTAAAGACTTTTTAATTTAACGTATGTTCATTCAATAGATAGTTTTTTGCTCATATCCGATAAAGGCAAGAAAAGTGACACAGCTTAAAAATGCAGCATTTAAGAAAAATCAATTTAAAAATAACTTGACTAGAATAAAACTGGCACAACTGTCTCTCGAGTGGATAACTTTTTAGATGGAGATGTAACTTTTTTGTTCACATTGGGTGCATTTCATGTATTTTTCAGTAACATAAACCATTTTTTGAGTTATGTCACTTTTCTTGGAAGTTGTGATTTGTGAAACTGATGTTGAACGTCTTTTGATGTTCTGCTATATGAATACGTTTTCACTGAAAACATAAAAATAAAACCTTTTTGTAAAAAAATAGAGCCGACTCCAAAAAGCAACTACTATTCAAACAAACAAACAAACAAAAAATGTATTAAATGAAACTAAATTGCTCCTCAAAGTATAAAATAATTTCCTTCGCCGAACAACCTATAACACTGCAATTAATCATAACTTTTGAAGTCGGCGGAAAATTAAATAAAAATTTATACCTTTATTCAATGCAAAAATCAAATCCTATTCAAAATACACATCTCACATTGTCACCTGCAAAACGCAGCCGAAAAGTATTTTGATTCAAGAAAACAAATAAGATTTCGTAAGCAGCAAAAGTTGGCAAAGATGCTGGTATCTGACGTCTTTGGTGAAAGAAAAACCGCAAAATTATCTGGCAAACATATTTAATTTCTTTGCGATATCATGATTAATTTGATAAGGTATATTAATAGAGTAATGAAGAATATGAAACAATACTTCGTACAAAATATATTATGAAAATATACATCTTGCGTGCATATTTTTGCAATACGTTTTGAACCCCAAATCCAAAAGCCACCAAAGATGATAGTTATCAAATTTATATCAAATTTGCAAAGGAAACTCTGACTTCGTATAAACATAAATTCCGCATTCTGAAGAATGTTCACTGTTTTTTGCTACCAATGGACCAATTGTATACAGTGATAAAATAATAAGGGAAACATGAAAATGGATCATTCAGGACAAAAGCATTTGGTTCTACCGATCTAAAAACAAACCTTTAAAAACTAATTAAATTTTATTTAATTTTGCGCCGACTTCAAAAGTTATGATTAATTGTAGTGTTATAGGTTGTTCGGCGAAGGAAATTATTTTATACTTAATTTAGTGCAATTTAGTTTCATTTCATACATTTTTTTTTTTTTGTTTGTTTGTTTGAATAGTAGTTGCTTTTTGGAGTCGGTTCTATTTTTTTAGAAAAAGGTTTTATAATAAAATAAGATTTGAACAAATATTAAGTGCACGGTTTACAAAAGTATAGAAAGCAGCCATTTTTTGGTTAGGTGGGTGACATGAACGCGCATGGGGAGGAAGGGAGACAGTCTCCCTTCAAATTTTCGAACGTGAGTTTTTGTTATATTTACAGGTTCTGAGGTCCCCTGAATACGAAAATCGTGTTTTTAGAAAATGATCTATGTGTCTGTCTGTCTGTCGGTGTGTGTGTCTGTTATCAGCATATCTCAAGAAAAAATAGTAGCAGAAATTCTAAACTCGGTATTCTAAATGTGTATCATATAGGGATGCTAAAGTAAGCTTTTCGTTGAGATGAAGCAAATGGCTCGTGTACGGGGACACTCAAAAGTATTCAAATACATTACGTCTCTGGGGGAAATTGCAGTTAAGTACAGTTTAACATCTATAGACTGCACTAAACCAAATGAAACGAATATATAGTTTTTCTAATAGAGATAGTCAACTGGGAAAAAAAATTCTGTATGTAGGAGCCTCGCCTCCACCCCCCTGGGGGACTCGAGGGGAGTAAATTTTCATGACGGGTATCGTTCAAAAGAGTTCGCCAATACCTTTAAAACGAATGGTTGAACCATTGATCTGCGATAATTTAAAATAATGTTATCGATTTTGTTCATTTTTAACAAAAAAAAATCTTTTTTTTTTTTTTTGTTGTAAATGTAATATTGAGAACAAATTCAACTTTTTTTTTTTTTTTATGTTTAGTGTTATACTACTTCTCTAATTCTCTAATATGGAAATTGTCTGCATTATCATAAAAGATAATTTTTAAATAATGATTTTAATAAATTATTTTTTAAAAACAGATTTTTTTTTAATAACCGAATTAAATTCTATATAAATGTAGGTGCATTAATGAAACGGGGAGGGGGAGGGTTAAGGGGGGCGGATGCCCCCCTCACACAGAACTAATTATCATATAAAACTCTTTCAAAGCTTAATTTGAATTGCTTAACATAGGTTTACGTGACAGTACTCGTTATATTACCTCTTAATCTCCAACCTGTATTTATAGTATTATATTTAAGGGTAAGAGAAAGTCGTGTGAATGACACACCAGATTATTTCGTGTTAAAATTGATTGAAATCTGAAATGGAAAGTCATGATTACTGTAAAAGTTTTCCGTATAAGGCGAGAGAGTCATTGGTCTTTAAAAAGAATCTTTTCTACTGTACAAGATCTTTTTCTTTTTCTTCTTTTTTTATGACGAGTCATCTTCGTGATTGTAGAAGTTTTTCATATTTTAAAGACGATAGAATCGTCAGGCAATAAAAGTGATATGTTTCTCTGCACTCGCTCAGCAAAATTTGTATGACAAGTCATCTCCGATAGCATTTCACGATATTAACCCTTTCGACGTTACGCATTTCTTTCTATGGTTGCAATAAAAATACCTGAAATGTTTACCGTATACTGCAAAATAGACACCTGTCTTTAGAATTCAGAGTTGCACTTTAGGAGCTCTAGAGTTGAGAAGAAATATTTTTCCCACACACACAGAGGGCTAATCTCTTTGTTGAAAGAGGCGTGTATCAATACAATGGAAATATCTTATCACAATAGAAGTTGACAATCCTTTACCTCTCAGCAAAGTTACGATGATGTTTGAGTGAAAAAGGAAACACTGCTTTATTTTTCAGAAAAAATAAGCGCATAGATATTTCTAAGTAGAGTTAAGACTGAAAATTTTAAAGTGTAATTTATGTATAATACTAATAAAACGCATCTATTTTCCTCAGATTTATGTGTTCCTGAAAAAGATGCAGCACATCAAATCTCTTTAAATACATCCCCTAAGAACTATCATTAAAAGTTACGATAATTATAAAAACAAATAAATAAATTTTATATAATATTTAAGACAAGTAGATTGAAACAAAATAAAAACATTTAAAATTAGTCGTTCGTATATATATTTATATATATGGATAGAGTTTTTATTTATTTTGATTTGTGTGGAGGGGGTGTTGAAAGAGAAAAAAATTGATTGCATATTTTATAAATTATATGCTTTTTTTTTTAAGTGTCATGCCGTTTTCAATAATATATGCACAAAAAACATTTTTTATATTAATATTGTAATTTTCTACGATTAGTTGTTTACTTATTTGTTATTATTATTATTTTCTTGTAAAGTTTCCTGAAATCAATCTTGTAGCTGTAACATGTCTAGAGCCCTCGAAGTTAAAAAAAGTTTTTTTTTTTTCTTTGTAAAGGAAAAAAGATACTTGATACAAAATTCTTAATAATAAAAGCTCAAGTTTACCGTAAGGAAAAGTTCCACTGAAAGCTGTGTCAAACAATGGATTGGAATACAGAAATTAAAATTTTTTCCATGATGCATTTCAAATGAAAAAACATATGTATATATATTAATAATGAAGGAAGATAACTTAACGGAAAAATCTTCTTAATATGTGGAATTTTAATGCGTCGTGGAAAATATCTCTCTATATCTATTAATGACTAAGAGATTTTTGAGTCTGTTTGTCTGTGTGTTGACGGAAGTTGCCACCAGCTTTCCATACTTTAGTTAATTTTAAAAAATCTAATTGTCCGATCGATAAGTTAATTAAAGAGACGGATTCAGAAAAAATGCCCCTTTCACTTGGTACCTTATTTGTAACGAAATTTTTATTAGATTTTTTAAAATTAATTAAAATATGAAAATAATAACTTGGTAGAAGTTTTAAAAAGGGACATAAATTTTTAATTGTTGCCAAAAAAAGAAAGAAAAATAATAATAATAATAATAGTAATGATAATAATAACAAAATAAATAAATAAAATTACGAATTATTATTATTCTTTCCCACAGTATAAAATGCATACATATAGTATTTTATACAGATCTATCATCCCCATGTTATCGTGCAAAGATTTTTGATGCCGAAAAAGGTTTTGGCATCAGACAATAGGGAGTATAAAACTCGGAAATAATAATCGAGTAGAATGTTAAAGAATTTTTAAAATGCCGAAATATTGTACGGCTTTTAAGTGCTGTAATAAATATATGAAAAGAAACGGGATAAGTTTTCATAGATAAGTTATATTCAAGTAATTTATGAAAAATATCATTTTTATAATCAGTTCTTTATTATTATTATGAAACAATTACTGTCTTTATATTTGATGAAATACTCTCTTTAAATTTTAAGATGATTTTATATTAGTAAGTAATATGAAATTTTCAAAATTCTTTTAAATGTAGTTAGCAGCCGCGGAAGTTAAAAATAATATTTTGTGGACACCACAAGACTTTCTTCTATATATAATCTTATACAAATTTACGCAATACAAATTATTTATTAATTATAATTTATTAAAATTATTTTCCATGATGAATGCAGACGATTTTTATCTCAAAAAAGTATAATAATGAATGCCGAAAGAAAGTCAGTTATGTGTAGATATGAGTATACTAGAGTATAGTTAATAAAAAAAAAAGGAAAAAGAAAAGGATGAAAAATTGGTATCTAGAGTTTTTCATTCTCTTTTAGTACATAAATTATTCATAAATTTTATTAGCTAAATTATCTATGTGTATTCCCGTGTATATTAACTCGAGGAAAATTATCCATAAGAAAGTAAAATGGCCGACTTTTCCCAAATGAAAAGGAATCCCTTTTTCATTCTCGATGATTACAATATGCTTTCACGTGGGGGGAAAAAAAGTTAAATAATAAATTCGCTCATGCATACGTAAACTACATGACGTTTTTATGGCTTTAAAATTAAATAATATTAATAATTTTAAATTTTAAATGTTACAAAGAAATAAAGTGCGAAAAATTCGCACGGGCTTGCTAGTTAATAATAAATTAAATATTTGAAATTAAATTACGTCGAGAGAAATGAATAATATGAATAAATAAACGAATACATGGTTATACAATAAAGAGTAAAAAATTTCAGCTCTATTTTTCTTGGAGACGTTTAAAATTTATATAAATATCACGTGGTGAGAGTTGAAGAAATTTGTATTAAATTTTATGCAGATCAGTGTTTAGTAATTTGAACTGGCAAAAAAAAATAAATTTTGAAATACATTTCTTATAATCGAGCGTGAAATTATTTTTTTAGTCCATGAAAATTATTTTTGTTGTTTTTCAACTAATTTCAACATATTCGATAAAAACTGCACATTTTTAAATAATCGAATAAAGATTATTTTCCTTATTATTAAAATTTTCTGCATTTATAAGATTAAATAAAACATTCTTGATTTAAATTGATGTTAAACCTTTGTATCCCACCGGTACTTTAAAGTCCCATCAAACAAAAGGAAAAAAATCCTCACTATAGCCTAAATTTACTGCGGGATTTCATCGGAACTTCAAACTCCCTATAGTTTAAGCTTTCCCTATAGTTAAGCTATAGTTAAGGTAAATTTAATAAGAGATGTTTCTCATGGAGAAAAAAAATATAATAAAAAAGTTTCAAACTATTTTTCGAAAAATAGGGTAATTTGGAATATAAAGGGTTAAGTAAATTAACTCGTTGAAATATTTTTTATTTAATTTTTTAATGTTTATAATTTATATTTTAATTAATTACAATATGTATTTCTTCCAAGATTTTGACATTTTTATTTATAGAAAATTTATGATTTTTAATGGCATCAGTGGTTATATTAAACATAAATAAACACCTCTCAGTTGATTTGTTAGCTATATTAATTCGTACTACTCTACTATTACTCCTATGACTAAATATAAGTTTTATTGTTTTAGGGAGAGAAAAAATTGGGAATGAAAGGGTTAAGGTAATTTTTAGAAAACAACAGATTCATAATCGTAAAATGGCAACATGAATAAACAAATTATTTATTATTTTGAACGATAATGTTCGTTAGGTCGGTTTTAAGAAATAACTTGTTCGAAACATGTATATGTTAAACTAATTACATTCAAATATCATTAACCTGATAAATAAATATCATTGCTAGGAAGCTTTATTAGTTACAAAACTTGCAACAGTTATTTCAAGTCAAAATAATAGTACATCACTTCATTAGGTGAAAAAGACAAGCACGAATTCATTAACAAAGCAGAAAGGCGCTATCGCGCTTACTAAGATATTTAAAATGACTTCTACATATGGCTTTCTTAGAAACATCATTTGATGAATTTCGGAGTAGTGCTGCTGTCTAACGAAAATTGTGTTGGAACATTAAATATAATTGAATGCGCTAGGTTCCCAGATGTATGCCTACCGTTGGGCCATTTTAAGGATCTTAGCCCGTATTTACGCAAGTTTTGTAAGAAATCGCTAAAAACTCTGAACAGGTAAGCTGACGAGCGTATCTGGGATCGAACGTAGAAATGATCTCTAACAAACAGAAAGAACAAATGTTTAAAAATCAATTGTGAAAAGTGTTTTTAAAATTGCTGCATAAAAGAATGTTGGATCTTTAATTTTACTCCGAAGCTAATGTAAGTTAAAAGATTAAACGATAATATATGTTTAGTAAAATGCATGGGCTGAAAATTATTTGAAAATAATTATGCTTTGCAGCTCAAGAAGTTAGATGTGATCATCTGCAGAAGAAATCATTTTAATCAGTAATTGAGACATTTTATAGCTAAATTACACTGCGCGGATAAAAAACAAAACAAGATATAATACTATTCTTGCTGATTCTTATGTAAAGTGATCTCCTGAATCCGAATATGATTCTAATTTTGCCTAGTCACCCTCCGTTTTCTAGATACACCACCCCCTCCCACAATTTATTACCATGTCCGATAGTTTTATGACTATGAATTTGATTTAAAGAATAAAAAATAATTAATTTCACACCTGAAAACAAAAATATATAAAGTTAAAAAAAAATCATTAATAACAGATTTAAAAAATATAAGTTATGTAATGCATAATTTCAGTGGCAAATCCCTCCCACCCAAATTTTCCCTTGTCGCCCATGTCCATGTTTTAGAATTTTGCTGTAGCCCCTCAGAAGATATTTAACGATTAAAATACCCCCCCTCCTCCTCCTCCTAAAAATGAAATGTATAGCCATAAAATCACCGAAAAATGATAAAAATAGGGGGCCATTAATAAAAAAACTGTGGGTGAATGGCTAAATTGGGCGTCCTATTCGGATTCAGGAGGTCATTTTACATAAGGATATGCTGAAATGGTGTCAGAGAAAATTTTCATGCCGAGCAGTGTTATTCAACATTTAATACAAAACTGCTGTGTCAATAAAATTAATAAATGAGAAAGAAATTTTCATGATTTTAGACATATATTTGATTTTGTTTTTTACGGAAGCAAGAAATAAAATATTTTCACCCTCGCGTTTGTAAGAAGTATGTATGTTAGACATAGTATTTTAATTTTTTTTCGTATTTTATTGTATAACAGTTTTTATTTATTTATTGAAAAAAATATTTCTTTATAGAATTTAATAATTTTAACAAACAATGGATTAATTATGTGGCTTTCTATTTGCATCGCCCCAATCCTTTCGTATTTAAATTTAAATTATTTAATAGAATTAAAATTCATAATGATTGGATTACTCTATATATGTGAATGGAAAATAAATAAAATTTTGATGGAAGTTATCCTGATTAACGTTAATATAAATTAATTTTAAAAATAAAGAATGGAGGAAAAAAATACAAAGAAAGGCTATTTTTTTCTATTGAAAGTAATTTGTGTATTTCACTTCTAAAGATAGCTGATTATATATAATTCTATATTATACATTTAAATTTTAAAAGTACTTTTGTAATTTAAACTGTATAACTAACAAAGTGTAATCGTTTTTATTTAAAATGAATTAAACTAATATGAAGCGATTATATTCAAAATGTTGTGTGTAAGACATTAATTTGGAGGAGGTGGTGGGGGAGGGGGTGGGCGGAGGCACTGGGTTTTTCATACTGCTGAGTCTCGAGTGAGCCCTGCAATTAATCTTCGTTTTAATATTGCGGAAAAACACTGGAGATAAAATAACATTTATCTAAAGCATCTCATGCAATACAATAACATATTTTCCCAAGGAATATATATTCAATATTAGAGGTTATTATGATTGTCTACCGTGCATTCTAAAAGATACAAAAAAAAAAAAAAAAAAAAAAAATCAAAATGGACAAATTTTCTTTTATGAACAGCATTTCCGTTTATGATGATCTCCAAACCATAAGGGATTCATCTGATAATTTAGTAATCTGTTATAGCCTTTTATAGATTATATGTATTTATATTCTTAAAAAAAAAAAAAAAAAAGAAGAAGAAGAATGGAAGAAAATAGCATTTGCTTGTGTGTATTATTAGTTTTCTTTCTTTCCTTCCCCTTTTTTCTTTTCTTCCCCCTCCCACGCCCATCCCACTGTTTTCATGCTTCTTGGATGCGTATGATCCTATATATTTTTCTAATATCTTGACAGTATGAATGACTACCGTGCATTTCAAAAGACGATCCATTTATGATTATGATCTGATCATCATTCAGTATAACTTTACCGAGTTGATAATATTTAAAAATATAATATATGTAAAGGATTTAATTTATATAAGTTTGGTTTATAAATATCAAAAACATTAAAGTAATAATTTGTTTTCACCAAATATAATTGAAATATATAAATTAATATAGTCTAGTATGAAGAATATTACGGACAGTTTTGACAAGCATTAATTTTCAGTATTATGTATGGCTATTTTAATTTATGCCGCTTAATTTTAATTTTTTTTAAATATTTTTTTCTAAATTTATTTACGGTCATTACTATCTACATTTTAACTTTTTACTTTCTCTTATCCATATGTATGATAGATAAACTTTTGCTTTTCGGTCAACTTTTCGAAATTGTGTTTTTGTTATATTTACACGTTTTGAAGTTCCTTGAATCCGAAAGACATGTTTTTCGCTTATTTTAAATTGTTTTTAATGAACATTTATATAACAGTATTTGTTATTTTATTCTTTAATGTACAATCTGTCATTATGGTAATGAATTTCGGGTAAGAGAAAGTTATGCGAGTGCCACACCAGAATATTTCTTTTTTACCATATAGTCCTGCAGAAAATTTTAGGCGCCTAAAAAATAAGTTTAATCCTACATAACCGTCTTAAGCAGGATGGTGTATAATTATAAAAGTATTCAAAATATGCCATCTGAACTGCAGAATTTAGATGTAGTAAGTTTATTCCGCCTTTTATATATATATGTTCTAAAAATAAAGTAGTTTTTTTTTTTAATAAAAAAAAAATTAAAGTGTTAAAAAACGTCATCATGAAATATTCATTTATTTTAATAAATGAATTATAATTAAAAGTATAATAACAAACAGTCATAAATTGATATCACAAGATAATATCAGATCCTAACAATTGAAAAAATAAATATCCATTGCGTAAATAATAGTAATCAAAATAATTTACTTGATAAAAGTTCATATTTAATTAATTTATTTATTTTTTCTTGAATTATTATTCAAAGAAAGTATTTTATAAAGTGTTCTAAAATTCTAATAGTGAGATATTTTGAATCAAAGCTACTCAAAATTCACACTACTTTCCCTTACCCTGCATTTGTATTAAAAGAGATCATTATATTTTATCTATCTATCTAATTTTTCATATTATACAGCATACTAAAAAAAAATCCGCACACTTCGGAGCCAAAAACTGTAAATTTTTATTTTTTTATTTTGTGGATTTCGGTTTTTTTTTTCTTACAATTCTGAATTAGAGTTTTTATGATATAATGATTATTTTAAAATAATAGTGATATAAATAAGTACGTAAAATATGCATAATAATAATAATTTTTTCAGTTTTTTTTTCTTTTTTCAGTCTTTGAATAGTTAATAATTTATTTCAAACATAAATGACCTAGACCTCAAATAAAATTGCCTTTATCTGTCTCATTAGATTCGGCACCTAAAATATAACCATTAAATTAAGTACCATCTTCATTTTCTTTCCCTTGGAAACTTTACTTTTAAACAATACTAATTTTTTTTTTTCTTATTTTGCTCTCCACCTCTTATATTTATTTTTATTTATTTATTTTTTATTTATTTATTTATTTTCAAAAAAAGTTTTTTGGCACGTTCATTTCTTGTATTAGCCTGCAGCATACGTTTTCTTAATATATATTACACCGAATTATAATTTATTAAATTGCAGAATTTTAAGGCAGAAATGACTCTGGCGTTAACTATAAACAATTTCATTTTAATTATAGTATAACTTATATTTTTTAATTAAAAAAAAAAAGTTATAAAATTATAAATGATTTTACTCGGAAAATTATTAAAGCAGAGCTGAATAAGTGATTTTAAATCATAAGATTACATTGTATTATTAATATAATAGTAGCATTATTTAAATGTAGGTTTTCGCCCCTATAGAAAATTCAATTACACTTATAAATGTAACATTGAAATTTTATTTCCAGCATGGAGAAATATTTATTTCATTTCAAAAGAAATCTTGTGAACTTGTTTAAAAGCAAAGAAGTAAAAGTTATCTTTCAACTACAGGATTAATGTCAAAACATACATGAGTATTGTTAAAGATACAACCCCAAGGATCTGGTTGGGAATCAATTGTATTCGCTTGTAAACTATTCTTATCCGTTCAACCCACATGTCAATCAAAGAGTCTGCGTAAGGGGGAAGTGAAATCTAGAATAAAACGGGCTTGACCACTCAGCCCTGGAAATATGTATCTAAGAAAAGACGGGTTCAACGCTTCAGAGACGAAAATCTTTATCAAGAAAAAGACGGGCCTGACCATTTACGAGATACATTTCAAATCCGGAAAAAGACGGGCTTAACGCTTATAGGGTTAAAAGGAAGATAGGGTTTGCAAAATTCTCCTCTTCAATCGTTTTAGAGATTTGCAGTTTCATGCTGAGGTTTTCATTTTATTTTCCTAACAAACACGACACGCATTATCATAATCGGATCAGGTGACAAGAGAATTTTTGTTTTTCTCAGCTCGTTCTGACATAATCTCTTACGCATTTTAAGAGGAATTCACAATAGATACTTTTCTTTTTTACGAGATTTCCACTCGCTTTTACTGATTTTGATTTTGGCATGAGAGATGAAGTTGAAATGGCCTGTTTGCCGAATAGGCCGGTGAAGCCTGGGCTTACTCAAGAATTTACAAGGGGGGACCCCCAATTCCCTTTTTAAAATAACTTTTTTTATTGATGAAAGAAAAAATGTTCCTCATTAAATTCCTAACCAGAACAAGCTGTGAAAATAGAGTCAGATTTGTTTTTTAATGTTCTTTATTAGGCCTAATATAGAAAAAAATGAAAAATAAAAATAGGGGGATTTGTTTAAAGGACAGCACAATATAGATATAGGTGGACTGTTTTGTGTTTGTTTATAAAAAAGTATTTTAAATGACATATTACTTTCTATTTATTTATTTTGCATTCATATTAATGCATTTCATGTTTTCTAAATATAAAGTCCACAATTATAGTTTGAAATGAAAAGAAGTTTTACTTTGAATAAGATTTAAATATTTAATGTTTGATATTGTCTAAAATTATCTGCAGCATCCACTACCATTTTGTTATCGGGTGTTTTATATTTCTTTTTATTACTGACTAAGTATCTACTATATTATTAGGTTTTGTGTAATAACATGAGATTTGTGTGTATTTGAATGTCACTTCTTTTTTGCACCGTGTCAAATTAACTTAGAATTAGCATTATATGTTAAGTAATTATTGTTCTGACATTATTTGCATGAAAATTAGACTATATTAACTTAGAAGTTTCTTTTTTTTTTTTTTCTTTAAAATTTTTTATGGCGAATAGTCACATTTTTTAAGCTTGCATAAAAATCTCTAGATATAATAAAGGGCAAACGATTCGTATAGCATTAGGGGGATCCCCTGTCTTGGGGGGGCCCTTGAATGACACCGGACTTACCTTGCTTTTGAGTCTTAAACAGGCCCTGGAAGTAGGTGATGTATTTTTCCTCGTTGCGTTATTTCTTTGCAAATGCGGAGATATATGTCAAATTGTATATTCCGTTATTCCATTCTTAATGTGAGAGGCCATTACCAACAAGTGAATGTTGCTGCTTTCATAGATGGTAGACGGGGGATGCATGATTTAAAACCTAGTAGCACTTGTCAGCCTACTCAGAGTTTTCCGTTTTCTTCTGAAAAACGCGTATGGATATGCATTATTACTGCCAAGAGGGGCTCACCTCCCAAGCCTATGATCCTATTGCTTTCAATCGCATTCTTTAAACCGTGAATGCAATGATGTTCGCTATAGAATATCAGCATTGTACAGCTACCCTTCGCAATAATCTGCTTGTTGAAAAATGGTCCCTATAACAAAATTCACTGAACTATTGAAACAGATTCTAGCAGACTTGAACTCTGTTGAATCTATTCAGCATAGATGTTCATAATGTCTTGTATTTTTACCGGAATATTATTTAGGCTTTTCTAAATGTCATTTAAATTCTTCCCATACATGCTTTTAAAAAAATACCATCAAATTCTTGATCCTAGTGCATACCCTTAAGCCTAATTTAATGCGTATTCGGTGGTCAAAACTTGATTAAAATCCAGATGACGACAGCGCGGAACTCTCTGCGTATTGAGGATGGTTGGGTAGTACAGTCAGCACAGGGTAATAGTCACAAATATTACAACAGCTATCCTGATTTGCAAAGAAATGTTGAATGAAATCTATAGCATTCGAATACCTTTAATTTTGGATCGGTATGATAAAGATGATATCGTTTACTATGACGCGATGACCCCCCTCCCCCCAATATATCCGTCATGATATTTATAACTTTTTCTTACACATACGTGAGTGAAAATACTAAAATCTATAGTAAATCGATTTCGATATATTTTATGGACTTAAAAAGGAAGTAAATCTGAATTAAATTACCCATTCTTCCTTTTATTTGTTCGTTCATAACTTCTAGCGGATGCTCTGAAATTGATATATATTTTTTTCTTTTAATATAAAAATCTTGATTTGAAAACTAACCGATTATAATATTATTAAGATATAAACTTTTTTTTTTTTTTTTGGGGGGGGGGCATTAAAGTCTTTTCCAACTCTTTTAAGTGATGAGTAGCTACAGCTATAATCATAGTGTCTTTGAGCTACATGATGAGACTGCTTGCAGCGCCACCTGGGGAAAAAAGCAGAATTAGCTTTTCTATTTCGAAAACGATACAAAGTAGATATAAACATAAATTACAAAGATGTAAAACATCTTCGATTTAATACGAAAAGGCGCCTTGTAAGCATGAATGCTAAAAATAGGACGCTTAGTAAGTGCATTTTTTTCTTCGCATTTTCTTGCATTGTGACTTGCTGAAACGATCTCCTACTGAATAAATGGAATTATTTATCCTCAAATACCTTTATTTTCGATGTTTAAATTTCTCTCTGTCAGCTTCAACGCAGATTTGGAACTTTGTTTGTACATTATGTTGCACTTGTGTTAGAGTAGCGGGTGACTCGTCTGTTATGTACGGTTCAAACAATGTTAAGGTGTGAATTGCAGTTGACGGATTTGATTGCAGTTTGAGCACCAAAAATAAAAATTAACTGTTTTTTTTCTTTCTAAGATTGCTTCCTCCTGTCACTGTGCAGGAGATCTCGAACAAACTATTTCACGTCTTAAAACTTCTGTTTTTAATATTCATGTTTGTAAACTATATTTTTGTACTAAATCATTGAAGTTCTACAACTTTGTTACTCTTTTTTTTTTTTTTTTTTTTGCCTGAAGGAGTTCTCATTAAAATAACATTACTTTCTAAATAAGGGATATTTATCGTTATATAGTTTCGTTACCTATTATAATTTATGAAAAATATACGCTGCAAATTTTTCTCTAGAGTTTCATTTGATAAATAATATGAATTATAGTTAATCGTCTTTTCTTTTCGAATTAGGTCTTCTTTCAAAGTTTAAATTTCATATTTTTATTGATATTGGATACATGTATACTACTCTCTAAAATATGAACTGACTCTAAAAGAGAGTCATATCACTCTTTGAACATGGAAAAATGGAGCCAACCTCTAAATGAGTGAAAAGTCTCTTTCCGAAAGAATGATAATTTTCACTCTCTGTTAAGAATGAGAATATTCCGAGTTATTAAACTAATTTGTCTTTTATTTATTTTTTTATTTATTTTTTATTTCCCCCGCACAAAAAAAAAAAAAAAAAAAAAAAAAAAAAAAATGGATAGGTACACTAGACGATACCCCCTTTTTTTTTCTTTCTCTCTCTCCTTGACTGTAATTAAATGGTAGAATTTTTGGCATTTTGGATCTACCGGGAACTGAGCCGAGGCCGTTTCCTATGGCATGTAAGTATCTTTTACCACTGAACAAATGGGCACACACAAAAGTCGTTTAATTTACAGTGGTAAATCATTCACATAAGAAATTTATGATATTTGTAAATTTTATTTCATTTATCAAAAATATAAAATTGCAAAATTCTAAACATTTAAAATTTAAAATTAGAATTATTTTAAATTACTAAAATTAGAATTATTTTAAAATCAAAATGTATACTTGTAAAGAAATTCCCTTAGACAAATAGTTATTTTTATAAAGTAGCTTAGAAGAAATCAAAAGTTCTTTGAATGTGTATGTTTAAAGAAATAGTTAAATATTTAACACATAGCTACAAAAGTTTCTTCAAAAAACTTGTCTGCCCAGGAGTATAAATCTTGCTGATGAATTTAATTATTAGTAGTACGTTATAACCAAATTTTTGAATATTTCACGTGTTAAGTATCAAGAATATAATAAAAACATAAATTACTATAGATTTTAAGGAGTTTTGAATTAAAATATTTTCATTTATATTTTCTTTTATACTCTATATATTTCTGAACAAAACTTCTTGCTTTCTATAGTGAATTTCAATATCTTTCTTATGATTTTCGATTCTTCACTGATAACACTTCGATTTTATCAGTGGTATGTTAATATATATATATATATGTATATAGATAGATAGATACCAAAATATCTTTTACTATAGTTATTTTCCTTTTTACTTTCTCTTACCCAAAGGATAGAAAAAGTATTGTTTTGGGGTCAAATTTTCGAACGTGAGTTTTTGTTATATTTACATTTTCTGAAGTCCCCTGAACACGAAAATCATGTTTTTAAAGAATGGTCTGTGTGTCTTTGTGGATGGATGTCTGTGTGTCTGTTATCAGCATATCTCAAAAACAAATAGTAGCAGAAATTCCGAACTCGGTATTCTAAAAGTGTATCATATGGGGATGCTACAGTAAGCTTTTCGTTGAGATGAAGCAAGTGGTTCGTGTACAGGGACACTCAAAAGTATTCAAATACATTACGTCTATGGGGAAAATTGCAGGTAAGTAGAGTTTAACATCTATAGACCGCACTGAACCAAAAGAAACGAATATATGTTTTTTTGTAATAGAGATAGTCAACTGAAAACAAAATTTTGTGTATGTAGGAGCCCCGCCTCCCCCCCCCCTGGTGGGGAAGTCCCCCGTCGAGGGGAGTAAATTTTCATGATGGGTATCTTTAAAAAGAGCTCACCAATACCTTTAAAACGAATGGTTGAACCATCGATCTGCGACAATTTAAAATAAAGTTATCGATTTTTTTTCATTTATCAGAAAAAAAAATGTAATATTGAGAATTAATTCAATTTTTTTTTTTTAAATATATATATATATATATATATATATATATATATATATATATGTAGTGTTATACTACTTCTCTAATATGGAAATCGTCTGCATTATGATAAAAGATAATTTTTTTTAATAATAATTTCAATAAATTTTTTTTAAAAAACAGAATTTTTTTTAATAACCGAATTAAATTTTATATAAATGTAGGTGCATTAATGAAACGGGGGTTTACGGGTGGTGGTAGCCCCCTCACACAGACCTAATTATCATATAAAACTCTTCCGAAGCCTAATTTGAATTGTTTAACACATGTTTACATACCCGTACTTGTTATCTTACCTTTTAATCTGCAACCTGTATTCATAGTATTAAATTTCAGGGTAAGAGAAAGTCATGTGTGTGACACACCAGATTATTTTTTTCTCCAATATCTTCAATAAGTTCTCTTAAACAAATGACATGCATGAGATACCTTATATGTCTTAAGCATTTTTAATTTAATGAATGTGAATTCCACAAACCGTTTTTTCTCATGTCACAAGAAAAGTGATACAGTCAACAAAATAACGCATTGATTAGCATTATAATAAAACTGGCACAACAGTGGATAATTTTTGGGATACAGATGTTACTTTTTAGGTAGATTCCTTATAGGAGATCTACCTATTGCAATGGTTCTCATGACACGACTTCTGGAAAATTTCTTCATATCTTCACCGATCATGACCCTTAGAACCCAAATCCACCTTCCGTTCAAAAGTTTATATATATATGTATAACGCTTTTTCCCATGTTAAGTTGTGAAAACGATAACTGAAGTAATTTTTATTCGAATTTAATTAGCTGAGGATATGTTGTTAGGACAGTAGAAATATCGGTCGAGTTCGTAGATGGGGCATCCAGCTCAAAGAGGCTGGAAATGGTGGGGGACGTAAATTTTCATTTGCCCATAATTTCTTTAATATTGAAAATAAGAAAATGCTTCAAATCAGGCGAATTACCGTCTTACCCTAAAGAACAACTTTTGTATGTAAACTTTTTCGATAGCTTCAATTGCTTAGAAGTTACAAGCTAAAAAGTGATTTTTCGTCAACAGTTCTATATAGCCGAAATTTTCTATATAGCTTTCATTGCAAAAATTTATAATCTGATGCATATGTCACGTGTAAATGATAATAAAAACGATCACTGAAAATATAATAAAATTTTAATCATGTTTTTAAACAACCTGATTAAAAAAAGGAAAATGTTAAATTTAACAGAAAATATGACGTCACAATTACAACAATGTACTGAACCACTGAGAAAAATGAAATAAAATTTTATCCGTGATTATAAACAAATAAAATAAAAGTTAATAAATAAATAAATAAATATGTAAATAAAATCAACATATCTTAGGGCTAAGCATATTTAGACTTAGCTTTATGACATAGATGCTATAGGGCAGTTCCTTGTTTGTAAACAAACATCTCAACTTTTATGAGTGGTTGGCAAAAAGGCTTCGGATCTCTTGATTGCTTGATTACTACCAACGGAAAATCAATGGTGGGCGGGGCGCGGGCATAGAATAATAATAAAGGAAGAAGGAGCATGCCAATACTCTTAATGCTTACAAAACCCTTCTAGTGAAATGCCAGCGAAAGCTACTTTTGCTCCTCTCAACCTTGAAGTAGGGCACCCATCCTCAGCGCATTTATAGCTGTTTGTTGTGGCAATACAACAGCTTATGTAGAAAAACTTATGCTCCTTCTTCCTTTATTATTATTCTATGGGCGCGGGTAAGTCGAGCGCACTTTTTTGAAAACCACCAGACGTCACGAGGAAATGCTCTATAATGTAAAAGATAAATGTCATCTTAAAAAAAAAAAAAAAAAAATCGTGTAAATCGATCCTAAACGAATTAAACTGGTATGAAAGAAAAAGTAATAAATTTGGGGACATTTAGGTATTACAGTCGGCTGCAAAATTATTCGAGCACTAGCCAATAATTCCTATATTAAAAAAGTACACTTAAGACTGTTTTGTTAAATAAATCCTTGTCGAATCATGTTCTTAGACTGACTAAGAACATGACTCGATAATGATTTATTTAAGAAAGCAGTCCCAAGTCGAAATTCATGCTGGTATTTGTTTGCTAGGCAAGCACTACATGCTTCATCCTAGCTAGTAAAATAGCATAAAACTACCATAAATATTTGCTAGTTCCACCATAACTATCAGCAAATCATGGTGTGTTTTGGCACACTTTATATGCTTGTCCAGCATATATATTCCAGCTTGTGTAGCTTGAATATTTTGCTGGTCTAGCAGCCATCACGACCACTACTTGCTTGCACTTTTTGCTATTCTAGCAGAAATTCACAACCAACAGATGCTTTTTTTCTTTGCTTGACTAGCATTAAATGCTGCATCCCAGCAAGTAAAATAGCATAAAACTAGCATTAATATTTGCTGGTTTCACCAGAATTACCAGCTTGTGTAGCTTGAATATTTTGCTGGTCTAGCAGCCTTCACGACCACTACTTGCTTGACTTTTTGCTATTCTAGCAGAAATTCACAACCAACAGATGCTTTTTTTTGCTAGACTAGCATTAAATGATGTATCCCAGCAAGTAAAATAGCATAAAACTAGCATTATTTGCTGGTTGCACCAGACTTACCAGCTTGTCATGGTGTGTTTTGGCACAATTTGTATGCTTGTCCAGCATATATATTCCAGCTTGTGTAGCTTGAATATTTTGCTGGTCTAGCAGCCTTCACGACCACTACTTGCTTGCACTTTTTGCTATTCTAGCAGAAATTCACAACCAACAGATGCTTTTTTTTGCTAGACTAGCATTAAATGATGTATCCCAGCAGGTAAAATAGCTTAAAACTAGCATTATTTGCTGGTTGCACCAGACTTACCAGCATGTCATGGTGTGTTTTGGCACAATTTGTATGCTTGTCCAGCATATATATTCCAGCTTGTGTAGCTTGAATTTTTTGCTGGTCTAGCAGCCAATCACAACCACTACTTGCTTGCACTTTTTGCTATTCTAGCAGAAATTCACAACCAACAGATGCTTTTTTTTTTTTGCTAGACTAGCATTAAATGCTGTATCCCAGCAAAAAAAAAAGCATAAAACTAGCATTAATATTTGCTGGTTGCACCTGAATTACCAGTTTGTCATGGTGTGTTTTGGCCCATTTTTATTGCTTGCCAGCATACATAATCAAGCTTTTCATGCTGGTATTTGTTTGCTGGACTAGCATTAAATGCTATATCCCAGCAAGTAAAATAGCATAAAACTAGCATTAACATTTGCTGGTTCAATGAGAATTACCAGCATGTCATGGTGTGTATCGCCCCCCTTTTATTGCTTGTCCAGCATACATAATCCAACTTCTGTCGCTTGAATAAGTTGCTGGCCTAGCAGTAATTCACAACCAACAGATGCTTTTTTATTGCTATTCTAGCATTACTTATCTACCATCAGTTGCTTTTAATTTTTGCTATTATAGCAGGACTTTCCTACCATCTGTTACTTTTAATTTTTGCTCTTATAACATTACTTTTCTACCAGCAGCTGCTTGTACTTTTATTTATACTAGCCAGATTTGGGGTAATTACCTACGGCCTGGGTGAATACCACAAAACTAGGTATTTTTCAAAGTTAAATCAATAGTAATCAATTTTTATCTATATATATATATATATAATACTAAAAAGGGATGTAAGGAATGGTACTTATAATGGAATACAAATTATTAACTCTGTTTTATCATATAGATGGCACCTGCAAAGCTTCTAATAGTGATTTCTTAGAATGTTATGCTGTAAATGAATTCTTATCTTGCAGGGTTCCCACTTAATTTCAAAAATAAAATTCCCTGACTTTTCCAGGTTTTCCAGATCTATTTTTAGAGAATTTCAGTCACAAAATTTGGTTCGTGACATAAAAAATAGCTCACGGTATGAAACAGAACAAAGCTCGCAACATAAAAGACATCATAGTAATGTGACTTGCGATATAAAATGAATGCTCAAACAGCCTTTTCCAGGTTTGTATCATCCTTCTTCCAGGTTCTTGAGCAATATTTACAATTTTCCCTGATATTTCCCTGACTTTTTTTCGTAGTTTCAAATTCCCTGTTCTCCCTGACCCGTGGGAACCCTGATCTTGACTAGTGAACAATTAACATTCAATTTTTATGCGAATATTTCTATAAGTAAATTTTATGCTGCAAGGATGTTAAAATGGAAGATTAGTTATCTTACTTTTACCTTACCCACTCATTAACACGATATTCTGAAACTGATGGGAAATGGTGAGAAGCATTTTTAAATGGATAACATTGTGGTCAATAATGTAAAATTTTCAAGAGTCACTTAATTAATTTTTTATGAAAATGTATGCCTTTTACTGACATTATCATTGAAGTTCCTAAAAAGGGAAATAAGTTTTTATTTTCGAAATACAATACTTCTCAAAACCCTAATTTGTAAACTTTCGCATCACAAAAAAGGGATGAAAATCATCAGCTAAATTGCCAACTTTGATGTACTTTTAAAATTTATATATATAATATATATATATACATATATATACTGTAAAATTCCGATTATAATTCCCCTTTCCTTTATAAATAAAAATTATTAAAATCCGAAGGTGTGATATTATTGTAAACTTTTAAAAAGCTGAAATTTTAGGAAAAACTTCAGATAATAGCCGAAAGAAAGAAAGGTTTTGGGGAAAGGGAAACATCTAAAAATTACAGAGGAAGGTGTATTTGTGTGGGGGGTTACTATCGGAATTTTACGGTATATAAATATATAATGTATTTCTTTATTACTACAAAAATGAAAACACTTTAATTTTGTAGTATGTAAATAATATCTCAATTATTACGAGTTCACAAATTAAAATGGTACAAAGCTATACCAGAAGGTTATTTAGATTTTAAAAAAAAACTTCTAAAAACATCAAACATTAATCTATTTCCTACTGTTTAAAAATGATATCTACATTTTTTTTTCTTTTGTTCAATCATTGAAAACAGCCTTTATATCATGTCAAAAAATCGCGAGTTTTTATTTGAGAGCAGCCTCAAAGATTCTTAGAATTACTTTTCGAAGAATTAACAAAAAATAAATAAATAAGTGTTGTACAATGGCATGGTAAAAGAATATTTTATATTAAGTTGGTTTTGAACATTTGGAGAATTTTTTTTAAATTTATATTACTTTCAAAGATAATTATAACCATTTTAAGTTTTAAAAAAATGTTTCTTTTCTTGAATGTTATATTAGAAATGTGTAGCAAACACTATTGCAATAACTTTTAAGATATTTAAATTGGTATCAATCAACCCTACTAGTACTATTGCATCTTAATTTTTGTAATCATTATCATCTCTTTCTCATATTGAAAAAGAAAATTTTTATTAATTTAATTAAAATGACTTTTTGAATAATATATTTGAAGATTTTTTTTTTTAAGTACTGTTATTTAAATCAAATTATTAACAAAAAATGTATGCTGTAACACTGCATTTTTTTTTTTTTCAGATTAATATACATTTTAAGCCTTTATAAAAATTATAAAAAAAAAAAAAAAAAAAAAGAAAAAAACTGTAAAAACTTTCAATTTTTTCTTAAATTTACCTTCAAACTCAATATATATACATAATATCATACTATACACTAATCATAGATACTTTATATGAATAGAGCTCACTGAAAAATAAATACCAAGGTAAGTACCAATGGGTATTTACCCAAGTATACATAAACCCTTTAAAAAAAAAAAAAAAAACTGGATATTTAACATTACCAATACCAGCAATGACCTTTCTACTGTCTGTTGCTTTTAATTTTTGCTATTACAGCATTATATTTCTATCAGTAGTCATTTTTTTCTCTTTGCAGTATTTATATACAGAAAAGGACAAAGCAAATTATTTAAAAAAGATTTATTACAATTTCTTTTTTAATTTTATCGGGTACATATTTGACTGCAATTTTTTTTTATTTCAGCCTCATTTCCAGACATGTCCTTCCCTCTTTTAAGCAGATATTCTCTCATTTGACCTGAAATGAAAATGACACAAGAAATGAATATACATATATGTGTGTGTGTGTAAATCTAGTATTAAAAAAATAAAATAAAATAAAAATTTAAAAAAAGTCGCCCCCCCCCCCAAAAAAAAAAAATATATATATATATATATTATTATTATTATTTGATTACCCACTGTATATAAAAAGAAAAAATGACTGAAAAAGTATATTTGAAATTTACAGTTTGTAAATTAAGTGCTATATCCAAAGCTTCAGTCATTAAACAACATTCTTTAAACAGTGTTGGCACACTTTAAAACAACCACCACCCCCTCCTCTTCCCAAAATAAATAATTCCAAAAAAGCCCTCTTAAAATGAGATTGGATGTTACAAAGTATAGGTTAGTACAAACTTTTATTGCTCCCTTTGAATCTACTACGCTTTAATAAAGTCTGAGACTGGTTACAATAACCAACTAAAAACATTAGCATCGGATATTGCCGAGTTTTCCCATTTGAATTGAAAACTAAAATTTCACTTTTCCTATGTATTTTCTTTGAATAAATGCACAATGGGAGATATATTTCTGTCTTTTCCTCTATCACCTGCACTTTCTACTTCAGAGCATGTGCATTTTGCTGGCTTGTGTGATGATTACTTTGACACTGGAAATGTATTAGTAAGCTGTCATTAGTCACAGTTTCTCTTCGATGCAAGTATTGAAATTTTTTTTTTTTTTTTTGGAGTGTTCAACGGCACGTGAAAAGAGAAAGTGTTTGATAACTGTGCTGCCCATAACACAAGCATTCAGATTAAAAACATTACATTATATCATTTTCCATCAAATGCCTATCAAAAATTCAACCTTGAGATAAGGGAGTAATAAACTGTATCAAAGGGAAACACAGGATCAAGATAATCCAGCAACTTTGTTTAAACCTTGTACTGAATCAGAGTTCCTACTGTTAAAAAGAGAAAAAGACAGCTGATCCTCAGGACAGTTTTCTTTGGGACACATTAAATCTGGAAAACAAAATGTGACTAATAATGTTACACTAACTAATTACATTACCAGTGACAGTAACCTAGAAATAGGAGATGAAGAAACCGATAAAAAAAATGTTGCTGAAGTTCAAAACAGATCTGGGGGTCGTACAATGAAGTCGTAATGTTTTCAAAGTGACAATTTCTCTATATTGAATTTGCAAGATCTCATCAAAATGTTTATGACAATCATTTTTGGCTCTACAATGAACTGATCGGAAGCTGTGAGCGGAAGTCAAATTGTGAGTTTCAGCTTCAAATACTAACTGACCAATCACAGTGAGTAAATGGTCGAAAGTGAATATGTTAAAATATTGTCAGCTTTTTTTAGTATAAAAATAGTGATTTAAAAAGCAAAAACGATGCACATAATTTATACTTTTTTGAAAAGAATTTTCAAAACTATTAGTTTTTTGTGTAAACACCATATATTTGGTCGTTGCAAAAGTTCGTGCAAACGCGGATCATTTTATTGCCTCAATCGCTTCTATCGCCGTGGTATACATTTGTTACCCGAAAAATGGGCAAAGGTTGTAGAAAGTAATGGAGAGTATTTTGATTAAAAATTGTTATTTGATTTGATGTATTTTTATGAAATGAAGCAATAAAAAACCACACAAACTTTTGCAACGACCTAATACATTTGATCATTTGTTTTAAAGATGTTTGATTAGGAAGTTTACAAGTGACGATAGGTCTGTTGCTTTTCCCTTAAAACAATAAAACAAAAATAACCCTAAAATTAAAGACTAAAGAATGATTTTCTGAAAATAATCAATTTTGATGTCCTCAAAGCTATAAATTCTAAATTAAATCATGTCATGAATTCATCGTTCATCATAAAATATTTGTAAAAGATGGTAATTTAAGGACTGTATAATAAATGGGCGACTACCAACTGCACTCGCTTATTTTTCGCCCACTTTAAAAAAATACCAACTGCCCTCGGATATGCAAATGCTTCCTGCTACCTGAAACACCCCCGTTATGAATTTAGATCCTTCCACTGAAAGTAATGAAATAGATACCCATAACAAAAGATGTTATGGGAAAACATCCCAAGACTTGGGTTCTTCCTATTCAGAGCGAAGGGGTGGTAAGATATAAACTCGCAAGAGAGTAAGTGAAAGGGGGAGGGGGGTTAAGACTAACAAATGCAGTTGGATAACACCCTAATAAATAACTTAGCCAGTGGCTTGGTCCTACACCCAGTGATAGAAAATTTTGTAGATGTCTGCAACAGG
This sequence comes from Salticus scenicus, assembly GCA_963930645.1. Taxonomy (NCBI): domain Eukaryota; kingdom Metazoa; phylum Arthropoda; class Arachnida; order Araneae; family Salticidae; genus Salticus; species Salticus scenicus. The sequence goes on from OZ005661.1 coordinate 200,876,287, forward strand.
TTTTTAAAATTTCATAATCTATCTGCGAAATTTGCACGTAGTCAGGGATGAAAATGGCTTACACTCAAAAAGCCTGAAAGATGATAGCAGCAATCTGGGGGGGGGGGCTGTTGTTAAAACAGTGGTGATCTTGTGCAACAATGCACAATAAAATTTTGCTACAGAACAATATATATAGTATAAACAATTATAAAATAATAAGATTAACTCATTCAATTAAATATTTTATAGCAATGTTTGACACAACACAATAAAAATAATTATCTATAACAATAAAAGGAAAGGTTTGTCTGTCTGTTCTTCTATACGTTCAGCCCCTATTGAACGCAGAAGTATAAAAATTGACATACGGATGCTCAGGAGCCTTCCAAAGGGGCTCCTGAAAACAGAATTTTAAAATTTTAATTAGTTTTGGAGATATTAATTAAAACGTCAACCCATGTCGATCGAAAAATGACCAAAAATCTACAGCTTATTGCTTAAAAAGAGGCATTCTATCAGCAGACGATTTTAACCGCTGTCTGGAACGGAAACAAAACATCTGGAAGTCATTAATGTCACATGATCTTGAACTGGGGTTAAAAATTGCAAATTTCAAAATGCTTCAAATTTTCTTTTTCGTACACAACACTTAATATACAACATATGCAGCACAAAACCAACCTGCAGTTCAAATTTCATCAATTTTGGTTAATAAACAAAGCAGTTACATTTTAATTGCAAATTAAATTTTATTCTAACAAGTAATCTATCTTTCAATAGACGATAGGAGTTCCCATAGCAACAAAATACATTTGAAGGTACTAAAAAAACACTTTTTCTTTTTACTTCCATTACCTGACTACCGTGGTATATATACGTTTTAAGGACTTAAAAATATTTATTTTTCTTTTTACTTCCATTAACCGACTACCGCAGATAATGGAATTAGAGATTTCATGTGATTTACATGTTTTAGAATGTCCTGATTAAGTTTTCTTTTGTATCTCAGCTACTAATTAAAATAATTTCATAAGTAATACAACATTTGAAAGCTTTGTTGATTTGGAATTGAACAGTAGATTACAGAAATTTCTACCGCCATATGGCGCTGTAATATTTTAAAATTTCAAATTCTAATTAAATTATTTTTAATATATCATTCGAAAGATATTTTAAAGTACTTTTATATTATCGAAAGTGGGATTCGAGATTTAACCTGATTTATACGTTTTGAGGTGTCCTGAATAGGTTATCTTTTGTATCTCAGCTACTAATTAAAATAATTTCATAAGTAATATACACTGCTCAAAACAATTAAAGGATATTGTAAGTCTTATATAAAATAATGGTACAAGCGAAATTTTTTTGTAGAAAACGGAAAAAGAGGGTCACAAACACAAATTTTTCTAGTTTTCAAACTTCGCAGTATTCAAATGTTGAGTTTGACCTCAAAGATGACGTTTTAGCGGCAGCGAATGAAATTTGGCTTTACTCTAAATGAAAGATAAAGCGGAAAAGAAAGGTCAATATTCAGTAAGTGCGTTGTTTCGATGATTGCGATGTTTTAACGAAGTGATTTAACCGATTCAATAGCTTGGAGAGTTGTTGGTCGGTTAGAGGGGGTCCAAACACAAACCAAAGTAGTCGAAATCACTGAAGTTACGCAAAGTGAGATTTCCAGGATTTGAAACCAATTTTTGAAGACTGGAAATGTATGCTGAAGATCAGGGAAAGGTCATAGAATGCAACAACGTCCAATGAACATCAATATTTAACGTTAACGGCTCGGAGATGCCGAAACATGATTGCCTCTTTTCTTCAACAATTACCTTCTCTCGGCTACCGGCCCCACATTTTCGACCCAAACTATCCGAAATCGGCTCCATGCTGTAGGTCTGTGTATGCTTACCGACCAATAATGTGTGTTACATTAACAGTAAGAAATCGTCGCGCTCGCAGACAGAGCATGTAAAGTGGAGAGAAATGAATGGCGCAATATTTTTTTTTTCTGGCAAGTCTCGTTTTTCTGTTCATCACGATAATAGGCATATTTTCATTTGTAAGGAAAGTCGCACTGAAACAATCCTGCACTTGTGCACATAAGTATCAGATTTGGCAGTTGGAGGGGGGGGGGCCATTCATGGGTGCACTGATCCTCACATCATTCAAAATGGAGCTTTGACCGGTCGTCGATATAGAGATGAGATCATCAGACCTACTGCTATAGCGTGGAGCCGGTTTTGGACAGTTTGGGTCAAAAACGTGGAGCTAGTAGCCGAGAAAAGGTAATTGTTGAAGAAGAGAGGCATTAATGTTTTGGTATCTCCGAGCAGTTAACGTTAAATATCGATGTTCGTTGGACTTTGTTGCTTTCTATGATCTTGCCCTGATCTTCAGCCTGCATTTCTAGTCTCCAAAAATTGGTTTCAAATCCTGGAAACCTCCCTTTGCGGAAATCCAGTGGTTTCGGTTACTTTGGTTTGTATTTGAACCCCCCCTCTTACCGACCAACAGCTCTCCAAGCTATTAAATCGGTTAAATCCCTTCGTTAAGACATCTCAATCATCGAAATAATGCACTTACTGAATACTGACCTTTCTTTTCCGCTTTATCTTTTATTTAGAGTAAAGCCAAATTTCATTCGCTGCCGCTAAAACGTCACTTTTGAGGTCAAACTCAAAATTTGCATACTCCGAAGTTTGAAAACGAGAAAAATTTGTATTTGTGACCCTCTTCTTCCATTTACTGTAAAAAAATTTTTTTGCTTATACCGTTATTTTATATAAGACTTACAATATCCTTTAATTGTTTTGAGAAGGGTATCATTTGAAAGCTTTGTTGATTTGGAATTGAACAGTAGATTACAGAAATTCCTACCGCCAAACGGCGCTGTAATATTTTAAAATTTCAATATTTCAAATTCTAATTATGATTAAATTATTTTTAATACATCATTCGAAATATATTTTAAAGTACTTTTATATTATCGAAAGTGGAATTCGAGATTTCACCTGATTTACATGTTTTGAGGTGTCCTGAACCGGTTATCTTTTGTATTTCAGCTACTAATTAAAATAATTTCGTAAGTAAATACATCATAATGATTTTTTAAATTTTCTTTTTTTAAGAATAAAAGTTTGATTTCAGAATATGTGCATGCACCGCGCATGGGTTTGGGACCCGGTACAAGTTTTTACCCAATGATAAAAGATTTTTTTTTTTAAATTTTATTTTCTTAATAATAAAAGTTTGAGTTGGGAAGGAATATACGTGCACAGCGCATGTACAACCCTCACAGGTGCAATTTTGGATTATGTAATGGAATATTGTGATCCATTTGAAAGTTAATTATTGAATATAATTTACATTTAATATTTCAAATAAAATGACATGTTTTATAGCTTTTTTCAAATTAAATTTTCTATTTTAAGAAAACACACTACACCGGTTGTAGAATCTTTTGCGATTAGAATTATTTCAACATTTTTCTATACTTAGTTAGATATTAAAATTTTTACAGTCATTTTCTTAATTCTACTACTGTCACATTTTAATAAAATAATTCACAAAATGTCTTTGAATGGAGAACTTTTTGTTTGAAATTTTAAAATCAAAGTTTTTTTTTTTTTTTTTTTTTTAACTGCCTGGACATATTCTAATGCAACATTTTTATTTATTTATTTATTTATTTTTTTTTTTGATAGTTCAAAATCAGCATATGTTGCTTTTAGATTTACTATATAGATAAGAAAATGGGCTGCTATTGATTACCATATTATCAGGGCGCGAAATTTCAGCTCGCCACTGGCGTGTGAAATTTTTACTGTGGCGAGTAAAAATTTGGTCTAGTTATAGACAGAATTTTTACACGATAATGTGACAGAACTCTTTTTATAGATTTATATATGGCAAAATCTTGCCATCTTATAACCTCATATTTAACCTCTCTTTTTCTCTTCTTTGAGTGCTGAGTTTGTGTGTGCGCTGCCCAGCCTGGAAAAGGAGAAATGCTTAGTGCATGCATAAAAGTTTTAATCTCTTAGGGCAGTTTCGTTTCTTCCATTGTGATTTCTTCAAGCAGAGCGAAAATACATGAGTCCACTGTTATAATTTGTAATCAATGATTTTATCGAAAAAGTAATTCCGAAATGGCTATTTCAAATGACAAAAATGAACAAGTTATACTCATCGACATTTCATCTGATTACAAAAATAAAATGGACGAAAAAGACATTTCTGATGTAAAAAGGAAAATAAATAATGATTCTTTGCATTTATAGGTATTTTAATCTTTTTCAAATCTCAAATGTTAATGATTTTTGATTATAGATAATTATGAGACATTATGACACACTTTTAATATATATAATTTTAGGCATATTTGTAAAAGAATTTCAAATAGTTAAGAAAAATAAAAAACCCAAAATGCGTAAAAAAGAAGAAAAAAAAAAAATGCTATTTTGTGGCGAGTAAAACTTTTTTTTCGGCGAGTGAAAGATGGGTTAAAATTTCGAGCCCTGGTATTATAACAAATACCAAGTTAAAGACAACTTTGTTCAGTTTTGAATGAAACAAAGATAGAGCAGTTTTTTTAATTATACATTTTTCACCTTATGTCTTGTATAAAATAAGAGAGCTTTCCACTGTTTTTTATTTTATTTTACTTTACTGCATTTAGCCTTAGAAAATTTCATTTATATTTTTTTAAGATAATTAATATAGAAATTTTTCTTTTACAATTTCTATATCTTTGTTGTTATTGTTGTATATTACATACATAACTTTTAATACAGCCAGCCAGTCAAACTTAAAACACATAACTAAAACCTTCTCTGAAGCAATATTACAAGAGAAATAAATTGAATTAAAAGTAAACATCATTTACATAAAAATAATTTATAAATTTCATTTAAAAAAAGGGACAACAGAATAAAAATTTTGAATTTTTTGAAAAGGAAAAAACTAAAAAAACCAATTGGTTTTTATGGGAAAAAAACCCAGTTGGTTTAAACCGTGCCAACCCTGATTCTTATTCACGAAGTAATGTGATATAATGGAAAAACTATATACAAATCATAAAAGCAGAATGTGTGTGTATATAAATATATATTCCAATATACAGTGAGTTTAGTTTTCATTTAAATTAATATACTATTGCTAAGGAATTAACTTCCTATTTTAAAGTAAAGAAGCCTCCCCCCCCCCCTGCTTCTGGTACATTTAAATGGAAAGACAACTATTAAATTATAATTATAATATATTAAAGAAAAGGGGGGGGGGGAGAACGCCTAAGTAGAATGTAGTTTAGTACTTAAGTCCTGTTTTTGAATCAGAATTTCTAAGTATACATATATACACTGTCAACAAAAAGTCCTGATTGCTGCAGTTCGCTGCCAGAAATTTTCTGTAATCCAGAAAAATATGTTCTACCAACATAATTTTTTCGTTGATAGAATGTACTTTTCTGAATTGCAGAAAATTTCTGTAAGAAAATAGGACTTTTTTTGACAGCATATATATTTAATGAACAATATAATTCAGCTATGCTTTGGAAAGTGTATTAAAAAATGATTTATTCTTAATAAATAAATAATTGCATGAACTACTTTAATTATGAATACGAAAAATGAATATATGGCATATAAAACATTTAGATTTATTGAATATAATTACAAAATTTGATAAATTCATTGAACTGAAAGAATTTTTAGTATATAATAGTATACAACAAGCACAGAATGATCATACAAGTTTTGAACATGGATGTTCAAAACAGATGTTCTCTATGCTAACATGTATACAAATCATAGTCCTATCTCTCTTAATAAACAATGTTATTCAGCTTATATCCTAACCTAATGAAGCAATTAATAAATTAAGATGACTAAATAAGAAATTATACTTCTACTTTATTTTTGAAAATCATGAATATACAGCATAAATCATGTTTACAAAATATTTGGGTTACTGAATCTGATTACATGACTTAATAAAAAAACAAGTTTAAAATAAGATATTTTATTATGTCATATATAGCAATTAAATATGATTATGGGAAAAAAAAAATGAGTGTGGAAATTTAATGCAACTTAAATAGAACTTATTATTTCACATTAATTTTTAGGAGAAAAAGTTAATGTAAGATTCATTCATTATACTTTTTTAGGAACAAAACTTGTTTGAACTAACAATAACAATTGTAATTAGAAAGTTTTCCTGACAATCGCATTATTAATCTCTTACATATGATACAGTAAAAGAGATATAGTAGTACAGTAATTTAACAACTTAGGAAATAAACTTTAATATATAATGTGAATATTAAAAGACAAAAACAAAACAGATAAGAGTATAGCATAGAATGTACCAAGACAATATCATACATTTTTAAGAGAAACAATTTTGGAATTTTTTATATTTTTGAATGAAATATATCACTTACAAAATGTAGCCCCCCCCCCCCCCCCAAAAAAAAAAAACTTGCTATTTTTTTTTTAGCAGCAATGTATCCAAGGTATAAATAAATAAACAAATAAATGAAATTTAAAAAGAAAAGAAAAATCAGATATAAAAAAAAAAAAAGATTGTACAGGTAAGATTATATCATAGAATGTACCAAGACAAAACTATAGATTTTTATGAGAAACAATTTTGGAAAATTTTTATATTTTTGAATGAAATATATCACTTACAAAATATAGCACTCCCCCCCCCCTCAAAAAATAATCATAATCAACATACCACTTTGCTGAAAAAAGCACCTTTTCTTTTTCTCCAAATTTCACTAAACCAGTCTATCAGACTTTCATTAATCCATCCTTTTTTGTTACATCTTATAACAACATCCGATGAGAAATTTTCCTTGGGTAACGTTTTCCTTTTAAATATCAACATCGGCTTAAAATTTTCCCCACTCACGGTACATGATAAAACACAAGTAAAAGAAGTTTTTTTTTGTGATCTGTGGTGGAAATCGAAACACTCTTCTCTACAGTTGAAATCACAGTTCTATTGGGGGGGATCAAAAGTTAGCTGAACTTCATCCATGTTGATTAACTGGGAAGGCTTAAAATTCTTTTCGGTTTTTAATTTCATTACAAAATCAAGAAATTGATTTTTCTTTTCAAACCAGTCAGCAGGTAGACTCTGCCCCACAGTCGTTCTCTGCCTTATGGAAAACTTATGTCTCCTCATGAATCGAAAACACCAATTAGCATTTCCTCTGAAATCAGAAACTCCCATGTCAGCAGCAATATTTTTAGCTTACATGCGAATTCTTGCAGTTGAGATTGAGAGCCCCTTATCAAACTGTTCTAAAATCCAGTTTTTCTAAATTCATCTCCAACTCCGACCAATGGGCTGTACCGCCACGCCTTGCCTTTTTCATTATCAGCATTCTTTCGATCACGGATTTTTCTGATCGCCATCGGCGAACACATCTTTCATCCATGCCAAATTCTCGTGCAGCCAGACGATTACCAATACTCTCGGCTTTCATGATTACTTGGCAGTTTAAATGCAGCAGAATAATTCCTAAGTTGCTTAGGAGCCATTGTGAAATATTTTTAAATAATCAAATTATTAAAAAAAAATGAAAAAATAGCAACACGAAAAACACACTTGAAAAGAAACTACGCACAATGCAACGATTGTAAGTAAGCAGCGTGAGAGAGAGACAATGTCCAATCAGATCGCTTTACCACTACATAAGGAGCAACCTATTTTTAGGAAAGGGGTGAGAGCAATCCTGCGGGTAAACACGTGAAATCAGCGATTCTATGAGAAAGATTCACCTTTCACATAGTGCCATCTATTGACGGCAAATTTAACTTTTTTCGACATTCTTTGTAGAAAACTTAAAAAAATAAATTATCTATCATATGCGTCGCACCCGGTAGAAGCGCCACATCGGCTATTTAATAACTTTTAAACTCATAAGTGCCGTGGCGCTTACTCCCAAAATTACGGTAATTCATATAAAAAAAATAAAAAAATCAACCTTACACTCCACTATAACTAAAAAAAATATTTTAGAAAAACAATAAGGTACTTACATATTAACTTCATATCCTAAATCTTTTTCAAAAACTGCAAACATCTGCATCTGAGGTCCACAGATGTTCAAACAAGTTCTGAGTCCTGAAAATAAATAATACATATATATATATATATATATATATATATATATTATATATATATATATATATATTCACAGATTACATTTAAATACAGTAAAGAATTGATAATCCAGCAACGAGGGGAAATAAACGTTGCCAGATTATCAGTTTTTTTTAATTACAGGTGATCAGAAAATGTCATATCATCAACAACATCCACAGGAAAATTTCTTAATAATTTTGAAAACTGTATACAAATCCCTATCAAAAACTTAAATAATTAAAATAATGTTTGAAATGAGTTAAAAATTTTTAATTAATAATCTATAAAACAGCAATAAAGTTCACTAAGTTTTGATCAAATAATAAATTAAAATTAATACTAATTTCATAGCATATAAGATCAAGAATTTGCAAAGTGCTACATATATTCTATCAAATATCATTCAATTTCATTTGTTTTCTTATTTTCTATTTTTCAGTTTGTATTTGATTGATTGCATGCATGTTCAATAACATATTAAAGATATATCTGTTATTGTTGATTAACATATCAGTGTACTGTAGATGATGAAAACATACTTTTCAAGTCCATGTAAAAACTGTTTGATTCTTTACCATCACGCATTTTTCTTTTGTACACCCCCCCCCCCCCCAAAAAAAAAAAAAAAAAAAAAAAATCAAATCTTCATATAGTTTGTCTTACAGGGCTGGTTTTACAAAGAAAAACAGATTTCCAGTGTTCTTGTTTATTTTGATTTCAACATCATTATTAAAACGAAGTGGCTAATCGGACCATTGGTGCGATTAGCGTACAGGCTATTCAGACAATCTTTCCCAAGGAGAATAAGTTAGCACTGATAAAGGAGTAAAATTTAGAAAGAATACATGTCTCGTCCCCACATATAAAATTTCTCTCTTTTTTTTTTTTTTTGTGTGGGTGGGATAGAGATTAATTATTTTCACAGAAATTTTGTACTCTAAATGATGCTAAACTTCTTCATAAAAGGGCAATAACTCAAAATAATTTTAAAAAAGCAAAAATGAAAATAATAAAGCTTTCGAAAATTCAATAGTAAAACCAAAAAATGCAACATGAAAACAGATCGTAGTATGAGTTTGAGTATTTTCAATCTATGAAAAAAAAAAACTTCGCAATATGCCTGTTTATGAATATGTATAAATAAATCTGTATATTCAGCTACATAGATGTATTCGTTTTTCTATTTCTTTTTTCTTTAACAATTAAACCATTTAAATATAATTCGATACAAATCAAACCCAATTTTCTATACAAATATATGTATGATTTTTCTGAAAATGACTTTAGTATTTTAAAACTTTAAAATACCTTGCAAATCCTTTCACTTGAGCAGCTTTGGATATATTTCGACTCGCATAAAATTCGCGGTCATCTTCAGCTGTTTGTTATGCTGCTCTGCTGATCTTCGTCTTCATCCTCTTCCACATCATCCTCTTCACCTCCTACGTCATTCTTTCGTCGATGTTTATTTATTATGTGTTGCCAATCCTCAGGTATAATGCTATGCTCTCTTTCATTTACGGCCGTGTTAGATGTTAAAATTTCCAAAGCTTCTCTTTTTAGTGCATAGTTATGTGAGTTATACGGAGCTATTTTAATGGTTTTTAAGGTATCAGGTATTATTGGGTTAGTTTTGTGCGTGCGTGATAAAGCGGTGGAACATCTATTGTATTTAAGGTCGCTGATGTGTTCTATTTCGCGGTCTTTTATTTTTCTTTTCGTCATTCCGATATATGAAGCAGGTTTTTTACTATTTTCCAAATCAAATGTAATTTTATATATCCCTGGGGTTTCTTTAGGGTCAATTATGTCTTTTTCATTCCGAATTCGTTGTATAATGTTTCTATGGGGTTTGATGGGGATATGTATATTATGTTTAGAACCTTCGTTTTTAATTTTGTTCGCTATGCCGTTACAGAATGGTATGGAAGTGGTGAATTTAGGTTTAATCTTTTGAGCATCATTAATTTTATTGAGAGTTTTTAAGCGTTTTTTATAGAGTTTTTGTACTAGGGAGTTACTATAACCTGCACGTTTAGCAATGTTTTTTATAAATTTTATTTCGGTGTTAAGGAGATTTTTATTTGAGCAGATTAGGATGGCGCGATCTATGTATGAGCGTATGGCGGCGGTTTTGTATTGGAAAGGGGTCCTACTTTTATTATGGATAATTTCGTTATTGTTTGTTGGTTTTCTATATACAGTAGTATTAAAGGTATTATCGTGGTGTTTAATAATTTTGACGTCTAGAAAGTTTATGCTATTGTTGGTTTCTATATCGAGGGTAAATTTAATATTTTGATCAAGGTTATTTAAATCGTTTAGGAGGGTTTGTGGGTCAATGTTATTGGGGATGACGGCGAAAACGTCATCCACGTAACGTAGCCATATTTTACAATTTTTTATTATATCGTGGGCGGAATTTTCAAGATGTCGGAGTTTAATTTCAGCAATGATGCCTGATATAGGGGAGCCCATTGGCATGCCCTTCGTTTGTCTATAGATATTACCATTGAAAGTGAAATATGAGTTGTTTAACAAAAGATTATTAGCAATAATTATTGTTTCGCTTATTTTATTGTTGCCATAGTTGTTAATTATTAGGTTTTGTATTATATCAGTGACTTCATTTAGGTTTATTGATGGGTATAAGTCTTTTACATCGAAGCTAACGAGTGTATCATCATATTTGATATTTATATTTTGGATGGATTTTATAAAAGCCTCTGTTGAGTTTAGACTGTGAGTTGAGGGGGGCAGTAGGGTTTCATAGATGTTTTTCATATACACTTCGAGATTGTATGTAGGGCCTTCTGATTTATTTACTATAGGTCTAAGTGAGGGAGGGGTTTTATGATCTTTATACTTTCCAAAAATACGGGGGATAATAGGAGCGTAATTGCTAAGTTTTGGTGGGTTATCATTAGGCCAAGATCCAGTTTTGATTAGAGATTTTGTTTTATTCAGTAGTTTTTTGAGCGGGTCTTTATCAATTTGGTTTACTTCAAGTTTATTAATAGTATCGGTCATCATTTTATTGTAATCGTTTCTATCAAGTATGGTTATTTTTCCAGTTTTATCAGTCATTAGGATTGTAATATCGCGATTCTTTTTTAATTCGTTAAGGCATTTTATATCTGCATTATCGTTATAAGTCCTATTAACGTTAAGTTTTTCAATTAATTTGACAGCGGTATTTCTGATGTGAGAGCGTTTAGGTTGGGGGATAAGATCTAAGGCAGTTTCGATATGCGCTATAGTGTCTAGATGGTTGAAAGTATCATTAAGGATAAATTTTGAACCCATTTTCAGAAGTGCATCTTGATGAGTGTCCAATTTGTAATTCGAAAGGTTTAGGTAAGGGTAAGTATGTGGGTTTTTTTCTAAGAGTACGTTAGGTTTTTCACGTTTTAACCATAGTTTAAGTTTTTTGCTATGACGATTTTGCAGTTTGTAGTTATCAATATTTATAAAATGATTAATTTTCTCAATATAGGCCTTAAAACATTGTGTGTCCGTTGAATGCTCCAATTTAGCCGAGAGACCTTGATTTCGTTCCTTTAATTTATGAATAAATCCAGTTTTTTGTCTAATATATTTCTTTAAAATTGAGAATTCGAAGTGTCGGACCATTCCTTTGAAATAGTGTTTAATGAATTTATTCTGCGTTTTTAGAAATTTAGGAATAATTTTATAATATAGGCAATCCTCCAAAAATGCGCGATGAGCAATCTCCCGGTTTAATTTTTTGGCTCCGACACTTCGAATTCTCAATTAATAGGACTTATAACGATAATGCAGATATAAAATGCCTTAACGAATTAAAAAAGAATCGCGATATTACAATCCTAATGACTGATAAAACTGGAAAAATAACCATACTTGATAGAAACGATTACAATAAAATGATGACCGATACTATTAATAAACTTGAAGTAAACCAAATTGATAAAGACCCGCTCAAAAAACTAATGAATAAAACAAAATCTCTAATCAAAACTGGATCTTGGCCTAATGATAACCCACCAAAACTTAGCAATTACGCTCCTATTATCCCCCGTATTTTTGGAAAGTATAAAGATCATAAAACCCCTCCCTCACTTAGACCTATAGTAAATAAATCAGAAGGCCCTACATACAATCTCGAAGTGTATATGAAAAACATCTATGAAACCCTACTGCCCCCCTCAACTCACAGTCTAAACTCAACAGAGGCTTTTATAAAATCCATCCAAAATATAAATATCAAATATGATGATACACTCGTTAGCTTCGATGTAAAAGACTTATACCCATCAATAAACCTAAATGAAGTCACTGATATAATACAAAACCTAATAATTAACAACTATGGCAACAATAAAATAAGCGAAACAATAATTATTGCTAATAATCTTTTGTTAAACAACTCATATTTCACTTTCAATGGTAATATCTATAGACAAACGAAGGGCATGCCAATGGGCTCCCCTATATCAGGCATCATTGCTGAAATTAAACTCCGACATCTTGAAAATTCCGCCCACGATATAATAAAAAATTGTAAAATATGGCTACGTTACGTGGATGACGTTTTCGCCGTCATCCCCAATAACATTGACCCACAAACCCTCCTAAACGATTTAAATAACCTTGATCAAAATATTAAATTTACCCTCGATATAGAAACCAACAATAGCATAAACTTTCTAGACGTCAAAATTATTAAACACCACGATAATACCTTTAATACTACTGTATATAGAAAACCAACAAACAATAACGAAATTATCCATAATAAAAGTAGGACCCCTTTCCAATACAAAACCGCCGCCATACGCTCATACATAGATCGCGCCATCCTAATCTGCTCAAATAAAAATCTCCTTAACACCGAAATAAAATTTATAAAAAACATTGCTAAACGTGCAGGTTATAGTAACTCCCTAGTACAAAAACTCTATAAAAAACGCTTAAAAACTCTCAATAAAATTAATGATGCTCAAAAGATTAAACCTAAATTCACCACTTCCATACCATTCTGTAACGGCATAGCGAACAAAATTAAAAACGAAGGTTCTAAACATAATATACATATCCCCATCAAACCCCATAGAAACAATTATACAACGAATTCGGAATGAAAAAGACATAATTGACCCTAAAGAAACCCCAGGGATATATAAAATTACATTTGATTTGGAAAATAGTAAAAAACCTGCTTCATATATCGGAATGACGAAAAGAAAAATAAAAGACCGCGAAATAGAACACATCAGCGACCTTAAATACAATAGATGTTCCACCGCTTTATCACGCACGCACAAAACTAACCCAATAATACCTGATACCTTAAAAACCATTAAAATAGCTCCGTATAACTCACATAACTATGCACTAAAAAGAGAAGCTTTGGAAATTTTAACATCTAACACGGCCGTAAATGAAAGAGAGCATAGCATTATACCTGAGGATTGGCAACACATAATAAATAAACATCGACGAAAGAATGACGTAGGAGGTGAAGAGGATGATGTGGAAGAGGATGAAGACGAAGATCAGCAGAGCAGCATAACAAACAGCTGAAGATGACCGCGAATTTTATGCGAGTCGAAATATATCCAAAGCTGCTCAAGTGAAAGGATTTGCAAGGTATTTTAAAGTTTTAAAATGTTAATTCGTCCTTTTGTGCATTGCATATATGACTTCAGTATTTATTTTGTAATGATTTCTAACGGCAATGTTTATAACATAGATTGCAGATCAGTCACATTACACACTTTCAAAATGTTAAATGTTTGAATTTGCAGTTGAAACAAGCAAAATCATTAGTATGAAACAGAGATTTTCATATTCTGATGTTTGCATTGAGATTATATTCAAATACGGTCCAAGTAAGCACTACCACGGCCTTACTAGATCACTCTTTGGCACCAACGTCGTAAGTGGCCGTAACATAACTGCAAAGATCAATGCATGCTGTGGAATAAAGTAGATGGCGCTCGCTGCCAACCCTGAAAATCAGTTTGTGTTATCGATTCCAATTGTAAACAAATGTGAAAATAAGCATTGTATCTTGTAAAATGGTGTACTATTGTGTACCTTGCTATTTTCAATTTTCTCAAGAAGGGGTAGGGATCGGTCTCCTCTTAATTTGTTTCCTTTAAAAAAATTGTTAAATAATTTTTTTCTTTCTTACTGGTCCTTATTTCATTTCTTTCATGCAAGACAAAAACTTGAAGAAGAGTATATGTTATTTAGAAGAAAACTACTAATATCATTTATTATTTTTCAATGAATTGGTTTAAATTATTGCCACAATTATTTTTATGATTCATATATTTTTGAGTATCGGAAGACTGCATTTTAAATTTAATTAAATCAATTTAAATGCTCTGCAAACGGAAAAAACTTATGCAGCTTCATATACAAAACTAAGTTAGTTCTGCCGTGGTGACGTTGTGCGCCGACCCTAACTTCCAATGCATTTGATTTCAGAAAAATCGTCAATTGTTATGGCCGCTCTCACGATGTTGGTGCCGAGGAGTGATCTAGTAGGGCCATGGCGCTACCAGTGCAACAAGGAAGAAGTCCAAATAGCCTCCACACTAATTGCACCGATAGTTTGAATAGCGGCCTAATCAAAAACAGGAACAATTTCCTTTTTCTTTTAAATATATAACTTTTAGATTTGCAATACTAAATACTGAGGCAAAAAAAATTAGTTTTCTTTTTTAGAATTTTTATCAACATTTTGATCAATACATGAAAAAAACATATTGATACTTAGATCTGTAAAATTAAATGAAAATCCATAAACTTTACTGACAATACATAAAAGTCAGCATTATGCTGTGCCAAGGTCAAAGTAACTTGAATATTACGGTTTATGGGTGAAGAAGAAAAAAGCGTATGTGTAAAAAAGGTCATCAGTGACGCTTTATAGGTTTTTAGATTATCGATGTTTCACTGTAAAAATATTACCCTAAATTTCAAAAATTAAAAATTTTTTCAGAGAGAGTTCAAGGAAGAGGAGGGTGTTAGTAACCTATGCCTGATATGAAGAGACTCAAAAGCATATATATTTTTTTTTAATATATAATATTTAAATACGCCTCTCTTTAAATTTTAAAAATCAATATCATATGCAAATGCTTCCTATTCTTCATATATTTAATAAGTATAATAAATTATAATTAACAAGATTTAAAGTCACAAATTGCGTATAGTTATGCTATTTCATGTGTGATTACTATATGTTTACATCTGTAATGATAAGTAACTTTTGTATTGAATAGCACTATTTTTGTCTGTAGAATTATCAATTGATGACCTCTTTCAACGTACAAATACATAAAAAAAAAAAAAAAAAAAAAAAAACATATTAATAATAATAATAACAGTAACATGCAGCATGAAAGCTCAGTGTTTGCTGTGTTATTTTTACCAACACATCTGAAAAAAAAAAAGTATCAGGCAATAACACATAGTTGATGAACAAAGTAAATACTTTCCTAAGTTGTTTTTTTTTTAAATTAGAATTTTTTTTAGTATCTAAAAAGTTATTACAAATTTTACATACTATAGAGTGAATTTAAGTAATAACATGAATATCTACTTAAATATTACAAGAAAAAGGTATTTTTACTGAAACAGGGGTGATTGTGACTCAAAGGTAAAAACCCTGAAAATTAGAGCCTCAAATTAGAAAAAACTCAAAATATCAAATAATACTCAAACTATTTAGGCCAGAAACCCTCAATCTTTTCACATTTCATTCACATATTACCTGAATGACAAATTACAAACCAATGAAAACAAAAAATAACTTTATAGGAAATATGAAAATACAGATGGTTACAGTAAAAACCCTGAAATCAGGGGTAAACCCTGAACACAAACACCCCTGCTGAAATATGTACATTTTCCACTTTACTGAATTAATGTCAGCACTCATACAACATATAACTGATATGAATATATCAAAGCAGATTTAACTTATCGCTCACATTACAATACTTATGAAAAGCAAACTTAGTCTTTCTAATATTTTAATTTCTAATATCGCCGTTCTTAGTACTACGATTATATTTAACATGCGTAAATAAAGCAAACAGTGTTGATTAAATAATAAAACAAAAACAGTAGATCAATTCAAACTTGTCATATTATCATTCGGAATATTGATATTTGAGAAAATTAAAATAATGGCAAGCAAAATAATACGAAGTCTTATATTAATTTGTTTACAAAAGGAAAAAATAAATTGCTTATTCTACTTAAGCCTACATTGCGGAAAGAATTCTTCCACGCTGTAATCAAATTTAACGTTATATAAATTTAAATAGGCTATGATAAAAATAAAAAAAATGCTACGATATATATAAAGAAATCAATTATATATTACTTATCTTTTATAGCAAAAGTTTGGGTAAAGTACATCCATGAAAGGAACAGAGAACGTGAGGCCCATTAGTAGATTGCACGGAGTAAAAAGACAGGAGAAGAAGGTAACGCTGAAATTTTGTGATGTTGTTTTCTAATGTTTACAGATGGCGCCAGCGTGCAATCCTTCCTTCTCTCCAGCTTCCGCAATGTTATTCAAAGGGAAATGTCTCGTTTTAATTATTTTTTTAAAAATAATATCAAGCTGAAAAAATTTCGATTGAAAGCAAATTTCATTAAATAGAGTATTCTAACCAACATGTTTTTTTAAGAGCCATTTTATACTAATTTTACTTTGAAAGAAAGCTTTTAAAAAATGACGATTCTTATGAACCGAAGCTAGCTAAAACAGATAATTGGGAGGAAGGAGAATGGATGAAATTTTGTAAAGAAAAAAAAATAAACTTACTTTAGGTGCAGAAAACCCGAACTCGGACTTTATTTTTCTTATAGGGCTTTTTTTTGTTTTTCTCGTCACTATCATAGCCTGTTTTACAACTAGGAATGAAACATTTATTTGAAACATCTGAATTATGCAGTTTTAAGAACTTACAAAGAAATTAAATTGCTTAAAATAAAAAATTTTAAATGTACTCCAGCAAAATTCTCTTGAAAACAACAGTATATCAGCGCCAAAGTAGGGAGGAATGACAAGTGGCGCCCTCAATATTTACCAAAAATTTAGATCACAGTTTCGTAGCTTTCTCCCATTGGACCTTCAACTCCTATTAATATTACTCCGTGGTAGATTGTTTATTTACAATTCTAAGCCAAGATGGCGGCTTGTCTCTGATTGGCTGAATCGCAATTGCCATTCTTCGGTGTGATGTTTATCAATATTGGTAAATTTTTTCCGATGCACTCCCAAAATTTAAAGCATTAATTATCAGTTTTCTATACTTTATAAATTTAATAAAAAGAAAAATAGTAGCTAAAACCCTAAATATAAAAACTTTTATGAACTTTCAATTTTGCATTACAGATATTGGCCATTATTGATAAAAAATGATCAATAAACGGCGTAATTCGCCAACGTTGGGAAATATATCTATGCTACAGGGCTTGTTCCAATCATAAAAAGCAAATTAATGCATCTTGCTGCTTAACTTTGGTACATTGCATTTGATATTTGCAAGCATTAACTAGGAAAAAAATGGTTCATTGTGATGTGATATCTACCTTGTCATGATTGGAAGAAGCTTGCGTAGCAAATTAGCACATCTTACTGCCACATAGCACATCATGTTGCTTCTACATAAGCTGCCTACATAGCATTTGAAGCTGGTAAGCATAAACAAGCACACAATTGTTCATTGTGGTACCTACCTTATCATGATTGGAAGAAGCTTGTGCAGCAAATTAGCACTTCTTACTGGCATATAGCATGCCATGCTATTTTCTACCTAAGCTGCCTACTTAGCAAATTACGCTGGCAAGCAAAAAAAAAGCATGTAATAGCTTATTAAGGTAGATACCTTGCTATGATTGAAAGAAGCTTGTGTAGCAAGTTAGCACTTCTTACTGGGATATAGCATACCATGCTATTTCTACTTAAGCTGCCTATATAGCACATTATGCTGGCAAGCATAAAAAAGTATATAATAGCTTGTTAAGGTACATACCTTGCCATGATTGGAAGAAGCTTGTGCAGCAAGTTAGCACTTCTTACTGGGATATACCATGTCATGCTATTTCTGCCTAAGCTGCCTACATAGCATATTATGCTAGCAAGCATAAAAAAGTATATAATAGCTTGTTAAGGTACATACCTTGCCATGATTGGAAGAAGCTTGTGCAGCTAGTTAGCACTTCTTACTGGGATATAGCATGCCATGCTATTTCTGCCTAAGCTGCCTACATAGCATATTATGCTAGCAAGCATAAAAAAGTATATAATAGCTTGTTAAGGTACATACCTTGCCATGATTGGAAGAAGCTTGTGCAGCTAGTTAGCACTTCTTACTGGGATATAGCATGCCATGCTATTTCTGCCTAAGCTGCCTACATAGCATATTATGCTAGCAAGCATAAAAAAGCATATAATAGTTTATTAAGGTACATACCTTGCCATGATTGGAAGAAGCTTGTGCAGCAAGTTAGCACTTCTTACTGGGATACAGCATGCCATGCTATTTCTATCTAAGCTAACTACATAGCATGTTATGCTGGCAAGCATGAAAAAGCATATAATAGCTTGTTAAGGTGCATACCTCTCCATGCTTTGGAAGAAGCTTAAACAACAAGTAAGCATAAAATGCTTGTACATAGCTTGCCATGCTTTTGCTGTGTTAGCTAGCTAATATAGCATCCGATGCTGGCTAGCAATATAAAGCATATAATAGCATGAAAATCTAGCAGACATAGCAATACATAGCAATAACTAGCCTATTTTTGTTGCTGGTACTAGCATGAATTTTAACTTGGGGTATTAAGTGTACTTTTTTTAGACAGGGATTATTGCTAGCGCTCGAATAATTTTGCAGCCGACTTTATTTCCTTTGACAAATAAACTAGGGACGATTTTAATGAATTTTCCGTTGAAGTTTACTTTCATAAAAACTTAAATTTAAAATAAAGTATTTCATTACTCGATTTCCCTTATTTTGATAAATAAAATTATACCATTTAAAAAAAAATAAAGAACACTCTTTTATTGAAATGTGAACTAATAAAGACTTTAGAAAACTATTACATACTTTTAAATCTTTATTAAAAAAAATTAATTGTTGCCACTCTACATTATATAAATACGTCCAAATCCTGAGTCACATACGATAGTTTTGGATAAGTATAGATTTTTTGTTTGCCCCTGAAACCTGCCCCTGATGGGAAAAGTGCCTGGAATTACTTGTATCTAGTATTGTCATTGATTATGAAGTCGTGTGCAAAATTTCAGGTTCTTCGGACGACAAGAAGTTACCAAAAATTGAATTGCAAAATTCCTTTACATGCATTAATAGTTGCATCATATCAAGTTAATAAAAGTGTGTTAATTAAAAACCATGTTAAATGCTTTAAATAATCATTTAAAAATATAAAATTAAAATAATACGTCAATCTTAATACAAATATCGTTTGTGGTGAATAGTTTAGAATGTCGGTTTAGGCAAGAATTTAAAACTTACGATTGAGAGTAATACGTTACAGCTTCCTTTGACTTTTTACCTCGTCGAAACAAGATATTGGTCTCTGAAGAGATATGAGGTTTTTCACGTGGAAAGAAAATATAATGACGCCAAAGCTGCCTTTCTCCATCACCAAGCTCGCCAAATTTTGTCGTCTGACAACGAAGTTTGCCACAAAGTCAAAAATTTCGTCGTTAACTATCAAATTTTGCCGCCAAATCACAAATTTCATTGATAAGTCGCACGTTTTGCCACAAAATCTCGCCAAATCATACAATTTACTGAATTCATAACAATTAACATTGAAATTCAGCGATGCCAAATGGTCCAATGTTAACTAATGTTAATGCTAATGTTCCAGCTTATGTGAACCAAAACAGTTTCACTTTACAATTTTTACTCATCTGACAATAAGAATAATAAAAATTATACAGACACGACATTATTTCATTATTTAAAACACGAAAATCTGACATTGACAGATTTTAATTTAGTGCCAGAGGCCTACTGCTAATCTTGTTAATATCGACAAATTCTTCTTTAGTTAATTCGTGACGATCTAAATTCCATGATAAAGTTTTAATTAAATCAAACCAAAGTGTTTCAGCTGCAGATACTGTAACAAATAACGTTGGAAGTCCAAACTGTCTTATAGCCGCAAAAGAACGTTTTTTCTCTTTTTCCCAATGAGGGGGAGGTGTGCCTTAGGGGGGACTCATGTCAAAGGTGTGCCTTGGGGGGGACTCATGTCAAAGTTGTGCCTTGGGGAGGGGACACATGTCAAAGTTGTGCCTTGGGGGGACTCATGTCAAAGTTGTACCTTGGGGGGGGACTCATGTCAAAGTTGCGCCTTGGGGGGACTCATGTCAAAGTTCTTGGGAGAATTTTTTATATTTTTTAAAAACTTGTAACCTCCGTTATGAGTAATCAAATTATCTACAAAATCTTCATTCAATAAATCCCCATTCAATAAACCGACTGAAATAGGCCCTTAGCACTATTAAGAGTGACGTATAAAAATTCGACAACGCTGTACCGACTGAAATTAAGGCTCCTATATATACGAGCTGGCGCATCAGGCATTTTGTTGCCTTAGGGTTGCCACATGTACCCAGCGTGTTTCTCTGATAAAAAACGACAATTTTTTTTTAATCGTCTTACGTTACTTTAGAGTAACTTGTTTTATTATATTTCATAATTTTAGCTAAGTAAACTATGATATGGAAGTTTGTTTAGCGATAAACTGCTATAATAATTCAAGATGTGAAGATAAAGTGTTCACAGACCTTCTATTACTGTGTATTTGAGTTTTGGCGACATTTTGTAAAAGAAACAGAAACCGCCCTAACAACGCATCTTATTCCAGTACATCCATAGGATATCCTCAGAATAAAATGACATCCTGAGAATATACTGTGAAAAAAATATGTTTTTCGGAATATCATTGTTGCTTATTGCTCTTATCTTCACCGGATCAGCTTCGGATCAAGATTTCTTAAAATCATTAGGGAAGCGATAAGGACGCCAAGCGGGAACGCTGTCCTCTTCGGAGGCAAAAAAATGGCGGTGATGCGCCGGCCTATAATTTTATTTAGGGGCTCTAACTGAAATAGGCCTCTAGCACTAAAAACACAATACAAAACTTTCAATAATTCAATAAAAATTACAATGAAATAATTATCTAAAAACCGCTACCACTTAACTGTATTTGACTTGACCATAGTAACGCCAGGCTTACCAGTGCTTGATCATAGTAAGGTCACAAGTGCATTTTCACGTTTCTATTATTTTTTCTTTAAAAGAAAGATATTGAACTTCAGTTATATGGAATTTATATAAAAATTATAATTTTGATTAAGCTTGGGTGGGGAAGGGGGTGTAGCCCAATAGCCCCCTCCGGGATTCACCATTGCTGGGATTGTATATCTTTAAGACTTCTATTTGTTGAATGACTATGAGCATGAATTAAAAAAAAAAAAAAAAAAAAAAAAAAAATGAAGCATTTATAGACCAAAAATCTAGCCTAAAATGTTAAGTATATTGAATAAAATCCTTTTTTAGCTGAAAATTAAATTTCTTGAAAACAGAATAGCGGCGTAAAAAATTCAGTGTGTGAGAGCAAAGCCATTGGCTAAGTATTAATGCATATGTAAAATTTCTTTACATTTGTAACATTAACGTAAAGGAATCTACCTTTGCCTTTAAGCTTGCCGAAAAGGGATTTTTTTCTATAGCTTTAATTTCTTAAATTTATAATCTGATGCTTACGTCACGTGCAAACGATAATAAAAAAGATCACTGAAAATATAAAAACCCATGGTAACAGCTTTAATTAATCATTTAAAAATATAAAAGTAAAATAATACGTTTGTCTTGGTAAAATTGTCGTTTGTAGTGAATAGTTTAGAAAGCCAATTTACGCAAGAATTTAAAATTTACGATTGAAATTGAGATTAATACGTTACAGCCTTCCTTTGATTTTTTATCTTGGGAAAACAAGACATTGGTCTGTGAAGAGATATGAGGTGTTTGCGTGGGAAGAAAATATAATGACGTCAAAGCTGTCATTTTTCTTCGTCAAGCTCGCCAAATTTTGTCATCAAATAACGAATTTCGTCGCCAAGTCAAAAATTTCGTCGTCAACTGTCAAATTTTGCCGCCAAATAACAAATTTCATTGCTAAATCGCAAGTTTATTCACCAAATTGTATGTCTTTATGGCTTCTATTTGTTGAATGATTATGAAATTGAACTTTAAAAAATTGATTCATTTACTGACCAATAAATCTAGCCTAAAATTTTAAGTAGAATGAATAATAGTAGCTGATAATTAAATTTCTTAAAAACAAAATAGCGACGTAAATAATGAAATGTGTGCGAACAAAGCCATTGACTAAGTATGTGTTGTATATGTATGTATCTTTTTCTATAGAGCATTTCCTCGTGACGTCTGGTGGTTGGCAAAAAAGCGCGCTCGACTTTCCCGCGCAATATTGGTGATCCGCCATCGCTATGCTTTTCCCAAGCCTTTTTGCCAACCACTCATAAAAGTTGAGATGTTTGTTTACAAAAAGGAACTGCCCCATAGCTTTAATTCCTTAAGTTTATAATATGATGTTTACGTCACGTGCAAACGATAATAAAAAAGATCACCGAAAAAATAAAAAGCATGGTAACCGCTTTAATTAATCATTTAAAATTATAAAATTAAAATAATACGTCAGTCTTAATAAAAATATAGTTTGTGATGAATAGTTTAGAACGCCGGTTTAGGAAGAATTTAAAATTTACGATTAAAATTGAGAATAATACGTTACAGCTTTCTTTGACTGTTTATATTGTTGGAAACAAGATACTTGCTTGTGGTGTGCAGAGATATAGGGTTTTCGCGTGAGAAGAAAATATAATGACGCCAAAGCTGCAATTCTCCATCGCCAAGCTCGCCAAATTATGTCGTGAATTAAAGAATTTCGTCGCCAAGTCAAAACTTTCGTCGTCAGATATCAAATTTTGTCGCAAAATCACAAATTTCATTGCTAAGTCGCAAATTTTGTCGCCAAAATCTCGCCAAATCATACAATTTACTAAATTCGCAACAATTAACTTTGAAATTTAATGGTGCCCAAATTGTCCAATGTTAACCAATGTTAATGTTAATGTTAATGCTATAATTGCAAGTTGAAATTGTAATTCCATACAACGTAAAGGAATCTACCTTTGCCTTTAAGCTTGCCGAAAAGGGATTTTTTTGTACGTACTGGGTTACTTCACATACATTTAACATCATAATTTCAGAATTACCCTTTTTTTTATTAGTGTAACATTTCTCGAGAGAGTGTAATATCTAACTCTTCTTGGAACGTTTTTCCCCTTTTTGCAATCTGAATATATTTGGACTGAAAAAAAAAATAATAAGTACTAGAAACTACTCCCACAGCAATTAAAATTATTATACAAACTATTGAAAATGTATTGAAAAATGACATGAAATATAATTCTAAATTTCGCCTAAAATTATAAAGCGCTACTATAGAATTACTATGCTATGGAGTGAATGCAATGATTCGCTAGTTGATACAATAAAAAATAATAATTAGAGTCAAAAGTCTGGGTTTATTATAGAAGTTCGAACATGTGTCCCATTGCGTCGATTTTCGACACGTTTTCGACTAGTTACGCTTCACGGAGAAACACTGAGTTTCAAAACAATTTAATTGGAGACCCTATAACAGTACAGGCCGGCGCATCAGTCGTCATTTCTTTGCCCCGGAAGACTCCAGTTTTCATGCTTGGTGCAATTACCGAATCTATGTTCTTCATTTTCTGGATATGAGGGAAATATAAACCTTTTATTTTCTTACTTCGAGTGATATGAGAAATGTATTGCTAAACGACCTCTTAACCCTTTATAGCGCACTACCCTTTAAAGTTGGAATTTCAACAAAAAGAAGTAGTAGGTTATATACTTAAGTCTGAAGGAGTACGCAGGTATAATTTTGTAAAGATAGTACTTACCGTTTTGAATCTGTGGGTGTTCCATCAGCGGGAACACTGCGCCACTAGGGCTCTGAAACGTGCGTCTAAGAGAATTGCAGTGAAACGCGTAAATGAGTAGAAGATTTTGCATATGAATTAAAAAACACTCTATTATACTTGTGTAGCAGATTTAGCATGGCCCATGGTGCACCACGGGGAGGCCTTCTACTCTACACCCCCCCCCCCCCCCAATATATATACACAAGTCCTATGTGCAAAAATATTTACAATTAGTTTATTTTTTGGCTTCATGAAATTTTTGGAAGCACGTCACACTCTTTTGGTAGAAGCACAAAACAACATTGCAGGTTTTGCGCATGAAACTAGTTTTGTGCGGTTGTTCTTTTTTATAAAACAAGTTTTTTTATAAACAATTTCTTGTTTTTTTTTTATAAGCAACCAACCGTTCCTCGCAGCATCTGATAGCTTGTCGTCATCACATCCAAACAGAGGAAACAGAACACGTAAACACAGCTGTCTTCTCTCATCATTGCTTTCGGTTGCGTAATATGAAAAGCGCTAGTGTCGCAGTGTTCCAGGAGATGGAACACCTTATTTTATTCAACGATTCCTCGTATGTTTCCTGTATAAAAAATTAAAAATAATAGAGAATAAATAGTTTAGAGTACAGCCAACGATATAACATAGAAATCCTTTTTCAAGCAATCTTTTTTGTATCAAAAAAAAAAAAAAAAAAATTCTTGTAAATACGAGGATTTAAAATAACGCGACCCAGCTAAATATCATGGATTGCCTTATGTAGTGGTGCCATCTACGGGTGAAAAGGAAAGTTCAAAGTAAAAAATAAACCTATTTTTATTCATTTGCAATTGAATTTAACGGTTGGAGAAGCTAGCGAAGTTAGGTGTTCCATGTAGTGGAACACTGAACGGCAAAGGGTTAAATCACATTCTGTTAAGCTAAAATTACAAAAAAAGATTAATTAAAAGTAAAGCATAAGGACCGAAACAGTGGCTACCGTTTGGTAATGTACGGACTCGCTGGGGACAGGTAGCACTCTAAGACAAAAAAAAAAAAAAAAAAAAATGCCGGATGCGCTAGCTCGTATAAAAAGAAGCTTTGGGTTTAACAAAAACCGTTATTACGCGTTTGCTGTGAAAAAAAAGTTCACTTTGAAACGCATCCCTTATTTCGATTGTTAGCATGCAACTTCTATTCTTGTTTGTTTATTTGTGTGGTTGTTTGTTTGTCCGGTACAAATCTTGCAACCTATTTTTAACTAACTTGCCTACTAGCTAGACATTTGAAACTTTCACGGTAGCTCAGAACCAGATGATAACACAATACATCGAAGTCAGATTTTCTTATAGTTTTCTTATAATTAATTAAAATATGAAAATAATAAGCTCCTAATAGCAATAAAAAGAGCCATTAAAATATTTGCTATAAATTAATTGTTGCCAAAAAAAAATTTACGAGTTCATTTTCTTTCGACATAAAAATAAAGACATTTAAAACATGAATCTTAAAAAATAAACTTTTTTTTCACTAAATATATTAAAAACACTTTAAACACACGTAAATTTAAATTTTTATTTAAAAGATGTTAAAATTTTTTTATCCAAAGCTTTTCGCTTTAATAGTAAAGCATCATCAGCGAAAAGCTATGGATAAATTTTTTTTAAATATCTTTTAAATAAAAATTTAAATTTACGCGTGTTTAAAGTGTTTTCAATATATTTAACAAATAACACATGTTTAATTTAACTCTCTTTTTTCTTAGAGATTATTTATAATTTTTTTTCACTATTATTATTATTTCACTGAACTGAATTTGCGTGCTTAAATATTACTTAAATATTATTTTTTATCCTCGCGCATTTTATTAATGATTCATCAGAAAATTTAAAAACATGGTATATAAAAAGTCTTTTTTTATCATATAATGTTTTACAATCAGTGCAACACGAAGCTTTTTGTAGAAATATAATAACATGTTTTGAAGTGACTGAAGGGGGAGGAAAACAACGCCTAAATAATAATAAAGCAAGCTGAGGAAAGAAGAGTTTTAAAACAAAAACTTCACTTATGGAGAAAAAAATTACTACTTTTATAAACAGTTGAAAGTGTTACGCTGTTATTCTTTTACCCGTGTAATTGCACTTTTAAGTTTTAGAACGAATTATTTTTGAAGCGTATGAGATATAATTTTGAAAATGCATTAAACTAGAATACACACGTACGTAAAGCAGTTTTCATTAATTTCATATCTGATGCATATTCAGCAGTCGATAAAGTCTAGCAGTGATTTATACCTACTACTAACTTGCCCTATTATTATCTGCCGTCATTTAAATACGAGAAAATTCGTCAGATATCATTAGTTATAACTTTTACTCTAGAAATCTGAAACTTTTGCTTCATAGGTTTGTGATTATGAAGCACTGATTGGGTAGTTATTTACAACGCGTAGTCGCTTTTAGCATATAATTAAGGAAAAAATCTGGAGTGAATCACTCGACTTTCCGAACATTGAGTAATTAACAGTTTTGTAGATAAGGTAAAGAAAGATGATTTGTTAAACAAACAAAAGAGAGAAAACCATAATAGAGGGTTTGAGTATTTTTTTTCCATATATTACACGATGATTTTTTTTTAACGCGACTGAACTTTGAGCCCATAGATCATAATGATAAAGAATGTTTCGTTGTGTCCCTGTAAAAACCTATAAATGCTAGATTCACGAAATGCTTATAGTGAGTGCAACAGTGATTTATAATATTCATATAAATTTTCAGCTCAATTGAATAAGGCGTTTAGATGCTAACAAACTTTTAAAAATTGGGTCTCATAGGCCATAACGATAAAGAATTTTTCTTTGGGTCCCTGTAAAAAAACTGTAAGTGCAAAATTCACCAAAATCTATACAGTTTGTGCAACTGTGACCTATAACATGAGTACAATTTTTTTGCTCAGATTAATCAGGCGTTTAGACGCTATCACACTTTTAAAAATTTAGCCCCGTAAGCCATAATGATAAAGAATTTTTCCTGGTGTCCCAGTAAAAAAAACTATAAGTGCTAGATTCACCAAAATCAATAGGGTTTGTACTATAGTGACTTACAATATACGTACCAACTTTCAGCTTATTCGAACAAAGCGTTTAGACGATAGCGTGTTCACTCACAGACATACACATACACATATACATATATCATCGTAAAAATAGTGACTCAGTTGACCTCGAAACGTATAGAAACATTAAAATCTCAAATTCGGATTTTTGACATGATTACAATACTTTCCTCACTATAGTGTTCGGAAAGTAAAAATTAATGCAAAAATGCATGATATCTTCGATTTTCGATAATGAGGGTTCAAAAAAGTATAATTTTAAATTTTAAAATAAGAAAAAGAAAATTTGTGTTGAGCGAATATTATTTAAAACAATCGAAGCAATATTTAAAAAAAAAGAAAAAAAAAAAAAAAAAAACGAAGGTAAATTAAAAAAATCTGAAGCAACTTAACTCGACTTTTCAAAGTGTATTAAATATTTTTTAGAAAATAAATTTAGTTTCTAACGAACATTATTTAAAACATTCGAAGTAATATAAAAAATAAAAAATAAATAAAAAAAAAACTAGTATGTTGTGGCCACCGCAAGACTTTCTTCTATATTTTACTATACATATTCAATCAGTAACAATACTTAAAAAAAAAAAAAAAAAATTAAAAATTTTTTTCAAAGTTTTTTTTTTTTTGTTAACAGTAAAAAAAATCGATAATTTTGTTTTAAATTATCACAGATTTATACTTCAACCATTCGTTTTAAAGGTATTGGCGAGATCTTTCGACAGATACCCATCTTCAAAATTTACCCCCCCCCGGGGGGGAGGGGGTACTTCCCCCCAGGGGGGAAGCGATGCCCCCACATGCACAGAAATTTTTTCCTAGTCAACTATTACTATTGTCAATAACTCAGATTAGTTTTACAATCACAAGTTCAAACAATAACTCTCATTATGTACATTTATACGAAATTTTGTCCTATACTGCCATGTTAAAAAAACATAAGATCACAGCGCCACCTGTTCAGCGATAGATCCCCAAATGTAATCAGCACCAGTTTATGTCAGTGACCAACTAAATACCAAGTTTGGTTAAATTTCGTTAAAAAAAGGTTTGTTTTCTAAATTTTTTTTCGTTAAAAGTAAAAAAAATCGATAACTTTGTTTTAAATTATCACAGATATATGATTCAACCATTCGTTTTAAAGGTATTGAGGAGACCTTTCGAAAGATACCCGTCTTGAAATTTTGCACCACGGGGGGAATCGATGCCCCCACATGCACAAAAATTTTTTCCTAGTTAACTACTACTATTATCAACGAGATCTTTCAAAAGATACCCATTGTGAAAATTTACGAACCGATGCCCCCACATGCACAAAACTTTTTTCCTAGTTAAGTATTACTATTATCAATAATTCATATAATTTTACAATCACAAGTTTAAAATAACTCTTATTATGCACATTTATACGACATTTTGTCCTATACTGCCATGTTAAAAATTTAGAAAAAATGCGATCACAGCGCCACCTTTTGAGCTATTGATCCCCTAATCTTATCAGCACCAGTTTATGTTAGGGTGCAACTAAATACCAAATTTGGTTAAATTTCATTCATTGGTTCGTGAAATACAGCGTCCACAAAAAAGTGATACAGACAGACATTTTCTAAAAAGAATTAATTCGTGTTTTGGACATCCCAAAACATGTAAATTCATCAAAAAACGAAGGTCGAAAATTTTCACGAATCCAATACTTTCTCTATTTTACATATAGAAGAAAATAAAAAAATAATGCAAAGTATAATAATCTGGTGTAACTCCAGTGGACTTTCTGATACTTTTTTTTTTTTTTTTACTTTCTTCTATACGTAATATAGAGAAAGTATTGGATTCAAGAAAACTTTCGACCTCCATTTTTTGATGGATTTACACGTTTTGGGATGTCCTGAACACGAATTGATAGTTTTTAGAAAACGTCTGTCTGTCTGTGTGTATCACGATTATTGTGTACATTGTATCTCACGAACTAGTGAATGAAATTTAACCAAACCTGGTATTTACCCTGACATAAAACAGTGCTGATTAGATTTGGGGATGAATCGCTCAACAGGTGGCGCTGCGATCACATTTTTTCTAAACTTCTAACATGGCAGTATGGGACAAAATTTCGTATAAATGTACATAATGAGAGTTATTTAAAACTTGTGATTGTAAATTTAATATGAATTATTGATAATGGTAGTAGTTACCTAGGAAAAAAAAATTGTGCATGTGGGGACTTCGCTTCAATCCCTGGAGGGGGGGGGGGAAGTATCCCCCGGGGGGAGTAAATTTTCCAGATAGGTGTCTTTCGAAAGGTCTCATCAATACCTTTAAAACGAATGGTTGAACTATAAATCTGATATAATTTAAAACAAAGTGATCGATTTTTAACTTTTAACGAAAAAACATCTTAGAAAAAAAATCGTATATATATATATATATATATATATTAATATTGTTACTGAGTGAATTTGTATAGGAAAATATAGAAGAAAGTCTTGTAGTGGCCACAACATACTAGTTTTTTGTAAGCACATGATATTTTATCTTATTAAATGGAGTTTAATGACGTTAAAATGTACTTAAGTTAAATGCTGTCCGAAGGTCATAAAACAATTAAATTATTTTGTATATTCTTGCACACGAACCATGAACAATCTATACACCCAAAAACAAAACAATACTATATAGTTTTTGCTATACACAGCTTTAATGGAACGTTTATATGGCCACAGAAGAAGTACCTAAACTTTACGGTGTACTGATGAAACTTCTTTCGGCAATGTTTTTTTGCATAAAGCATAATGAAATTGATACATACAAAAATATAAATAATAAATTATAATAAAAATGTATCGAACAGAGGAGAGGTTTAAACTTGTGAGTGAGTGATTTCACTCTCTGATCAGCCGAATTCATTCCACCCCTCAGGAAACCAGAATACGCTACATTAGAAATTTATTAACACATATATATAACGAGATGCTGAATTCAGTCTACTGATGCTAATTAGTTTTTGATATTTAAGTCAAAAATTTTCAAAACGTCAAAAGCCCGTATACCTTAAACTATTCGAAAGAAATTCACCCCTGGCCAAAAAAAGAGATGTGTAGTAAGTTTGAAACATTTCTCTGTGCGGTTGTATGTCTATCAGTCTGCAGCACTGTAGCTCCCATGCGAATGGACCGATTTCAGTACGATTTTATTATTATTTTTATTAGAATGCTGATTTAATCGGAGTCGCTAGTAGCCATGTATAGAAAAATTCTTTTGGTTGATATTTTAAATCAATGAAAATGTAATTAGACCACTTTCTGTTGATATTTAAAAATGTGCGATATGTCAATCACCCAGCTTCCACCTAATTTTAGATGATAAGTCGCGTTATTCTGACCTAAAAGATAAAAAAGTTTTATTATTATTATTATTATTATTAACTGAAGTCGGTCTTTGATTGCCTAGTGTTCGAATTTCGCACATGCTATTTCCAAATTTATTTCTCCGTGACAGCTCAAATTAGTAAACGTAACGATACTTAAAACAAACGAATCCATATTTACATTATAATATTATACGTTTTGAATTCCAAATGTCTTCAAGAAATAAAAAATGTCATTATCATAATCCTTTAATTGGAAATTTATAACCATGTGTTTATTTTTTATTACCATGTTTTTATTAACTTCTATTCTTGTTTGTTTGTCCACTACAAATGTTGCAATCTATTTTTAACTAACTTCCCTACTAGCTAGACATTTGAAACTTTCACGGTAGATCAGAATCCGGTGACAACACAATACTTCGAAGTCCGATTTTCGAATTTTCGAATAGGTTTCTTTTAATTAATTAAAATATAAAAATGATAAGCTTCTAATAGTAATAAAAATTATCATTAAAATATTATCTATAATTTAATTGTTGCCAAAAAAAAAAAAAAATACGAGTTCATTTTTTCTCGACATAAAAATAAATACATTTAATTAAACGTGAGCGCTAAAAAATTGTAAAAAGTTAAATTAAGTTGGCAAAAATTGACGTCATTATGATTTTAAAGATTTTCTACACATTGATAAAGTGCTAATGTAGTTCATGATGCAAATATATGTTGTTCAGAAAGGATTAATATTTTATTTCTAAAACCATCTTTTTGTTTAAATTCAAATTTCCCGTAACTCTTTAACCAATCACATTAGAACGTCCAACTTTGGAAAATCGATAATAAAGATTTTCTTGCCAAAAGTCGCCAAAAAAAGTTGCCAAGGGCAAAAACTCGCCAGATTTGGATCTAAATCCATTACCTGCCTATTGGATCTTTTTAATGCGTTTTAAAGGGAAAATTAAGCTATTTTAACGCGAAAAAGAGCTGGAATTGCAGAAATATGACATTTTAGCAACTTGCTAAGCCTCTTTGAAATAATTTATGCAAAAATAAATACACATATTTACAATTTCGTAACAATACGCATTGATAAAGTGCTAATGTAGTTAGTTCTATAGTTATGATTCAACAGAAAATTTAAAAACATGGTTTAGAAAAAGTTTTTTATCTTATAATTATTTATATTATTAATTTATCGCGACGTAGTTGCATTTTACATATTTAATCCATTATTATTATTTTCCCCCGATGCATTAAAGTTCCGCATAGCAACGAAAATAATTTATTTTAAAGACAGATATTGTTTTGAATAAATTCTGCTCAATAAAGATTTGTTTTCTGCGTTGATAAAAACTGCCATACAGTCTACTGGAATCTTTTTTAAATAAATCTCTGTAAATGGACCAATCAATTATGTTTAACTTATGTTTATATATAACTTATGTTATATATGTTTAACTTATTATTTGAATTAATGAACGATCTTCCAAAATCATGAAAACGATGGGTAAAATTTTATTTTTTATATCTTAACATATTCTTGCGACTGTGATGCATTTTTCTTTTACTTTCTCTTACCCATAAGGTAGAGAAAATGCTGTTTTGAGGTCGAAATTTCAAAATTGAGTTTTTTTATATTTACACGCTTTGAGGTCCCCTGAATCGAAAAATCATGTTTTTAGCAGTTGGTCTGCGTGTGTGTGTGTGTCTGTCTGTGTGTCTATGGATCTGTCTATTATCAGCATATCACAAAAAGAAATTAAAGTAGAAGGAGGATTCAAATACATTATGTCTATGGGGGAAATTGCAGATAAATAGAGTTTAGCACCTACAGACTGCACAAAACCAAATGAAATGAATATATATTTTTTATATGGATAAAAACATGTCTCGTGTAGAAATATGGTATGGAAATTATTCACTGTTCGTTTACATGGCAGCACTAGAGAACTAGATTATTGTGCGACAATACTTTAAAATTCATGAAAGTGTACTTCAGGTTGTGGCGTGTGTTATTAATATAAGATTATATTTATATGCACCATGTGATCTGTACATAATTTTCAGAAGATATAGAGGACTGCTAAAATTTAAGCCTTAACATTCTTTTTATTGTTAGCGGAAGTGCTTAACTATGATATTTTACCATGTCTGGAAAAGCTGCTTAGGAATTGAAATTAATTCCTTTTAGCCATAGGGTGAATATTTATTGCCTTTTAATGTTAAATATTAATCGATTGATTTTTTGTATATTTACATGTTTTGAGTGTTCCTGAACACCGAACTCAAGTTTTTAAAGTTTGATCTTTGCCTGCGTCTGTTATTTAAATAAAAAAAAAATAATAATAATTTCAGGCGACCCAAATGTTGTATTTTGAAGTGAATACGTTTGTTACCAGAAAAGTTTGATCAAGATTGATAAGTTTCGAGAAATGTTGTGTGTGAAAGTTGTCTGAATAATTTTAAATGAACGTTTGAATTCAATAACAAATTTGAATTCTGTATAAATGTATGTACAGTAATGAAACGAGGGGTGGGGTTAAGGGGGCGGCAACCCCCTCCTCAAATAATTGGCTAAAAGTACTAGAAAAATTCATTGCCAACGTGTTCTTATTTATTCTGAAAGTTTCAAATGTCTAGGTAGTCGAGAAGTTATATGATTGTTGAATCATATAAACGCTACCCAAGGCAACGTCGATCCGAAATAATTGGCTAAAAGTATTTTTAAAAAGCATTGTCACCGTGTTCTTAGCTACTCTAAAAGTTTTAAATGACTAGCTAGTTGGGAAGTTATATGATTGTTAAATCATATAAACGTTACCGAAGGCACCGGCGACCCGAAAATATTAGTTAAAAGTATTTAAAAAGTGCATTGTCATCGAGTTTTGAGCTATTCTAAAAGTTTTAAATGTCTAGCTAGTACGGAAGTTAAATAAATTTTTTATTGAATCATCTAACGCTATCGAAGGCTGCTGGGCTATTTCGTCTGGGGCTATTTTGTCGGGGCTGTTTTGTCTTTGGCTATTTTGTCGGGGTTATTTTGTTGGGACTAGTTTGTCGCTGCTATTTCGTCGGGGTTGTTTTGTTTTGGGCTATTTTGTTGGGGCTATTTTGATAGGGCAATTTTTCGGGGACTATTTTGTCTGGGGCTATTTTGTCGGGGGATGTTTTGTCGGGGCTGTTTTATCGAGGCTATTTTGTCTGGGGCTGATTTGTTGAGGCTGTTTTGTCGGGGCTATTTTGTCCTGGGGCTGTTTTGTCGGGGGCTTTTTTGTCCTGGGGCTGTTTCGTCGGGGCTACTTTGTCGTGGCTCTTCTGTCGTAGCTCTTTTGTTATCAGGGCTCTTTAGTCGGGGCTCTTTTGTCTTGGGCTCTTTTGAAGGGGTACCATATATACATATGCATATATATATATATATATATATATATATATACATATATGTAACGCAATGTTAGTATGTATATTCGCTGAAAAACGCCTGAACTAATTTACTTGCTATTTATTTATTTATTTATTTTTAAATGATCTGCATATTCTGGGAAAGATTTTCAGCTATTGAAAACCTCAATCTGAAAAATAGAGGTAAAGTTATAAGCTCTGTAATATAATAATTCGTAGCGTAAACTACAATTAAGTATTATACTATTGACATTAAAATTAATACTATTGACATTAAAATACGATTCATGTCCTTGAATCGAAAATGTTGGCACATAATTTTCAGTTATTTTACCATAAGATGGGAAGTAAACTAAGGAATCCGAGTTGATCATTCTTATTAATTCGTAGTAGTTAAAAAGGTATTAACTAAAACTTTCATGATATCATTAGAAGCCATATGTAGAATTGTTCATAATTTTATATAAAGTATTCATGAATAATCCATTTCAAATTGAATTTAAAATTCTGTATCAATCATCAATTTCTTTTTATCATCGCACCAATTTTAAATAAAATTAAAAATTCTGCAGAATATTTAATTTAAAACTGATATAAAAAATGACACGTTTATTTATTTATTTATCGGTTTTCTTCACTTAAAAAGAAATGTATCTTTTCTTAGCCATGCGTAATAAAATTGAATTAAAACTTCACAAAAAATTAAAACTACGCAGACCAAAAAATTCTGCTGTATATAAAATGCAATGTTTCTATGTATGTTTGTGAGGTTTGCGTTGATGCAGATCCCATCTTAACTCAATGATTAACTTAGTTAACTTAACTAATTAAGTATTAGATATGAAATTAGCACAAAGACTCAGATATATAGAAATAAAACTAAGAGTTTATTTAGCTAGAATAATGGAAGGAAAACCATCTACATCTTATACTACTTTCAACCAACTTCCTTTCTTTTCATTTCAATGAAACTTTCAAAATCGCTTCCAATTCATCTTCCTCTCACAACCTAATTCCTTCTTTGCAGCACCATGTCGACACAAAACTAATCCGACCTAAATTTTCGCCGCGTCACTGGCGTCGAAGCGATTTAACCATCCCAACTTAATACTTTGCTGGATCCGGCTTAATTTCAAACAAACTGTGGTGACCTTCTACAGTCCCAACCTCACATGTTTACTAAATTAGATATTCACATAGATTGAAAATTTATTTCAGCTCATTGTACCCCGTATTATATAACCTTCAAAACGTATGACACCTTAAAATGTTTTGTTTTTAATTAGGAAGAAAGAACACTAGCAAAAGTTATTTTTATAACCTTTTATTTATTGTAATGGAAAACCATATAAAAGTAGAGGTGGCTTTATCTGTATTCCTCACACAGTATATGAACCATCGCATTCCCTTCGTAATATTTTGACTAAAAACAACCACTGTACGAAAGTATAATTTGTTTTAGAATTGTGGTGACGAGTCTCATAAAACCATTGTTATAAAATTATTTCTAAACTGAAAGCATTTATGAATATTTTTTATGTAGCCCTGTATAGCGTCTAAACTTTGCATACGCATTATAAGTTGTACGAAAAAGTCCTCACTACACTGAATAATTTCCTCTTATATCTTACGATGATTTTCCACACTCAATAATGGGGAAATTGCACATTTCTCATTTTGACTTGTAAATGATAGAGCATGAAAATACAAACATTTTGATACCATTTTTATGCATGTTTGAAAACCGCATGCTTTAATAAATTAACTTTAAAAGACGTAGTTCTCATGTTGGCGGGAAAACGCTGCGTCACGTAATAAAACCTATCGTGACGTCACTATTCATGAAATGAACTGCTGGCTGAATTTCTCCTTCTAGTATTGTAAAGAAAAATCGTGCATTCAGCGAAATTTTGTATTCTTTCTTTAAAAAAAATTATTAAAACTATTTGAACTCATTAAACATCACTTCATTCTATAAATGACACCAAGTTTCAATGAGATTTTTTTGTACTCGCCTGCTGTTATTAATCCAAATTAAACTATAATCAAAATAATAGTTGATCAATAGAATTTTCTTAAAGAATGTTTTTAGTATGCTATGCCAAAGATGTATCTTTTAAATACTTGTTTTGTTTAATTTTATTATGTATTATAGATTTATTTTTACTTTATTATTATTATAGATTGAGTACAGAAATAAAATATTGGGATTGAGTAATAATATTTAACTGAATAATATGCATATTTTCATTGCTTAAATAATCTAGAATAGTATATGCTAAAATAACCTAAATTATATTACTTTTATAATTATGAGATGCCAGTATATCTGCACATATATATATATATATTCCTTAGACTGTGTAAAAAATTGAGATTAAAAAATCAATAAACAATAATAATAATAATATATATTTATACTTCAGGCAACCTTGTCAGAGTCTGCAACCGAAGATATAGTATTTTAAGCTAGGAATAACTTTTTTAATACATTTCAATATTATAACTTAACAATATTTCTATTAAAATGTAAGCTGAAGATTGTGAATAATTAAAAACATTATAGTGATGCTGTTTGAGAAATTGAAAAGTATTTAAGGAAAATTACATGCGCTTATCATTCTAAATAAATAAATTAACTTAAAAAATGGTCTCCGTACAAAAATATTATTATTATTATTATATATAGAAACTTGTTTAGTTATTTTTATAATGTAATTACTCTTTTATCTGGAAAAATTTAAAAATAGAAATAAAGATTAATAGAATTAGAAAGTAATAATAATAACAATATTTAGCAATAGGAAAGATATAAAGTACTTTAAAATAAAATAAACACATGAAATATATGTTAAATGTAATAATACCTTATAAGTTATACATGATCTAGTTATAAATATGAATGGTATTAAATAATTAATTAAAAATTTGCAGTAAATTTCAGCAATCAAACGCAATATATACACTGGTGGACAATTGCTAAGGACGGATGACAGTAACTAAGCTATTGTCATCCGTCCTTAGCAATTGTCCACCAGTGTATATATTAAATTCATTTATCAATGAAGCCTCAATGTAAAATCCAAATATGTTTCGAATATATCAGGGGTCGATACAGGTAAAAATTGGGACCCATTTGCTTCCCCTTCACAAAATCCAAATATCTAAAATGGGCCCCTTTAGAAAATACAAATCCATAAAATGGGTCCCTTCACAAAATTCAGATTCATAACAACAGGCCTTTCTCAAGATTTATTTTTAAAAAGATGATGATTTTGTAAAAGTTTTCCACGTTAACAATATTATTTTTAATGAGTGTATACTTGGCTCAGTAATATGCTGTTAACTTGATAATGAACATTAGATAGAGTAACTTCTTAAGTGAAGGGTTTCGTGTGATAATTCTTTTTATCACAAAAAGAAATACATTTTCACAAAATTATTTTGTTTTTCACAAAAAAAAAAAATAAATAAATAAAAAATAAAAATAAAAAATAAATAAAAATAAATAAATAAAAAATACAAAAATGAGCCCCAAAAATAAGCCTGGAACAACCCTTGTATATACTATAACTGACGGTCTTCGCCTGCTTCGCTGGTCGCTAAATTTAATAAATTAACAAAAGAAAAAAAAAAAAAAAGAACTTTTATTTCTTTTATATTATTCTATAAGCAAAAACGCAAAAAATAAATAGATAATTAAAAAATAAATTCATTGAAATCGCTCTCAACATCGTTTTGGTTATTCGCTGCCTGCGGCAACTTCTTTCCCTCCAGTGTACCCTGCTTTTTTGGATCTGGATTCTTATAGCCCGCAGCAATGTCTTTCCTGGACGCTCCAATTTGGGTACATATCAGGAGGCGAAAGCTGCTATTATTCAAAAACTAAAATTTTAAGGATAGCTGTATCTCAGCATCTATTAAATATACTTTAATTTTGGCACCATGTACTTTATTGCAATCACTTTTTCAGCTATATTACCATTCGATTTCGATTAGTACAATAAATAAATAAATAACAAAAGATTTTCCTTTCAAAGGCATTAAATAAATAATAAATAAGTTTTTATTAAACTTAAATTTTAATAAGACTAATCCTTTATGCGATATTAACATTTTCCCGATAAAAACATTTAATTATATTTTCCTTTTGAAATGAATGAATTAAATAAATAAATAGTTGTGTAACAGCCGTTGCTAATGTAAACAACGTAGAACAATATAATTCAAATAAAATGAAAGAATAAATTTAAGAAAATTAAATGGAGAAAAAAAATAGATAAAATTGAAATATATCTACATCTATATATATATATATATATATATATATATATATATATATATTTAAAAAAATTACTTAAAAAATTATAAAAAGTAAACTTATATATATATAAAATAAAATAAAAATAATAAATAAATAAATAATGCAATTTGAAAATAACATTTTTTTTCGTTGCAAAAACATGAAGTAAATATTAAATACATAATTAATGACTGCTCTTTAAAATAATCATTTATAATTTGTAAAACAACATAATTAAAAAATTCTGGTTAAAAATAATAATAATAAAATAAATAATCAGTAAAATATATTTTTATGCACGATGAAATTTTAATGAATATTTTAATTATAATTAAATCTTTAAGCATACATTATGAAAAAAGAAATATTCTCACATACAAGCATCTAAAAAATTAGAGAAATGTAAAAAAAATACTACTAATATATTAAAGCAATGCTAAAATTCTATTATGAAGACGTTTATAATTTTCAAAATATGAATACAGAACAAATCTAGATCGTTTAGCTTTAGCTACTCTTATTTATGCGCTAATAAAATCGAGGTTTCTTCTCAAAAATGAGAATATGGAAAGAGCATCTATTTTCGGCAGATTATCCGATTGCTCTTTTACAAATCCAAAATCGACATTATACAAATAAAAATAGAAATATATATATATATATATATATATATATATATATATATATATATATATATATATAAGATATAGTATAGGTATGAAAGGTTTAAGTTAAGTTATTTCTTACAAAAGGTAAACATTTTAAGAATAAACTATAAAATACAGATTAGAATAAAGCGAACAAAAAGAAAAGCAATCGGTAAAAGAATGTAAACATTCACACTTCGTGAACTGTGACGTCAACCCCCTCACGGAGCGTTTTCGGATCACGTGGTTTTGTTTTGGCTTTTAGAGATTTTAAAACGTTAATTAAAAGTTAATTTTAATTAATTTTACGATTTTAATTGGATTTTTCGGATTCCCAAGATCGATTTTATCGATTACAATTAAAAGAAATTGTTTTTCCTTCCGCGTGCAACTTCCCCATTCCACACCTCAGCTCCTCCTTTTATTACTAGTTCACCCTCTTTAAAAAGATTATATCTTCGTAATTTTATCCTTTTTAATTTAATAGTGAATATGGACTTATAGCATTCTTCTCCCAAGAATCAAATTTCTATCTTAAGAAATACACATTGCACAGCATACTTTCATCCGCTCCCTGAGTCGAAAAATATTTTTAATAGAGAAATGAGTGTTTTCCAGATGTTAAAAAACATCTGTGCCATTTTTTTTAATAATGGACTTTCACACCTATATATAAATAATAATGTAAATTATATACAAGTTCACTTTCGGTATGGAAAAAAAAAACGGACCACACACGCACAAAATCAATTTTAAAAAAATATGTATATATCGTAGTCGCAAACGATGATTCTATTATTCAATATTTCTCCTGGAACATTTTCTTTCAGAAAAATTACATTTTGATCGATGTATTTTATATAAAATATTCGAGGCATAAATAAATAAACTGTCAATTTCATCTTTGATTTAATTGTTGATTTTCTTGAATTGTCAATTTCATCTTATCTGTACTAAAAGCCAGGAGATGGCAGCACTAAAACAAATTAAGAAACATTGATTTCCTTATTACTTACAAACTTTAAATAAACACCATAAAATGCAATAAACTTGCAACTATTGTTTCGGGTCGAAAAAACACACGACCCTTCATCAGGCGAATAAAGTAAGCACGAGTGCTGCAGTCAAAGCGGCTGCGATTGTTGCGAGTTTATTGCATTTTATGGTGTTTATTCAAAGTTTGAAAGTAATATTTTTTACAACGCCAGTTTTGTGGTGCTATTTTATTAAAATTGATTTCCTTAGACTACGGAGTAAGTTGAATATTACTCCGTGACCTAGTGTTTAAAGAAAAATGTTTTTAAAATGGTTAAATAAAAAAATTATAAAAAAAATAATTTATATTATATCTGTTTTACATTTATATGCTTATTATAAGTTAGACAAAAGGGGGAATTTAAATAGGGATTTAAAAACATCCATTTGGGTTTTTTTAAATGGATTTTTATTAAAAAAAAAAAAAAAAAAAAGTAGCATCGCCTGTGCTTGCATAACAATTCCCTATAGCTTTAACATAAGAAATTATTCTTACGGTAGATATTACTTTTAAAATTTAAAAATTCAAACAATATAACAAAATGCAACCAACATCGTTGCTTTCTTTATTCTATTCTATCTCTTAAAACAATTTTTATAGATGACACATGCGCCACAAAAACTTTAAATTCAAATTTTACATCTACTTTCTAAGATAGCACGCGATCATATTTTATATAAAAATTATATCATTAAATTCATTTTTTTACTTATTTTTATTTCCTTTTGCAAACGCACTTTTTATTTCCAAATTCGAAATTAATAAAAAAAAAAAAAAAAAAAAAAAAAAAACGTTTTCGATAGTGTTTGTTTCGATACTGATTATTATTAATTTTCTGTTCCTTTTCATTCCAAAAAAAAAAAATAATAGTAATAATAAATATTATATTGATGAAATTCTGGCAAAAGCAGAATTTAGTTTAGAACGGAGGACTATTAGATTATTATTATTATTATTATTATTAAATTATAACATTGCTTTCAAATTATTCAATTATATTTCCGATAAATTTTTTATTTCGATAAATGTCCAACTATTGTAAAACTGGTATCGTAAAAATCCGTAGATTGAGACTAATAGTCCTCAGTCCAAAGAAAAAAAAAAAAAAAAAAAAAAAAAAAAAACTACCTTTCCGTTTTGTGCTATATTTTACACCCTACTTTTATACTAAATAATTATCATTTTATATGAACGCTAATTTTAAAAATATCATTCATTGAACTTCCAGAATGCTTCGCAGTTTTATGTCTGACGCTGCCGACGAAGTAAACTCATTTAATGGGTTTTAACTCTTACTGATCGGTGAATTTTTTACCAAATTTGATAAAAACCTTACAAACAGACTAATTGTAATTATTTAAAGTTTATTATAATTAATAATGCCCCATCACTGGCCGAGCAATTCTGCGCTCAAAACTGGTAGGTAAAATGTACTGCATTCGATCCCAGGTCACTATCATCAACACAGCCGCTCGGAGTTTTCCTTGGTTATCTCCGAAAATCGCGTAAATTTGTGGTAGGATTCCTCATAAAGAGCCTTCACGGAGGGTATTCTACCTGTAGGCCTGTGACCGTAGCGTAGACAATCTTCCCTAATTCACACAACCAGCAAACATCTATAACGCAAAGCCTGAGCCTGACTAAGGCAGGGGCATACGGGGCAGTTGCCCCGGGCCCCCACATCAGAGGGGGGGGGCCCAAATCGAATAGAAAGTTTATTTTACGTTTTATTCTTCAATGAACTTATTTTAAACAAAATATCAG
Source organism: Salticus scenicus (assembly GCA_963930645.1). Classification (NCBI taxonomy): domain Eukaryota; kingdom Metazoa; phylum Arthropoda; class Arachnida; order Araneae; family Salticidae; genus Salticus; species Salticus scenicus. The sequence goes on from OZ005661.1 coordinate 200,918,116, forward strand.
TATAGTAAAATCCGGCTTAATTGAGCCATCATAATTGCGAAAATTTAGCTGAATTCCTCCCTAATGTCACCAAGGTCATGAATTTTTCGCAGCTAGATGACAAATTTAACAATCAGAAATAAAATGGATAGAACAATATTTCATCTGACCATTACCTATTACTTTAGGTAACTTTAGGGTGGTACTTTATACCTATTTTAGGTTCTAGTCAATTTTCTTGTTATATATCTATAATGAGGTGAAAATATAAATACCTCCATAAAGTTCGATTCTTCATTACTGAAGTAGTGAAGCACAGGTGGGCCCCAAAGAAGTTTTTGCCCCGGGCCCCAATTAGGCTAAGTCGGGCCCTGCGCAAAGCTTATATGGACAAATATACAATAAAGCTTAACGGAGAATAATAAACAAAAAAATCACAAATTGGATAACATAACTTACACAATCAAATTCTAGAAATGTTTTTTCACCGCCGACAAAGTTTTTCCACTATCGCATAAAAGACATCAATAACAACAGGAAAAGGTATTAACCTTAACTCAGGAATTTTCATTTAAAAAAACAAGAAAACAATTTTTATTTTAAATCACAATAAGAGATTTTTCTAAAGGGTGAAAGGATTTTTTTTTTTCTTTTTTAGGTGTAAGGAGACTATTAGTTTCAATGTGGATAAAAAAAAAAAAGTTGCCAGTTTTCGTAGACCAGTTTTGTGTACTGTAACACAAAGATAAATTAGAAATATCAGTCCAATCGTTACAAATTTGGTACCCAATAAAAGGGGAGATTTTTCTGAATCCAGAGGTGCAAACAGTTTTTCGACACGACAATTAGATTTTTTAAAATTAACTAAAGTGGGAAATTTAGGTGACAACAAATCATTTAATTAATTTCAGTCATTTTAAAAAGTACATGATTCAGTTTGACGGTCCAAAAATGAAATTAAAAATTAAAGTTAAAAATTTTACAGATTGAAATTACTAGTCCTCTATACTAAACTAAATTCTGCCTTTGACACATTTTTTCCCCGTTTAATTTAATGATGGTAGTTTCTTAATTAAATACAGTATGATACCAAGTATTACTATTCAGTTATGAAACACCTACTAATAGATTAGTGCTACAAGGAAGCAAATTTTAAAATGAAGAAAGCAGTATTTAGTATTAATGTATTATAAAATTATTTTTTGAAGAGCTAAAAATTAAGCTAAATTAATTTTAATTTAGTAGTTATTTTTCACTTTAATTTATTTTAATTTAATTTTTTGATTAAAAAAAAAAGATAACTTTGCTTTAATTTATCGCAGATCAATTGGTTCAACCATTCGTTTTAAAGCGATTGACTAATTTTTACTTTCTTCTATATTCAATAGAAGAAAGTATTGGATTCGTAAACATTTTCGACCTCGGGTTTTTGATGGATTTACACGTTTTGAGAGCTGTAGAACACGATTTGACCATTTTTAGAAAATGTCTGTCTGTCTGTGTGTGTGTGTGCGCGCGACAAAATTTTGTGGCAACTGTATCTCAGGAACTACTGGACAGAATTTTATACAAGTTGGTATGTAGTTGCACATTGACATAAATTAGTGCCTATCAACTTTTGGTAAAAATTGTCTTACAGGTTGCGTTGCCATCCCGCTTTTTCTAAATTTTTAACATGGTGATATAGGACAAAATTTTGTATAAATGTGCACAAAGTGAATTATTTTTTAGTAATCATTATGAAATTTACCAGAATTATTTATAATAAATATAGTCAACTGGGAAAATTTTTTTGTATGTGTAGGAGTCTGCTCAACCCCCCTGGGGGGGAAGTCCCACCTCGAAGGGAGTAAATTTTCAAGATGGGTACCTTTCGAAAGGTCTCGTCAGTACCTATAAAACGAATGGTTGAACTAAAAATCTGTCATAATTTAAAACAAAGTTATCGTTTTTTTTTTTTTTTTTTACTCAACGAAAAAAAACTTTTTTTTTTTTTTTTAACGAAATTTAACAAAACTTGGTATTTAGTTTGCCCCTGACATAAACTGGTGCTGATTAGATTTGGGGATCAGTCACTCAGCAGGTGGCGCTGTCATCGTATTTTTTCTAAATTTTTAACATGGCAGTATAGGACAAAATTTCGTATAAATGTACATAATGAGAGTTATTCTTAACCTGTTATTATAAAATTAATATGAATTATTGATAGTAGTAGTAGTTAATTAGGAAAAAAAATTTGTGCATGTGGGGCATCGCTTCATTTCCCCTGGGGGGAAGTACGTCCGGAGGGGGGTAAAATTTCAAGATGGGTATCTTTCGAAAGATCTCGTCAACGAATGGTTGAACTATAAATATGTGATAATTTAAAACAAAGTTATCGATTTTTTTTTTTTTTTACTTTTAGCGAAAAAAAAAACTTTGACAAAAAAATCGTATATATATATTTTTACTTTCTTCTATATGTAATATAGAGAAAGTATTGGATTCGCGAAAATTTTCAAACTCCACTTTTTGATGAATTTACATGTTTTGGGATGTGGAGAACATGAATCAATAGTTTTTAGAAAATGTCTGTCTGTCTGTCTGTATCATTTTCTTGTGGACGCTGTATCTCACGAACTAATGAATGAACTTTAACCAAGCTTGGTATTTAGTTGCACCCTGACATGAACTGATGCTGATTAGATTTTGGGATCAATAGCTCAACAGGTGGCGCTGTGATCGCATTTTATGCAAATTTTTAACATGGCAGCATAGGACAAAATTCCGTATAAATGGGCATAATGAGAGTTATTTTAAACTTGTGATTGTAAAATTAATATGAATTATTGATAATAGTAGTAGTTAACTAGGAAAACTAGTATGTTGTAGCCACCACGAGACTTTCTTCTATATTTTCCTATACAAATTCACTCAGTAACAATAATTAAAAAAAAAAAAAAAAATCTGGAGTGACTCCACTCGACTTTCCGAACATTGAGTAACTATCAGTTTTGTAGATGAAATAAAGAAAAAGGAGTTGCTAAACAAACAAAAGAGAGAAAACCATAACAGAGCGTTTGAGTATTTTTCTCCATATATCACACGAGGTTTTATTTAACGCTACTGAACTTTGAGCCCTTAGATCATAATGATAAAGAATTTTTCGTTGTGTCCCTGTAAAAATCTATAAATTCTGACAAACTTAAACAAATTTTCACATTTTACCCACAATTTTGTCAAAGTCCCACTTTTTTTTTTTTTTTTTTTCTTTTTAATTATTGTTACTGAGTGAATTTGTATAGGAAAATATAGAAGAAAGTCTCGTGGTGGCCACAATTCACCAAAATGCTTATAGTTAGTGCAACAGTGATTTATAATATTCATACAAATTTTCAGCTCAATTGAATAAGGCGTTTAGATGCTATTGCACTTTTTAAAATTGGGTTCCATAGACCATTTGGTCTCATAGGCCATAATGATAAAGAATTTTTCTTTGTGTCCCTGTAAAAAAACTGTAAGTGCTAGATTCACCAAAATCTATACAGTTGGTTCAAATGTGGCCTATAACATGTGTACAAATTCTTTGCTCAGATTAATAAGGCGTTTGGACGCTATCACACTTTTAAAAATTTGGCAAAGAATTTTTCTTTGTGTCCCTGTAAAAAAACTATAAGTGCTAGATTCTCCAAAATCTATACAGATTGAGTATCTGTGACCTATAATATGTGTATAAAGTTTTTGCTCAATTGAATGAGGCGTTTAGATGCTATCGCACTTTTAAGATTTTGGTCCCTTGACCATAATGATAAAGAATTTTTCTTTGTGTCCCTGTAAAAAAACTATAAGTGCTAGATTCACCAAAATCTATAGGGTTCTTACTATGGTGACTTACAATATACATACCAACTTTCAGCTTATTCTAACCAAGCGTTTAGACGCTAGCGTGTTCACTCACAGACATACACACATACATACACACATACATACACAAATACATACACACAATACATACACACACACATACATACATCATCGTAAAAATAGTGAAAACGGACTCGTTGGACCTCGAAACGTATAGAAACATCAAAATCTCGAATTCGGATTTTTGACAATACTTTCCTCACTATAGTGTTCGGAAAGTAAAAAGTGGGACTTTGACAAAATTTTGGGTAAAATGTGAAAATTATTCTAAGTTTGTCAAAACACGGAAACCGTGGGACTTGGACAAAATTGGGGGGAAAATGCAAAAATTTGTTTAAGTTTGTCAGAACACGGAAACCGTGGTAGTTTGATAGAATTGAGGGGAGAGAAAGAAAAAAAAAAAAAAGAAAGAAAGAAAAAAAGTGGGACTTTGACAAAATTTTGGGTAAAATGTGAAAATTTGTTAAAGTTTGTCAAAACACGGAAACCGTGGGACTTTGACAAAATTAGGGGAAAAATGCAAAAATATGTTAAGTTTGTGAGGACACGGAAACCGTAGGACTTTGACAAAATTAGAGGAAAAAAGCAAAAATTAGTTTAAGTTTGTCAGAACAAGGAAACCGTGGGAGTTTAATAAAATTAAGGGGAGAGAAAAAAAAAAAAGATTTTTTTCTAATTTTTTTTTCGTAAAAAATAAAAAAAATCGATAACTTTGTTTTAAATTATCACAGATTTATAGATCAACCATTCGTTTTAAAGATACTGACGAGACCTTTCGAAAGATACCCATCTTGAAAATTTTTGCCCTATATCACCCTGTTAAAAATTTAGAAAAAGCGAGATGGCAACGCAACCTGTAAGACGATTTTTACCAAAAGTTGACAGGCACTAATTTATGTCAAGGTGCAACTACATACCAATTTGTAAGAAATTCTGTGCAGTAGTTCCAGAGATACAGTTGCCACAAAATTTTGTCACACACACACACAGACAGACAGACAGACATTTTCTAAAAATGGTAAAATCGTGTTCTACAGCTCTCAAAACGTGTAAATCCATCAAAAACCCGAAATCGAAAATTTTTACGAATCCAATACTTTCTTCTATTGAAGATAGAAGAAAGTAAAAATTTTGTGCATGTGGGGGCATTGGTTCCCCCCCCCTGGGGGCGAAGTACCCACCCGGGGGGGCAAAGTTTCAAGATGGGTATCTTTTGAAAGGCCTCGTCAATACCTTTAAAACGAATGGTTGAACCATAAATCTGTGATAATTTAAAACAAAGTTATCGATTTTTTTTACTTTTAACAAAAAAAAAAAAAAAAAAAAAAAATTAACGAAATTTTACCAAACTTGGTATTTTGTAGGTCCCCGACATAAACTGGTGCTGATTATATTTGGGGATCAGTAGCTCAACAGGTGGCGCTGTGATAGCATTTTATCTAAATTTTTAACATTTGCAGTATAGGACAAAAATTCGTATAAATGTGCATAATAAGAGTTATTTTACACTTGTGGGTGTAAAATTAATATGAATTATTGATAATAGTAGTACGTAACTAGGAAAAAAATTTTGTGCACGGGGGGGCATCGCCTCCCCCCCGCCTGGGGGGGTGAATTTTGAAGATGGGTATCATTCGAAAGATCTCGTCAATACCTTTAAAACGAATGTTTGAACTATAAATCTGTGATAATTTAAAACAAAGTTATCGTTTTTTTTTTTACTTTTAACAAAAAAAAAAAAAAAAAAAAAAAAAAAAAAAATAGAAAAAAAAAATCGTAATTTTTTTTTTTTTTTTTTAATATTGTTACTGGGTGAATTTGTATAGGAAAATATAGAAGAAAGTCTTGTGGTGGCCACAACATACTAGTTTATTATTATGTTACTGAGTGAATTTGTATAGGAAAATATAGAAGAAAGTATTGGGGTGGCCACAACATACTAGTTCTTTTTTTAAATACCAATATTGAAAATTTGCCCATTGGGGATGCTTTCACGTTTCCAAAATCTTTTTAGTGGTTGACTCTCTTTATATATATATATACACTAGCAGGCTTTGCCCGCTTCGCTGGAAATTAAACTTAAATGAGTTGTCAAAATCCCATATCTTTATTAATAACCTAAGTTCTCGCTATGATTGGTAGAGGTTTTCTCGCTCGCAAAGTGAGGAGTCCGGGTCTCCACTGTCTTCGGCACAACTTACCCACTCCTTACTTCCCCTTCCTCAGCGGGTGAGTTCGAAGTTTTGCAAAATCACACTAATGTACATAATGAGTACACTTAATCAATATCCAGTCTGGGTCCTCACTGCCTTCGGCACAACTTACCCACTTCTTACTTCCCCTTCCTCAGCGGGTGAGTTCGAAGTTTTGCAAAATCCCACTAATGTTCATAATGCGTACACTTAATCAATATCCGCACACCAAAATTCGCCATTCTAAGTCAAATCAAAGCGAATTCAAACGGAAAAACATGTTTTTACACATGTTTATTGGGATCAACTTCAGTTAAACCCCACAGTGATATTTGGCGATTTTTTTGTTGGCGATTATGGCTAAATCATAAATCTAAAAATCATAAATCATATATGATAAATGATAAAATCATAATCTAAATCATAAAACATAAATCCAAAATAAACAACATATTAGGCTGCCATATTATATCGCAAACAGTCCAGAACGACATTGTTATCCTTCAAAACAGCGCCAAAGAAAAATCGCCAAATTCAGCTGTTGGGTTATACTGAAGTTATACCGTTTATTGCCGACTTCGAGACTTCGAGAAGTGGAGAAGGGGGGGGGGATTCAAATTTTGTGATATCCAGTTACAATAAGTGCCGGATGCAAACAAACAATTTACGCACGAAATTTCGTGACCACAGAAGTCTTTAACAGAAAATATTACAAATAAATAAATACAAAAAGCACAGCTTTAGTACGGGACCCCTTTGGAGAATTTAAATATTTTAAGCCATTTTTGCGATGAACTGAATTGGCTATCTCAATTGTGCAATTAAAGATCTTGGCGAGAAACGTCCGAGCTACGTCGGTTCCGAATTTCAAATTTTGCCAAAGGGATCCAATACTAAAGCTGTTCCATACGCAAAATAAATAAATAAATAAAATAAAATAAAATAAAATAAAATAAAATAATAAAATAAAAAATCTTTTCTGATATTTACAAAATAAAAATAAAAAATCTTAATAAAATCCAAATTATAATAATTTACAATTAATGGGAGAACATAAAAAAAACCCTCATAAGGTACATAATAACAACGAAAAATTTTGTTTTACTGCAGGAAAGAAAAGTACAGCTTAATTAAAAAAAATATTAAACTAATGCCAAATATCTCTATGAAAATATTTATCTACGTGCAAATTCCTCATTAAAAAAGAAAAAAAAAAATCACCAACTTTTGTAGGTGTTTTTCTCTCTAATTTTTGTTATTATTCACGTGAAATTAAAAATATTTTATTTTATTTCTCGAAAATAAAAATATATATAAATGCATATTTATAAATATAAAACCTTTTACCGAATCTGGGTTAAAAACGGAAAAAGGGTAAAATAAATTTGAAATATCATACCTATATTTGTAAATTTGATACCAAATGAAAGGGGTGATTTTTCTGAATCCAGGGGTGCAAACAGTTTTTCGATGCGAGAATTAGATTTAAAAAAAAAATACTAAAGTATGAAATTTAAGTGGCAACGGAAAAACGGAAAAAGGGGAAAATAAATTAGAAGTATCAGACCTATCGTTACAAATTCAGTACCAAATGAAAGAGGTGATTTTTCTGAATCCTGGGGTGTAAACAGTTTTTCGATACGACAATTAGATGTTTTAAAATTAACTAAACTATGAAACTCAGATGGCAAAACTTCAATTCAATCTTTTCATAATTTGTAGTGCGAATCACGCGAATAAAAATAGTCTTTATCTTAAAAATTTATTTTTCCATTCAAAGCGTTTTGGTGAAAAAATATTTAAGGCGCATGCGCAGGCGTTTTTTAACCACAATTTAATCACTAATCAGAATTTTGAAAATTTTTATAGATATAATTTTAAGTTGGGTGAAGACCTAAGTTTCTGCAAAGCGCCGTTGAATTCCGTCCAGCCGTTCTCGAGTGATGCCCGAACAAACGTGGTTTATTGTTTCACCCCCCAGGGGGAACGGGGGAGAATTTCTGAAAAGTTGATAGATATAATTTTAAGTTGAGTGAAGACCTAAATTCCTGCCAAGCGCCGTTGAATTACGCCCAGCCATTCTCGAGTGATGCCCGGACAAAAAAAGCGACATACGGACACGATGACACACACACACACACACACACAACACACAGGCAAAATTTTCTGAAGTCATTTTCGGCTTTCATGGGGTGTGAAACGTGAAGATATCGCAAAATTTTTCGATTCCGACAAATTTACAGACAAAAGTCTGATTTTATTAATATAGATAAATGCTATGTTAAAAATTTAGAAAGAGCAGGATGTTAACGCCATGTGTCTAGCGATTTATACCATAGTTAATAGGCATGAATTTATGTCATGGTGGAGCTACATATAAATTTATGTGCAATTCTGTGCAGTGGTTCCTGAAATACAGCTGGAACAAAATTTTTGTCACACACATGCACACAGGCACACAAACAGACTGTTTTTAAAAAGTAAAAATGATCAAATCGTATTTTAGACTTTTCCAAGCGTTAAATTCATCGCAAAGCGAAAGTGGAAAATTTTTATGAATTAAATACTTTCTTCAATAGAATATAGAAGAAAATAAATATATATATACGCAAAATAAAACATAAAAAGTTATGAGTTACTTAAAAATGTAAGGATAAAGTTTAACAATGATGTTTAGAACTGTTTGACCGTAAATTTATTATATATATATACACTAGCTGGAACCCGTCGAATGCGACGATCACTTTATTGACCGTAATGTTTCAAAAATCGTCGCATCATTATTTAAATGTATTTCATGTTAAAACATCTAATATAATTTACGACATTTCACTTAAAAAAAGAAAGTCAGAAAAATGCTTATAAATAGAAATACTATATATTACACCACTTTCTACAAAGTACTGTCAATGTGACGTCAAACTGACTCCAAATAAACAGATGATATCTTTTATTTTCTATTTCGTTTAATACTAAGACTATATGTTAGCTGATCCGTCCGGCGTTGCCCGGACCCATGATACCTTAAATGAACCTTAAATTTGCATTCTTTTATACCTTTAACTCGATTTTGTTTGAATTTCTGTTTTTAAATGACAGCATCTCGAAAAAAATAATCATCTGTAACAAAACAATTACTTCGAACTGAACGAAACTCTGCCTTGTGACCCCGGTGCCTGCGGCAGCGCATACGCGGGCCGCTAACAACATAAAAAAATTCCCAAAAATTAACCTGGAACCGAACGAACCCGCCCGGCAATGCCCAGGCCCGTGATAATAACCTTAAATGAACCTTAAATTTGTATGATTTTATATCTTTAACTCGATTTTGTATGAATTTCTATTTTAAATAAAAGCATTGCAAAAAAAAAAAAAAAAATCATCGTCTGTAACAAAAAAAACTAGTTGGCATAGGTGGACTCTGCTCAGTTCCCCATCATATTTATGTTCTCAGAAATTTCTAGTGCGAGACATATTATAATCATGTTAAAAGAAATGAATTTGACCAAAGCTTGATACAGTGACAGAATGAAATCCCCGCCTAATAGGCTATCCACCGTTCACTTCGATATATTTATCTTATTCTAATGTATTAATTTATTTTATCAGGGTCAATTCTGTTGTTTAGTTTTCATGCTACTATTTCCAATGCAATAAACCTCAAAATTCATATTTATATGAAAAATTTACAATTTCGCTATGTTGATAAAATCGTAATTTACGAAAATTTCCTAGTAGAATATTTGTATTCAATCATGTTCAAACAAATATCATAAACTTAATTTTGAAGTTGTCTAATGTATTTCGGATCCTCAAAATGGAAGTTTATGATCAATTTTGCCTTATTCTGACATGTTAAGTAAATCGTAAATTCCAAATAATTTACGAATTTTTTTTAATTGGAAAAATCATAGTCTATCATATTCATGCCAGTATCCTAAATAATATTTCGAAAGTGGTTTGACATCTTTACGCTGAAAATATCCCTCAAGATTGACGTTTTTGTGAAATTTTGCTCTATTCTGACATGTTAAGAAATTCGTAAATTTCCAATAACTTACGAAATCTTTATATTGGAAAATTCATAGTCATTAATATTCATGCCAGTGTCCTAAATAATATATCAAAAGTAGTCTGACATCTTAACGATGAAAATATCTCTCAAAATTGACGTTTATGTGAAATTTTGCCCTATAATGAGATGTTAAGAAATTCGTAAATTTCCAGTAACTTGCGAAATTTTCAAAGTAGCATATTTGTAGTTACTGATGTTCATTCCGGCATCAAAACTGATATTTTAAAACTGGTCTGACATTTTTACAGTAAAAAGTTTTCATTTAATGCACGTTTAAGTGAATTTTTGTCCTATTCTCCCATGTTAAGAAAATCGTAAATTTCTAATAACTTACGAAGTTTTTAAATTCGAATGTTGCAAAAGAATAGGGTTCTTACCAGTGTCGAAAGTAATATTTTAAAAGTGATCTGACCTCTCTGCGACAATTTGTTCTTGAGATATCGTGTACACAGACTAACAAACTAACGGACTGACCCACTAACAGACTAACAGACTTACAGACTTACAGACTAACAGACTAACAGACACCCTACAGACAGACACCATAGAAATTTTGTCATTTTCGGATTCCTCACACCTGAAAACGTGTAGAAAAGTCAAAAAACCGAGGTCGAAAATTTTCACGATTACTTAAGTTCCCCATACCTATAATATGATGGGGGAAAAAAAATTACCTCGAACGGAACGAAACTCTGCCTTGTGACCCTGGTGACTGCGGCAGCGCATACACGGGCCGCTAATACCATGAAAAAATTCCAAAAAATTTACCTGGAACGGAACGAACCCGCCCAGCATTGCCCGGGCCCATGATAATAACCTTAAATGCACCTTAAATTTGTATGGTTTTATGTCTTTAACTCGATTTGGTTTGAATTTCTATTTTTAAATGAAAACATATCACAAAAAAAAAAAAAAAAATAAAAATAAAATAAATAAATAAATAAATAAAAATAAAAATCATCTGTAACAAAAAAAGTCTCGAGTTCGTGACCCAGTGCCTGCGGCACGTATATACAAGCCGCTAATAACATGAAAAAAATCTCAAAAATTAACCTTGAACCAAACGAACCTCTGACTCGTGTTACCGCTGCCTGTGGCTGTGGCACCGTGTAGCAGGCATGCAACGCACACGCTGCAAAATCCACTTTCCTCCATCAGGGAGCGCAGTATGTTGTATACGAACATCACCAATCGCCTTGAATTTCCAAGACCTTTCAAATAAGGTGTCACATGGTGGTGTCAACTGCAAAATCATTTAGTTACACTTTCCACCCCCAGGGGTACAGCGTGTTCTATATGAACAACACCAACGGTCAGGAAATATCAAGACCTTTAAAATAGGGCCTACTACATAATCACCTAGTTCCAATTTTTAACCACCAGGGGGCGCACTATATTGTATACAAACATCCCCAATGAACATGAAATTTCAAGAACTTTATCAACAATCGCCTTGAATTTCGAAGACCTTTCAATTAAGGAGTCACATGGTGGTGTCAACTGCAAAATCCTTTAGTTGCACTTTCCACCACCAGAGGGCACAGTGTGTTGTTATCTTACGAACATCATCAACGGTCAGGAAATACAAAGACCTTTAAAATAAGGTGCAACCTGATAGGGCCTACTACAAAATCACCTAGTTCCATTTTTCACCGACAGAGGGCGCCCTATATTGTTTATAAACACCCCCAATCAACATGAAATTTCAAGACCTTTAAATAGGGTGCTACATGTGTGGGTCTTGAACGGATCTCCCTCTCAAACTAATTTCCCCCTTTCCCCCTCTTCAAATCTACATTCCCCCTCCCCCCCTTTAAAATTGAAAATTCCAAAATTGGAGATATTGATTTTTTAGCATTTGAGTCTAGTCCTCCCATGTACAATTTTTTCACCGTGATGTAATTTGGAGCTGAGTTATGCTCGCCAACGTATGTTTAATCCCTACCCCCCTAGGGTGGACCGTTCGACTTTTTTATATTTTTCTCTTTTCATAACATATTTACAGAAAAAGACCTTTTCTTAGACACCTCAACCAAGTTTTTACACCTAGCCGTTCTCTCAATTTAGTGTAGACAGACAAAAACATGTTTCAAATTAATATATAGATATAATTGACTATTATTTGTTCTCATTTATTTCTACTAGCAGGCTTTGCCCGCTTCGCTGGTCATTATATTGAAATGAATCCCCAAAACAGCATATCATTAATAATAATAAAATATCTTAAAAAAAAAAAAAAAAAAACATTAAAATCCATCAAAATCTAACTTTAAGTTCCTGCTACTTTCTGTCGCGGCATTCCCGCTCGTCAAAGTCGAGTCTGGAGCCCCAATGCCTTCGGCAGTCCCTTACCTGCTTTTTACTCCCCCTCCCTCGCGGTTACAGTTGAAAGGGCGGTAGGGTGGAATTTCATAAAATCCCTTTGTAGTGTGTGTTCAGTTCGATTTCCTCGTGTGTTGAGTACCCTTCTTCTAAAACCTTTTCCCTTCCCTCCCCCCTTAAAAATCCAAAATTCCAAAATCGCAGAAAATAATTTTTTTGTACTCAAGTCTGGTCTTTCCATCTGCAATTTCTTCACCGTTAAGTAATTTGGAGCCGAGTTAAGCCTTCTGCCCCCCAAGGGGGACGGGGGGGTATTTTGCAAAGTTCCGTCTTAGTTGGGGGTCAGGCTCCGAAAACCAACCTGGTCACTAAAATTTGTGACCCTATTTCCCACAGAATCGCCATGGCAGTGTTGAGTCAGTGAATCAGTGAGTTTACTCTTTTATATGTACAGATTTGTTTATATTTTTATGGACTACTTGGCTTAAGGTTGCTGTCACAAAAATAGAGTCCTTGGCGTAAAATGTCCTATCTACTTCAGTATTAAAATTAAAAATATACCCAGGATTATCAACTAATAAAGCTCTTTAATGCAGATCTTAATTAGCTTTCATTTTCTTATTATTTAATTTTGATAATAACGTTATGTTGCCATGTGCCTAAGCAAATTTAATATTTATTATTTTTTTTATTATTATTCGCGTGAAATATTCTTTGGCAACAATTAAAAATTAAAATAAATTATTTTAAAGTTTTATTTTAGAAGAAATATCTATATTATATATTAATTAAAAATTTACATTTTTTTTTCGGTGTAAATAGTAGCGTATGTCTTATTCCAGACTATCTATCTCTGTACAAAATTTCATCCAGATCCGTTTAGCCGTTGTGGCGTGATTGAGTAACAAACATCCATCCAAACTTTCGCATTTATAATATTAGTATAGATTAGTTATCATGTGCATGTGTTAGATTGAGTTATTTTGCTGTCAAATTGACAAAATTTTAATTTTGAATTTCAAAACTCTGTCGTTCTTGGCGCTTATTGTATTTGGTGATCAAAAACGTAATACGAAAATATACATGCCAGATGTATATTTTCGTAATATGCATTGTACGAAATATTGTTTCATATTATTCATTACTCTCTTAATGTAAGTTGTTAAATAACCATGATTTTTGAAAGGAATTAAATTATGTTCGCCAAATAATTTGGCGATATATTTTTTCTGCTAAGGATGACCGATATCAAATCTATTCCGCTGCAACATATTAGTATCTTATATCAGATACTTTATTTAGACATTTGAAAACAAATTTGACTTCAAATTATGATAGAATATTTATCATTTTCCTTTTCATTAGTATATTAGTTGAATATTTATTGTGTAAATATCATCTTTTGAAATGAAATGCTTGTGTTTCCAATCAAATATGGAAATTTGCCATTTTTTTTTTCCTAGATTTTTGAAATTAAAAATTCAAATTTTGTCAATTTTACAACAAAAATAACTTAATCTAACACATGGACATGATAATTAATACATACCTATACCTAAATATGGGGATTAAAATCGGGAAATAATTTTCCGCGATTTTTAATTTTTTTACAAAAAATCCAATGGACGTTTAACATAGGAAATATTTTTCTTGCATCCACGAACGGCCAGTGACGTCATCACTTCGCTTGCGTATTAGCACTTTATCAATGTGTAAAAGAAATTTTTAGTTCAAAATGACGTCAATTTTTGTGAGATGCATAATTTTTTTTTATATTTTTTATCGTTCACGTTTAGATAAAAGTATTTATTTTCCTGTTGAAAAAAATAAATAAATTCGTTTTTTTTTTTGGCAACAATTAAATTATGGATAAATATAAATGGCTAATATTTGCTATTATTAGCTTACAAAATTGCTATTTTATGCATAAAAATCGCAAAAACAAATTTTATTTTTCGGAATAAAAGGTAGCCAAATTTTTAAGTTAGGGTATAAGCTATCTCCATTACAAATTTCATCGAAATCCGTCGAGCAGTTTTAGCGTGAAACTCAGTCAAATAAATTCACGGACATTCACATTTATATATACTAGTGGTCGCCAAGTGTTCGAAATTCGACCATAATTAATTAAAATTATAAGTTTAAACATTATTAAGGTTCTATTGTCAAAGACTATACTTCTATAATCACAGATTTTGCCAAGGCTACACTGTTAATTTACCTAGTTTTTTCAAAAAATTATGTGTAATTAAACACATTGCAGGCACAATAACAATTATTAATGTTAAGTAATTAAGTGAATATTTCGTTCAAAAGGTGGCTCACCATCAACTGTACTAAATATTACTGCTACATCAGTTTGAACTGCATCATTGAAACGGCGTAGATCTAAATCATGATTTACTTTAATGAGCATACAAATTTCTTTATTTTGATTTTCAACTCTTTGACAATGATGTTTCATTGCAATGAATGACCGAACAAAAGGATTACTGCGTTCCAATTCGAGAGAAATTTCGCGCATTATGTTGTTGTTACATGTTTGATTAAAACGTTCTTGTAATCTATAATTGATAGCAGTGTCAACATCATAAAAATATAATTGCGCATAACATGG
The DNA here is from genome assembly GCA_963930645.1 of Salticus scenicus. Classification (NCBI taxonomy): domain Eukaryota; kingdom Metazoa; phylum Arthropoda; class Arachnida; order Araneae; family Salticidae; genus Salticus; species Salticus scenicus. Next base: position 200,933,204 of record OZ005661.1, read on the forward strand.
TGAACGACCATGTGCAGCAGTCATTGGACCCGATCTGTGATAAAAAACATCATGTATTTTGAAATGATACACTCCACTTGTAACTGCCTCGGATACTTGAGCTTCTGAGCTAACCATAGCAAATGATGAATTGTATTTGCGAATATTTTCAAAATAATTTTTTGACTTACTTTTTATTGAAGGTTCATTTGAAATAAGTCCATCATACAATGATTTAAAATATTCATTTTGACTTAAGGGCGGTAATATTGCTTTACCCTTATGACAACATGAAGTGAATGCAGTTCTGTCACCTAAAGTGACTTCAGATTCAAAATGTTTCGCATTGCAAAACCTGCATTCCAAATCCATTAATCCACAATCATAACTATAAAAAACTTTTGGAATGACATTTCGTGCACATTTAAATTTATCTGTCAAATTCACTTCTTCATTCTGTATAATATTAACACTATTTGTATTTTCATTACTATTATTATTATGTGTCCGCAAATATAGATTCCTTCTTCTTTGTCTCTCACTCCGATCCGTTAATGTTCTATGTCGAGGCATAATAAAAGTAGAAAAAAACTTTCATCGTCAGTAGAAAAAATCGTTATTTTTTTTTATTTTAGGTTGATTTCTTTAGAAACTGATCTATACAAATTGAATGAGTTGAGTTGAGTTGAGTTGATTAATTAGTATATATATAATGCAAAACTTGTGTGTTTTTAAAAAATATTAGCATTCTGCGATAACTCTTTCAGATGAAACTGGCTATTTAAAAAATAACTCATTGTTATTAACTTTTATTATTGTTATCAACGAGATATATAAAGTAGAGTGATAAATGGTAACCCTTGAGAAGGTCCAAGATGAGTCATGTGACATGCTCTCCTTTCACCTGCGTATTCGATGGTTCCCTTGGTAACAGCTTATTTTCAGTAAATTTCTATGGCAACGGTTTGGAGATTGTTCTTCGCATAAGTTATAAACGCCAATGTTTTTGTTTACTTACGTTGTTTAATATTCTTTTGTTCTAAATCATTTTGATTTTGATATTACTTCTCTTTTATTTCGTGTAGTTGAACTTTAACCGATAAAATACTTTAATAGGCGAAAAATTATTATTTGTTGTTAAATTTAGCTCTTTAAAAGTTTAACTTTTCTTTTATAAACACTTTTAAACTTTGTTGGGAAACGATGAAAAAAAAGGTATTTTATTATTTATTAAAATGTTAAATATGTGTAAAATTATTTTAAAAACAATTTAATTCGGTCATAGGACTGTCATGTTACCTAATAATAATGATAAATTGTCGAACTGATATTTTAAATGCCAAAATAGCGATAAAGGGCCAAACACAGCAACCTATTCGAGCATGTCACGTGATTCATCTTGAACCACGGAAAGTTAATGCTTCATCCATTGAATCAGCACTCTAATTTATATATCTCGTTGATTGTTATTAACATATTAACTTTTTATTATTAATTGAAATTTCAAAATTTTGGCAACAGTATAAAAAAATGAAAATGCTAATTTTAATCTGGAAATAAAACCCGATAATATAGGCTTTGAATTGCACCTTTGTCGTTTCACAAATGTTCCAATTTCTCGTCTTTGTCGTTGTATTTTTAAAAAATATTAGCATTCTGCACTTCTTCTCTATATAAACTGTAAGTGTGCGAAATTTCATAATCCTCCGTCCGCGCAATTTTCGTAAAAAGGGGTACAAAGTTTTTGCTTCACGTATTAATATATAGATTAACTTTTTATTATTAATTGAAATTTCAAAATTTTGGCAACAGTATAAAAAAATGAAAATGCTAATTTTAATCTGGAAATAAAACCCGATAATATAGGCTTTGAATTGCACCTTTGTCGTTTCACAAATGTTCCAATTTCTCGTCTTTGTCGTTGTATTTTTAAAAAATATTAGCATTCTGCACTTCTTCTCTATATAAACTGTAAGTGTGCGAAATTTCATAATCCTCCGTCCGCGCAATTTTCGTAAAAAGGGGTACAAAGTTTTTGCTTCACGTATTAATATATAGATATATAAGTTTATATATATATAAGATTTTATATATATATATATATATACATATATATATATATATATATATTTCTCTTTTTTCACAGTGTGCTTTTACCATAAGAAGGTGCAATACATTTCATAAAATCTAGAGCGGAGAAAAAAAAAGTATTACTATTTTATTCAATTGAGAATACCTCATAATCATGATAGATTAGCATCATTTTAAAACAATTAATTTAAACTCAAAAGTAAGGCGATGAGGAATTATTTCAAAGTTGACAACAGCTACTGTATACAATTTTAACATCAAAAATTGATGTTGAACAGTGTCTGTTATGTATTGTGTAAGTACATTTTCGGAGTATTTCATAATCTAGGCCATCTGTAGGATTTTTCTTCCGCGTTTAACTATGCCATAAATCAATTAACGTAATATCGGGATGCTGACTCTTTTTCAGTTTGTTTTAAACAAATACTTGTACAAGCATCAATAAAGCTGTATAAATTTGGAACGCAGACTGTTTGCCGTACTGTCTGGGCACATCTACAATGATTTATCGTTTCGTAAAAATACTACTACTACTAATAATAATAATGTATATTTAAAAGAAAGGGACGCTGATTACACAAAATCGAGCACGAAAATATGCTTTTTTTTTTTTTTTTTTTTAAGTTTAATATTTACTTGAAGGAAAGTTGTAGAATCTTATTTTTCCGACTTTTAAATCCCGTTGCGCATTGAGTGACAAACTGGCGACGTCTTTATCTTTTTCTAAAAAGATTACCCGCTTTTAAGGCGGGTGTTTGTACAGTAGAAAATGTTTGGAGTGGCTCTACTCGACTTTCCAAACATTAGGTAATTAACGTTTGTATAAATAAATTAATGTAGAAAAAGTCATTAAATACGCTGAGAAAAAAAATATACCGCCTTCATCTAGAATGAATAAATGGTCATTTTCTAAATGTTTAAACTAGAAATATAGATTTCCGAGCTATGTGTATACACTGTTAAAAAGGGTTTCTTAAAAATGAACTAAATTGTCTCAAAATAGCTCCGAAACAATATATACTTATATTCGAAATCGCATGTACTCATTTTTGAGTATATCGACATGCTCAAAAAATAGGGTTGACCAATAAGAATCCAAATATCCCCATGTTTCATATGTCAATATTCTCAAAAATGAGTACATGCGATTTCAAATATAAGTATATGTTGTTTCGGAGCCATTTTGAGACAATTTAGCTCATTTTTAAGAAACTATTTTTTAACAGTGTAAAGCACGCTAATAAACTGAATAGATGAAATGGTCGAGAATTTCTAGGCTACACATTTATAGAGGGTGAAACAATATTCTGAATATTCTGAATCTTTTGTATTACGAGAAATTCTCACTTAATTTTCAGAATTGGGTCATAAACTAAGATTATAGCGGCTCAAACCCGCCTCTTGTATTCACATTTATTTCGAGATGTTTTCAAATAGATTTGTCCTCGATAGTATAGGCAAACGCTCAAGAAAACTAATAGAGGTCTCTAGAATTCGCTTTCGAAGGAGACTAGAAATTTTTTTATAAGAGATTTATAAGGATGACATGGAATTATTTTTTCTAGAGCCACAATTCAGATTCTAGATGTCAGTTATAGAATTTTTTCTCTGTGTATTGGCGTGCCTTATACCCAAAGCTCGGAAATCTATATTTCTAGTTTAGAGATTTAGAAAAGGACCACCTATTCATTCTAGATGAAAGCGGTATATTTTTTTCTCAGTGTAAACAAAACAGAAAATTATAATAGGGTGTTTGCATATTTTTCTGGATAAAGAATGTTCTTAAGTTTAATGCTACCGCACTTTCAATAATTTGATCCCTTAAGCCATAGTGATAAAATAATTTTCGTTGTGTCCCTGTAAAATAAATAAATAAATAAATTCTCTAAAATTTATACAGTTCGTGCAACGGGGGGCTATAATACGTACTTAAATTTTAAGTTCATTCGAATAAGGAATTTATACGCTATACCACTACATTAAATAATTTGTGCCCATAGACCATAAAGATAAAGAATTTTTCTTTGTGTTTCTGCAAAAAACTATAAGTTCTACATTCACCAAAAATCTGTAGGGTTCGTGCTACGATGTTTATAACATACGTACCAACTTTCAGCAAAATTGATCAAAGCGTTTAGACGATATCTTGTTTGCTTACATTCATACACATATACATTCTCATGCATCACCGTAAAAATAACAAATATTAACTCATAGGACCTTAAAAACGTAATAAGCACCAAAATCGCAATATTGAATTTTTGCTATGATTACAATTACTTTCCTTATATATGTATATTTGGAGAGTAAAAATGGTAAAATTACTCGTTAAAAGCCAAGAAAAGTCTGCGAGCAAAAATACAATACTTACCACTTATTTTGCTTAATTTATATTTTTGAAATGCATCATCATCATAACACATTGATGAAAAATTCTACTAATTTACCAATAAAGACATCTCGTTAAATCCGTCTTTAGTGTATACCAAGTTTTTCATGTTTTTTTTTTTTTTGTGGTAGATGGTTTTACTGTATCAAGTGATAGAATTTCGTACAAAATTGGTGAAGCCTAGAAAACAAAATAGGGGAGAGTGGGGATGAATGGGACGTTTTCCATGTTTTTAACACGCTTTTATTAGCTTCACCTGTATGTATGTTTGCATGTATGTTTGTTTGTACGTTTGTAACCGCTCTGGGAACAAACAAAAATCTATATTGTAAAAAAATATATATATATTCCTGTGTGAACGCTGTAGTCGTGAGGTAAAGCACCGCGCTACGAACCTAATGGTCTAGCGTTCGAGCCCAGTCAGGGGAGATTTTTTAAACATGGTTTTTGTTTAATTCTAAGTTATTTTAATTAAAGATTTAAATGTATGTAAATATTATGGTGTGTCACTCACACGATTTTTTCTTACCCTGCATTTTAATACTAATATATATATTTAGTGCTTTTTAGTTCACATTTCTATAAAAGCGTGTTCTTTAATTTTTTAAAACTATAATATTATTACTAATAACGTTCACCATATGTAATTCTGAATTTTGTAACATTGCTCATAAGTGCACTTGAGTAATCAGTTACATATAAACATACTAACTTTTATAAAAAGTTATCATTTTTAATTAATAATAATTTTTTTACATGAATGTGCATTGTCCCATTCATCCCCACCGATGAGGATGAATAGGACATGATTGGGGATGAATAGGACAGGACTGGAATTAACAAAGAAAACAAAACAAAATGGAAAGTAAATAAATTTTTTAAGTTAAATTGGTTTATGCGATTTTATTACACACTATGAATTTACTGTAATTAACATAAACTGATGTATTGACTCAAGTTAACATCAAAAGACAAAAGTTCCTTGGTTCGCGCAGTTCCTAGTGCTTTAGGCTTTGGTCATTTAATCTAATAAGATCTAATCTAAAAATAAATAAATAAATAAGACACTAGAAAGAGATAAATCATTATAATAGAGTACGAATTATCCAGATAAAATTTTGTTTCCGACTAACCGGAAAAAATTCGCATTCTATTCTGCATTACATTAATAATTACCAGGATTTATTTAATTAGCTTGATTGAAATTGTGATTTTAATCAAATTATTACTAGTTTATTTATTTAATTTTTTTATATATTGATTTAAGTTGCATTGAATATTCTAACTTATAGTTTTTTAATCATAATTATTATTTAAAAAAAAAAAAAAAAAAAAAAAAAAAAAATCGAACAATTAATTTCAATCTATTTTCCTCTAAATCTATGCTACTTTTATAATTCCATGTTATAACTACTGAACCACAGGTTATAAAAATATCGAAAATCTATTTACGATTTGTTTTAATATAATTCTTGTGTACAATTTTAAATTAGCACATAGTGGGGAATGTGCCATTCATCCCCATTCAAACTGTCCCATTCTTTCCACCACCACATGATCCTATAAAACAGGAAATAGACTTAAGGAACAATAGTCAATATTCGTCTTAAATGTCACAAACACAATAAAAGATTATGCCTTTTCACCCTATAACAGTTATATTCACTTTAAGCAAATAGTTAATGTCTTAACTACTACTTAATTGAATCAGTAAAAACTTACTCTGGCAGCTCAAAACACACTTTAATTTTTTTCTACCCTTCTATGGATAGCCCAATTCTGAAACGACACTTGATGAATGATCTCAGCGCTGCCATACATCAGAAAAAATGTCAAGTTTCTGGTGCTTGCAAAACATAAAAATCTAGCTATTGTCCCATTCATCCTGCGTCCCATTCAAACCCACTCTCCCATACGTCTTATTTTTTACGGACTTTAAATGTAGGGATTTTCAGTTCAAACCGTATGTTGTTGCTTTTTTTTTTTTTTTTAGGTAGATTCCTTATGGGTAATGTACCTATTGCAATGCTTTTAATGATTCGACTTCTGGAAAATCTCTTCATCTCTTCACTGATCATAACCCCTAAAAACCAAAACCACCCTCCGTTCAAAAAACGCACAACAGTATTTTGTACATCTAAAAATTTAACAGTAATTTCGTTATGCTTCCTGCAGTATAAAAATATTAAAATATGCTTTAACTTAGTTTGGTATAGCCTTTAGAAAACTTTCTTCTATTTTTTTCTATTTAACAGAGCCATCTCTGGGTGGATAAACACAGCGTTTCAGTGTAACCGTACCATTTATTAAGTTTTGTTTTATTATACGGAATAGAAGTTGATGGACAGCTTTTCCAATCACAGGGAAAATTGTAGCATAGCAAGGCCACGTGTCGGCTGATTTAAATCACACTAAATCCGCATAGTGTTTCATAACAGACGTCTCACACATGAAGATCTGTGCATTTATACACAACAGAGGCTTAGATGTAGTCTTCTCTTGAACTGGAGAAATCGTAGCATACAAGAGCCATCTTTTGTGTGATATGCACCAAAAATGGAAAGGAACCATTTTATGTCAAGATGAAAGTAAATATAAATTTAAATAAAGTTTTGTGCTGAAAATGCCACAATTTTTGTTATAGATCTATAGGCAGACATTTTGTAAAAATGTTCGAATCGTGAACTGGACCTAGGGCCGGCGCAAGAGTACATGGCGCCCCTAGGCAAAGAAACATTTTGCGCCTCTTGTTAGAATTAATGCCCAATGTGAAAAAAAGGGGGTGTTATTAGATATATATATATATATATATGTATATATATATATATATAAAGGCGTTGTTAAAATGTACTTAATACACAAGCATTGCTAAACAAGGCACAAATAAGTATTTACATTTTTTTGGAAGGAAACGAGAAATAAAACTCATATTGCGCGAAAAAATTATGAAACATTTTCCAACGCGAAAATAAAATTTCATATAATCTTCATTCTTGGACGAGATCAGAAGATAGATGCAAATTAACATACTGGTTGGGGGCTTATATTATCTTTTGATTTTGTAGTAGCAAAGAAATGTCAGTTTACTAATAAAATTTTAGCATCACAGATAGCAATTTCAAGTAATTGTTATAAGTATTATTGTCCTAAGATTCTTTTAAATTCAAATTATTTTGAGCCATCTTTTATCAGAATAACAGCTAATTCACGTACCATGTAAGATAATAAGACTAGGTTTAGCAGAATACTATATATTATTACAAATACTATCGAATAAATATCCATTGTAGCATTAATAATAATAATGACCCTATTCTGTCAGGTACAATTCCGGTTAAACCGCTTCAAAACAGAGACTTTGGTAGCCTTTTTTTTTTTTTTTAACGCTATGTTATTTTATTTTTAATTAATCTGCATAAATGTTACATCATTAGAAAGATCTTTCAAAACTGAACATTTTTTGTGCTTACACTTTGTGCTTACTCCCTTTATCTCAATATGTAAAAAGATTTCAACGAAAGTTTATAACCAACATAACTACCATTGCAATTCTGAAATACCCATGGAGGATAAAATTAAAATGTAATATAAAATTCAATCATAAAAATTATAGGCTAACAGTTATTACATCATTTTCTTGCAATCATGATAATGTTCTTATCTAATCTGATATAAGCAAACAGTTGATTGTGACGTCATATTTATCAAATTAGTTAAAATAAATAAGGTTACAAATAAGGTACCTAAGGTTACTTCGTTACAAATATGGTATTTTTCATTTGGTACCTTATTTGTAACGAAGTTTTGATTAGATATTTTAGAATTAATTAAAATATGAAAATAATTTCAAAACTGGACATTTAAATTTATGATTGTTGCAAACCAGTTATTGTTATATATATATATATATATATATATATATATATATATACATTTTTTAGGACTGAGGGCCTATTAGTCTCAATCTGGGATTTTTGCGTTGTCGATTTCGATAGTGGGACATTCGTCGAAATCTAAAATTTATCGAAAATATAATTGAATAATTTGAAAGCGATGTTATAATTTGAAAAAAAAAAAAAAGAAAAAAAGAAAAACTAATAGTCTTCCGTCCTAAACTAAATTCTGCCTTTTCCAGAATTTCATCAAAATCTTTTTTTATTTTTATTTTTATTTTCATTTTTATTTTATTATTATTATTATTATTGAAAGAAAAAGAAAAGAAAATTAATAATAATCAGTATCGTTACAAGCGATATCGAACAAGTTTTTTTTTCATAATTTTGAATTAGGAAATAAAAAGTGCGCGTGAAATAATATGAAATAAAAATAAGTAAAAAAATGAATTTAATGATTTAATGTTTTTGTTTTTCGGGGGCTGCTCATGCATATAAAAAATGCGTATTAAAACGAGTCGAAGAAGGAAGCGAAATAAGTATTGAGTTATATTACGATATATACGATATATAATAGGATACGATATATCAGACCTATCGTCCAGGTTTAGTAGGCATTTTCGTTGAAAGAAATAGTTTGTTCGTTCGGTGAAACTTGCACATTAGTCCCGTGAGGTACAACTTTCACATTAGTCCCTTGAGGCACAACTTTCACTTTAGTCCCGTCAGGTACAACTTGCACATTAGTCCCCTTTAATTTTTATATATTTATTTTAAAAGAAAATAATGTTATTGGTTTTTATAATTAATAAATTAGTGAAATTTTGGGATTTTAATCTTTTTTTAGGACTGAGAACTATTAGCCTCAATCTGCGGATTTTTACGATACCAGTTTTACGGTAGTTGGACATTTATCGAAATCTAAAATTTATCGAAAATATAATTGAATAATTTGAAAAGCAATGTTATAATTTGAAAAAAAGAAGGAAAAAAAAAAAAAAAAAAAAAACTAATAGTTCTCCGTCCCGAACTAAACTCTGCTTTTGCCAGAATTTCATTAAAATATTTTTTTTTTTTTTTTTAAGAAATTTGATTATGCATATAAAAATTACTTATTAAAATAAGTCGAAAAAGGAAGCGAAAAAAGTACTGAGTTATCTTCTATATTAATAAAATCAGACTTTTGTCTGTAAATTTGTCGGAATCCAAAAATGTGCGATATCTTCACGTTTCACAAACCATGAAAGCCGAAAATGACTTCAGAAAATTTAGCCTGTGTGTGTGTGTGTGTGTGTGTGTCATCGTGTCCGAATGTCGCTTTTTTTGTCCGGGCATCACTTGAGAACGGCTGGACGGAATTCAACGGCGCTTGGCAGGAATTTAGGTCTTCACCCAACTTAAAATTATATCTATCAACTTTTCAGAAATTCCCCTCCCCGTCCCCCCCCTATGGGGTAAAAGACTAAAACACGTTTGTCCGGGCATCATTCGAGAACGGCTGGACGGCATTCAACGGCGCTTGGCAGAAACTTAGGTCTTCATCTAACTTGAAATTATATCTATAGAAATTTTCAAAATTATGATTAGTGTTTAAATTGTGTGTAAAAAACGCCTGCGCATGCGCCATAAATATTTTTTCACTAAAACGCTTTGAATGGAAAAATAAAATATAAAAATAAATTTTTAAGTCAAAGACTTTTTTATTCACGTGATTCGCACTACAAATTATGAAAAGATTGAAATGAAGTGTTGCCATCTAAGTTTCATACTTTTGTTAATTTTAAAAAATCTAATTGTCGTATCAAAAAACTGTTTACACCCTAAGATTCAGAAAAATCACCACTTTCATTTGGTACTGAATTTGTAAGTATAGGTCTGATACTTCTAATTTATTTTTCCCTTTTTACGTTTTTCCGTTGCCACTTAAATTTCATACTTTAGTTATTTTTTTAAAATCTAATTGTCGCATCGAAAAACTGTTTGCACCCCTGGATTCAGAAAAATCGCCCCTTTCATTTGGTATCAAATTTATAAATATAGGTCTGATATTTCTAATTTATTTTACCCTTTTTCCGTTTTTAACCCAGATTCGGTAAAAGGTTTTATATTTATATATAGGCATTTATATATTTTTTTTATTTTCCAGAAATAAAATGAAATATTTTTAATTTCACGTGAATAATAAAAATTAGAGAGGAAAATACCTACAAAAGTTGGTGATTTTTTTTTTTTTTTTTTAATGAGGAATTTGCACGTGGATAAATATTTTCATGGAAATATTTGGCATTCCCCACTAAAAATAATCTCAAGATATTCTGCAGGTATTTTTAGAAAAAATTTACAGAATATCTTAAGTTATTTGGCCCATTCTTAAGACAGTTTACAAAATTTCTTTAAAATGTCTTTAAAATTTCTTAAGATATTTTATAGAAAAAGATAAATCTTCAAAATATTTTTAAATATTTGAAGATAATCTTAAGAAAATACTATTTTCTCAAGAATATCTTCAGATTATTTTTAGTGGGGTTAGTTTAATATTTTTATTTAATTAAGCAGTACTTTTCTTTCCTGCAGTAAAACAAAATTTTTTGTTGTTATTATGTACCTTATGAGGTTTTTTTTATGATCTCCTCTTAATTGTAAATGATTATAATTTGGATTTTATCAAGATTTTTTATTTTTATTTTGTAAATATCAGAAAAGAGTTTTTATTTTATTTTATTATTTTATTTTCTTATTTTACTTTACTTTATTTATTTATTTATTTTGTGTATGGAACATCTTTAGTATTGGATCCCTTTGGCACAATTTGAAATTCGGAACCAATGTAGCTTGGACGTTTCTCGCCAAGATCTTTAATTGCACAATTGAGATAGCCAATATTGCCACAATTGAGATAGCCCGTGCGTTTTGTATTTATTTATTTATAATATTTTCTATTAAAGACTTCTGTGGTCACGAAATTTGGTGCGTAAATTGTTTGTTTGCATCCGGCACTTATTGTAACTGGATTTCACGAAATTCGAATTCCCCCCCCCTTCTCGGAGTCGGAGGGCAATAAACGGTATAAATTCAGTATAACCCCAGAGCTGAATTTGGGGATTTTTATTTGGCGCAGTTTTGAAGGATAACGATGTTGTTCTGGACTGTTTGCGATATAATATGGCAGCCTAATATGTTGTTTATTTTTGATTTATGATTTTATGTTTTATGATTTCTGATTTAGATTATGATTTTATCATTTACTAGCTGGCTTTCCCGCTTCGCTGGACGGTAAACTTAAATGATTTGTGAAAATGCCATATCTTTATTAATAACCTAAGTTCTCGCTGTGATTGGTAGAGGTTTTCTCGCTCCCAATGTTAGGAGTCTGGGTCCCCACTGTCTTCGGCACAACTTACCCACTTCTTACTTCCCCACTCTCAGCGGGTGAGTTCGAAGTTTTGCAAAATCCCACTAATGTACATAATGCGTACACTTAATCAATATCCACACACCAAAATTCGCCCTTCTAAGATAATTCAAAGCGAATTCAAACGGAAAAACATGTTCTTACACATGTTTATTGCCCTCCGACTCCGAGAAGGGGGGGGGGGGATTTCGAATTTCGTGAAATGCAGTTACAATAAGTGCCGGATGCATACAAACAATTTATACACCAAATTTCGTGACCACAGAAGTCTTTAATAGACAGTATTATAAATAAATAAATACAAAAAGCACAGCTTAAGTATCGGAACCTATGGTGACTTTAAATATTTTAAGCCATTTTTGCGATGAACTGAATTGGCTATCTCAATTGTGCAATTAAAGATCTTGGCGAGAAACGTCCGAGCTACTTCGGTGCCGAATTTCAAATTTTGCCAAAGGGATCCAATACTAAAGCTGTTCCATATCGAATCTGGGTTGAAAACGGAAAAAGGGTAAAATAAATTAGAAATATCAGACCTATATTTATAAATGTGATACCGAATGAAAGGGGCGATTTTGCTGAATCCAGGGGTTCAAACAGTTTTCGATGCGACAATTAGATTTTTAAAAAATAACTAAAGTATGAAATTTAAGTGGAAACGGAAAAACGGATAAAGGGGAAAATAAATTAGAAATATCAGACCTATCATTACAAATTCAGTACCAAATCAAAGAGGTGATTTTTCTGAATCCTGGGGTGTAAACAGTTTTTCGATACGAGAATTAGATTTTATAAAATTAACTAAAGTATGAAACTTAGATGGCAACACTTCATTTCAATCTTTTCATAATTTGTAGTAAAAATCACGCGAATACAAATGTCTTTGACTTAAAAATTTATTTTTATATTTTACTAGCAGGCTTTGCCCGCTTCGCTGGACATTAAATTTAAATGAGTTGTCATTAATCTTTAATAACATAAGTTCTCGCTGTGATTGGTAGAGGTTTTCTCGCTCGCAACGTGAAGAGTCTGGGTCCCCACTGTCTTCGGCACAACTTACCCACTTCTTACTTCCCCTTCCTCAGAAGGTGAGTTCGAAGTTTTGTAAAATCCCACTAATGTACATAATGCGTACACTTAATCAATATCCACACACAAAATTTCGCCATTCTAAGATAATTCAAAGCGAAATCAAACGGAAAAACGTGTTTTTACACATGCTTATTGCCCTCCGACTCCGAGAAGGTGGTGGTGGTGGGGGGGGGGGATTTCGAATTTCGTAAAATCCCGTTAAAATAAGTGCCGGTTGCATACAAACAATTTTTTCACAAAATTTCGTGACCACAGAAGTCTTTAATAGAAAATATTATAAAAAAAAAAAAAAAGTAAGTAAAGAAAATATATAGACACGACAATATTTCATTATTTAAAACATGAAAATCTGACATTGACAGATTTTAATTTAGTGCCAGAGGCCTACTGCTAAACTTGTTAATATCGACAAATTCTTCTTTAGTTAATTCGTGACGATCTAAATTCCATGATAAAGTTTTCATTAAATCAAATCAATGTGTTTCAGCTGCAGATACTGTAACAAATAACGTTGGAAGTCCAAACTGTCTTATAGCCGCAAAACAACGTTTTTTCTCTTTTTCCCAATGAGGGGGAGGTGTGCCTTGGGGGGGACTCATGTCAAAGGTGTGCCTTGGGGGGGGACTCATGTCAAAGTTGTATCTTGGGGGGACTCATGTCAAAGTTGGGCCTTGGGGGGACTCATGTCAAAGTTGGGCCTGGGGGGGACACATGTCAAAGTTGGGCCTTGGGGGGACTTATGTCAAAGTTGTACCTTGGGGGGGACTCATGTCAAAGTTGGGCCTGGGGGGGGACTCATGTCAAAGTTGGGCCTTGGGGGGGACTTCATTCAATAAATCCCCATTCAATAAACCGACTGAAATAGGCCCTTAGCACTATTAAGAGTGACGTATAAAAATTCGACAACGCTGTACCGACTGAAATAGGGGTACCTTGGGGGGGACTCATGTCAAAGTTGGGCCTTGGGGGGACTTCATTCAATAAATCCCCATTCAATAAACCGACTGAAATAGGCCCTTAGCACTATTAAGAGTGACCTATAAAAATTCGACAACGCTGTACCGACTGAAATAGGGGTACCTTGGGGGGGGGACACATGTCAAAGTTGGGCCTGGGGGGGACTCATGTCAAAGTTGTGCCTTGGGGGGACTTCATTCAATAAATCCCCATTCAATAAACCGACTGAAATAGGCCCTTAGCACTAATTAAGAGTGACCTATAAAAATTCGACAACGCTGTACCGACTGAAATAGGGGTACCTTGGTGGGGGACTCATGTCAAAGTTGTGCCTTGGGGGGACTTCATTCAATAAACAGACTGAAATAGGTCATTAGCACTATTAAGAGTGACCTATAAAAAGTCGACAACGCTGTACCGACTGAAATAGGGGTACCTTGGGGGGGGGGGGGACTCATGTCAAAGTTGTGCCTGGAGGGGACTCATGTCAAATTTGTGCCTTGGGGGGACTTCATTCAATAAGTCCTCATTTAATAAACCGACTGAAATGGGCCTCTAGCACTAATTAAGCGTGACTTATAAAAATTCGACAACTGTACCGACTGAAATAGGCCTCTAGCACTAATAAATACAAAAAGCATAGCTTTAGTATGGGAACCCTTTGGTGACTTTAAATATTTTAAGCCATTTTTGAGATGAACTGAATTTGCTATCTCAATTGTGCAATTAAAGATCTTGGCGAGAAACGTCAGAACTACTTCGGAGCCAAATTTCAAATTTTGCCAAAGGGATCCAATAGTAAAGCTGTTCCATACCGAATCTGGGTTGTAAACGGAAAAAGGGTAAAATAAATTAGAAATATCAGACCTATATTTATAAATTTGATATCAAATAAAAGGGGCGAGTTTTCTGAATCCAGGGGTGCAAACAGAATTTCGATGCGACAATTAGATTTTTAAAAAGTAACTAAAGTATGAAATTTAAGTGGCAACGGAAAAACGGAAAAAGGGGAAAATAAATTAGAAATATCAGACCTATCGTTACAAATTCTGTACCAAATGAAAGGGGTGATTTTTCTGAATCCTGTTGTGTAAACAGTTTTTCGATACGACAATCAGATTTTTTAAAATTAACTAAAATATGAAACTCAGATGGCAACACATCATTTCAATCTTTTCATAATTTGTAGTGCGAATCACGCGAATAAAAAAGTCTTTAACTTAAAAATTTATTTTTATATTTTATTTTTCCATTCAAAGCGTTTTAGTGAAAAAATATTTATGGCGCATGCGCAGGCGTTTTTTACCCACAATTTTAACACTATTCATAATTTTGAAAATTTCTATAGATGTAATTTCAAGTTGGGTGAAGACCTAAGTTCCTGCCAAGAGCCGTTGAATTCCGTCCAGCCGTTCTCGAGTGATGCCCGGACAAACGTGTTTTAGTCTTTTACCCCCTAGGGGGGAACGGGGGGGAATTTCTGAAAAGTTGATAGATATAATTTTAAGTTGGGTGAAGACCTAAATTCCTGCCAAGCGTCGTTGAATTCCGTCCAGCCGTTCCCGAGTGATGTCCGGACAGAAAAAGCGACATTCGGACACGATGACACACACACAGACACACACACACACACACACAGTCTCGCGTAAGGTGGAAACCGAGGACTCGGTGCGCAAACCGCCAAACCGAGGACCTATTTTGACTGTCGAAATAATTTAACAAATTTAATATTTTTTCGAAATTATGTATAGAAATTGAATTTATATTGCAATGGGAACGTCCATATTAAGATAGTTTGATTATTTAGCGTATGTACTTTTACCGGTAACCGAGGACCTAGAAAACTGTACGTCAAACCGAGGACCTGCAAATAAAGTTTTTAATATTGCAAAAACTAGTTGCAGTTATAAGCTTATTGAAATAATTTTACTGTGTTTTATTGAAAAATTAAATCTACAAGTGGAATATTCTTCGGTTACTTATTTCAAATATTTTATATGTATTTTAAATAATTATCAATTAATTTAGTATACAAAATATTTCGTAATATTCATCCTTAAATTATGATCGTACAGTGATTAACAAAACAATTCATTGTTGATAGTACAAAAGATAAATTTCTTTAATAATTAAATATTTTAAATTATGCTGTTTTAAAGGCATTTGAATATATTTATCTCAATAAATGTAAAGTTTTTACAGAATAAAAATTTATTGTAATTTTCCAAAATAGGAAATAAAATATTTTAATGAATCTTGGATGAAAAAGAGCACATTTTTAAAAAGATTTTCCAGGTTTGTATAATTTTTAACGGTGCAGCATACAAGTCTTTCCTTACTTTTAATTAATTTTTGAATTAATAAGGTAATATTTTATTGCGTTCATATAATTTAAAAGCTATATTCAATAAACTATTTTTTTTATTATTTTAAGAATAATTGATAATTAAGACATAATAAAATAGATAATTAAAACATATTAATAATTGATAATAAACACATTTATTATTGTCTTAATTTTTGTGGGTTTTTCTTTCCTTTAATTATTAAATTTCTATAGAAAATTTAATATGTAAATTAGTATTTTATAACACACCTTTAAATTAAAATATCAAAGATAAATTTTAAATATGTAGTTTGATTACTGAATTATGGCAAATAAAAATTCTTTTCATATTTGTGTAAAAATACACTCAAAATCAGGTATGTTAAAAAGTCCTCGAAGACAGTATATTAAAATGTCCTCGTTTGCATGTACGTTAACATGTCCTCGAAGGTAGGTGTGTTCACATGTCCTCGTTTGCATGTAGGTTAACATGTCCTCGTTTGCATGTAGGTTGCATGTCCTCGAAAGCAGGTGTGTAAAAATGTCCCCGTTCGCATGTGTTTAAAATGTCCTCGAATGCATGTGTGTTAAAAGTCCTCGTTTGCATGTGGGTTAACATGTCCTCGAAAGCAGGTGTGTAAAAATGTCCTCGGAGGCCTGTGTGTTTAAAGTCCTCGAAGGCAGGTGTGTTTCAAAGTCCTCGAAGGCAAGTGTGTTACAAAGTCCTCGAAGGCAGGTGTGTTAAAATGTCCTCGTTTGCATGTGTGTTAAACGTCCTCAAAAGCAGGTGTGTTATAAGGTCCTCGAAGGCAGGTGTGTTAAAATGTCCACGAAAGCAGGTGTGTTAAAAAGTACTCGTTCGCATGTGTTTAAAATGTTCTTAAATTCAGGTGTGATAAAAATTCCTTATTTACAGGGGCGTTACATTATTGTCAGATATAGTTGCGTAAAAAAATATTCCGTTGTCCGATTTGTTGAAGGCTATTCATGCAATGAAATTTATTTTATTTTATATTGATATGTTTGTATGTGATAAGACACACATGAAAACTTCCTAATTGAAAATATTCGTTCTATTATTTTATTAGATTATACAACTGAAAATATAATATTTTCTAAATTTTAGCTCTTATAAAATAATTGTTTATTAAAATATACCAGCTCTTCCTAATTTAAAATATTAGTTCTAAGTAAACTATTAGTCATAAATTTTTGTGGCTTACTCAAATATTTTTTGTTCACTTTTTTATAATTATATTTATATTATTTATTTTTTAATTCGTATGTTATGTCTTTGTAACCCTTTCTATAGAAATGTGTGCGCTTTGGAGCTCTAAACAATAAAAAGGTTTACTTACATTTTTATTTTGATTCATTGAAAAGTTATACACTTTTCGTTTTTCGTTTTATATATATATTTCTGAAATATATCTTTATCGTTTTCTTCATACCTGGGAACGTATAACCCCTCGGGGTGAAATATTTTGATATGGATACCTATCAAAAAAACTCGTCAGTGACTTTGATGTGAATAATTAAATCACATATCTATGATAATGTGAAATAAATTTATAGAATTTTCTTGTTAAAAAAAAAAAAAAAAAAAAAAAACTAGCATGCTATGGGTACTAAAAAAATTCTTCTATATTTGTTTTTAATATATATTTACCCAGTATATGTCAGTTAGAAAAATTATTATTTTTCAAAATAATTTTTCATGTTCGTATGATTTGCTCTCCACTCCATAGCCTTAGGCATATACATATATACGCACGTGTGTGTGTGTGTGTGTGTTATTCTTATTCACTTATCCTCATACAAAAATAACACCATAATAAAATTATTTTAATAAAATAATAAACATATATACAGTGAAGCACCGTTTATACGTCTTTCAAGATACTAACGTAAAAGGATTTATAAATGAAAAGACTTATAATCGAAATTTTAATATTTGATTACTATTTAACAATTTAATGACACTTAAACAAAATTTATGTGAAAATACTAATTAATAATGTTTCATAATTTAGTAAATGTATATCTTACTTTTTTAAAGACAAAATTAATTAATAAAAAAAAAAAAAAAAAGAGTTATTTTAAGTGAGAAAAATACTATTAATGCATGACTGGGTGCTAATTACATATATCATATAATGAGTATTAAATTACATATCTTAAGATTTATTTTAACCTATTTTGAATATTAATTATATATATTGCGTATCTTTAATAATGAGCATAGGATTTCTGTCCGTACAAATAGTTATTTAATAACATTAAAAATCTTTACTATACGTCTGATTTGCTGCTTGTCCATGAGTATAAAACATTCTACTGTGAATTCAGTTGACTTTTTGATCATTATTCTTCGATCTTTCCTGTGTCCTCCATTTAAGATGCTTTCTATGAAAAAAAACTGACTTATTTAGAATGAAAAATAATGACAGGTCGAGAAATTTTGCGAATTTTAGTAAAGTGCAAAAGACGTATAACTGATATTAGCGGCGTATAAATAAAGAAATTTTGTATTAAATGAATAAGAATGAATCGGAGCTTCACTAAAGGGACGTATAAACGATATTTTACTGTATATATATATATATATATATATATATATATATATATTTAACAAACCATAAAATTTATTAAATTAAAATTAACGTAAATACGTTATGGAATGTGTAATGTGTGGTGAATTATTAGTGTTTTGCCATCGTCTCATACAATTGCCTATAAAATACTTTTTATAGATTCCTATTGAAATATGAATTGTTAAAATCATGGATCCATTAAAAATAAATTAAGCAAAGAATACATGCAATAGTTAACCAGTTACTTTGTTGGCATATGTGTGTATCTGTGGTTATCTATTTGTCAGTCTATACTTCGTTCTTATTCTTTTCATTTTAATCAAATAAAATGTATATATATTGTTTTACTCTGATACTGTTATTAGCATCTTAATTTCACCCTTTAAGTGTTTGGTCCCCAAACAGCTCAAGTTTATACCATAGACCAGTAAATATAAGACTTGATTAAATTTCGGTTTATTGATTCATGAGATGCAACGTCCATACAAAGTTATATATAGACCTTTATTTATTTATTTTTCAGTTTGAATTTATTATCCTTTATATTATTTTTTATGTAATTAATATTATATTTTTTAAAGCTAAATTTTCTTTTCTATTGAATGTAATTGACGGAAGTTCTCTGATACATTTTAATTATGTCGACTGACACGTTTCAGGAAGTAAAATCCATTTTTATTATCCACACTGTAAGCAAAATATTAATATTAATAATGACCATCTTCTGTCAGGTACGATTCCGGCTTAGACTGCTTCAAAACAGAGACTTTTGGTAGCCATTTTTCCCCTTAGAAATGCTTTGTATTTTTATTTTTATTTTTATTTTTATTTTTATTTTTATTTTTATTTTTTAATCTGCATAAATGTTGCATCATTAGAAAGATCTTTCAAAACTGAACATTTTTTGTGCTTGCACTTTCCCCTTAATCTCAATATGTAAAAAGATTTCAACGAAAGTTTATAACTACCATTGCAATTCTAAAATACCCATGGAGGATAAAATTAAAATGTAATATAAAATTCAATCATAAAAATTATGGGCCAATAGTTATTACATCATTTTCTTGCAATCATGATAATGTACTTATCTGATATAAACAAACAGTTGATTGTGACGTCATATTTATCAAATCAGTTAAAGTAAGTAAGGTTTCAAATAAGGTACCTAAGGTTACTTCGCTACAAATGTGGTACCTTTCATTTGGTACCTTATTTGTAACGAAGTTTTGATTACATATTTTAGAATTAATTCAAATATGAAAATAATTTCAAAATTGGACATTTAAATTTTTGATTGTTGCCAAAACAATTTACCAGTTATTGATATATATCTTTATATATATATATTTCTTTTGTGCGTGTGTATGTCACTGAACTCCTCCTAAACGGCTGGACCGAGTTTAATGAAATTTTTTGTGTGTCTTCAGTTGGATTCGAGAATGGTTTAGATTTACAATTCAGTCCAATTTAAATTGTTTATTTAATTGATTTATCACTTATAAATTGTTGTTGATTTTGGAATGTTTCACATTGGATCCGGCTGCGCTACGATCCGGCTGCGCTACGCAGACTGCGCTACGATCGTAGTATCGAATATTCAATAATACGCAAGCGAAGTGATGACGTCACTGGCCGTCCGTGGATGCAAGAAAAATATTTCCTATGTTAATCGCCCATTGGATTTTGCTGTAAAATTGATAAAATTTGAATTTTTAATCTCAAAACTCTGTCATCCTTGGCGGAAAAAAAATATCGGCATATCATCTGGCGAACATATTTAACTTCTTTCAAAAATAATTGTTATTTTAACAACTTATATTAAAAGAGTAATGAATAATATGAAACAATTTCGTACAATACATATTACGAAAATATACATCTGGCATGTATATTTTCGTATTACGTTTTTGATCGCCAAATACAAAAAGCGCCAAGGAAGACAGAGTTTTGAAATTTATTTATTTATTTTTTTTTTTTTTTTCAATTTGAGAGCAAAATAACTCAATCTAACACATGCATACGATAACTAATACATATCTATACCCAAATACGGGGATTAAAATCGAGAAATAATTTTCCTCGATTTTTAATAATTTTTTATAAAAAATCCAATGGGAGATTAACATAGGAAATCTTTTTCTTGCATCCACTAACGGTCAGTGACGTCACAATTTGCTTGCGTATATTCTATTGTAATTCCAGTTTGTCCCGACAGTTGGTGCTGAGATCAAATTCAAGAAAATATTTTGTAACTTCGTGTTATTATTGTTATACAAAAAATTGTGTCCTAATTGAAATATTACATCAAGATGTAATTAGTGTTTGAAGAGTTTTGAAGTGTGCATAAAAAACTATACATTTTGCAAATTTAGTGCGGAATTGGAGTGAGTATTTTATGTAATTTTCTATCAAATTTACACGCGCATTGATTAACAACCACCCTAACCTACAAATTTATTTGTGTAGCTAATTTATTATATTTTATTTATTTATTTTTGAATGGATCACCTTTAGTATCGGATCCCTTTGGCAAAATTTGAAATTTGGCACCGAAGTAGCTCGGACGCTTCTCGCAAGATCTTTAGTTCCACAATTGAGATAACCATTTCAATTCATCGCAAAAATGGCTTAAAATATTTAAAGTCACTAATGGGGTCCCATACTTTTGTGCGTGTGTATTTCACTGATATTTTATTTTATTTTATTTTTTGTATGGAAAATTTGGCACCAATGTAGCTCGGACGCTTTTCGCCAAGATCTTTATTTCCACAATTGAGATAGCCATTTCAATTCATCGCAAAAATGGCTAAAAATATTTAAAGTCACCAATGGGGTGCCATACTTTTGTGCGTGTGTATGTCACTGATTTTTTTTTTTTTTTTTTTTTTTTTTTTTTTGTATAGAACACGTTTAGTATCGGATCACATTGGCAAAATTTGAAATTTGACACCGAAGTAGCTCGAACGCTTCTCGCCAAGATCTTTAGTTCCGCAATTGAGATAGCCATTTCAATTCATCGCAAAAATGGCTTAAAATATTTAAAGTCACCAAAGGGGTCCCATACTTTTGTGCGTGTGTATGTCACTGAACTCCTCCTAAACGGCTGGACCGATTTTAATGAATTTTTTTTGTGTGTCTTCAGGTGGATTTGAGAATGGTTTAGATTTACAATTGAGTCCAATTTAAATTGTTTATTTAA
Source organism: Salticus scenicus (assembly GCA_963930645.1). Classification (NCBI taxonomy): domain Eukaryota; kingdom Metazoa; phylum Arthropoda; class Arachnida; order Araneae; family Salticidae; genus Salticus; species Salticus scenicus. The sequence continues at coordinate 200,955,136 of OZ005661.1, forward strand.
TTGTTAATTATGTCTTTTAAGTTATAATCGGAATTCACAGTCACCGTTCACAGCGCTCCATACCTGTTTCACTTATATACCACATCCTTACACACTTACAATAAGTTAGTTATTTTTTTCTATCAAAATATTCTCTAGAAATAATTTATATGGCAAAACAACGTTTGCTGGGTCAGCTAGTATATATATATATATATATATATATATATATATATATTTTTTTTTTTTTTTTTTTTTTTTTTTGAGGGGGGGGGGGCATAAGATGAAATAATGTTTTCACGCGAAAAATTTAAAATTAAAAAATATTAAATTTGCCCATGCATATAAAAAATAATTATTAAAACGTGTCGAAGAAGGAAGCAAAATAAGTAAGTTATATTACGGTAAATACGATAGATAATATGATACGTTATATTAGACCTATCGTCCTCTGTTAGTAGGTATTTTCGTTAAAAGATCGTTCGGTGCAACTTGCACATTAGTCCCGTCAGGTACAACTTGCATATTAGTCCCGTCAGGTGCAACTTGCGCATTAGTCCCCTTTAAACATAGTGTCCAGCAAAGGAGGCAAAGCATTCGTTGATTCACTACCTTAATTGATTTCATGTTCCGTCATTTTTGACGGGGTTATATACATGTAGTATGTATATATATATGTAGAATCTTGGCTGGGCGTCTAGGGGTGGGGCAATGATGAGTTGCGACTTAGATGACTACACATTTATTAGGTAACACACATACAACGCAAGATACACAAAGAAAATATGATAATAGAAGAATTTGCATAATTATCCAACAGCTGGTTTCGAGGCTTAGCACATCACAAACTTTCTACATCAGTATAACCGTAACAAAACAGCTTTTAAGCAGCTACTCGTACTTATATACACAAAAACACCTACGCGTGCTATCAAATAGTGAAAATGAAGTAATGAGCCCTCCATGGCTCTACACACTTATTAAGAGCACAACAAGCTCTAATTAGGAGAAAATGAGCATGTCAGCCTTCGCGCTGACGGTCTCAACCGATCTCCACTGCAGCCAGATCTCAACTGACTTCCGTTCGTCATCTCGTTCAAAGATAAGCATCAGAGGCAGCGCCATCTGTTGGCTGTGCAAGGAACTTCCCACAACGCTCTGCCATTCTGATGTGCGGTGACCTCACCGTAAACCAGCCTGGGATACTAAAGGATATCTGCAAAATACAATTAAAAGAAACAAAAAAAAAAAAAAAAAAAAAGAGAAACAGACATTAAAAAAAATTATGTACATAAAAATTCACAGTTAACTTTTTCTTTAAAGTTCATCAGTCCATAGTATTGGATTTTAGCTTAGTTTGTGGACCATAATTTCATATGGTCTGCAGAAGTACTAGTATGTATAGGTCCTTCGTGATCACCTATCTTCTCGACTTCATATCTGTCTTTGGTCTTTACTCGCACAACTTTATAAGGACCTAAGAATTTTGGTCTTAGTTTCATGCCGGTTCCAAACTGAGTTCGCTGGATGGCAACTAGATCATTAATTTTATATATGTGGGCTTTCTTTCTCTTCTTGTTGTAACATCGGCGATTTTCTTCCTGAATCTTAAGAATGTTTTTTCTTGCTTCTTCACGAATGGTGTTAAGATTATCAAGCATGGAATTTATCCTTTCCTCTTCGAGGAGTTCTAGTATTCTCTTTTCTTCTTTCCTTCTCATTGTTACTCCAGTGAGTAATTCGAACGGAGTTCTTTTGGTACTTCTTGATACGGTGGAATTAATAGTCCTCTGGACAGCCTCAACAAACTTGTACCACTTGTTAGGGTCATTTATACATAACTTGGATAATACAGGAATGATTGTTCGATGAAGTCTCTCAATTTGACCATTCCCTCTTGGGATTCCGGTTGTGATGGTGTCATGTTCGATTCCCTCGAATACACAGTAATCTGCAAATTCCTTCGATATGAACGCAGTTTCACGATCAGATATTATTCTTGCGGGGTTACCAAAAATAGCAGCTTGCTGTTTTAATTTTTGCAAGGCGTCTGCTGAAGAAGTTGATTTCACCGGATATAGCCACGAAAATTTACTAAATCCATCGATGACAGTGAAAATGTGATTATACTTTTTATTAGTGGTCGGTAAAGGACCCACAAAATCGATATGATACGTAGATAATGGTATATCTCCTTTAGGGTTAGGGTTCAAAAAACCTTCTCCTTTTCCCTGTTTCTTATTTACAAGTATACATTCTACACAACTTTTTACAACATTATCTATGCATTTTTTCATATTAGGAAAGTAATATTCGCGTTTAACTAACTCTTCAGTTTTATTAGCCGAAAAATGTCCTAAGGCATGACATTTCTTTACGACCTCAATTTGCATGATCTCTGGGACAATTAGTACATCCCTATCATTTAACACTTTATATAAAACATTATTTTTTAACACATATTCGTCATTTTGGTTCTGTTGTAAAAGAGATTTCATAGTGTTGATAAACTCAACATTTCCTTGAGCAGTAGCAATACGATGAGTAAGAGTATCAGTTGTTACAGTCATTACAGGGTGTCTGCTAAGCGCGTCAACATGCTGCATTTGTTTACCAGGTCGATGTTCTACTTCGTAGTCGAATTCCTGTAGCAGGAAAGACCACTTGGCTACCTTAGGTGTCAATTCACGTTTATCTAAAGTTTTAGTGAACGCTTGATAGTCAGTATAAATTTTGAATTTACTACCTAATAAATAGTTCTTAAATTTTTTAAGGGCTTCTACTATCGCTAACACTTCTAACTCATAACTACAGTATTTTTCTTCTTGTACAGAGGTCTTTTTACTCATATAATGGATTGGATAGTACTGTCCATCGTCATCTTGTTGTAATAGGATTGCACCGAATCCTAATTTAGATGCATCTGTATGAACTTCTAGTTTATAGCCTTGTTTAAAAAGGTGTAAGACAGGCGTATTAGATAAAATGTCTTTCAGCTTTTGAAAAGCCAATTTCTGCTCTTGCTCGAATTTAAATGGAGTGGAAGCACGTAATAAGTCACTGAGTGGTCTTGCTATGTTGGCATATGAACGAATAAATTTTCTAAAGTAACCCGTTAAACCTAAGAAACTCTGCACTTCCCTAGCATTACGAGGTTCTGGGAAATTTTGGACTGCAAGAGTTTTTTCTACTGAGGGTTTAATCGTGCCATTCTCAATTATGTGACCTAAGAAATCGATCTTTCGTTTCAAAAACTGACATTTCTTTAAATTTAACTCTAGACCAAATTTTGATGTCGTTTCTAACACACGTTTTAATTTATCTAACCCTTCATTCTCATCTTTAGATGGAATAATTATATCATCTAAATAAATAATTACAGTACCATCTTTTAATAGGTCTTTAAACACATAATTTACATATCTTTGAAATACTAAGGGACTATTACATAATCCATAGGGAACTTTTAGAAACTCATACTGGGCATTATCGGTCACAAAAGCTGTATATTTCCTACTTTTTTCCTCTACATCAACTTGTAAAAACGCATTCTTTAAATCTAGTGTCGAAAAAACTTTACCCTCCCCTAATCTATCAAATAAATCCTCAATATTTGGCAACGGGTATTTATCTTTAATAATTTTCTTATTTAAAGCACGATAATCGCAGCATAACCTTATTCCTCCATCTTTTTTCCTACACACCACTATTGGCGAAGCATAATTTGACGTACTTTCTCTAATTATACTATCTTTTAACCACTGGTCAATTTCTCTATCCACCTCTGATTTCTCAACAAATGATAATCTGCGAGAGCGTAAACATACTGGTGTATCATCAGATAAAATAATGGACATTTTTAAATCAGTACTTTTTGTTTTAACTGGCTTATAACTTTTTATTAACTCGCTTAATCTCTCTTTTAACGACTTATCTAAAATGTAACTGACATCGAATTTTTCTTCTTCTGAAAAATTGCACATATTTGAAAAAAAAGAATCTATTTCATTTTCCCTTCGATCAAATAAAGAAAAAGTACACTCACTTGCTCCATCGAAATCGCTTTCCCCCGAACTCAGAAAACTATCTTCCCCCCCTACTACGTCGCTGGAATTCGAAACATCCTTTTCCTCTTTATTTTGTTGTTTCAAAATATGAAAGATATTACCAGGCAGAATTACGTCGCATGTCAAATTGTTGCAAAAAGCACCGATTACATTTATTGAATCATGATTAGGTAAAGATATTTTAAATTCAGTCAGATTTGCATCTTTCTTTTCATTAAAGCAGCTAACTAGAGTGGTCGAAGAAATAACATTTTTAGTCTGTGGAATGCTATTTTTATTTACAATTAGAATCGAAGAACCCGAATCTTTTAACCCTTTAAGTGGAATATCATCCACTAAAATATCAACATATTCGAGCTCATTAACAATTAGGTTAATCGGACTTGTTTCGGATTGAACTACTGAATTCGTTGGAAGATTTTCACGTAATTCTTTTTTCTCTGGAATACGTTTAGGGCACACTCTAGCGAAATGAAATGTTTTCCCTTTTGCACCACAAATGTAACACATTCTTTCATGCTCGTGAGTTTGATTAGATACCGAATTACGTACTATGGGATCTTTATTATTATAATGTGTCTTTCTAAAAGGAGTTTTGTTTACAAACCGCTTATTCTCTGAACTTTCGTTTCGCGTATTATTATTAGTTTCAATTAACGATTTCCCTCTAGAAGAGTAGAATAAATCACACTCCCGACCTAATTCGTTGGGTTTAAACCAATTTTGACCTTCTCGAACACTAATATGTTCCTTAGTTTTAGAATCCAACGTTTCATATAATTTATCAGAAACTATAAGATCACACAATTGCTTAACATCGTTAACCCCTCTCAATCTACAATAGTAATCAAAAGAAGCGCTTAGACGGGAAGCGAATTGGACATGAGATTCTGACGGATTACGCAACGCATTTTTAAAATTACTTAAACATTCACGCGGCGTTGGTTGAAATTGTCTTAAAATTAATTCCTTAACTTTTTCATAATCGTTAATTTCTTCAGTGGTTACGTACGCAAGAACCTGATTACATTTATCTCCCAATAAATTAATCAATATTTCCGATTTGAATTTAGACGGTACATTTTTAGAAACGAATGCTTTTTCAAGGGATTGAAAAAATAAGTGCAAAGCTTCCGGTTTCTCAGGTACTGAAATGGTTAATGTTCGAATACTTCTAATTAAATTTTCTAATGATTGTGAAGTAGTTTCTGAATTTGATTGTTCAACATTATTACTAGAATTATTTGCTGCAGCCTGTAACTTTAAATTCTGTAACTCTATTTCTTTTTCTAACTGGGATAATTTAATTCTTTCTATCTCAATTTTGGTTTGTTCTTCTACAGATTTCAACTTTTGTTCTTCTACTAACATTTTAATAACACCTCTAACAAATTCTAAATCATTTTTATAAATATCAGAACTCTCAATCAAAGTTTTGATTTCAACTACCTTAGCTTCCGCCGGAACAGTTAGGCCTAATTCTTCAGCAATTGTTCTTAAATCGGCTTTTCTAATACCTTGTAACACGTTTTGGGCCATTATAACTCTAAATAATTACTTATACTAGAAAATATTTCAATATGTCTACCAAATTAATATCATACTTAAATAGAAACAAAACAATATGAGAACATTTTTCTTAAAAATGATTCTATGCTTTTTGTTCTCAAATCAAAAATTATCATGATTTTTAAATAAACACAGGCAGAACAATTTATACCATTTAATAGAATATTTAGAACAACTTATATATTTCTTAATTATTACTATATACATATATTTCATATAATATCACCATTATCATTATTCTTACTTTAATTATTGTTTTCACTTTCGTTTTAAAATAATATTGTTATAATATTGTTAAAATATTATTGCAAACAGTAACAAGCAAAATACTAAATGATTATTCAGAATATTTTTTTCAATCATAATTCCTATTTTTATTCATTCTTCTCAAGTAATGTATTGATTTTATTTCATCACACAGTGAAATCAAAACTGTTCTCAAAAAAAATATTTCATCATTAATTTCTAATTCAAAATAGTAACTCAAACTCTTTTTCCTCAATATATGCATTAATCATTATTGTTTACTCTCAAACATAATGATAAATATATAACAGTTACCTTTTATAACTTGTTGGTGTATCCATAATATCGCGGCAGAGTCCCCACTTGTAGAATGTTGGCTGGGCGTCTAGGGGTGGGGCAATGATGAGTTGCGACTTAGATGACTACACATTTATTAGGTAACACACATACAACACAAGATACACAAAGAAAATATGATAATAGAAGAATTTGCATAATTATCCAACAGCTGGTTTCGAGGCTTAGCACATAACAAACTTTCTTCATCAGTATAACCGTAACAAAACAACATTTAAGCACCTACTCGTACTTATATACACAAAAACACCTACGCGTGCTATCAAATAGTGAAAATGAAGTAATGAGCCCTCCATGGCTCTACACACTTATTAAGAGCACAACAAGCTCTAATTAGGAGAAAATGAGCATGTCAGCCTTCGCGCTGACGGTCTCAACCGATCTCCACTGCAGCCAGATCTCAACTGACTTCCGTTCGTCATCTCGTTCAAAGATAAGCATCAGAGGCAGCGCCATCTGTTGGCTGTGCAAGGAACTTCCCACATATATATATATATTTCTTTTTTACTTTAAGTTCTATTTAGAGTTCTGGTTATTTATGTTGTATTATGTTTTGAGGTTCCCTGAATACAAATATCTAATTTTAAGTGGTTGATATGTGATGTAAATCCAACATCTGCATCACTTAAAATAAATTAGCTTCAGAAAATTGAAATTTGGAATTTTGAAATTTCCTTTAGGTTACCACTTGAAATTTTTAATCAAGATTAGCATGTTTGTAGGGGAAAAAAATTATTTATTTAAGAAAATAAATTTATTTAATAAATAAATACATAAATACATAAAGCAATGTATATGATAAGCAATCGGTATAATATGATATGGAATATAATAAGCAGTCGGTAAAAATAATGACTACTTTTATTCTTAATAAGCAGTACTTTTTCTTTACGAATTGAGTAAGTAACGTAGTAAGTAGTGTTGTTAGAAGTGTAGTAAGGCACCTATTACTGCTTTTTCTCTTTTCATTATTTTTTCTTTAATTCTTTCAAAACTGCTTTCATTTAAGCCAGTCGCTTATTAATTGATTAAAAAATTTGCAATCAAACACTAATTATTATATTCTTCACCATTTACAGGGGTTGAACTCCTAGCCTCTTTTTCAGGATAATTTCATAAGTGAGATGTTTTTCGCTTTTTCGGCCACCGCACATTTCAGGCAGAAATCTATACTTTATTTTTACAGTAATTTGTCGTGATTAACTAGGATAGAAAGTATTGTAAAAAAAATAGTGGTAACAATAAAGGAGGTAACTTCTCAAATTAGGAATGTATCCTGAAACAAATAAAAATAATGCGGAGAGTATGACCCCACGCTTAACACTAGGTTTTAGGTGCGTTTTATAGCAATCAGTTATTTATTTATTTATTTTATTTTATTTTATTTATTTATTTATTTTTAAAAACTTTTACTCTTACTTAATACATATATACATTGAAACTGTGATGAAGTTCAATGAAGTAAAATTCTTTTTATGATTCCGATATTATAGTCATTAAAAGGTTTCATTTTCTTTTGGTTGGGAGGAAGGGGTTTTAAGAAATATTCATTTTTGAGGCATTACTGTTAAAACACTTCATTAAACTGGATTCTCTTTTATTTTCTTTCCTTCATTTCTATTTTTTCCGCCAAAAACACAATTTCTGTTTTCTCAACAACTTTTTTTTTTTTTTTCTTTTGATGATTTCATAAATTAAACCCTTTTAGTAGGCGATTATATAAAAAAGTTTAAATAATTGAGAAAAGATATTTTTACTTCTGATATTCACAAAGAAAATAAATATATAAACTGATTAAGCATAAATTATGCCTTAAAAAATTTTCTGCTAACGAGGAATTAAAAAGACTTATATTTTAAAAATGTTTAGCATCTTGAATACGATGTAAATTTAATCAAAAAGAAAAGAAAAAGAAAAAGAAAAGAAAAAGAAATTATACGTTTTAAATTTATAAACCGTGTTTTTTTCTATAAAAAGAAAAAATGTTTTGCCAAACAGAAGCACTGTAAAAAAAACCTAAATAAAGTAATAACTTCGTAAGTCAGAATTTTTTTTTATTTATTTATTTTTTATTTTATTATTATTATTATTATTATTATTATTTATTTTTACAATCTAATAATATTATTAATGATAGGATGATAACCGTCAAAATAAATTATGTTCTATTTTTTTCCCCCTTAGAATCGTAAGATTTAAAAAGTCATTAATTCAAAAAAAGTAAAAGAAAATCTTATATAAATTCAACTAAGCCAACCGTTAAATAAAATGTTTTTATTAATAACTAGCTGGCTTTGCCCGCTTCTCTGGTCATTATATTGAAACGGATTCTAAAAACACAATAATAATAATAATAATAATCACTGAAATCAGTCAAAATCTAAGTTAATGTTCTCGTTACCTTTCGTAGCGGTTTTCCCACTCGCCACACTTCACAAAATCCTTTTATAGTGCATGTCGCATACATATACTTAACCGACACATTAAAAAATCGAGATTCTGAGATTATTTGAAGTAGATTTATGCTTTAAAAAGTGTTTTTCAGCCATCCTCTCCCGTCTTTAAAGGAAAGAAGGAGGAGAAAATTTTGCAAAATCTCTTTATATTATAAGATAAATATAACTTACCCACACATAAAAAATCTTCTTCCTAAGATAATTTACTGCTGACTTACGCATGAATTAATATACCCCCCCCCCAACTCCCTAGGGGCGGTAGGGTGGAATTCCCAAAATCACATTGTAGTATGTGTTAAATACGCATAAGCACTCCACACATCAAAAATTGCCATTCTAAGATAATTTGGAACACAGTTACGCATGTAAACTTGTTTTTTAACCCACCAACCCTCAACGGGGGCGACAGTACGGAATTTCAAATAATCCCTTTGTAGTTTGTGTGTGTTGAGTATGCATAACCTATCAACATATCAAAAATCGTTTTCCTGAGATAATTTGGAACAAAGTTACTCTTTAAAACGCGATTTTGCCCCTACCCTCACCCTTAAAGGGGGGAAAGGAGAAATTTCACAAAATTCCCTTTATAGTGCGTGTTGGGAACGCATAACCATCCCGCACATAAAAAATCGCCTAAGATAGTTCGAAGCAGAGTTGGGCATGGAAACATAATTCCCTCTACACACACACACCCTCAAGGGGGATAATGTAGAATTTTAAAAAATGCCTTTGTAGTGCGTTTCTTGAGTACGCACAAGCAATCGACATATGAAAAAATCGCTATTCTGAGATAATTTGGACCAGAGTTACTCTAAAAAGCGTTTATTTCGCCCTCCCACGCCCTCGAAAGGGGAGGTGGTAATTTCGTAAAATCACTTTATACTGCGTGTTGGAAACGCATAAACAACCCACACATAAAAATTAATCTTGCCGAGATAATTTGAAGCAAAGTTATGCTTATAAACGGGTTTATTGTCTCCCTCACCCCCAAGGGGGGAAAGGTGGGGACTTTCGCAAAATCCCGTTACAATGGGTGATTTACACACGTAAAATAGCCACACACTAAAATTTGTGACCTCAGCTAGTACAGATTTTCCTGGACGAATTTAGCGCTAAAAGGGGGGTTTTATAGATTTTTTTTTTTTTTTTTTTTTTTTTTTTTTTTTTTTTAAACAGGGATACAGCAAAAAATTCTTTATCATTATGGCCTATGAGCTGAAATCATTTGCATCTAAATGCGTTTTTCGATTGAGCTAAAAGTTTATTTACGAACTGTAGGTCACCATCGCTTGAACCATAAAGATTCTGGTGAATATATCATTTATAGATTTTTTTTTTCTTTTACAGGGACACAATGAAATATTTTTATCATTATGCCTATGGGTATAAATTATTTAAAGCGCGATAGTGTCTAAACGCATTTTTTGAATGAACTTAACATTCATACATACGTTACAGGTCATAAACCATAAAGATTTTTTGTGAATCCAATTTATAGTTTTTAGAACCATTTATAATTTTTTTTTTTTTCAGGCTCGTAAAGAAAAATATATTATTATTATGGCTCTTGAGATCAAATTATTTAAAATGCGATAGCGTCTAAATGCCTTATCCGAGCAATGTGAAAGTTTATGTGCATGCCATAGGTAATCATTGCACGAACTTTATTGATTTTGGTGAGTCTAGTATTTACAGATTTTTACAGGGACACAACAAAAATTTATCATTATGATCTATGGGCTCAAATTATTCGAAGGGCTATTATGATTTTCTATTTGACTTATTTAACGATTTCTCTTACTTTATACAACCGTTAATTACTTAATGTTCGGATTGGATTGGTTTGGATATGGGAATAAGGCCGATTGACTGCGGTAGGTCCTAGGCCTGAGGGGTAGTGCCCTCCGTGGGGTTCTTTCTAAGGGTTCCTAACCCGTATTTACGCAAGTTTCGGAGAAAGCCACGGAAAACTCGGAACGGCTAGGCCGACGAACGCGACCTGGGATCGAACCCTGCTCCTCATGTCTGTCTACCAGCTTTGAGCGTAGAACCACTCGGCCGCTGTTGGCTATTTAATGTTCGAAAAGTCGAATAGAGTCGCACCAGATTTTTTTTTTTTTTTTTCTTTCAGGAATGAGAACTATTAGTTTCAATCTACGGATTTTTACAATACCAGTTTTACGATTGTTGGACATTTATCGAAATCGAAAATTTATCGAAAATATGATTGAATAATTTGAAAGCGATGTTATCATTTGAAAAGAAAAAAAAAAAAAAAAAAAAAAAACTAATAGTCCTCCGTACTAAACTAAATTCTGCTTTTGCCAGAATTTCATCTTTTTTTTTTTTTTTTAAAGAAAAAGAAAAGAAAAGAAAATTAATAATAATCAGTTTTGAAACTGAAAGTATCGAAAAACGTTTTCTTTAATAATTTTGAATTAAGAAATAAAAAGCGCGCGTGGAAAATGATATAAAAAATAAAACAAGATAAATTAATCTGAGTTTGAGTTGGCAATTTTTTAATATTATATTTAAAAAATAAATAATGAAAAATATTAGGTGTGCCGAAGAATGGCGTTGCTTTTTGAATTTGACAAAATTGACCGCGGAAAAGTTTTCTGGACAACATTTAAATAAGCTTTATTTATTTTCTTCTTCTTGGTGCCTTTTAGACTTTCAAAACAAGATTTGGATGTCATGATACGAAAAATGTTGTCATTTTTTTTTTTTTTTCCAATTCAGTTCAAAGAAAAAGTCTTTATGTATTTATTTGTTAATTATTTGCAGATTCAGATTCATTTAATACTTCACGTCTTAAAATCTGTGTAAATTCTTTGAAGTTTTTTTGACAATACGAAATAATGTCATTTTTAAGTTATTTGTCATTTTTGAAATATTGTCATTTTATAAACCAATTATTATTATTTTCTTAAAAAAAAAAAAAAAAAACTATTGGTAGTAAAATTTGGTATCATAGCTCATGACCGCCAGACTTTTACCGATATAGAAGTCGGGACTTAGAAAAATGCTGCTTATGGTATTGAAAGATCTCCCTGTAAGAAATCCCGTGAACCTGGAAAAAGCAAGAATGTATGGCGTACTTCCTTTATTGAATAGCTGTCACCTCACCTTCACCCTTCCCCTTTTTCTTCAAGAAATGTCTTAAAAGTTTTCCTGTCAGGTTTTGCAAAAAAGGTGCAATCTCTGTTTATATATTTTTCTTTTATGTTCGGGACGGTAAGCAACATTCCGTTTAAGTGTCAAAAAAGTTAGCGGTACTATTTTACATACAAAGATAGCGACAAGCAAGAGATGTTAAAGTATAAAACTATTTATTTTATTTTGCCACCCAAGACGTTTTCCCGCCGTTCTAGATCCAGAAAAAAAGAGTGCTGGTCTAAAATTTTGAATTTCGTAAAACGCATCTTCTAAAAACTTACTTCTCAAATAAGAAAGAAAAGAAATTTAAATGTTAAAGTGATAATATATGATTCTTCGTTTAATTTTATGTATAATATTTCCAGAATTTTTATTCATTTATTTACATAAAAAATAAATAAATAAAAAATAAATAAATAATAATAATAATAATTTATTCCTTTATTATTATCGTTGTCGTTGTTGTTATTATTAGTTTGAATCGATGCTATTAGCCGAATTAATAGCCGTAACTTGCCTTCACTTGCCTTTGTTTTGAACAATATATAGCAGAAATCTAGTCTTCTAAGGAACTGCACAAACGATTTTGATAAGAAATTATAGTTAGATATAATGTAACTGGAACTTATTTTTACTTACCTCGAGGAAAAT